>CM059258.1:3746113-4994817 GCA_030347555.1 Lablab purpureus
AAAAAAAAGTTTTTTTAACTTATCTATGAAGAAGAGTTATTTTTCGAATGAAAGACAAAAAATCATAACTAGACTTTTTGTTGAATGAAACACTCATGTTCCATCAACTGTGTTTTAAATAAAAAACAAATCTCAAAAGAGATTACTTATATACTTAAAAAGGGCTTAAGACGAAATTTTTTTATCTTTTCAATACAACAGATGAAAAAATGTCTATTTCTAATAATAAAATAATTTTAAAATGTATTGTACGTGACTTGTATATTTTCACAGAATTTACAAGTGAAAACTTTTAATTTCATGTTAAACATTTAACGCAATTTATTAAAAAAAATCATGAAATTACACCTCTTTAAAACATTTTAGCTGTAATATATAAAGAGTATTCGACAATTGTTTGTGAATATTTCAAAATGTTTGACAATATTATTATATATGTTGGTTGTTGTTGTTATTGAAAAATGAAAAACCAGAACAAAGAAAATTGAAGGGTTTGATGAATCATAGAACGGATTATCTGATATGAATCGAAACTACTAATTTAGGTGAAAGCACATCCCAAAATCAGAGTTAATTGAAGAATTCATGTGTAAGAGAGTAATTATCGGAGATAAGACTTCATTATTCAAGATTTGAGAAAAATGTGATTTGCATCTTTGACTTAATTGTTTCAACAACATTAGTAGTGGAGTAATATATTGCAGGAAAATTCTTTAGGATAAATGAAAAATATTTTTTTACTGTCTAAAATTGAATGCTATTTTTTATTGAAGTAGGAGAAACTTGAAGTTTTATGTCTCGTCTCAATAGAGAAATAAAACACTAAGTGAGTAAGAAAATAGAAAGAGCATGCGTGTAACAAAAGAGTCCATTTCTATGTAGTTGGTGATATTAATAAGGTAAACATATGTTGGGAAAATAATTGTTTTTAATTTGTTTTAAATGAATATATGTTAAAAAAGAGGAGTCTGAATGTATATATAAATAAAATAAAAATATAGTAATTTATAAACAGTGTATTGAGTTGCCCAAGGCGAAGAAGTGGCGGTAGAAAACAAAAGAAAGAAATAATATATAAAATTGTGGTGTGATTCTCTTTTGTATTGAGGCGCACCCTACAGAGGCGTTTGAGAAAGGTGACGGGGACGGAGGAGCATTTTCCACCCATTGAAAGGAACACCGAAACCCTAATCAGTCTGAGTTTGAGTTTGTAGCTGCACAATGCCAATGGCTTATTGCATATCCCACTTCCCCAAACTCCCACTCCACCCTTCCCTCCCTCACTCTCCTTCGCGTGCCTCCACTCTCCTCCCTTCCCCTAAAGCCCTTCCCCAAAACCACGCCCTTCCCAAAACCCTACGCTCATGCCCTTCCTCGCGCGTGAAACCAACGCTTCCGGTTCGATGCTCGAACGTCGCCGTTGCAGAACCCGCCGCCAAAGTCGGCAAGCGAACCGACATCAAGAAGATCCTAATTCTCGGCGCCGGCCCCATCGTTATCGGCCAAGCGTGCGAGTTCGACTACTCCGGAACCCAAGCGTGTAAAGCCTTGCGCGAAGAAGGTTACGAAGTAATTCTCATAAACTCCAACCCCGCCACAATCATGACCGATCCCGAAACCGCCGACCGCACCTACATCACTCCCATGACGCCCGAGCTCGTCGAGCGCGTCCTGGAGTCCGAGCGCCCCGACGCGCTCCTCCCCACTATGGGCGGCCAGACCGCACTTAATCTCGCCGTGGCCCTCGCGGAGAGCGGCGCGCTCGAGAAATACGGCGTTGAACTCATCGGCGCTAAGCTTGAGGCAATCAAGAAGGCTGAGGATAGAGAGCTCTTCAAACAGGCCATGGAGAATATCGGAATAGAAACCCCTCCCTCCGGCATTGGCACCACTCTCGACGAGTGCCTCAGCATCGCCAACGACATCGGCGAGTATCCGCTCATCGTGCGGCCGGCGTTCACCCTCGGTGGCACTGGCGGGGGAATCGCGTACAACCGTGAGGACTTGTTGGAGATTTGCAAGGCTGGGCTTGCTGCTAGCTTGACCACCCAGGTTTTGATTGAGAAGTCTCTGCTGGGGTGGAAGGAGTATGAGCTTGAGGTTATGAGGGATTTGGCTGACAACGTTGTTATCATTTGTTCCATTGAGAATATTGATCCCATGGGGGTTCATACCGGGGATTCGATTACTGTTGCTCCGGCGCAGACTCTGACGGATAAGGAGTACCAGCGGCTGAGGGATTATTCAATTGCTATAATTAGAGAGATCGGAGTGGAGTGTGGAGGGTCTAATGTGCAGTTTGCGGTTAATCCTGAGAATGGTGAGGTGATGGTCATCGAGATGAACCCCAGAGTTTCCAGGTCTTCAGCTTTGGCGTCTAAGGCTACTGGGTTTCCCATTGCAAAGATGGCGGCGAAGTTGTCTGTGGGGTATTCTTTGGATCAAATTCCAAATGATATTACAAAGAAGACACCTGCTAGCTTTGAGCCATCTATTGATTATGTTGTTACTAAGGTAAGCAACTTGGTCGTTCATGTTTCCATCATCAAATATAAAATACACCAATGTGGCTCGACCGTATGTTTTTATGTATTTTAAATTCTGTTTTGGTAATGAGTCAACTGCTCATGTAATTAAAAGTTATTGAGTCAACTTGGTTGTTCATGTTGCCATCATCAAATATAAAACACACCAATGTGGCTTGACCGTATGATTTTATGTATTTTAAATTTTGTTCAGGTAATGAGTCAACTGCTCATGTAATTAAAAGTTATTGAGTTTATAATATGACAAACTAACATTAATGTTAAGGAGCAGGGCATGTGAATATTACACAATGTGTCAGTGACAATATATCATACCAAATTTGTATTTTGTTTGCTACATTTGGGGAATAAAAAATTGGATTTACTTTCGTAATGTGATTTTTCTGGTGCAGATTCCTCGGTTTGCTTTTGAGAAGTTTCCTGGTTCTCAGCCAATATTGACGACGCAGATGAAATCAGTTGGAGAGGCAATGGCAGTAGGTAGAACCTTCCAAGAGTCATTTCAAAAAGCAGTACGCTCTCTAGAATATGGATACGCAGGATGGGGGTGTGCACAGGTGAAGGAGTTGAACTATGACTTGGAGCAATTGAAGTATAGCCTCCGAGTTCCTAACCCAGAGCGCATTCATGCCATCTATGCTGCAATGAAACGAGGGATGCATATTGATGAAATCTTTGAGCTGAGTTACATTGACCGATGGTTTCTCACACAGCTCAAGGAGCTGGTTGACGTGGAAAGTTTCTTGCTGTCACACAATTTGTCTGATCTGACAAATGTTGATTTCTTTGAGGTGAAGAGAAGAGGGTTTAGTGATAAGCAGATAGCATTTGCGACTAAATCTTCTGAGAAAGAAGTACGCAACAGGCGACTGTCTCTGGGTGTTACTCCAGCATATAAGCGAGTTGATACATGTGCAGCGGAATTTGAGGCTAATACTCCCTATATGTATTCTTCTTATGATTTTGAATGTGAATCGGCCCCCACCACAAGAAAGAAGGTCTTAATTTTGGGTGGAGGACCAAATAGAATTGGTCAAGGGATTGAGTTTGATTACTGTTGTTGTCATGCATCTTTTGCTCTTCAGGTTTGTTTTATTCTCTTTTTTATTAATTGGATTAGATTCCAGGTCTTTTTTGCTTTGAATGGTTCTAACTAGAGTGCGAATGGTACTGCTGATGCTGCTTTATAGTGATCCAATTCTGATATTCAGCCTTAATGATGAAATGTTTAGTTTAAAATTTAAATTGTGTCCGTGTCTAAGATCACCTTGGCGTTTGCTTTAAAATTATTCAGCCGTTCGTGTTTTGTTTTGCATTTCAATATGATAGGAACTGGTTCCCAGTTAACAGTTGACCAGATAGGTGGGTTATTCTGATTTTTGTGCAGTTGCTACTCTCTTACCACATTTCATTCTTGTCTATCTTCTAGGATGCGGGATATGAGACAATCATGGTGAACTCAAACCCAGAGACAGTATCCACAGACTATGACACTAGTGACCGTCTCTACTTTGAACCCTTGACTGTTGAAGATGTTTTGAACATTATTGATTTGGAAAGGCCTGATGGTATCATCGTTCAATTTGGAGGTCAAACACCATTGAAGTTATCTCTCCCCATACAGCAATACCTAGATGAACAAAAGCCTGCGTGTGCTAGCGGTGTTGGCCATGTACGCATTTGGGGAACATCTCCTGATTCCATAGATATCGCTGAGGACAGAGAGAGGTTCAATGTGATGCTTCATGAACTAAAGATTGAACACCCTAAAGGTGGAATTGCTAGGAGTGAAACTGATGCACTTGCCATTGCAGCAGACATTGGATATCCAGTTGTTGTTCGCCCTTCTTATGTTTTGGGTGGTCGGGCAATGGAGATTGTGTATAGCGATAATAAACTGGTGACATACCTTGAAAATGCTGTTGAGGTGGATCCAGAACGCCCTGTATTAATTGACAAGTATTTGTCTGATGCCTGTGAGATTGATGTTGATGCACTGGCTGACTCACAAGGCAATGTGGTCATTGGTGGGATAATGGAGCACATTGAACAGGCTGGGATACATTCTGGTGACTCTGCCTGCTCTATTCCCACCAGAACTGTTCCATCAGCGTGCTTGGAGACAATCAGGTCGTGGACAGTAAACCTGGCAAAACAATTAAATGTATGTGGGCTCATGAATTGTCAGTATGCAATTACTCCATCAGGGGATGTATATTTGCTTGAGGCCAACCCTCGAGCATCTCGGACAGTTCCATTTGTATCAAAAGCAATTGGCCACCCGTTGGCTAAATATGCTTCGCTTGTCATGTCTGGGAAGACCCTTCATGATTTACAGTTTACAAAAGAGGTCATCCCTAAATATGTGTCAGTCAAGGAAGCAGTTCTTCCTTTTTCAAAGTTCCCAGGCTGTGATGTGTTCTTAAGTCCCGAGATGCGAAGTACTGGTGAGGTCATGGGTATTGACCCTTCATATAATATTGCATTTGCGAAGGCTCAAATTGCTGCTGGCCAGAAGTTACCACTTTCTGGTACTGTGTTCCTTAGCTTGAACGACATAACAAAGCCGCATCTTCAGAAGATAGCAAAGGCTTTTGTTGAGAATGGTTTCCAGATTGTTGCTACCAGTGGAACGGCTCATGTTCTTAATTTAGCTAATATCCCTGCGGAGCCAGTGCTGAAGTTGCATGAAGGGAGGCCTCATGCTGGTGATATGATAGCCAATGGAGACATTCAACTGATGGTGGTAACAAGCTCAGACGATGCGCTTGATCGTATAGATGGTCTGTCCCTGAGAAGGATGGCTTTGGATTACAAGGTCCCTATCGTGACAACAGTTAATGGAGCCCTGGCAACTGCTGAAGCAATAAAGAGCTTGAAGGCCAACTCTATCAAAATGATCGCTCTTCAGGACTTCATTGACGGTGAATTTAAAGAGTGAGGAATTTTTTGCAGACAACGTCTTTTCTCTGGCAAATGGTTAGGCGATAGACACCCGTAAGCACCTGTGTTTTTCTCTGTATTTAGCACTACTAATTTCTGCTAGTCAAGCCTACGCAAGCTCAATTGTTTCTCATATGTTTTTTTGAGATAAATAAATTATTAGACAGTATTTGGGATGTGGCATCGTTTTAGATTGATCTCCTTCACTAAAGCACATGTATCCATATCATTAATTGGTTTTGTATATTGACTGCTTAAACTTGGGCAATTGCAGCTTAACGTTAGACTGTACAACTTGCTAGATTTGGAAGTGACAGATGAATTGCCATGGCATGCTTTCATTTGTAGGCTGAGTGTCACAAAGAGGATATCAAAGGTCATGTAGTCTGTGTCCTGACTCTTGGTTTAAAGCACTGGTGCTTTTGTGTAGAAGATTTTGTAGTATTTGGATTTTTTACTGCTTAATAATTATTCTCATTTTTAAAATCTTGCAACATGGCTTTAACTTTCACTGACCTATATAATAAATTTGCGGAAGGAAACTTATCCATATTCAAATGATTTCATCCTCAATGTTAATAAAAATTAGAAAGACAGTTAACGACAGTGTTTGCGTCAGCGGTATAAAATTGAGTTTAAGTAATTTTGTTTTCGTAAAATTGAGTTAAAGTAATATTATTTTAGGGAAAAACAGCTTTTGTGAGGTGAATCTTAGGTAAGATTTATGATGAAATCTATATATAACCTGCTAACGGAAGACTTGACTAAATGCGTCTTTGTTAAATAATATAGATATTGTATGTTTAAGAAATTCATTCCAAGGCTAAATTGAATTTACTTTAAAGGCAACATATTAATAAGAGATGTAGCACTACCAAATGTTTCTCTCCAAAAACTTAGAGGAAGTGAAGCTTCACCTAAATGAGTAATAATTTAGACGCACACTTTAACTAGGAGTTTTAAATTATTGTATTATATTCCTTGTGTCAATTTCATAAATAAAATTGTTGTATCATTCAGAATTATTATTAAATGTAGACTATTGTAATTTTGTTGACTCTGAGTTCTGAAAAATTAAATAACTTTTATATTTGGTAATAAAAATCATCCGAAGTCTTATTATTAACATGCTTTTAAGAGAGAAAAAGGAAAACATAATCCCCTTCAGTTTAAAATCAATTTTAATTACGACCAATTTTCCTCAAAATCGTATTTATAACTCACAAACATACTATTTGCTTTTTAATTTATATTTTTGAATTACGATTTTCCAATTTACTTTCGAAAAATTATATTATAATTTTACGTAAATTCCTAATTAGGAGAATAAAGGTACAGTAAAAGAACAAAAAGAGGACAGAACAGGTAGAAATAGTATTATGCTAAAGAAAAACGTTATATATTCTTACAATAATGTTATAATTTTCATAATAATTATTTTAAAAAGTTATATTTTTAACTAATTTTTATTGATTGGTAATATAGTATATATATATATATAAGATATATTCACTTATATATGATATATTCCCTTAAAAAAGTGTTGTTGAAGGTTCTATTTTAACTATACCTAGCTGGCTATCACACACATGATTGAATATATTCCCTTAAAAAAAAGTGTTCTTAAAGAGTTCTCTTTTCTCTAAACCAATTTCAATCTATCCATATCCAGAAACTGCATCTTCATTCACTTCTTTTAACAAGAAAGATACATAACCAAGTTAACAAAATATTTTTAAGAAAATATCATTAGTGTATACAAATTCTAATACCATATTTATCACGAGATTACCTAATGTCAATGAAGTGATTAATATTTTGAAAGTTGATCATTAGTGTATACAAATTATATAAATTGTTTTAAGAAATAAAAAAAAATATGAGTTAATAACTAAAGTCACTTGGTCCATCAATTCTCTATAAGTTAAAGCTGAGTTATAAAATCATGATTATTTATTTTAAGAAAAAAATATTTGTTATATGAAGTTGGGCAGGAAGTAAAGAGAAAAGATGGGATTGATTGGAAGTGTTAATGGAGGAGAAGAGAAAAAGAGGATGGATGATAATAAATGCAGTAATAAATAAAATTGGAAGGACTAATGGAATAATTAGTAGTAACATAACAACCAACATTCAATATCATTCATTTCTATATATTCCTTGCAGGGCAGGACAAGTGATGATGACCAATGCCATTCCTCCCTTCATCACCAACCTAACAACAACTTTCCAATTTTCCACCATACCACTTTTATCACAAATTTTAATTATAAACATCACTTATAATTATAATCATGCTCTTAAATATATTAAAATCATATAGTTAAATAGAATAACTCTATTCTTATGTTAAGATTTGAAATATGGCAAGCACATATTTATGAATTTATAATATTAGTAATATCTTTTATCAAAATATACTATGTAGCCACTCTTCATAAAAAATGCAAAAAACATTATATATAAATATGTAATATGTATTTGAAAAAGAAAAGTTATTAACATATTATTTTCACTATAGGTTATCATCATAATAAAATTATAAATTTTAAAAAACCTCTTTAAATATAATATTATAAAAAAAAATCGATTTTCACCTTTAATGATTCTAAAGTTAACATAGTTAAAAATTTAAGATTCAGTTTTAATTTCATATTGTAAAGAAATAAATAAATATATTAAGTAATACATAAAGAAAAATCCATAAATTTATGTTAAGATTTTAAATTGAAACTCGTATCAATATTTCTATTTAAATTAGTTTATAGTTTATTTGATATATATCATCTCTAAAAAAACTAACAAACATAAATAAATTATTAGTTACATGTTGATATTTTAAAAGTTATATTTAAAAAATAATTAAAATTATTGATATTTAATATTAGATATGAAGTTTTGAATATGCTTTTTTAATTAGTTTAAAAAAATATTTGTAAACTCTAATACCAAACTTACATATGATTTATAATTTTTTTGGAAGATATTTTAGATTTATTTACATAGTTAATAAATAACATATTAAAATGAATTACTTTCTTAATCAACTATTCATATATACAAATTAGTTTTGTTGTTGTTCATGTTACATATATTCTTTTTATAATTATTGGTGTTGTAAGATATATTCGTTGTTATACTTACAATTATAATAGAAGTATCATATTTAGTTCACCCAACTAACCTTTTTAAATGGTAATAAACAACTTAACATATTTTTACTCTCAATTACAAATTAGTATTTTTATAATTTTAATAATGCATGAGATTGAATTTGTTTGAAAGAATTACATAGAAAGAGTGATTTTTTTAAAACACATACTAATTTCAAAACAATGCTTTAAATTACAATATTATTATTTGAATATACATTTCTAGCATAATTGTATCTTCAATTTTTCAATCAGTTTATTTACAATGTTATACCCTGTGCTATTAGATTGCTTATGACAAATGAAATAAATACTAATTCTTTAAAATAAATTCCAATTTATTCTACAAGTATTCTTATTTTAAACTTATTATATAAATAAAAAATGAACTTCGAAATATTAGTATTAACATTATAAATAAAAGCTATTACATGATAGAAGACCCTAATAAAAGGTCACATGTGAGAAGAAAGTGAAAATGCATGACCATTGCTTCATTTCATGTATCCCAAAATAGAAACAATAGTATCAACTTTTCAGAGCATGCTTATCTTATTTTAAAGTTTTATATTATTTTTTCATAGTCTCTTCATAAGTAAGATATCACATCTTTTAAATCTTTTTCTAATTTTTATTCTAATAGTATATCTTACTTTTTATTTTTTAATTTTTTTTTATAGATTGTATAGTAACTTTTTGTAATAAAAGAAAATTTAAAATATAAACTTTTTTATTCTTTTAAAGATCTTAACATTTTTTTATAAAAGAACTTATTATTTTTTTATCTCTCATTTAATACAAGATAATATAAATAATAGAATAATTTATTTTATATACACCACTTAGTCTAACACCTGCACATCTTATCTTGCTGCAATGCATCCAACTTGTATTCCTTGACATATGTGATAATCTATTTTCATTAGTTTAATATTTTTGTTTTTTTTTACTAAAATTAAATATTGTTGTTAGTTAAGTTTTTATGCTGGTTGTTGTCTTCATTATTTTTATGAGATATTTTTATTCTTTTTTTACTAACTACCTAATAAATGTTATGAAAGTATATCCAAATACATTAGTATTAATACTCCAAAACTTTATATATCTTCAAGATTAATGTGAAAATATTAATTGCAGGGAATAAAAAAAATACAAATTAATATTTATGTAATTAATACGATAAAAAATTTAAATTAATTAAATAATATAATTTATTATTGAAGTATTCTTAGTTAAAGTTTAATAAAAAATAAAGTATTAATCATGAAATAAATATTTTAAAGGATTTAAATAACATTAAAAAATTATTTAAACATTTGAATTTAATTTATTGAAATAATTAATTGCAAATAATATATAATTTTTTACATACCAATTTAATAAATTAAAATATAATTAAATTAATTCATAAGTTAATTAATTTAATTTAAAATATTTCATAAAATTAATAACTAAAATTCAATTATTTTATTTTGTTTACACTATAATAATTTTTATATAATTATTTATTATATCATAATAAAAACAAATATTGTATTTTAATTTATCATTAATTTATTATGTTTCTCATGAATTATACTTCAATTATATGTATGTAAATATTAATAAATTATTTATAATATAATTAATTATATCCTTTATGTTTTAAATATTATTGGTTGTTAGATAATTTTTTTACGATTTAATTTAAAAAAACTATTGATAGATTTATGTTTAATTTTTTAATATTATTTTTCTAACATTTTAGGTTTTCTTCATTTTATTTTTTATGTCTTCGTCCCTATAAACAGACTGCCATTAGTGTAAAGTCTGATTTAGTGATACTTTTTCAAGAAATGTGAAAAATAAGAATATATTATCATATTTGTTAAAACATTACGAAAAATATTAAGTACTTTTATTTTGAAATATATAGAATCTTCACACTAGTTTTACTTTTTATTCTCATTATAAATACACTAATTAATATTTATAGCACCTTAAGACCCTTAAAGTGGGATCAGAATTGGATTTTTTTATTTATCTTACCCTTTATTCTTCTCATTTTTATATGATCCTTTTCAATTATTCAAATGTGATCATTTTTATAAATTGAACTTCTTTTCTTCCACGGCCAATTTATAATCTTGTATTATATTATGTAACTTTTAGTTTTATGATATGGGATGAATAATATTGTAATTATTTTGTTGTGCACAAATTGTCCACATAAATATAAAGAAAAAATTGTGTTAAATCTATCACTTAGAAATATGAATGTATAAAGTCCTATCCCATTGACTTTTTTTCAACGATCTAATATATGAATAAAAAATAATATTTTATTATAGTTGTTTAAATGGATGTTTTACTTTAATATAAATATTGTTTTTATTTGAGATTAAGAATATATTTTATATTTTATATTGTATAATTTTGAAACATAATTTTAAATTTGAAAATATATTAATCTAAAACAAGTTAAATATTGAATATTGTATAGTTAAATATACTTTCGTGAAAAATATAAAGAATAAAATAGTTAATTATTTTACACTTTTTAATCGTATTTGTGAATTAAAAATTGGAGAAGATCAATTATTGTAAAAGTTAATTAATTATTTTATTTTAAATGAAATAATTAATTATTTTAAGGAATAATATTAACAGACTTTGAACCAATGGTATAAAAGATTTAATACTTAACTAAAAAAACCTTCAAAAGTTATTTACTACAAATAATTTAAACTAAAATCACTTTTTTATATAAAAAATATATATTAAATTATGCCGTAATTAAATAAATAAAGAAAAATAATTAATTTATTTAATTTTTATAAATATTTCATCTTTATCCTTATTAATTATTATTAACTAAATTAATTAAATTTTAATCAGAAATTTTTATAAAATGAATTAATTTTTTAATGAAATGGTATATTAATTGAGATTGAAATTTCAATAATTTTAAATTTATTTTAGAATTATTTTTAAATAATTTAAAATCAGAAGTACTAATTTTTTTAATTAAATATTTAATTAAGATTTTTAATTACCATATACTAAAATTTTATTTTAAAATTTCAATAAAAATATTTAATTCCCACCAAATTGTAAATCACTATAGTCAAAATTTATTTTAAAATTTTATTCAAAATTTTTAATTTCCACCAAAATACAAATAAAAATACTGAATTAAAATGAAATAGGTATTGCAACATTAATCTATATTACAACTTGAAAATACTAATTGATATAGATTTGATAAAAATTAAATTAGTACTTTTAAATATTATATTAGTAAATAATAATGAAATATAAAAAATTAAACTAATATTATAAAAGATAATTAATTCTTAATTTATAATTTTAATTTTTTTCTAATATTTAATATTAACACATATAATCCTGTTATTAATAAATATATATATATAAAGTTATTAAAATTTTAAATCGATTTATATTATAAAACAATTTCTTTTAAAAGTTCACTTTATAAATTTCAAATTGTCTATTAAGTATTGAATTATTTTAATATAAATTGAGCGCATGACTCAACGATCCAATAATTTTTTAATCCTAATGGCTCTACCCGGTCCCATGTTTTTTCCAAAAATGACTTAAAGTGAAGTTATGCATGCTTTTCTTTTCTGAAGTCCTCAAGCTGGCTACTTCGAGACTCAATGGGAAACAAAATTTCTTACAAATTACAAAAGTCCAACTATTTCCACTTCAAACTTCAAACCTCAACTTTATTTTTTCCCCTAACGCGTGGAAAACTTGATCCCTTCAAGATAACTCCTACAAACAAACACCATCCCAAAATGTATTATGACAACTTTTTTCCAGCATCGGATAATGTTTGCTGATGCTGCCAGAAGCAGAAACTCAAATTTGAAACATCTAAAGCTACAATAATGTGATTAAATATCTCAAATTCAAGTTCAGTTGATTTTTTAATCCAAGTTTGACAAGTGAATGTATATAACAAGAACTGATCAGAGTAATCATTCTGAAACCGATTGAGCATACTGCATAATCTTATCACGATAAACAACTTGTATGTAAAAAGACTTAATGATGCATAGTTGATATTAATCGCAGAAAGTCCACTAAAAAACGGAGGGCAAATTTAGGCATAAACCGAGCAAAAATTCAATGATTTGAAAAGTTGGAACTTAATGGCAAAAAACTTTGATTGTAACAAGTTTATCCTTTCCCTTGTGTTCAACGAGCTGAACGGCCCTCCACCAACCTTGCCCCACCTATTACATCTCCTGCAAACATGCACACACAGACATATATTTATATAAATTTCTGCAAACAAAACAAAACAAACACATAATTTGTTATACAGACTTTTGTGAATAAATTATAAAACGGCATCGTCATTAGGTGTTAGTTAAGAAAGTAGATAGCACGGTCTCATCGTGGTGGCAGCAACCCCAATAACTCTCTCCAAACAAACCGTTTATGTCCAAATCATCATCTCCACTTGGCACCACCACCACAACCCAACACGCATTTCCGCATACACCAACAAAGCAATTCCTATTTCTTACGTCATTATTACGTACCACACACTGTAGTTAAAGTGAATTTTGGCATGCAAAATTAAAAACAATTGGTAACAGTGGTGTGGGCCATGTACATGTTGTCCTGAACTACAACTCTAGAACCTCAAAGACTGGACCTGTGATGTAAGTGCTGACCCGCACATGTGAGTGCGCACACACTCCACATAATGTGATTATATTATACCATATCATTGAACGCGTCAATGGGAGTAACTTGGTAAAGTGTGAGTTTTTTCCAGCTTTTAGTTTATAAGTTTACATGAGTAGACCAAACATTTCTCCAAACGCGGATGTGTTTATTTTTCCTAGTTCCTTCAGGCTGCTATGCATGCCTTTTGTTGAAATAATGTATGGTTTAAATTAAATCAAATACTAACAAATTAAAAGGAGACGTGTGATACGTATTAATGAGCAATTACTGCGTGGTTTAAGCATTTTAATTGGAGTATGACTTTTTTGCGTTGGAAAGAAGTACTATGACTGACTAGGGTCCAAAAAAGCTGGAGGGTGAATAGGACATGTCGCTCACCCTTTCTTTTTTTCTTTTACTCACACCAGGAAAAGTCACTTTACTAGACCTAGGCGAGTTAGGCATAGCATAGTTTTTTTTCCATGGAAAATATACACTAGAATTGCTTCCATGTGGAAGGGTCTAACTTGCAGTGATTATTATTATTATTACTTGATAGTGTTAAAGTAAAAGGAAAAGAAAAAAAAAAGGAAGGAACAGGCAGAATATAGAGAACGGTTTTGTCAAACTTGGTAAGAGTTTTCATACAATGAGCCAAAAGACGCATCATAATCACAACACCTAACAGAAGTGAGAAAAGAAGACAGAGCGCAGCCAGTTATTAACGAATTTCATACGCTCTTTCTATCTCATCCTTTCCTTATAAAACCCAAGTTTTGGCTCCCGAACAACCCCACGCTCACCTCATATCCTTCTTTGTCCCTAAAACACACCAAGTAGAAGCCAAACACAAGACAACAAATTCAGGGGCAGCAATGGAGAGTGACACAAACACCCTTACTTCCTCTCCCACATTCTCTCGCTCCTCTAATACCCCTTCTTCTTCTTCCCCTCCCCAACTTGTCATGAGCCCTTGTGCTGCATGCAAAATCCTTAGGCGAAGATGTGCTGAGAAATGTGTGTTGGCACCTTATTTCCCTCCCACCGAACCTGCCAAGTTCACCACTGCTCACCGAGTCTTCGGTGCCAGCAACATCATCAAGTTCTTACAGGTAGTTAGCTACCTGTGTTGGCCTACAAAATCTCACTTCACTTTCATGTTTTCTCTCCTCTCAACTTCATTCATATTTTCTTAAGACTAACTACATTTCATGTTCACTATCAATGTCCTACCTTCACAATTAGAGAGACCACACTATGCACATTTTCATCGCTTCTTTCATATCATACATTTCAACATCATGACTCTGCATAATCTTATGACTATGAAACACCCTGCACAGTGTTTTTATAGTCTAACTTACAAGATTTTCCACGTGGTTTTTCCCTTTTTAGTCAATGATGATTTCTGACACAAACAGTGACGTAGTAACAAACGATAGGAACTTCTCCATTATTGTGTGGTAATAGAAAAAAACACTGTTCCACCAAGACCTCACCAAAATGTTCTTATATTATCAAAATAAAATATATACATGATGAGTTACCCTTCAGCTTTGATTTCACATGATTGAATCTTAAAGTTCACGTTCTAGTACATGTTCCGGGACAAATAAGATATAATATAAGACTAGTCTCTTTTAAACATCTTGTGAAACTTCAACGGAGACGACAAAATGTACAGAATAATTCAACTGCATATGCTAATTTCATTTCATAATTTGGATGGAACTTTTTACCTTTGAGTTATCACTCAACCTTTGATGCATAAAAAATTATGTTGATAGAAATGTGTACACATTTCTAATATGATACAATTAACTTAACACTTGTAAAAAAGATTTGACAGGATAAAAATTTCCATCCAATTTTTTGGCAATGGTAGAGTGCGAAGTACCTCTATTTATTTGGTTAATTGAATCAGGCCCCATCAGAACCAGTGTACTCTGCAGTCTCATTCTCTTGGCGATAGCATAGTTAATGTCTCAAATAAATGTATTTTCAACGACCTAATTTTAACGAAACCTTAATTAGGGTGGGCCTCCTTAATTCCAACAAGAAATCCATTTAATATTTCAAGCCAACACAGTTGACAGATACATATATTTTGTGATAAACAATTTTTTTAATTAATGTTCATAATCAGGTAATAAAATTAAATGCTTTACTCCGTGTGAGTTTGCTTCTTCTTTATCCTTTTATTGTTTTTTTTCACACCTTTAATGCATTGTATGACCAATTAAAATGCATTGAGCATTCAAGAACAGAATTGATCACATTGTTGATTTCCTTCATTTTCCAGGAACTTCCAGAGTCTCAGAGAGCTGATGCAGTGGCGAGCATGGTTTATGAGGCTGGTGCAAGAATAAGAGACCCTGTATATGGATGTGCAGGTGCAATTTGCCAGCTCCAAAAGCAAGTCAATGAACTTCAAGCACAGTTAGCAAAGGCACAAGCTGAGGTTGTAAACATGCAATTTCAACAAGCCAATCTCGTGGCTCTAATTTGCATGGAAATGTCACAGACTCCACAGGAATCACCACAGCAATCTGTGGACAATCTCATCACAAGTCCTTCCCACAGCAGTGGCTATCAGAACAATCTCAATTTCTTTGAGGATAACACCAACCTAAACTCTTTGTGGGAGCCTCTTTGGACATGATGATGAACCAGATTTATACAAGACATTTGATAAAAGTTCCCATGACATTCTCCCAAGGAGAGGTTGAAGGAATCAACTAGAACTAATAAATTATAAAAGCAAGTAACTTTGGTAGCTAGAAACTCGTGTAGTCAGTTTAATATATTCCCTCTCTGTAGGAAGATTTTGGAGAAAATAATGTTATTTGGAATCCAGTTGCTTTGCTCAATGTTGGCAAAGTAAATAGGTTCACATTATCATTTAAATATTAGATGGTGTTTTGAAACATGTAATGGTTTCAATATGAAGAAAACAGGGGAAATATTATGCTTTCGTGAGTTTGTATGCACTGATATTTTAAATCTAGAACACTTTTTTGGTCACCTACTATAATCATTCAAAAATTGATCTCTCATGAATGCTTAGTTTCATGTCAAAGCAACTTTTGACCTTGTGACTTTGGATTCGTTATGGTTCTACCAAAACCAAATTTTTCCTTTGTAGATATAATGTCAATCAAAACACAAATCTAGGCAATATCAAGATGGAAGAGCCAACAACCACAATGCAAGAACACAATTATGTTAAATTAACAGTGATTTGCAACTTTATTTGACCTCGGATAACTGACTCACTCTCTTATTTTCAATAAACTTTCTATTCGTATCTTTAAATTCGTCAATTTTCAGAAGGGATAAAGTAAAAATTAGAGAGTCTAAAATGGGTTAAATTTGATTGATTAATCCTTTAAATATTATAAAATGGGTTGGTTACGTTGTTCAACTCTTAAACTTATATAAAGTCTTACAGTTTGGCAACTTAAAGAAAAGTTGGGTTTCATTGACTCATTGGATTGAGATTTTTATTTAATTTTAACGGATGTTGTTTTTTAGATAAGGTTTGGTTTAAGATATTTATTTATTTATTACTTAAGTATCCAGAGGTATGTTATTTATTTCATGAAATGTGTAAGAGTAATATTATATGGAAACTTGTGTGTATTTGTTAAGATTGTTTTATATCGTTTTGTTTATTTAAAAAAGTGGATGATAAAAATTATATAATGAATTTGAGTCTATAATATAGACATTACAATTAAAAATACTTTAAATTTTTATTTGATTTTTTATATATTTTTACAATAGAATGTTGTGAAGTTTAATTTAATTTTTTATTTTTAAAATTTCCACTTAGAAGGATTGTCCTTCATATATAATCAAGCTATTGTTTTACCCATTAGTATTTAAGTATTACATAACGCAATCTCTCCTCTTCTTCAAAACACATTTTCACTCATATTTTTTTTTTCTTTTCCTCCATCTTGAGTTCTTTGCCTTGAGGTTTGGTAGTTCTGTGACCTTCAGCATATCATCGAAGAAAATCATATTACATATTGAAGAGATGATTATGGGATTAATCCATGAGATATGGTTTGATTGGATAGAGAAGATTAATATTTGTAGTGAGGATAGGAAGAAGAAGTGAAAGGTGTGGAAACAATAATGAAAAGAACCTATGTGGGTTATGATGGCATGTGTTTGTCTCCCATAAACGCGTTTTGGGGGCTATAATTTAAATCATGTGCTGCCCACGTGAGGTGGTGAGGTGATATTTATAAAGCAACCCAACCATAGAGCAGTGTCACCTGTCGGCAACTTATGGATGTGTGTGTGATTCTGATCATAACTCCGTTTCTCACAAACAAGACACTATTTATTCTGAGCATGCCATCAACATTTTGCTTTTTATTGACTCAAAGTGGAGACACAAACCTATGGGACTTACTAAGTACAATTTGTTAATTAGTCAATTTTGAATAATTAGCGTAAAAGTTGTTATTTTTCCAAAAGTCATTTCTTGATAAACATGGCCAAGAATAAACAATACATGACGACAATAGCATACGCATCATATTTGGAAAAGCCTACCATACGTCAAATGCATGTATGGAATTGGGAGCCATCGATGTTTCCATTTTCAAGAAAAAAATAACAAACAAAGAACATATATGAACGGGCTTCTTCACCGACAATAAACAATCATTTACAAATTACAATACATAAATAAAACATCAAATTTATTAATAACAAAAATCATCAGTAATATTTATTAAGAATTTAACTATAACTATAGTCAAACTCTTCATAAAAAAAAATAAAGGTCATTAATATTAAATTAATTGACTCATCTCTCATTTGTATTAAAAAAATTTATATTTTTTTTAATAATATCTATTAAATAATTCTTCAGAAACGACGTCCTTCCGTGACTTACACTTTTTTTAATGAATGCTCACACGAAATTAAATAAAGAGGTCTATATACAGTATGTAGGAGAGCAGATATTTTCCAAGTTAATATCTATATTAACTGAATAATTAACATTAAAAAATTAGAATCTGCAAAGACAAGGAAGAAATTATTAGAAAAAAAATTGTTTAATTAAATTGCAGGCAGAGAAACATTGCTGTTTTGCTTTAGTTTGTACCTAGCAGTTTATACTGCACTGTCCCAAGAATTATTTATTAACTAGATAATGACCTTCATATACAAAATCTGAACTTGCATTAAGATTCTTGAATACAAAGTTAGCTACGTAACAATAATATTATAGTTCATATTTATTTGAGTCAAAAGTTACCTTTATCCATTTCTTTCCAGCAGATCATTATTCAAAGAGAAGTAAATAATATAGAACAAGTAGGTATATATATATATATACACACACATATATATATATATATTGTGGGTTGGTACTAATCCAGAGACATGATGAGTAGTGGTATTAGGTTGAGTCTGAATGTGTGTGTATATGAAAAGAAAACATGCAGAAAGTTTGAAACCGCCTACGAAATTCAAGAATAATTTTGTTCACACAGGGATCGCGATCCATTGAAGAAATAGAAATGGTAATTAAAGTTGTATGTCATATTCATAGCAATTGCATGCATGACAACAGAATGTCTGGTTGTAGCAGAAAACAATGTTATTAATTAATGATATTCATATCTCAGACACAAGATTTGGTTGTTCAGGTGGGAACGAAGACTTAGGAAAAAGGGAAACAGATAATGTCATCTATTAATCTTTTTCTCTTTGGTTTTTGCCGGAGATTTATGGATCTACCACCCACTTTTTTGCAGTAATGAATACGCAGTCTTTTGCATATCCCTTTTCATATATGCTTAGCTTTTTTACAATAGCTCATAAAATATATAGTACAAGCCATTGACCACCATAAATAATGTTAATTAACTCAGGCTGCGCTGCATCTTAGTTTACATTTGAACCACCCTTTTTCTAACTTCAAATTTTACTTTAAAGTCTAAATAAGATGTGTTTTACTTTTAAAACTAAAGTATAAATTATTTGATCAAGTAAAAATATATGTCCTCTTCAAACGCTGGATTTTCTCAATAAGACGCATAAATTACGTTTGTGTCAGCTAAGTCGACGTTATTAGTATTCTTTAATCATTTCGAAGTTACGTTATTAGTTTTCATATGTTTAACGTCGCCTAATATATCGTTTCGACGTTATGCTATTAGTTTTCATATGTTTAACGTCAACTGTTATGTGGACGCAATGCTAATATTAATAATAAGTTAGTATCTACTTTTTTTTTGTTGACGTCGACTTTTTGTCGATGCTACATCTCTTTTTTTTTTGTAGTATTTCACCTCGTCAAACAATATCAAATTAATTTAAAAAGGTTAAAATTTGTAAATGAAATATACAATTATAATAAATACTTTTAAAAATAAATTTAATATTTTATAACGATGACACTCGGATAGAATAATATTTATTATTATCAATTTTCATATTTTATAAAAAAAAATCAATGAATATTTAATAAGACATTAGAAAAATCACATGGAAATCTTAAAAAAAACTCATTTCTTACATATTTATATAGAAAAATTTGAAGAAAAAGTTTAATAAAATATAAAAAAATCTATTAGTGATTGATTATGATCTACACTAAAAGGGAATATATTAAAAAAAGTACATAATACACATTTGAGTTAGTGCGACTCTGATATTTTTGCTACAATTAATATAGTTTTACTTTTCTTATTCGGTTAGGAGGGAACTTGAATATGGAGATTTAATTGTTTTAATTAAATTATTCTTTCATTTTTAAGGATTTTATTCAGATAAATTCAAAATTATCGCGTTTATATATATATATATATATATATATATATATATATATATATATATATATATATATATATATATATATATATATATATATATATATCAACTTTACTATTTTTCAGAGGCAAATAATAACAAGTGTAAGCCTCAACTATTAATTAAATACTTGGTATTCTAATCTCAACCTAATTTAAATATATGAAAACGCTATTTAACACACAAAATTTATAATAAAAGTGTAAACTTATGTATCATCAACTAGAAAATGTTTTTGGTATTGGATTGAGACAAAGAAAGAAAAGTGGAAGAAACCGCCATTGATGAAATAAATGTGGAAAGGAGAAAAGGTAGAAACAAGTGCCTAATGTGAATGAGAAATGAAAGAGTTCACATTAATATAACTGTGTGAGAGAGAAAAATAATTTTCATATTTTTTTCACTTTAGCTATAATTTGAAATCTCTTTTTTAATTTACTTAAATTAATTAATCCATGTGAAATTTTCATCACTTAAAAAAATATTTAAATTTGATATATGTGTATTCAAATTTAAATTTCTTATCAAAACTTCAAATTCAAAGACACTATTAATACGTACAATGTAAATTTCACTGAGGAGAAAGAAAAAATCAGAGTAAAATTAAAATTATTGTGATAATTTATATTTATCAAGTATTTGACTTATCATTCATTTTTTTATATGGGACAGTGATATTTTGACAACAACTGAATTTAAAAATGTTTAATTTTCCAAAAATTTATAAAACGAGAAAAAAAATTAAACTCTAGATATTTTCAATTTATTTTAAAATTTCAGTTTTATTTATAATTAAGAGAATCACACTGAAAAAATTATTAATGAAACTCAATTTAGTGATCGATCACGATATTTGGATAAACCTTCTTTTTATTGGTACTCTAAGAATATTGATGGACAAAATGCTATTTTTTTACCTTTTTAAAAATATTTTTTTGCTTTTATTTTTCTATTTAGAAGTTTAAAATAATATTACTTAATATATTTTTAACTAAACGTTTAAATGTTTAACTTTGTTAAACGTATAAGTATCCTTTGTTAATTGTATTAATTGATTCCACCAATCTCCTTCATTCACAAATTGATTAAATCATTTAATTATTAATATGAAAATTAACAGTCAGAATTACTTATATTGAAAAAAATAAACATGGGCTTTTAGACTGGACTTGTCATCCCTCATTATGAGCCCACAACTTTTCCACCATACAATTAGATAAAATGGAGTACTGTTCTGAAAACAAATTCAGAAGCTAACCTATATACACTTGCCTGTCACTAATTTTTAAGGGTAGTGATACTGTTAACAACTTAAAAAAAATATTATCATTCTACAACTTTTTATAATAATATTTTATTTAAAATAAAATTTATATTTAAATTAAATAACAAAATGTAATATTTTATTTTCGGTAGTTAAGTGGAACAAATCTAAAAGGTGGGTTGTCAAGATATTTTTTCCCAATTTTACTGGATTTGAACAAGCTTTTTTGTTTTGTGCAACACCCAAAATAACTATCTATCTACATAAAGTTTAACGTCAATATACATAAGGTGCAAGTTATTGTTTCAGAAAACAAACTCAATTTCACTACATATAAATAACTTACACAGGGTACAATAAGTAAACTTATTATATAAACATTTGTTCAACCAATGTAACAATATTACAATAACTTGTTAACCTCTCATGTGCTAATCTATGTTATATAAATAATAAGTGAAAGAAAAATAATTTCTTTTAATAATGAGTTATTGAACTTAATACTACAAATCACGTAATAATTCAATATACTATCCTTAATATCTTACCTCAATTCATCTTATTTGATCAAACGTACGTTAGTTTTACTTTGAATTCATTTATCAAAACTCATCCAACCTATATACTAATTTCATATATACATAAATATTTCCAAATCACTAATATAAAAATGATTTTTAATATAAGTTATTTTCAACATTCTATTTCGATGAATAATTTGATGTAGATGTCAAGTAAAGAAAAAAAGTAAAAAACACTTTACATTTGGATCTTAATCAATGTAGGGAGTGAGAAACATAATTAATATTCGCTAGTATCACAATTGTTGTTATAAATATCCTAAAACAATTGATAATGTTAATTTTTACTATCTTTTTTAGTCTTTTCACATTAATAAAATAACTCTCTCTTAAGTTTTTAATTAGTTCAGTTCTCTTTTTGTTATTTTTTTTAAGTGATTTAAAATTGGTTATTCTTATCTAATTATACTACTAATCTTCATTTTTTTGTCTAACAATAATATAAAAAACATTTAAGGTTGCAAGGAGTAAGTTTGGAATCTTTGGAATAAAGGAGGAAGGTAGGTCTTAATGAAAGATTGAAGAAAGTTTTTGGCCTTGGACGCCCCTTAAAGCAAACTCAGCGCTACATGGGTAGAGAGCTAACTTGTCAACGGGATCGGGCACAGGACACACAGGGTCGGGCACCATCTTAGCAAATGTTCAACTTTAAGATTGAACTGAGATGAGGCTAGGCACCAAGGTCCTGGGGCTGGGCGGTGGTATTCCAGAGAGCCTAAAATTGAATTATACATGGTGTTGAGTGACCAGGGTCAGGTGTATGACTTCCAATGACCAAATTTTGAAAATTGGGCCAAGATGTAGAAGGCTAAGGTTGGACAGTCAGAGATCAAATTTTTGCTTTCAATACTTTTTAACCTCTTAACCTTTGCACCCAACAACTTAGCATAAACATTGAGAACAAAATAACTATGACAAACATAATAATAATAGTAATAAAAAACTATACTACCACATTGAAAACAAGCATAGAAACAACACTTAATTGAAGAATATGAAAAACTAAATAAGAAAAGGTTTAGAGTTTTGGGGTGCTTCTCAAGAAGTGTTTATTTAACGTCATGAGCTTGACAGATTATTTAATCACAATGGATGAGTCTTCGGGGTGAGTCTCTCCACTTCACCACCCAAATATAACTTCAACATTTTCCTAGTTACAACTTTTGTTCTTCTAAAATATGGACTTTTAATTTCCATAATGCCATCAACCTTGATATCCTTGGTCACTCACAAACTTTACCATTTTGTCTTTAATCTTCTAGGGATGAGTTTCATCTTGGAACTACTAAACATAATTGGTTGACCTAGTTTAAGTTCATTTTTCATTATAATTGTATCATAAAGAACCTTGACTTCTTGCTCGTTGAAGAATGGGGAGAGCTTATTGGCATTGAGTTTATTTTCGACAAATTCATGCACCGACTCTTTCCTTTCTTCAACTACTTGTGAGATATAACAATTTAAAGCTTTCTTCAGAAAATTTGAAGTGTGAAACTTCCTTTTGGTTACAGGAAAGGCTTCATCCGACAAATTTATCCTTAAACAATTTCTTGTACCATTGGAATGTTGAGAAACCTCAAAAACATTGAAAGTCACCTTATCATCTTGAGCTCTCACTTTGAGCTTTCCATCATCTACATCAATAATAACTTTGACATTTTTCATGAAAAGCCTCCCAAGTATCAAGAAGGAAACCTCCATGTCCTCTTTTGTATCTATCACAACAAAGTCTACGAGGAACATGGATTTGTCCACCTTGACAAGAACATCTTCAAGTCAGCCAACTGTAATGTCATCATGGTCGATCATATCTCCAAGTCAGTTATCCTCTTCATCATAGCCAAAGACATTAAGTTAAAGTTGGCCCCTAAATCCAATAAGTCTTCCCCACAAGTAAAACACCTATGGTTAATGAGATAGTGAAACTACCTGAATCCTTGGATTTTAAGGGCAAAGATTTTTGAATGATAGTGCTACAGCAGTCTCTAACTCGATAGTTTCTTCCTCTATGAACTTCCTCTTCTTTGATAATAATTCCTTCATAAACTTTGCATACTTGGACATTTGCTCCAATGCATCAGAGAATGAAATATTGATTTGAAACCTCTTGAAAATATCTTGAAATCTAACAAATTGTCTCTCTTTGTTTTTTCTTGAAGGAGCACAAGGATAAGGAAGATTCTTCTCATCCAAAATGAAATACAAGAAGAGAAAGTGTGTATTTATATAAGAGGGGAGATGAAGGTGGCAATTAGGACTTGGAGAGCAAGATCTCTTGTGCGGAACTTCATTTAGGGTTTTCAATGCTCATTAATGGCTGGTCCTAAGGAAAAGGCAAGCATGTGCACGTTCCATTCTCCATGTGCCGTCCAAACCATGCTTCTAGAGTTTAGTAGAAACCCTAGGCGGCCAAAGGGTGAGTACTTGGGCCTAGATTGCTCAATATACATCCATTTTTCTCTATGTTTATTATCACGTATACCAATCAATCAGAATACAAGTCCAAACAAATTGTTATACACACATCTACTTTTCTATATACATTTTTTTTAATATGCACACCTATATTTTTTTATATATATTTTTTTATTGGATAGCTAGCCTAGTGGACCAAAATATAAGTCTAAACAAAATTATTATCTCCACCTTTTATTCTTCTCATTATATTTCCTTCACGTGATTCATGTGAATAATAGTTTGGACCTATTGATCTTATTGGATATCCAATTTTTTTTTGTATCTTCCAAGCCGTAACTGGTGGTTGGTTCCTTGCTTAGGTTCCTTCTTCGTTTTTATTATGTGAAAATAGAAATGTTGCAGAGGATGTAAAGTCATGCGAATTGGAGATTTTCAAGACAAAGAAATTTTTTTTCTGGGAAAAAACACACGGCCCTCTCAATGACCACTTACCCACATCTCATTTATATTTTTTTTTTCAAACTATAAAAAAATATTGCATTGCTTTTGAGGATGTGGTATAGGGGTACCACCTTTATGGTGATCCATCTATCACCACCCTTCTTTTCTCAACTGAAGCATGTCTGTCTGTTATATATACCTCATACATGGTCAGAAAATTCCTTAAGATCCTGCATGGCCGACACGTGTCTCGTGCCTCTCTCTTTATAAATTCTCTTCATCAAGCAATCATAAAGCATCCAAGACCACTGAAGCTGATTATTACAGTGAGAAGCAATGGGAAGCAGCGTGACCCTTTTGATCTTATTGCTTGTTTTTTGTCATGGCGCGACAATAACAATGGGGCGGTTCTGGAGGACAGAGGTGGAAGAGAAAAAAGACGATCCTCCAATCCCAGACAATTTGTTCTTGATGAAGAAATCCAAGCTCGTGGCCAAAACCAGCGCTGGGAAGATGCGAGTGTTAGAAAGTTATGGTGGTAGAGTTTCGGAGAGGCGCTTGCACATTGGTTTCATTAGTATGGAACCAAGGTCCCTTTTCATTCCTCAGTACATTGATTCCACTTTGATCATATTCGTTCATTCAGGTATCTTTATATATATTGCATGCATGCATGCATGCATTCCTTTTAGACTTGTGTATGTACATTTGGTTTAATCTGCATGAAACTTGAATCTAAGAGCATCTCAAATTGTGTAATCATTGTGAAGTTGTTTCACTCGTTTTATTAAGTCCTACAATGTCATAAAAAGTACAAGAATTTTAACAAGTTTATCTTCATTTGGTGATTCTTACGAACTTTTTTTTATCAGCAAATTAAAATTGTATAAATATAGCTATTTAGAGAGAGTAATTCTTAAGAACTTAAAATAAGTCATCTTTGTTTCACAAGTCTCAAGCAACAATTGACTATTAAGTTTAAGAACTTGGTTAGAAACTCGTTAGAAATACTCCGAGTAGCATGCTCGGTTTTCTGGTTAAAGAAGAAAATAAAATGCAACAAACAATAGTATTCATTTTGTTATGTTCTATCTTTCTGTAACACGTTTATCATAGCCTCTATGAAGAACGTCAGAAATTTGAGAATTTGGAAGTTAAGTTGGACATTGATTTCAGGGGAAGCAAAGTTGGGATTCATATACAAAGACAAGCTGGCGCAAAGGCGTTTGAAGATGGGAGATGTATACCAAATTCCAGCTGGTTCAGCATTCTATCTAGTTAACATAGAAGGTGGTCAAAAGCTTCACATTATCTGCAGCATTGAACCTTCTGAGAGTTTGGGAGATGAGATTTTCCAGGTACATGAGTTCATCATAATGAAAGACTCTAGTGCTTTATATATAATTTTGAAAAAAAATCATGCAACTAATTTGACTCTGATTAATCTTCCTATATAGTACTTGTTCAAGGTCTGACAAATGTTTCTTGTGCATGTGTTGCATGCAGTCCTTCTATATCGGAGGAGGAGTTCATCCAGCCTCAGTACTTTCTGGATTCGAGGATGAAATCCTTGAAACTGCTTTTAACGTAAGAACTTCCTTGGTTACATAACAATTTAGAGAACCATGCATACACACAACACAGACAACAGTCTTTTATAAACTCACCTGCAGGCATCAGGAGAAGAGTTACGAAAATTCTTCACTAAGCAACACGAGGGGCCGATTGTGCACGTGGGAGATTCACATGCCACAAGCATATGGACCAAGTTCCTTCAGCTTAAGGAGGAAGACAAACTGCAACACCTAAGGGAACTAGTGCAGCAACGACAAGAAAACGAAGAAGTGGAGAAGGAGGATGAGGAATCTGATGATGAAGAAGAGCAACAGAAAAGTTGGTCATGGAGGAAGCTCTTGATATCGGTATTTGGGGAAGAGATCAAGAACACGAGGGAGAAGATTACTAAACGATCCCCTCGCTCTTACAACCTCTATAACAGAAAACCAGATTTTCAAAACAAGTATGGTTGGAGCGTTGCTGTAGATGGCTCTCAGTATCATCCACTCAGAAGTTCTGGCGTTGGCATTTATCATGTCAATCTCTCAGCTGTATGTAAACAAACTCTTCAATATTTCCATTTGATATCATTTCAAAATCTGTAACATGCATTCATAGCATATTTAGAAAACAATAATTGCGATTTACACATTTGATAAAAAACTCAACATTCATTTTTCAGTACTTTTGTCTTCAAAACATTCAAGAAACTCGGCCAAAATTTTGTCGCTATGTTATAGTAATTGTTTTTGTACATTATTGACTACATGGCAGGGATCAATGATGGCACCCCATGTGAATCCAAGGGCAACAGAATATGGCATAGTGCTAAAAGGTTCAGGTAAGATCCAAATAGTGTTTCCAGACGGAAGCAATGCAATGGACACTCACATCAAAGAGGGGGATGTGTTCTTCATTCCAAGGTACTTTGCCTTCTGCCAAATAGCATCAAAGGGTGAACCACTAGAGTTCTTTGGCTTCACCACCTCGGCTCAGAAGAACAGGCCAATATTTCTGGTGGGTGCCTCGTCACTCATAAGGACCATGGTAGGGCCCGAGCTTGCAACTGCATTTGGGGTGAGTGAAGATACCATGAGGCGCATGGCTAAGGCACAACACGAAGCTGTGATTCTACCAACTCCGTGGGCTGCACCTGTACATCAGGAGGTGCAGGTGGTGGTCGATGCAATTCCAAAGCTTGCAAAGGAATGAAATGGCTATGAGCTTTTGATCTTTGCTAAGTGATTTAGTTAGAGCCACATTTTGATAGTGATATAGTGAGATTAAGGTGGAACCTTAATTCGGCTTTGCTTTTTTTTTTGTTCTTCCTGATGTTTTCTGTTTTTTTTTCCCAGAGCTCTTTCGGTTCTGCATCAGTTGACCTGGGCAAAAATTAGTTATAAACTAAATTTACCACTTTCATTAGCATCACTTTTTTTTTGCAGTATAAAGAGGATAGAAAATTTTAGACTATAATTAATTTAAAATTAATATTTGTTTCTTGTTTTGATTGTAGATTTTTTTATAACAAGTTAAATGGTGATTATACACTCTTTTTTTTTTCTATTTTTGTCGTCGTTGGAAAAATTATGTTAGTTGCATCCTAAATCTGTATATTATTTTATAAAAGAAAAAGAGAAAAAAAAACCTTCACTTAAAAGGATAAAAAGAATGTGACAGAGAAATAATAATAATATTATAAAAATAATATTATAACATTTACATATATACTTTTCTTTTGATTGTCGTCTCTAGCTTTTCTTTTAATTAAAATTGATTTTAGGTAAAAAGTTATAATATATATAATTCTTGTATTTTTATTTAACACTCATCGTATTATACACTTTATTTTTTATTGAAAATTTTAAAATAATTAAAAACAAAAAAAATAAAAATAAAAATAACATGTTATTTGAAGATTAATAAAGAAGTTCATCAATTTTTTTTAATTGGGTGCATCTTTAACCATTTAACGAAAAATATTTTTTAGATATTAAAAATTATTTAAAGGAGTAACATTTCTTATGAGATTATTTTACACGTATATAAGGATAAACTTTAAATCATATAATTACCACACGCCATGTTGATTATAATAAAGAGTGTTCATGTTTTGATTTTACTTATTATTTTTTAGAAAGCATATTATCCCCATCATAAAAGTTAGAAACAATTTATATATTTTTTGTTATTTATCGTGTTTTTTCAATCTTAATGAACTTAAAAACTAATTGCATTTATTATAATTATCATTACTTTGACAAAAAAAATTTATTTATTATAGAAATAATACTGATTCTTTATTACATAATTTTTTTTTCAATATTATGAGCGCGGAACCAAAGCCAAGATATATTAAGGTATTGAATTTCTCTCTCGATTTGAATGGATTAAAAACCAATTGAGAAACATGATTAATAATAATTTGAATGGTTAAAAATGATAATTAGTTTGACATAAATTTAAAAATACTTTTCAATCACAATAAAATAATAATCATTTGGTGAAATAAAAAATATATAGCAGAAAACAATCTCACATGAGACTGGATATGATGCTAATAATAGTGTGAGTCTGCCCGTAAAAAAAGTGAAATATAAAAAAGTGAAAAAAAGTGAAAAAAAAAATCAAAATCATTAAAAGATTTGGAAAGACCATCCATGTATATTTTTTTTTTTTACAAAATTCAAACCACAGATATTTTTATTCCTCAATTAATTTTTAAGCATAAGGGATCTTTTAAAAAAGGATAACCACAAAAAAAATATTTTACAAAAACATTCTTCCTTCATAACTTTTTTTAATAATAAAACATTATATTATATTAAAATAGTAATAATAATAAATATAGAAAAATTAAAATAAAATAATAATATAGACAATTGTATAAAAGTGATATAAAATAACATTGATGTCAACATATGGTCCACAAAATAAGGAAAGTGATTTTTGTAAATAAAAGATATTAACAATACAAATGCATTATGGTGTGTGAAATAATATATATTTAATTAAGAGTGTAAAAATTATATCAATAACTAAATTAAACTCTAAGGATTACTTGTTTAAATACTATAAAATTAACATCACAGATATGTAATTGAAATAATGAAATTATGAAGAATAACATTGATATACAGGCATATAGTTTTTTTTAACTTAGTTTACACATATATAAGCTACATAATGCTTTTCAAATATATTTATGCAGGTGATTAATTATTTTGATTCAAAATGAATTGAACCCACATTCTTTAATCCAATTAAATATAACATTTTTTGTTTAAATATTATTTTAAAATGTTGCAGTTTTGCTGTGAAATTGGATTTTACGATGTAAAATAGGATGGAGTTGAGATGGGGTACTCTAGTGGAGTATAGCATAGGCGAAGATATATGAAGCACGCGCATAGCACGTGGCTGAAAGATCTGCAGACAAACATTTGGGCGCGGCGGAGAAGAAAGAAGCAAAGGAAGGTGTAGGGTTGATCAGACACGACGACCATGGCCGTCAGAACTCTCACTCACACTCATACTCACACTGCAATAACGTTTCTCATTTTTCTCTCCTTCTTTCTTCGTACTCAATCAGAGGTTATAACCTTAACCGCTGATACATTTAATGATAAGGTACGGCCCCAATTTTACCTTTTTTCCCGAACCATCCAAATTCAAATTTTGCACTGTCGAGGGTTTTTTTATTGTATTTTGGGTTTTCATTTTTAAGATCACAATAATTTTCTGTTCAAGCTAGTTCGAGTTGTTTAATTAGGGGTTCGATTGCGTGCAAAACAGCACTGGTGTAGAAATGCATACGATCTCGTTTCTCAATTACTTTTTCTTTTTGTGTCTAGATCAAGGAGAAGGACACTGCTTGGTTTGTGAAATTCTGCGTCCCCTGGTGCAAGCATTGGTGAATAATTCTTTTATATACTGCAATAGCCTACACTTGACGCTACTGAACCTGCTGTTATTGTTGTTGTTTTCTAACTTGTGAAATCTTGATAATTGTTGCCAGCAAGAACCTGGGCTCATTGTGGGATGATTTGGGCAAGGCAATGGAAGGAGAAAGTGAAATAGAGGTTGGAGAAGTCGATTGCGGCATGGAGAAAACAGTCTGTTCCAAAGTTGATATTCATTCGTATCCTACCTTTAAGGTTTTCTATGATGGTGAAGAAGTAGCTAGATATCAAGGTAATTCGAATTTTTTTACCCCTTGTCAAATGATGGACTTTATGGATTCTGCTCAGATAATTCCCCTGTATTCTTCGAACCTAATTCACGTACTCAAGTTTAGCCTCTTACTTTTAATGACCATCAATAACCTATTATGATTTATGAGTATTGATGTTTTGTTGTTTGTTTACATCCCTTGTTTGCTTGTGTATAACTTGCCTTGGATTAGGATAAAAATATTAGAATTCTTTTGGGGTTCTAACTTGTCAAGTTTGGAAAACCAAACAAGGAATCAACTTAGTCATTGCTCTATATAATCAATCTTTCTGTGCACGTCTTGAAGGTGAAAAGTTAAGCCAATATGAATGCTCTAATCTCTAACCATTACGTATACTTTCTGCCCACGATTGAATGTTCAAAGTGTCACCTTTCACTTGTGTTACATAATGATGATGGTCTAATGAGTTTGCGTGTTATCAGAGAGTGTGGTTTATGCCTCTATGGTAATAACATTGGGTATCATGTATCCTCACAACACGTGTATCTTAATATCCCATCCTTAATTTCAGTGATTCAAAACTTTTCTGTGTTAAAATTTTCCTGTCACATTTAGCTGTTATTCACATCACTGATACTTGAAGATACAGACTTCTGCAAAGTGTGAACTACCTTATAACAGTGAATTTAAGCTTTTTATGATTTATTTTCATTTTATTTAATCAACCCTGAAGGAAGAAACATTTTCTTTAATATGCAAATTGTGGTCTTTTTTCATCGTTAGATTTTTTTAGGGCCTATTCTTTTGAGTTATATATGATTTATTTACATGAAACATATATTAGCTACTCCCGTTTTCCCAACCAAATCTACGGTGAGAAGTGGTTGTTCATAAATTTAATCTTATTTTTGCATCACAATCGGTCAGGTTCAAGGGATGTTGAATCAATGAAAACCTTTGTTTTGGAAGAAGCTGAAAAGGCAGCAGCAAAAGCACTTGACAGCGATAAAGAATTATAACAACTTTTGAGGTATGCAACTACCATGACAGCCACCCCCTGTGCCTTTATTCTTCTATTCTCTCTTATGTACTCGTGTAATAATAGTGCCTAAGGAAAGACTGTGTTAAACCAATGTGTTTGATAGCCATCTTTCTGTGTTTAGCTTCTAATACTTATTTTTCGGAGAGCTGCAAGCTAGGATATCTTAGTGAATTAGTTATCTGTTTAGGATAAATTAACTGGAAGAATGGTTGATTAAGTCAAGATGTGAACTATTTCACCATTCTTTTGGTAATCTTTTTACATTAGAAATACACTTCCCCGCAATCTAAATCATAATTCTTCCATCAATTTTTCATATACTTGTATATGGTCTGCCAATTGATTCATTATAGTTTCTTCAGGCGCAGTCATCATCTGGATTGCAACTAGCTCTTTACTGTAGGTGGTGCACTTCCCAGATTAGTAATGCCACCTTCAGGTTCAGGCTGAGACATTCATCTCTCTCTGTTCTGATCAGCATTTGTTTGTTTCACCTAGCATAGCAGCTGTGAATTAAGAACTAATTTCGTACACTATCATAATTTCTTTCTTTTATACTCCACAATTTTCATTTTTAGGTTTTTTTATACACTCTAAAGACCTGATAGTGGCTTGTCAATGTTAAAAGTTCCATTCAATACAATGATCTGTGTTCTTTAATCTGGAATTATACGTCAGGTTCATGATTTGTTTATATATCAATCGATCTTCTGAATGATATGCTCAATTTTTTTGTGGGATTATGCCATGCTACTAGCCTATAAGGCTTCTAATGTGCAAATTAAAGCATGTTGGAGAGATGGGTTGATTGATAGACAGTGGATGCAGTTGTATTGGTGGTACGGAATAACTCAATGGATTCTGCACTAGTATAATCCCTTAAAGTAAGTTGTTATCATCTCCTTCAAGAACAGGGGAGCAGTGGATCCTCCATTTCGTCGACCTTAATGTTCTAGGACCCTTATGCTGAGCAGATGAATGATTTCTTAGGATGGAGCATGGTCATTATGGCTGCTGTTTTGGATTTACCACACTAGTTTAGGTAAAAACAAATAGGCTGCCGAAAAGTTTTAAGTTTGTGTTTCATAAGGACATAAAGATTGACACTAGCGTCTGCTGGCAAAAGATCTAGAACTCTGAAATGCACCTATATATAGACACCGACTGAAAATCATAGTCAGCTATGGAAGGATAAGGAATTCCTGGATCCAGAAAAAGAAGTGTGGGGTGACTGACTATCAGCTGTTATGTTGAACCTATAATGACAATTAGGATGGTATTACAAGTTAATTAATCACTTGTTATGTTCAACCATAGAAAATTAATGTTGTTTCTGCAAGTTCTTATGCCTATCAGTTGGTTGAATAGTTGCGAAATTGATCTTTCAAAATTTCTTCACGTAGTATCTATTCCATGGCCTTAGACTTGGATGAGTTTCTCCGTTAAAAGCTTTAGGAAAAAATGTGTTTTTTTATTAATCAAAATTAGTTTATGTATAAATAAGTTAAAATTAAGATTTTAGAAAAATTATATAATAGAATTTTTATAAATTAGTTTATGGATAAGTTAAATTTAGTTTACAAAAATGATTTTTTTTTCTTTGTTTATGCGTAGTAGAAGTCGCTATGAAGAAATCTTTCTTTACAAAGCTCTTGGGTCAATAATAATAATAATTATATTAGTTCAAGATTTTGGCGTACCGCGGTTACAACGTATGCACTTGAATCAGAAGTTTATCTCTTGCAGTAAAAAATAAGTACATAAATACAATTCAGGAAACTCATTTAAACATAGATTACTGATAGAGAACTCGTGCTTTAAAATAAACCAATCAACTTATGTGAATGAGAATGATTAACTTTATAAGGGGCATTTTTGTTCATATGAGTAGGGATGATAATGGGTGAGATACACTTGGAAAGTAATTCTTATCACTTGTCTCAAGGATGAAAATTGATTACATACTTTGGCTTATATCGATTAAATTTGGTGATAACGACTCGAAAATAATTATGATAGACTTGATGTCGAGGAGATGGCGCAGCAACCTTGGTCAAATTCATTACTTCCTAACTAAGATCAACTCAAAGAGAGTATTATGAATTTCAAATTCTTATTTTTCAGATTTTGAATTATTTAGTTTTAACTGATGAAAATATTCGCAAAAATTGCTAGAGTTTTAATTTATCTTACAAGTTTTCATGCAAACAATTATTTCGTCATAAAAGGTTTCAAATCCTCTATTAAAAAACTATTCTAATAAAGCACATTATTATTTGATTGGATAGAAAATTTTATAATTTCTGAAAAATTCAATTATATTAAATTTGTCTTGCTTTCATTTCAAATTTTTTATTTTTTTTTAAATGTTGTGTCTCGATAAAACAATTCAATTGATTGGATTATGTTTTTTTGATTGAATAGAATATTTCAATTAGCATCATATACAAAAAAATATAATTCCAACCATACAAATATTAATAAAATATAACCATTATAGACTTCAATAAAAAAAAATCTAGTTAATATCTACTAGAAAATATTCACACTGATATTGGTTGAGAAAACTCTAATAAATATTAACTAAGAAATAATTAACATTAGTTAAAAAAAACTCCTATTAATGTTGGTCAACAAATAACCTTGACATATATCGGGATCCACGTTGGTTGAAAAAAACTTTATTACATAATCTAAATAATATGTTGCTGTTCATTGAAAAAAGTTACACTTGACATAATACAAAAAACATTGTTAATGTTGACAAACAAATCATAACTAATGTGAATTAAGAAATAATACTAGTTTATATTCGTAAAGAATAACTTTGGTGATAGCAACTGAAAGATAATCATAATCAACTTTAATTTAAGAGAAATTTTCACATGCACCATTCGAAAAGATTATATCAAGCTAATGGCATCTTAATTTAAGTTAAATCGATAATATCTTGATTGAAATTGAATTGAAAAGAATTTATGAAGAGAAATGTGAATTTCAAAGATGAGAAAGTATGAAAATTTTCACATTCTTACCATTCTTTAAGTGAAATTTAAAATTATCTAATTTTATGTAACCAAAATACTCTTATAAATTCCTAAACTTTTAATTTATTTTAAACTTCACTATTTAAAAAAATTCATAAAACATTTTAAATTCTTAAAAAAATATCTTTTAAAAATTTTAAATCCAAACACAATGTTAAGCTATTAATATTTATCCCGTTAGGCTTTATATGAGTATCTTATGAATATTTTTTTTCTCTATTTTTCCATCCTACAAATAATGGCTAATTTAAAAGTAAGCTAAAAAAATTATTAAATGGGATGATTTTGACCAATAAGACTAGTGTTAATTGACATTTTATGAGAGACCATGAACATTAATTCTTCTTTGTGTTTGCCCTTTCTCTATTTAGTAATTTTTAAGGAATTAAATTTCATAATTAAGAAAAAAGGTTGACATATGAAGAAATCTAATTTACAACTTTATCTTTAGACCCTGAGTTGAATTAAAATGAATTTAATTTAGATTATATTTGGCGAGATTTGCATAAGAAATCACTTCACTTATTTTGTAGGTTGTATGACTATCTTCTATGATATTCCCTCCGTTTCAAATTATAAGGCGTACTTTGAAAGTAAAATTTGTTTCACAATATAAGGCGTTTTAGAATTTCAGTAACTTTGTTTCTTTTTTTTCCTTATATACTCCTATTAATCACATCATTATTGTATTAACATTAAATAGTAGAATGAGAAATTAAATATCAGAAACTAAAAATTAATTCCTTTTTTTAATTCACTATTTCTATTTGCAATTTGATGGAGATTGAAAATTTTGATTAAAATTTTGAAAATAAAATTTAAGCATAATCATTTACAATTTAGTAGGAATTAAAAATGTTGATTGAAATTTTAAACTAAAATTTGAGTATAGTCATGCAATTTGGTGGAAATTAAAAATTTTGATTGAAATATTTATTTAAAATAATTAGTAGTCTGATTTTAAATTATTTAGAAATGATTCTGAAATGATTTCAAAACTGTTAAAATTCTAATCTCAATCAATTTACAATTTTATTAAAAAATTAATTCATTTATAAATACTTCTGGTTAAATTTTAATTAATTCATTTAATAGTAATTAATAAGGGTAAAAATGAAAAATTTATAGAAAGTTGAACAAATTAATTGCTTTTATTGGTATGAGAGAATTTGTCAAATACACCTTATAATCTGAAGCTGAGGGAGTATTACTTTGTAATATGTTTGTTTTTTTTTCATCCATACTTTAAATGACATTGATAGAAGAGTTTAATTTTAGTCTCACTTATGTTTTTTTAAGAAATATAAAAAAAAGATTAAATATTAATAAATTCTGAGTCAGTTTACATAATTATTTTTAATCTAAAATTTTAATACAAAGAATTTATAAGTTTTCATTAATATATATATATATATATGTGTGTGTGTTTATATGTTTTTCAACTTATTGAATATCAAATATCAAAGTCAAACTTACATTTAGATTCATAACTTGTATCGCTAGATGTATCAACTCCAAATATTTTGTCCCATTGAGGACACACCTCTGTATTAGAAAGTCCAAACATTTGTCCTTTTCGATATAGACTTTTCAAACTGCTTAATTTCATGCATGATATATGTTACTGAAAAGTCATTGTCAACTTTGATTGATGGTGGCTTTGAGCACTTAGCTCATTGGATATAAGACGTGGTAGGAATGGTTATCTTGGGTGGATGTCCATGATTTTGTTGTGTGTGGTTTAAATTCTAAGCAATATCATTATCCGTTAACTATTTACGATAAACACTTTATGGGTAAAGGACCTAGTATGCCAAGAGTAAAATCACAGATCAAGTTTAGACTTTTACTTATTGTAACTATTTTTTTGGTCAGACACTACATAATACTGGCGGAAGTGCAGGATATTCATCGTACTTCGGATTATCCAAAGCCGAGGAAGTGTAAATCAGGACTTGTATTTTGATTTTGACAAAAAGGTGTTGGAATTGTGTGATAGAATAAGAATCAAGTGCAACATAAGGCTAAAAACAAGTTGAATTTGTCATTCTCTTTTATGTTATCTTTGTTTCTTTGTTTCTAACTTATGAGCAACTCTGGAATCTTCACTGTTTCCTACTATTTCTAAGTAGTTTGGAGTTTGTTTTCATCAAAGGATTATACCATCATACTAGCCTATAATGGCCTTCTTGAGTGCAAATAAAACCGTGTTGAAAAGATGTGTTGATAGACAGAGCATGCAGTTGTATCGGAAATACAGAATAACTCTGAATTTTGCACTAACATTATCATTTATAACCCCTAAAAGTAGGTTGTTATCACCTCCTTAAAGAACAGGGAATCATTGTATCCTCCAATTTGTAGACTTTAATATCAATGACCTTTTGGCTGAGCAGAGGAATATTTTTATGTTGGCAAATATGGACTTTAACTATTGGCACCAGCATCTGCTAGCAGAAGATCGAGAACTCTTACATGCACCTATGTGTGTTTGAGCCTTCAAAATTTCTTCATGTAGATTCCATGGCCTTAGTAAAAAATAATAACAATTCAAGATTTTCCTTTTACAGCTACTATACTGCATGCACTAGAACCATTTAACTATAGAGTATTTTTAGAAAATTTGCGTTTTGAAATACAATATTGTACACCAGAAATCAGATCTAATGTTCAGCATCACCCCACGATAGAAATCTGTTGGCCTGATAAATTCAAAATCTCAAAATGTTTTCATGAGAAAAACTGAAATAGATACATTCTAGATCATTCAGACTACCACATAAGAAACAAATTTATGCACTTAAAATGAAACCAAAATGGAAAATTCAAATCAGGCTAGGTACTTCCAATAGAGAACCATGGAGGGCTTAGAGTACAATCACACATACATGGCAGTCCCTTAGGAAGCACATATTACATTTTCCAGAATGAATATGAGATGCCTGCAAAAGAATCAGTACCATATATGGTAGAGTTGTCAGTGATTGTGGTGCTAGCATGGACAAGAAAACCACTTACCTCATCTTCCATATTGCTTCTCTTAAAGGAAAAGGCACTTTCTCAATTTGCATATGCAAGGTTTACTCTGCAGGAGATATGATACTGACAAGCTTTGCTCATACCTACTCAAGGAAGCAAGCATGGATGTAAGTGACAGCGTCATCTCTCCTGCGTAGCAAACCTTAAAATGCCATGACTACTCCTTCATTCTTCACTATCATTGTCTCTTGAATTTTATGCAACTAGACCAACAATGTGCAATGATATATAGACCAGAATTTTTACAATTTTTAATTTGCTTATCCAAACTTGCAGCCTACTTCGTCTCTCTCACTACATCTTGCTAATTAAATTGAGTAAATTCCAACCACAAAGTGTGTTTCTTAGTTATCTGTGGTCCACATTCACAGGATTGATTTGTACATAAATATAATGCAGATTCCCTTTAGTTACATGGTGCATCCTTTTGTTGTATTGCAGCATGTGGTCTTGGATTCCAATGCATTAAAGAAGTGCCATTTCTGATGAGGTCATTGTATTAACGTCACGTCCTGTCACATCAAGGTTCATAAAAAGGCTGCTGCATTAGTGCATGACTGCAGTGATGGACTTGTTATGGTTATATTTGTAATGTCCATAAAATCTTACATTTCTTTAGCTCATGAATATGGGAGGATTCAAATTTGGAAAAGGAAGAATGAACTCGAGTGCAGTACTTATTCAAAGACCTATTGTCCTTCTACTTTCCTTTATGATTAGAGTTTCTTTGATTTCTTTTCTACTTAAATGAGATTTATTAATCTGTATTAAGGTCTACTTGGATAAACTTCTACCTAATCTTTCTACAAGAAAAAGTTTTATAAGTTAAAATTAGTTTATGAATAATTTAATTTGTATAAACTTTTATTATTCACTTGTGTATAGATAATTTTAATTTATGATAGATTTTTTTACATAGTCAAAGACTCTCAATTGTTATTTTAGATAGATTTTAAATTTCCTTTAAATAAAAAATGAAATGAAAAACATAATTGATTTGCACAATCAAAAAATATTAAAATGACCAAACACCTACGTAGATAATTTATTAAGAAAAAAATAAGTCATCTAAATCTTGAAAAGATTTTATAACAATGTAAATTTTGTAATTTAAATTTTAAAGATTTTATAAAATGTAAAATCATAGTATTTGAAAATGTTATGGATTTATTAGAATTTAAAATATTTTATGCATTAAAAAATGGTTAATACTTTATATTTTTATATTTTATTCATTAAAAAATCTGTTACTACTTTATATTTTTATCTTTTTATGCATGTACACCTATTACTTTCCAAAATTATTAATATGAAAATATGAATTTGCATTATTAATATGGTGTTAGTTTAGGAGATATGTTAATACGTGGTGACAACTTTATAAATATTATTTAATATCAATTCTCTTGATAAAATGTTGAAAGTAAATATGAATAAAAATAACATGTTGAGTAGTATATATAAAGAAGATTTATAATTTAATGTTTTAATATTTTAAATTGAAAGTAGTGATGTCATAATTCTATATATGACTTGACTCATAGTTTATTGATATTGTATCTCTTTAAAGAATCTTCTCAAAAGTCTCTACAATGATATCAGAAACTGATAGTTAACGGTTAAGACGAGTACAACATAGAGTGAGTGAGTGAATCTATGTATCAAAAATCCTTTCTGATGTAGATTTTAGACAAGCATATCCTATTGATGAAACAATAATACAAGTAAGAGATTATTGAGAATTTAAGTGTAAGTTTGAATCACACACATGTAAAAAAAAACAAACAAAATATAAAAAAAAATCATAAATTCATAATTTTAAAATTGTGAGTTGAATGTGGTGTGATAATTCCTTATATAAAATAAACTTGTAATTGGTTCATTATGATTTGTTCAAAATTTTCAAATTTTAATCTCTACAAAATGACTGTCTAATCATAAAACCTCTAATTTAATCCATATTCGAAATAAGTTCTAATTATTTTATTTATTAGATTTAGTATCTATTAATTATTCACATTTGAAAGTATAAATATATAATATTCATCTTTATATAAATTTGTACAAATTTCTGTTTTTTATATGAATTGGAATCTTAATTTTTTATTTATTAATGTATAAATATTTTAAGAAATAATTCAGTTTCACATTAATATTTATGACGTAAGTAAATATGTAACCAAACCTTTTTTTAAAATCTTTTATAAATACATTAAAAAAACAGTTGAATTGAATCAGAGTAATATTTCAATCAACATTTTTTCATTAAAATTTCATAACATTATCACTGCAATTTTCTTTTTTTAAATTTGGGTATAAAAATGAGTTATGTCACCTGGTGAAACCCTATATTAATTGTGGCAAGGTAGAGGAAGTAGAGAGGGATTTTGTCCATTGAACTTAGACGCTCTTACTGAAACCTACTCCGGACGTGTTCGGTTTAAGAAAATCGGATTGCGTACAGCTGATAAGTCCGAAATTTCAAGTATATATTTTGTTGTGGTTCTGAAACAAACTCACTCCAACCCACGTAAGCTTTCAAAACCCTAATTAACACTGTTTTTTTTTTCACTCTTTTTCTTGTTCCGTGTTACAATTTCAATTTGTTTCTATGATTTGCATTTTAATCTGTGCTCAATTTTCCATTATCGCTCTCAATATGTGTGTCACTCCTAATTTTTTCAATTCGTCATCTAAATTGTACTGGTAGCTTTTGTTTTGGTTGGTTTACTTAATTTGAGTAGATTGATCACTGCTGGAGGCAGCATGTGCTAGCTTCCAGAGTTTCCCTTGTTAATTGCTCTTCGTTTTTGTTTTTGCAGAATATTCTGTGCCAAATGGATTTGGTAGCTAGTTGTAAGGTATGTTTATATTTTTTGTTTCAACATAATTTTTAATGCGCAGTGTTGATTTTCATGATAATTGACAATTTTAGATTTTAGAATGGCTTCTTAGAAGAACAAGGAGACTTGTTCTTTTTTTAATTTTATTTACATTCATAGATGTTAGAATTAGAAATTTCTATGGTGAACATAGTTTGTACCTTCATTGTATTGTACTTGCAGTTTTTGTTTATTTTGATTTCTTTTTTCTTGATCATTGTTAACCAAGGGTGTCATGCAAGAAAAGGTTTTATTCATTTTTTATCTTGACTTTATGATGTGTAATATTAACCATATGCTATAATGTCCCACTTTATTGATGTAGTGACTTTTTTTGTAGGAAAAATTGCAATATTTTCGTATAAAAGAGCTCAAAGATGTGCTCACTCAATTGGGACTCTCGAAGCAGGGAAAGAAGCAGGTGAGACTAGGAGAGAATGTATGCATGTATCTTGAGTACTAGAGGAATTGGCATCATTGAATGGTGTTCATTGGCTGATTACTTGGTTATTTTATGTCTATTAGTAATGAAGAATATATGTTTGAAACTCTTAGAAAAGTTGGATATTGTCAAAGTGACATAATTTTTTTGTTTTTGTTTTTAAATTTTAACTATGCAAGATGTTATTTTTTAATGCTCATCTTGATACTGTCTTTTTATAGTTTAAGGACAATATAATAATATGAATGCTTCATTTTGTATAGGATCTTGTTGATAGGATATTATCTATTCTTTCAGAGGACCAAGGTATGGTTATACTCTCTCTATGACATACACATGCGGTGACTCAACCTTTTTGTAATGTTTCTGTTTGGGTTGTGTCAAAGTTTATTTATTTGAAGATCTGCATGTTAGAGTCATCAACTTAACTCCTCAGCATGCAAATATCTCAAATGTATTCGTATGTCAGTGTCAATATCTCATTGCAGTTGTTAATTATTGAATATGTTTTTGTGTTTTAATTTTCTTTTATTAAAGTTAGATGTATTGTAAACTTTCCTCCTTAGGGTTTGTTTAGATAAACATCACCATAAACGCTTACAGGAGAAGAAAATAGGAAGGGAAAATAAAATAAACTACTTTAGAAGTTACAATTAACAGATACATAGGTTAATTTGTAGAAGTTCTTTCATATTAGTTTCTCCAGAATTTGTATTGTGTCTTATGCATAAACTAATTTTAGCTTCCAGAGAAGCTTATAACTTTTTGTTTCTTATTTTCCCCCCTAGAAGTGTTTGTGGAGAAGCTTATCCAAATAGACCCTTGATGAGTTTGGGTTTTTTCATTTTTCTTGGCTTTGTGTTTGTACAGAGAAATTCCTTTTATGGCTTGTCATTGTGTTGTTTTTAGAGCACAATTTTAAAATTCAGTCTGTTGTGGACTTTGCTCCTTGGTTTGCTTGCCTGTCTGCTATCTTGTATTTGTTCTTCTGTTGCTCATAGCCTAGGTAGTTAAACTCGAGATTCTATTCGGATTCGGAAAGGGATACACAATTGTAAATTGTGGAATCATAACACAAAGTGTAAGATTCTACAAGATATATAAAACACAAAACTGTAGTAGTTCCAAGTGACTACTAGTACAAAACAACACTTGACACTAGACCTCTAAAATAGATTATCCAAATTAAAATCGTAATCTCTCAAGAGATCCTCATTTCTTCCATAGAAAGAGAACCAATGAACCACAAAACAGAGCAGCAGAAGCATTGGAACCAAACAGAGTGTTGGACAAACTCATACATGGTAGAAAAGAGCTCTGGTTGAAGTGGTTCATGCAACACATTTGAGCTTGGGTGGGTGAGATAGGATGCAGTTTTTGTGCTAGAGATTGAAGAAGATGCAATGATGTCAAGTTAGCGAAGGTGTTTTGCCTTATATCAGTGCTGAGGTTACAAAAAAGTTGGTTTTGGGGGGCTTTAGTTTTATGGGCTTAAGTTTACAAAAGCCCAAAATGAGAAAAAAATGTAGTTGGTCAGGTGCTTACCTCATTTCTTAGATACAAGGTTGGTTAGGTGCTTACCTCATTTCTTAAATACAAGGTTGGTTATGTGCTTACCTCATTTCAAGACAATTAAAGTATTTTCCATCCACAATCAATGTCCTAAAAGTATGGGTAAATTTCCCACAACAACATGAAGCATAGAAATAAAAACTAATGTTGAAGAACAATATCATATATATCAGAAGTATACAAGAAAATTTAGTTTAGCTACATGTAACCCCCACAAGAAAAGGTTTATACTCAAGAATGAAAGATGAAAAAATGATACAAAAGTGAAGAAATTTGGTTGAGGAGCCATGGAACCACAAGGGAAGCCTTTTAGCTATCCATCAATTGCATGAGAAGAATTTAGTCTCTCAATAACCCGAGTCTAGACCTAAGTCCACAAACTCCCATTGATTGGTACATAAATCTCTTTTCTATCAACTTATTAAAGCCTAACAATGCCCAGCCTTGCATTTCTCCATGCTGAGCTTAAAAAATGAGAATTTGGGTGCAATTTGGGGTTTTCACGGTCAGTCTCAGGAAATTCCACTCTCAGTTGTGCTCATGCTCAGCTTTGGAGTTCTATAGGCTACACCTCATAATGTTAACAATCAAGAATGATAAAATTTTACTTTGAAACTCAAAATTTGCTTCCTCAATGAAATTGGCTTCATCTTTTAAGGACTTTTCTTCCAATTTCTTCATTTTGTTTTTTCTTTTTCGTCAAAAGGAATATAGATATATATTACTATGTTCAAGGATATAAAATATTAAACCTACTCCTAATTATGCAGGTATAGAAAGCATTTGTCATAAGCTTAAGACCATAAAATATAAATTAGAAAAATTGCTACAAATAGAAGAAAAATAGAACCATCTTTTGCCTATATGCTTGGCAATTTTTAGCCTCAAAGCAGTGAGGTCTAGTCACGAAGAATCTAACCCAAGCTTTCTTCCGTAGTGCATTAGTGTTTCTGTTTCTTGTTGAGTTGTTATCATCAAGCAGTGGAAGTTGGCATATCCACAACCTTTATACTCTACTAGGTTAGTAGGGAAGGAAAAATTAGTGAGGGAAAGTTGCATTAGTTAGTTAATTGGATGGAATTAATTAGATAAATAGGGGGGTGAAGGCATTCAGAGATGGAGAAAGAGGAAGGGACAGAACAAGGGGCAGAACTTGAGTTCTGCAAACTGGCTATAACTTCTTACCTTAATAATAGGATTCAATTAGAAAGAGGGTATTGCCAAGCTCAATTCAGAAGTTGATCCTCTACTATCTCAACCGGCATTGTCCTGAGATTTAACTCAATTGCTCATCAGGGTACCACATTGATTAGACTCATACCAAATGGTTATCTAGTCACTGAAGGGGGTTACTTAAGATGGTCGAAAATCTTATTTGATTCCAGTTTCCAGATTTTTTCAAGTTGTGAATGGTTGAATTTGATTGTGATGGTATCGTTAGGATGGAAGGGAAAAAAGGCTTAGTTAGAGACAGTTAAAAAAGTTAGTTGGAGGGTATCAATTAGAAAGTTAGGGGGAATGAGGAGAGAAGGCATTCAGAGAGATAATTTGTAAGAAAAGGGGGGGTGCCATGCGCGAAAGTCAAACCTGGGAGGTTTAATTCTTCTATTTTCAATTAAACTGTTCGGTTTAATTTGTAATTCCTATCAGTTTCTCATTTATTTATCTTGTGCATGTAACAATCTCTGGCAACTGCTTCCTCTGCTCTCAAATATTTGCTCAATCTTTTGCCTTGTGTTACATTATCTCTTCCTTGCAACACTAATTTGAACGAGGAAACAAACTAGTCACTGGAAAGGGTTGGGTGATGGCATGCTGCCTTACTGAGTGTGATGGGTGGTTAGTTTTGAAAAAAATGACCAATTCTCTTCTGTGCTGTGAACCAGCCAAGTTGAATAAGTTTGAACTGGTTCAATTAAATTTTTTATCTGATTTAAGACTTGAACTGGCTGGTTGAACTCAACTTTTAAAACACCAGTTTAGAGTGGTGGCAATTCAACTTCTATAAAGGCATAGTTTATTGAATATATATTTTGGATTTTTTATTAGTTATGTGTAGAATTTTATTTTGTGAAGTTGCCTTTCTGATGTGCCTCCATCTTTTCATGTAAACTAAGTTCACAGCTTGTAACTTTTTCCCAGTTTCTAAGTTGTGGATCAAGAAGAATGCAGTTGGAAAACAACGGGTGGCCAAATTAGTGGAGGACACATATAGGTCAGTGTTAGAGACGACTCTGGTGATGATTTTTTGTTATCTAGCTTAGTATGCTTCAGATAAATGTAAAGGCCACAAATTTTTAGGAAATTGTTTGAATACAAGGTTATAAGTGCTTTTGAGAGGTTCTCTACTGGAAAAGCTCTATCTTTTGGTAGAGAAACTCTCAAAAACGTTTCTAATTTGTATACAAATAAAGCTGAGCCTAGATCAGTTTGTAGTTTACACATGATTTGGTGATGCGTTTCTAGGTTTGTGTTAAGTTGATTGTAATGGCATATGTTATAATTTCCTTGCTTTATTATTTTTCTTTCATGACTTTTTTTTTTATTTTCCCAGAAAATTGCAGGTATCTGGATCCATTGACCTGTCATCAAAGGGACAGGGCTCTGATAGCAGTAATGTGAAAATTAAAGGTGAAATTGATGATTCCTTTCAATCAGATACAAAGATTCGTTGTCTCTGTGGAAATGTATTGGATACGGAGCCATTGGTCAAGGTAAAATATTCGATATAAATGTTATCTATCCTGATGATTTTGAAATTATATGCTTTTTCACTTGCCCTTGTAATTTTATTAGTCATTTCCATCTCCCCTCTCTTTGATTGCATCTTTTTCATTAACATCTCTGGTCAACTTATGTTTATTAATGAAGACTTTTTTTCTTGTTTAATTGCAGTGTGAAGATACAAGATGTCATGTGTCGCAGCACATCAACTGTGTTGTTATTCCAGAGAAACCTATGGAGGGAACTCCACACGTTCCTGATAAATTCTACTGTGAAATATGTCGAGTTGATCGAGCTGACCCGTATGTTATGTTCCCGTCTTATTTTAATAGATGGGGTGGAATGAATAGTTCAGAAGTTTTCTTTTTCCTCATTTGGTGCTAAATATTTGTAATCTATACTGAATTGCCTTTTTTTTGTATTATCAAGGGCAACTTGTGTTATTTCCTTTTTTGTCTAAGATGATAACATGTCTCATTGTAGTAACTTCATTGTTGATGGTTCTTTCACTAGCATATTGATATTTGTAGAGACTGTCACTTTTTGTATGTCATTCTTCCAAGCTAACATTGTTGTGTCTTCTAGTTATGAATAGAGTTTCTAATTTCCATTATTAGGCTTCAATTTTTGTAGAACAATTTCATTTCGAAAATATGATTATGATTCTTGGATGAATGCTATTTTTGTTGTCTTTAACAAATTATTCGTCTTTATGTGTGATACTCTCTTGTAATTGAAAAAAGCTTCCTATACATTTATTGTTTACCATTTCTTTAGCCCATTACTCAAATTTGTATATTTTTCCTTTTTATATTACAGGTATTGTGTTTCAGTGACACACCTTTTGTTTCCGGTGAAGTTGACCACAACCAATATTCCCACTGATGGGTAAGGGTGTAACTGGCTTGTGACATTGTGAAAGTGGTTTTGTTTGTATTTGGGCGAAGTGAATGCCTTTTGTAATTGTTATATGCCAATAAGAGATTTTGTTCCCTAAGTTACAATTACAACTTGCTTGCATGAGTCTGATTTCCTTCATTCAGGTTTGAGTACTATCCATTTGATTAAGGAGGTGAGGGTGCTGTTTGTGTGTTATATTTAATTTTTTTATACTAATGCAAGTTCATGTGCATTGTGTATAGCTTTTTTTTTCTTTCTATATATGTTCTACGTTTGTAGTTTTGTTCTATTCAAAGGAATACTGGTATTGATTGTATATTTACATTGTGTGAAGTATAATTGTTTGGGTGAGTTTGTTTTTTTGGGGTGAAAATTCTCTCAGGACATTAACGTCTTGTAACTATATTTCCCCTCCTCTGATAGTTTTTTTTTCTTGTCTCAGTTTCCTTAACTCATTCTCAAATCCATCACAAATTGTTTAAACCTATTTTTTAATATAACTTTCTGCTTGAAGGGTTTAACCATATTTCTGTTTGAATTGTTCAGAACCAGCCCAGTACAGAGTGTGGAAAGAACGTTTCAACTCACGAAAGCAAACAAAGAGTTGGTATCAAAACCAGAATATGATGTTCAGGTTGGAATGATTTAGTGCCAGTAGTTTGATGCATAACTTGCTCTCTAGGTATTAATGTATGGCAATTCTTTCATATTTAGGCTTGGTGTATGCTTTTGAACGACAAGGTTTCATTCAGGATGCAATGGCCGCAATATACAGATCTAAAGGTCAATGGTATGTTTGCAAGTCTTGATCTACTCACTTTTTTAGTTTCTTTTTGAGACTTCTGTTTCATGTTTGGGTCTTGCTTTAGTCTGTATGTCAAATTATTATCTATGATTAGAAGTACGTGTTTTATAAGTAAAATATCCAAATTTTTTCATGGAATTCATGAATTGAATTTTTCTCATTGATTTTTAACTACGTATCCGTAGGTCTTCCTGTTCGTGCAATTAACAGACCTGGTTCACAGATGCTTGGGGCTAATGGGCGTGACTCTGGTTCAGTTGTGAGTTTATTGTCTTTTATTGATTATAACAATTTAGAAATTTGTTATCTTATTTTTTGTGCCTTTTTTGAATTTATATATTTATGTTTGAGTGCTGGTTTTAGACCAATCTTTTCAGTATTGTTAATTAAATTTCATTCATATTAGTTTATTCATTTTCTTATTTTATTTCTCCTGTCAGATCACACCATATTCAAAGGATGGAATTAATAGGATTTCCTTAACAGTGTTGGATGCTCGCATATTCTGTTTAGGGGTTCGTATTATTAAAAGGCTCACCATGCCAGAGGTAGATTTCATTCTAAACTTGCTTAATTTCTAAGTATAGTATTCTGGCTGACTTTTGGTTCCTCAGTCTAAAGCTTATTGGTATAGTCAAGATTGCTTTCTACACTTGTTTAACTTTGAAGTATAGTATTCTGGCTGACTTTTTGTTCTTTCTACAAGCTTATTGGAATAGTGAAGTTTGGTGTAGAATTTCCTTATATTGATGTCAGTCCAAAGTTTTTTAGGCTGTTTCCTTTGGGTTGATTTCTGAAAAAAGGTGAAATTTAGTAAAACTTGGAATGCTAATGTGATCCTCATTTTTTGTCAATTTTAAGTAGGACATTATTGATTGAGGCAAGTATTGGGGGACAGGGTAATTTATGTAGTGCTATGGCTTGATATTGCAGCTGTTGCTTATCTTGGCATTTAGCACTCATTTTAATTGTGAAAAATCTGTCTTATTATTGTTTCTGACATAAGAACTGTATTTATGAGAGTTCTTATGCTTTCGTAGTTCCATGCTTTGGAGGTATCTGCTTATTGCTTCTTTTTTTGTGATGTATAACATCCTTTCACACAAATAACAAAGGCATGGATGGGTCTACTGAACTCTTAAAGTTTGTATGAATCTTGTTGATTTGGTTTTTATTTGCGATTCTCAGTTTTCATCTTAGTAAATATGGTGAAGAAAAATTGCAATCACTTGTTTTGGATTAGCTTTGGACATTTAACCTCTTGATCTCAGTTTATTTTATTTGGTACGGTTGTTTTAATCAAGCTGCATTTTGGTCATACCAAGATTTGTTTTTGGATTAAGTTTTGATGTTTCCAAGCAAAACAGAAATGTTTTGTACTGTCAATTTTTTATCTATCGTTCAGATATGTTTAAGTGTGATATAAATTGTGTTGGCCCCTCTTAATCATTTAAATGTGGAGAAGTTGTACACTTGGATTCTAGTGGGAGTGACATTACTTTAATGTCTAATTACAAAAAAATTCTTTTATGGAAAATAAATTGTGTTAGACATAAGCAAAGAGGAGTTCAGTATTTTCAATATGCACTATGTTTACAATGATTGTTCCGGAAATGGTGAAAATAAAATGACTTTTTTTGTAGTTATCAGTGGGAACAAAGCACATTTTCCTAAATCAAACTGGTCCTTAAACACAGCAACCATCAAGGTACCAAATCTCTGTATTAGAGAATCCCAAACCTCAATAGTTACTGAAAGTAGAGCATTGAGAATTAGTTAGAGAATTTGGAAGGGAAACTAGGGTTAATTAGGAGTAGAAGGGAATGGATTGAGATTTGTTTGCTCTAGGTTAAATAGAGTAGTGTGAAAGCATAGTTGTGAGGGGAAACCCTCGATTATATCTCATTTTCTCTTTGTTCTGCTATTGTTCAGTCAACCTTGAAATCAATTTTGTCCTTCATTTCTGTTATGGGTTTCTATTACTGTGAGTCGGCCACTATTCAGACAACCACATGCAGAAGTGCTAAGCATCAAAATAAAAAATCTAAAACCTTTATCCCTTTGAAAAATAAAATTTAATCATGAAGGATGTGACCTTTTTATCTATGTAGTGTTGAAATTCCTTTGATATGTATGTTTAAATTTTTGAAGTCTATATCTTCATTAGTAATGCTGTAAAATTAATGACTTGTTCTCTGTTATCTAGGTTTTAAGCATGATTCCAAAGGAGCCCGAGGGTGAGTGTTTTGAAGTTGCTCTTGCACGTGTTTGTTGTTGTGTTGGGGGTGGAAATGCAAATGATAATGCTGATAGTGATAGTGATTTGGAAGTGGTTTCAGATACTTTTAGCATCAATCTTCGTTGCCCAGTAAGGCTTTCATGTGTTGGATTATTTTAGTTATCATGGAGTTTTATGACCCACTTCCTGAAGTCTTGTAAATTTTATGCACTTATTAAATTTATAGATGAGTGGTTCAAGAATGAAGATTGCAGGAAGATTCAAACCTTGTGTTCACATGGGCTGTTTTGATCTTGAAGTTTTTGTTGAAATGAATGAACGATCAAGGAAGGTACGATTCTCCAAAGTTGAGCGTGCCATCTGACACCATTATTAAAACAATGTTTGATGAAGCATTAATTCTTTGTGCAGTGGCAGTGCCCCATATGTCTTAAAAATTATGCTTTGGAGAATATCATTATTGACCCTTACTTCAATCGCATCACTACTCTGGTAGTGTTTTTTCTCCGTTTATCTTTATTTCTCTTTTAATCAAGCTTATAATTCAGTAGTTATTACATATACTGGTTTGCTGTTACAGATGAAAAATTGTGGAGAAGAGATTACAGAGGTTGAGGTGAAGCCTGATGGTTTTTGGCGTGTTAAGGTTAAGAATGAAAGTGAACGCCGGGAGTTGGGGACTCTTGCTCATTGGCACCGTCCTGATGGATCCCTCTTTGTTTCTACTGATGAAATCAAGAGAATGGAAAATTTAAAGCTCAAACAGGAAGGTGTTTCAGATGGTCCTATTGGTTTAAAGCTTGGCATCAAGAAGAATAGTAATGGTGTTTGGGAAGTCAGCAAACCTGAGAATACAAACACCTCTTCTGGTAATAACAGATTGAATGAGGATTTCGAAAATCATGAACATGTTATTATTCCAATGAGCAGCAGTGACACTGGAAGTGGCCGGGATGAAGATGATCCAAGCGTAAATCAGGGTGGTGGTGGGCATATTGATTATTCTACTACCAATGGTATTGAGATGGATTCTGTGTTTAACAATAATATTGATTCAGCGTATGGATATTCTGTTCATAATGCTTCTGCTCCAATGGGTGATGCAGAAGTTATTATTCTTAGTGATTCGGAAGAAGACAATGATGTATTGATTTCTCCGACTCCTATAACTGGGTTCAAAAGTAATCAAACTAGTGCTGCAGTTGATGTATACTCAGTGCTAGAACCTGGAATTATTGATCCATATACAGAAGATCACAATCCTGGTGGAAATGCAGGTTTGGGAGTTTTTAATAATCATCCCAGTGAAGACGATTTTGGTATGTCCTCCCTTTGGCCATTACAATCTGGAACTCCAGCAGTCCCAGGATTTCAATTATTTAGTTCTGAAGTGGAGGATGTGTCAGATACTTTGGTTGGTTTGCAGAACGGTAATATCAATTGCTCGTCATCCCTTAATGGTTATACGTTGGCCCCAGATACTGCTTTGGGATCTAGCACTCTTGCGCCAGATTCCTCAGTAGTTCGTGCTGATGATGATTTAAATGGTGGCTTGGTTGACAATCCACTGGCATTTCCCAGAGAAGATCCCTCCCTTCAGATTTTCCTCCCTACAAAACCAGCAGAATCATCTATGCAGCATGAATTGAGTGATCATGCTGACGTATCAAATGGTGTCTTCACAGAGGATTGGATCTCTCTTAGTCTTGGAGGTGGTGCCAGTGGCAGTAATGGTGACACTTCCACTGCAAATGGATTGAATTCCAGATCGCAAATTGCATCCAGAGAAGATGCCACAAATTCCTTGACAGATACGGGTTTGTTGCTCTTGACTTAAAGCTTTCATCACTACTTTTTTCTTACATTTTTATAGAAAATTAATTGTGCACTTGAATACTGATTTTAGCCGGGGAAATAATTTTGTGGAACTTTCATATGTTTGGATTTGAGAAAGTTTTAGTTACACACAAACACATGTGGAGGTTAATATTGTCCATATTTTCAAGTGGGTAAGCAACCATTTACTTATTCTATACAAGCTAATATAAACATGTTGTAAATAGTGGTGGATTATTAGGATAAAAAATATTATCAATAGATTCATATTGATTAATATATTGATATTTATTAAGGGAAAGTATCTTTAGAATCTTTGTGTTCATTTTAGTATATTTTTATTTCCTTATTTTGAAGAGTTTGGTTATGTTAAATTATAAGAAAGAAACATTAAACGGAAACATATGTTTCTTATACAACACAAATGCTTTGTTTATATTGAGAAAAAAAAGAATCAATCCAATAAATAGAAGAAATGTGATGTCCTTTAATATAAAGATATGATACATGGATAAATAAAAAATGTTCCTAATAATACATGTATAATTTAGATATTCTTGATTATGTAGATGAACTCCTTATTTCTATAATTATAACAATCCCTCTCAAGCTAGAGCATACAAGTCATATGGTCCAACTTGTAGATATAATCGATCCTGGACTTCTTAGAGACTTGGTGAATATGTTAGCCAATGTTCACTAGAGTTGACAAATGTATTGGTGATGTCTCTAGACTCCAGTATTTCTCTTATGAAATGATAATCCATCTTAATATATTTGGTTCTCTCATGAAAGACAAATTAAAGACTGTGTAATGTTGTTTGGTCTTGCTGCACTATGTTGTCTATTACTTTTTCATTATATTAAATTACTTTCTACAAGAACACAATACTTTGAAGGGGAGCGTTTATTGCTTGGTGACCCTGGTGACCCTGCCTGGTCAACATCAAAATACCTAACAATTTTGAGTATTTCACTTATATAAATAAGACATTTTGTAGGAGCCTTCTTAATATACTTTAGGATACACGTGACTACATCCCAATGGTCTTGACTAGGAGAGTTTAAAAATTGACTTAGTACACTCACTGCAAAGGTGATGTCAGAATAAATCATAGTAAGATAATTTAACTTAGCAACTAACCTTTTGTATCTCCTAGGACCAAAATATGGCTCTCCTTGGGTAGGTACAAGTTTAACTCTTGGATCCATTGGTGTGTCTCCACAGGCTTAACATTTATCATCCTTGTTTCTTGTAGAGTGTCAAGATCATATTTTCTTCAAGATATGACCAAACCATCCTTAGATTGTGCTACTAAAGGATACAGGAGTCCGGGATTTTTTGACTGGAAATTTTCAAATTTTAAGAAAGATATTGTTTTAGTTGTATATACCCTCCTTATCATTGTTTGTAATAATAATGTTGTTCACATATACAATTCGATAGATGCATGCTTGGGGAGAATGACGATAAAAAAGCAATGATTAATATCACTTTGTATCATTTTGAATTGTTGGATGACAATTTGAAAATGCCCTAACTATGGACGGGGTGGTTGCTTGAGACCATATAGGGACCTGTATAGACAACATACCATAGACTCCGCTTGAGCAACAAATGTAGGAGTATGCTCCATGTAGACTTTTTCATCAAGATCTCTATGTATAAATGCATTTTTTTATGTCAAAGCTTAAACAAAGTCCAGTGGTGAATAACTATAATGGAAAAGAGAAGTAAAATAAATGTCACTTTGGCAAGAAGAGAGAAAGTGTCACTATAATCTTAGCCAAATATTTGTTTGTATCTTTTTGTTATATGCCAAACTTTAGTATTACCACCATGTCTTGATTTAAGAGTATACGACCACCAACATCGAACAATTTATTTGCTTGTTGGAAGAGGGACCAACTCATAAGTACCATTACTTTGAAGGGTACACATCCCATCTATTATCACTTGTTGCCACTCTAGGTGAGATAAAACTTCATTTAAAAACTTAGGAATGAGAATAGAAGAGAACAAGGACAGTCAAGTATAACATATGGTGGAAAATTGATGATAATTGAGGGTTTGTATAGTGGGAAGAAGAGTTAAGAGTAGAATGTATATCTTTTCAAATAGCAATAAAACATTCATTTTCAATATAGATCAGATCCACTGTAGGAGATAGTGTTGGGCAAGGATCAAGCATGGCTTGCATTACATCATTATCCGTTGAGGATGGATCTCAAAATAGAATTTCAATAGGTTGTGAACCATGCTGATATACTTGAAGGGGTACTGGAAAAGCATCTTGAGTTATGAAAAGTCATATGACGGTGATGAAGGAAGATTGCCAGTGGTGGAAAAGTGACTACATATGTTGTCATTGGGATGAACAACTATATAATATGGAATATACTCAAAGAAAGAGATGATTGTAGACACAAAACACCTATGAAGATAAGGAGAGAAACATTGATACCCTTTTTGAGAATGATGATATTCCCGGAAGACATTTAAATGATTGAGAACAAAGTTTATCTTGACTAGGTATGAGATTATGTACAAAACATTTAGTACTGGAAACATGTGGAGGAAAACTATATAAAAGGAAATGAGGAAAAAGGACAAACTGAGGTACTCAATCATTAAGGGAAGATTATGACATTTAGTTAATGAGATAACATGATGTAAGGACAACATTCTCCCTAAAGCGACGAGGAAGATGATCGTGAAGAAGTGCTTACATTGTCACTACAAATGTCATAGTGAAACCAAGGAAAAAGGAGACGAAACTTGTTTATTAAGACTATTAGGGAAAGATCGGTGAATATGTTTTCCTAATTGACATTTCACAATTCTAAGTAGACAAATATTTTAAACTTGACACCATCTTTTGCAATTTTATCAACCTAGGATGTCAAATATTTTAAATTTTACTGATGATGTATATACTGATAGTGATGGAGAGGAATTGTAAAGGTTGTGTGACTCACATTTGACGCCAATCGTTTGACCCGATATTCGATCATGCAAGATGAAATTATTTAGTTAAAGTGAGAATAATATAATGAGATTGGGTCAATAAGGTGATATACAATAAATTATAAGGGCAATTAGGGACAAAAAGAATAGAGTCAGTAGTAAGAGATGGAGGGGTTGGGTAGTACCAATGATGCAAGCTTGTGTGTGAACCATAAACAATAGTTATAAAAGGTAAATTGGCAGCAATAGTAAAGCAGGAGAAAGGAGAACGATTACCAGCTATCTTGTTGGTAGCAACAGAGCCAATGACCCAAGGACCAAGGAAAGAAAATTGAGAGACAAACTGATGAATTACTAATGTGTGCCACCGAAACAGTGTAACTATTGGATTGGTGTGTAATACACTATTTGATACAGTCTTCTTATGTTGCTCGAGATAGATCAATTGATAGGTAGAAGCAACATGTGACTAGATGTTGGGTAATAACTTCCAATGTGATGTCAATGTTAACATTTTTGGATGATTTTTACAATTACATGTGTGAGTGTTCAGAGTTATTACTCTGCTGCAAGGGCAGTGTTTTCCCCAGCAGCTGAAGTATGTGTTTTTGTGTTAATTTTATGAAAATTAGAAATGATTGTGGGTAAAGTAGAAATCATAGTAGGATTTATTGGTGATCCCAAAATTTGGTCACAATTAGCAACACACTCGTGTGTTAAGCCATACAAGTCCAAGATCATAAAGAATGTATTGCGATTCTCAGAGTTCCTTTAAATCTTTAGATGGTAGAAGGAATTCATTAAAATAATGTGCAAGTGGATTAAAAAGTGAATGAGCTCTGCATTAATGATAGTCTATGATTTGCACGGATGAAAAGGCATGGATGGGATGAAACAGTCCCTCCCCTTAAGTGAGGCGAAAGCAATACAAATTTATGTGTTTGCCTCTCCTTCTACTACATTGCTCAGAGCTGGGCACATGTGATTCATTCCTATTTCTTTTGATACTATTGCTTCCTTGTACTTCTTCTTAAGCGGTTAAAATTGCTCAAGACATTGACAAAGTTTGGAAAAATGCGACTAATTCTTTAAGTTGATTCCTCTGATATGTTATATAACATAATAAAATAAAAAGTAATAAAAATGAAAATAATATATAAAAAATACTAATAACAATAATAATAATAATAAATAATAATAACATTAATAACGATATTGAAATTATGATTTAATAACTAATCGAAATTAATTAATAGCTACAAGGGCAATATGGTCATTTTATAAATATATTATTTTATAACTTTTTAAAAATTTATTACATCTATCAAATCATTCTTTTTCCTTAATCCAAAAAACTACATTTTTCACTCCTCAATATTGGTAACTAGAGAGATTTTTAACAATGTTTAAAGAAGATCTATTAAATAATTGCCTCAATAGAATTGACAATGTCAATATGGATTACATTCCTAAGCTGTTCATAAGTTGTACGATTATAAACAAAACAATCATTGGCTAATATTGTGTTGTGTAAAGGCATGGGTTTTGTTGTTTTATTGGGCTTGCTATTTATCTGTTTAGAGGAATTAATTTGTAAGAGAGAGAAAGGAGGACCAAGAAAGAGATATAAAATTATAGAGATCTCTTCTTTAAGAGTGTCCCTTCATGTGTATAATTTCTTTTCTTCCTGCTACAAAATTTAATGGTTGCTTAGTGAACCTCGAAAACATGAAGATAACCTCTTGACACAATGTTACTTGTGAGTGTGCATTTTTTTCTGGTTTGTGTCCTTTCTCGTGTTTTATTCTACTATTTTGCCTGTAAGTCTAGACAATTTGCTAGGTTGATTTGATTTGACCGTATTCTAGTTTTAGGTCAGTGATTCTTATATGCAATGCTATATTTTTTTCTCCTCCCTTTATTGACTCACCATGCCTCTTTGTGCAGCTCCTTTACTTCTTGGTATCAATGATGTTAGATCTGACAAGTCAAGTAGGAAAAGATCAGATTCAGATAGCCCTTTCTCATTTCCCCGTCAAAAACGTTCAGTAAGACCCCGTCCGTATCTTTCTATTGGTTCAGATTCCGAGTAGAGGTATTAGACCTTGTGTATCTATTAACTCTAGATGCCCTTCTTAACGCCACATTTTGTATTTAGAAACTGAAGAAAGTTGAGCAGCATTTTTGGTCCTCAGGAAATGGAAAATGATGTGGTCTGAGGCACCTTTGGTATTATTTCTCCATTGGTGGTGAGGGTGTTGGCTGCAAATTTCTCAATTTTTTATGCTTGATATTCAAGTTGTCCATATGACATAATGAAAGGGTAAGGGGCATGCTATTATTCCCCAGTTTTCAGCCAGGAACTGATGGTACTGGTATAGTGCTGTAAAGATTATTGTATCTGCAATTTTGTTTCTGCTGAGAGTAATTAATCTGTAAATGTTAAGCCAGCAGATTAAATAGTAAAAATTAAAAAGTAGTTTAATCGTAATTCACACCCAGGTAGTCACCCAATTTTGTAATATATGGTTGCCAATATTTGTAATATACTTAGGCATTAAAGTCTCCTGGATTGTATATCCTGGAGAGGATTAACATTTTTCCTGCCTGCCTGTGTATCTAGTCCGCACGGGTGGCGTGAAATAGTTGAAATATGACCTTCAATATACCGGGATTTATTTGTCCTGTTGTCAAGGATCGTCTTATAAAATTCTCATTTATTTTAGTTGATGTTCTAGTTCCAAACATTAGAAGTTCAAAGCAGGTACTTATTTTGTCTAAATTATGCCTCGTTCTATATTACTTTCTTGCCCCCATTTCAACTGTGTTATAATATTTACTCATATTAAGATGCTAAATTACTTAAAAAACTTCTGCCATTATTATTATTATTTTGAAATAGCTTATAATGCGTTTTTATTTTAAAATAGACTATTGATGTTTTTCATGAATATTGTGTGATAAATATATACTCTCAGCAAGAAAAAAAGTTCTAGTATAAATGAGAGAATTTAATTGAGTAATTTATTTATTTGATGAATTTAAATTTTTTTAGTAAAATAAATTGTTTGGATAAGAAAATTAGGAAAAAAATTAAAAATTGAAATTTTTTAAAATATATTTTAAATAATTAAAATAATAAAATTTAAAATTAACTTATAAAGTTGAAAATTATAATTTGGTCACTAGTATGAATAGGATTGAGTTTAGGGTTAGGGCTTATTAGCATTAGTTCCATCAACTACATGTGGGACACTATTTTGCTATTTACACCACTCATACTTACTTCTTGCTATTTACACCACTCATACTTCTTGCTATTTACACCACTCATACTTACTTTCTCATTAGGTTGTGTAAGAATTAGATCAGGCTGGGTCTGAGTTGGACCTATATGGAGACCTATCAAGTTCACTTCGGTGGAATCGGGAAAAATCCACCTTTGATTGGAACAAGTCTTAGTCAAATTAGGTTCATTTGGATAGACTTTGAGATAGATCCATCGTGTCTATTCCAACTCCTTATCTTAGATTAAGATTAAGTCGAGTAAAGTTAAATATATATATATATATTTAAGAAGTTAAATTAATAAATATTATTTTAATATTTAAAGTTAATTAATATTTTTTAAAGTTTGATTTTTAAAAGTAAATTTTTTTTTGAAAGAGAAAGTTAATTATTTTATCTAAAAAATTAAAATGAAAAATATTTGTAATTATCTTTTTCAAAAAATATTTGAACAATAAAAAAATTAATTACAAGTAATTTAAATATTTTATATTTTAATATTTTTTTAATTGTAGAAATTCCACTTGTTTAAGGTTGATTACTGCTTTACAAATATTGTTTGAAATTTATACTCTTTCACCTTTCCATTGATGTTCCTCTTTTTACTGGGGGATATTGAATGGTTTAAGGAAAAATCTGTTTTTATTCTAATATTTATACATGGTTTGTTTTCATTTGTCAAGATTGACATTTCTTGCATGAGACACTCAAATCTGGTAAACATAAACTAAAATTATTTTCTTGACAGATGGTTATGACTATTTTTTTTCTCTTTGTACTAAAGTATTATTCTAGCTTATTTCTTCTCTCGGTTTAAAATATTGCAGATGGGGAAAGCACTTCAGATATGAAGTAAGTCTCTCCTAACAACTCAAACCAAAGCAGGTGACTAAAATAAAGCTAGAATAGAAACAGATTACACACAATAGAATGCAATATGTTATAATAGATCTGGGATGGCGCAAAAAGGCTTCAACTTTATTGGATTACAAATAGGGTTATCAAACTCACTGCACTATGTGAAGTTTAAGCTATGCTTATTACTATCACAATAAAACAAATTATGAAAGACACAGAAAAAAATAGTGTTTTTTATATTAATTCTAATAGAGTCAAAACATACAAAAGATAATAAAGATATAAATACAATAATATTATATAAATTAAATTACCTTTAACTAATATATATCGAGGAAAAAGAATCCAAGTGAAAATTTACTGAAAATTGGATAGAGAGCATAGATAGATTGTTATTTGAACACTATTCACCGAGAGAACTAAATTTATTCACTAAAAAAAAGTGAGCAATTTTGCACGTAAATAAATTCTCTTGTTTTGAAAATTGAATGATATTAATAGTATTTTTGGAAAAAGAAATGACATATGAAGTGAGGTAGCTGAATACCAGACATGTTTAAGGTATTGAAGAAACTTAGAAAGGATGAATATTTCCCAAATCATTTGTAATCTTCATGAGTGTTTTATCTTTTATCCTCATGTTTTACTAGGTTCCTTTTAGTTGGATTTGAATATAGTCAACAAATTACTGATTTAATTTTTTACATTTAATGATGCTTTGAATAGTTTAATTGAAATTAAATCACATAATGAGTTGGAGTGTTGTGAATAAGATATTACTTATTAATTTTTACACATTAATCTAAATCCAAGTTTTCTTTTAATAGTCAAGGAGTTAATATCTAGTTGTTGAGTTGAGGAATTAATAATTAATAACTTTTCTAAATATATTAGACAACTGAGAAGATGGTCAAGTAACAGGAAGATACATCATTCATGTTTAGATTCACTATAGTTGAATTCCAACATTTTTCTCCTTTATCTTTTCTTAAGTTGTACTAACTTAAGTTAATATTTTATATTTTAATATAATCAAACTACTTAAATAGAAATAAGGTTCAATTAAGTTTTAAATACTTATAAATTTAAATTTTTATTAAAAAATTATTTGATTAAATATTTAAAATATTTATATTTTTCAATTATGTAATGATTGATTTTGTTATTAAATGCAATTATATGTTTCTTATATTGCACCATCATTATTATCTGAAAAAATAAAAATTAACTTAATTATATTTTAAGTTTATTATAAATTTGATATTTTCAATTAAATTTTTATTAAAAAATTATTTTATTAAATACTAAAGAAATTTATATCTTTTAATTGAATATTTTATTTTACCACTACCTAAAAAGATGTAACGGTTTGATCTTACATCTTAAATACGCTTAATAATATAGAGAAAGATTTAGAACCTTAATTATCAATAAATTTTATTATTATTCAATGTTTAAAACTCTAAAAATCTACCAAACAAAATGTGATTTTTTTTCCACCTAAATAATATAGTTGCATATTTTAATTTTTCAACATTATGTCAAATATTTTCTTATATAACAGTGTTTATTATTTATGATCATAATTTAATCTTATAAAATTTAAATTTCAGTATAAAGTTTAGAATTTTTAAAAAAAATTAACATGATATGTAAAAAATATTTATTTAAAATCAGAAATATTATCATTAAAATAAATAAATTTAATAAATATTTTAATTTTTTTAAGATATATGTTTTTTAAATATAATAAGATCAGAGTCGGATTTGTCAAGTACCAATCCAATAAAAGAATTGAATTTGATAAATAAGTTTGGAAGGGCCACTGTGATATTCTTACAAAATATTAATTGCGTAAAAGATTCTACTCTAACATTTTGAATTTTTTTTGTTTTTAACTTTTAAAATAAAACTCTATAATCATCTCCACAGTCACTGGGTTTGATGTTTTTAGAGTTCCAGGAGAGGGCATTTTGGTCAACAAATTTCATGTGTCAGCCACATGTCTTGTCAATGTTAAGCTTCCCTTTACACGAGGAAAAAAAATAATCTTACTCATGTTCATGTTTTCTCCACCTTTTGCTAATAAAATTTTAAAAAACTCTCTTATCAATCAAATTTTAAAAAACATAATTAAAATAGATATATTAGTATTTTATTTATTTATTTATTTATATTTAATATTATATTTATAAGAAATGAATTTAAAAAAGAAAAAACAAATATTATAAAATATTTTCTCAAACTTGAAGCAGATTTCTAATCGTTAGACCATTGTAACAAATCTTCTTATGATTCACGTCAAGAAAGGAAACGCAAAACAAATAAACATATCTCATAAAAAATAAATAACATGTCCTTATTTCGTATTAAATATATCTATTATATTTAAATTAGCGTTTGAGATGTGATTTAAATTAAGGAACAATGTTCATTTTTATTTTAGTATGATCTTAAATACTAAATGAATTTTTTCAAATAACAATGCATTATACGCTGGATTAATGAACATCATAGCCGCCCGTTGTTCTTATCTTACAGAAAATCAATTTTTTTAGTACTTCAATTAATATTAACTCTGGTGAAAATGTTTTAATAACCTTAATATAAAGCATTTGTTATGATCAAAATATCTGTAACAAGAGTCATCTACTTCAAAGTAAGTTACTTGACAGTGGTTTTACATAGTAACAGTCAACATGGTGGTCTTATTCAGCAAGTTTAGATGGCATGATTGTCAACTTAGTTTTGTTATGCCCGTCCCTTGTTGATCTTAGCTCATAGATAGTAATTGATGGTGGTATCAATCAACATATGTGCAAAATAGTATTGATCATATAGCATAAAAATGGGCCAACATCACAATAGTTAAGACAACCCTGAAACTAGATTCTAACCACTGTTGGAGAAGAATCTGGCTGACCAACGGAGGAAGACTTTGAAGCCTCTATCATCACTGGTGCCTGTTCCAAACAACTCTGGCTATCATCATTCATCATCCCAATTGTCATCTTCTCAACTTCTTCTTGTGTGTGTATATGAATCTTCGAGACCACATCGCAGAACTCACTGCAGACAAAAGCCAAAATGCAGTTTTTCAGTGTATTTCACCTAGAATGCTACATAGGATTATAGGATGGAACAGGTGTGAGGAATTGTCGGTCCCATCAGTTAAGTGTGTACAATAAGGTGGTGATGATGATGGCTTATGATAATTGACTAAAAGGTAGCAAAGCTGCATTGCATTTGAATTGAACAAATAAGAGTCAAGGAAGATGACTACTTACTACCACGGGTCATCCCCCACAACCATAATGTCATTTTCACTGTCAGTGTAAAGGATTCTCCATCCCTTATTAGGATCTCTTAGAAGGCCTTCCATGCTAAATAGTCTCTCTAGTTCAGTTAGCAGGTCACTGTAGCTGTTCAATCTTGAGAGATCAATGGCTCTTCCAACTAAGCTACCTTGCTTGTGAACCTTCATTCAGTGTTATGTTACACGTGTGGACAAATTGTCAAAGAGAAAAAGGCATATCACAATATAACTCTGTTGCTAGCATCGCTCACCTTTGTGCAACTTCTTTTGGCCGAGTTCTGTAAATTTTGGGTGGTAGTTTCCCCGGACAAGGGAAATCCAAATAGTTTACAAGCATTTACCTTCCCGTTGAAATTGTCATCATTTGGAATCCTCATGTTTGCCCCTAAGGAAGCAGCACCAGAAATATTGTCCTGCAGCTTCTGCTCATTCGGGATTGTGACATCTGACCGTCCAACTTCATTTCTCATGATCCCTGGCGGAGAGGATGGAGAGTAAAATGGGACATTCTCTCGTTGGAAATTGGTCGGTTTAGAGCACAACATGCCGGTGCCGCTACCTTGGCCAGCTTTGTGAATATCACCATAAGGAAAATATGCAGTTTGAATAACTTCTGGTCCTAAAGAGTGAAAGTTCGGTTTGGTTGCCTGATGCAGGTTGTAATTTGTGCAACTGACACTTGGTTTGCCCCAGCCACCAAAGTTCAAATCAACCTTTCCTGTCAGCGATCTTAATTGACAGATTTCTTGACTTTGCAAGACCCTTGGAAACCTGTTAGTTTCCGTGAAGCCTGCATAACTAGAAGGGTGAAACCTCATAAACTCAGCAGCAGCAGCAATCTTTCTCACTCCAGTTGATGCAAATTCTGGCTGCTTAGTTACTGTGTCACATCCATAATATAGTGACATAAAACCTGAATTTTCTTGACCTTGCAAGACCTTGGATGATCTTACAGACTCCTCAGAGTCCATAAACCCACTGCCTCCTGCCACACCTCCCAAGCACAAGCCAAAAAATAAATAAACAGAGAACAATTAGGATGCATGAAGTTTACTGATTTAAGGTACTTTGGGTATCTCAGCATTGGAAATTGTGATTCATACCAGTGATGAGGTGACTGGGTGAAGCACCCTGAAGACCTGGCCTCAGTTTCTTCAGCCTTCTGGAGGATTGAATGCTCAAGGGGGGGAGAGATGCAGAAGGATCGATCTCCCAAGGAGATACTCTATCTTGATTATTAATCTCGATATCTTCATCCCATCTGACCTGTCGGACATAATAGTAACAAGCTATCACCATTTGGTCTGTATTAACGAACTGTTTTAAAATCTAACAGCACTAACTAGCTTCCTTGGGAATGTATAATTACAGCCGTAAGTACCCTGGATATGATGGTGCATGTCAAACAGTTTAGAGTGAAATATAGCCAATAGACTAGTATAATATGCGTGTAGAAGACAATATAAATTGTGCAAGCATGTTTTATAGAATGCATTGAGAGTGTAAAGATTTTTTACAGTCATTCAACTGTTATGTATAGTAAATTTGTTGACTTCTATAATAACTATTTTAAAAGTTGTACTTCAGCTAACTTTTATAAGGTAACATGAATTTCTTTTCCCTGAAAATGCATGAAAGATAAAGATCCACGGCAAATGTCAGATGTATGATGTAGGGTTAAGAGTATACTGCCTAGATTCACTGGTTTCTAAAGAAAAAAAATAGCAATTGTACCATCAAGCACCTCCATTTTGACTTAGGCCATTTATGGGGATCCAAATCACTCATTCCAGTTACTATACCACTAGTACACCTGCAACACAGGAAGAAAATGTCATATTCCTCAAGGTTATTTTCCCTTTTCTATTCATGGTAAATAATAGTTAAAGTTTAAGAACTATGCTGTAGCTGACCTTCTTTCCGGAGATTCATCCATTTCAAATCTCATTTTGAATCTTGTCCCAATGGTCACTGGATTCTTTATGCTTTTGACATATTTTTGGTAGGGCACAACAAAATCCGCATGACTTGCTCTGTATAATACAAATTCAAACACTTTACAATTTATTGCTAGACTCTTATGCCAATCATGAGTACGCCGGAATCCTTTATCAAACAAGAACAAGATAAAGCCTCCTCACATATAATGAAAGCGCAAAATTGAAGGATCCTATTGCCAAAATAAACAGTCAAGTAAAGTTCAACAATTTCAGCATGGGCTCCTTACTATTTTGGCACAGCAGAACAATGTAAGTGAGGACTAACAAGTTACGGGTCAAATGGACACCTTTCAATCATCTGATGATAGAATATGGACAAAAAGATTTGTTTATTTTGAAGGAAAAGCTGGTAGAAGAATGGTCAGTAAGTAAGCCTACTATAGTATTAAATAAGGGGAAGAAAAGGACTGAAAATACAAGAGGAAAATTAAATCCGTTGATGAGATTATCCAGTTCCTATTCGTAGGAAAGATCACATCTATTTTCCCCTCTCCTCCGTCCAAAAAGATGAAAACTAGTAAGCTATATGTAGATCTTATCATCTAAGGTCTAGAAAGACTATAGCCATTTCTCATTTTTGCTTAAACTAAAACTATTAACTAGTTATGATCTTTTTTTTTTTTTTATATATACTTTAATTTTATCATTTTTATTTAAATTTTTCCAGACAGTTTCTCCTAACTGCTTTGGATATCTTTCAATCGATTTTATTTAAGGTAAGATTTTTCTTAACAGTTTCTCCTGCTTTAGATATCTTTTCACATTGAAACACTCGTGAGCATATAAGAAAAAATAACTTTAAACTCAATATTTATGGGTTTTTATCTTTCTTAAATATACTTCAATTTTATATTTTTATTTAACAGGAACTTTTACTTGCACATGATATCTTATGAATAAAATAAGAGATTTCTCCCCTCAATAACTCCCCCTTCTTTAACTTACAGGGCAATCAAGCAATAGAAGCTACCATCCTAGAGATAGGATCTATTATATATCTCTACCTAGCTCCTTGTCTAGCAGCCAAGAACAAGAGAGCTACTTAACTCAGGTTTAAGAATGATTTAGAGTCAGATGATAAAACCGGAGAGAGCCTCAATAAGTTAATAGGCCATTTATTACTTGACTCTTAGAACCTTTGTTTTGGGATCCACTTCCAGGACAGGAAAGGGCAATCCATCTATTTACTTTACTCTAATCCCGTGTAACAAATATTTATTAGTGTATGAAATACCTATGATGAAAAGAGAAATAAATAATAGAATTTTATACTAAAATTTGCAACAAAACAAAAAGATAGAATCGAAATTCTAATTTAAAAAAGGATTGGAAAATTCTACTATAAAATAAGAGATTTCTCCCCTCAATAACTCCCTTGCTTGTGGAACTTCCAAGGGTCGGCAGTTCCAATATTGAAAGACCCCAATTGACAAGATGGAGAAATAAACATGTCTGTGTCTGTCAGATTCCACAGGATGTTCAGCATTTTCCTAAGGATAATCCTCTCTTGGATTATATCCTGGTGGGGAATATCCTACGGACATAATCTTACCAATGACTAAAATGATTTCACCTAAGAAACTCAGCTGGTGTAGTTCTATTTACAGCTGACTATCCAGATGATAGATAAAGATATATTGGCTGATAATTGATGAAGCTTTGTTGTCCGCTTCGGAACATTAAATCCCTTACTTAACACTTCACAAGGTTGGAAAGCCTTAAGCCTATTAAGTCTCTTATTGTCACAGTATCGTATTGGAAGAATAACCGACAACTATGAGACATTAAATAAACATGTGAGCTATCTATCTAGCGCTTATTTTAAGAACCAATGCTTTCATACGGTGCTTACTATTTTCTGGTGAGCTAGAATACACTGTCACTTCACTTTCATTATAACTATGACTTGATTAATAATAATAACAGACAAATAAGTTATCATGACGTACACCAAATCCATGTTTCATCCATAATTGCCACAACAAAATGACAAAGGCTAAATAATTTTGAGTGAACTTCTAACATTTTGCAAGACGAAAATTTCTGATCCATGAATGTAGTACCTTGGACTGTAGAAGACATGAAACATGCTTTTGGCGGATATAGCATTTGCCACAGAAGAAAGGAAAGTGGGATAATAATTCTGGCTACCAATAATTGATTCAGGAAGACCATTTCTTGGTCGAGCAGCTCTTCGGATTCCCAATCTCAATTCACCATTTTCACCCCTACAAAGATATTAATAAGCAATTAGGAGCAACTATAATAATATTATTATCACTCATTCTCCATGCTTCCTCTGTGAACAAAAAGCATAAAAGGTTCTATTATGAGAAGAAACTTTTTTCTATGATTTATAATGCTATTGGTATTAGATCTAGACTCAAATATAAGTAAAATTACCTAATTTCACCTGATTAAAAATGTTTATTAAATTCAATTTAGTTGTTCTTGATTTCATAAAATAAAGAAGGACATTTCCAAAAATTACATAACCAATTTTTCTATCATTGTGACAAAGAATATACACTAATTATTCTAATAGAAGACAACGTACATTGATTGCTAAAACAATATACAAAAAAAATACATATCAAAACCAATTAAAATATAAGTTTAGCAGACATGCACGATCAATGAAAAAGTTTTGAAGTTGTTAATCAATAAAAAATCATTTTTTGATATAACTTTTAAGATAATTATTTTAAAAATTCAACAAAAATTTTATCCATAAAAATTTGTAATTGAGCGACTGATACTGTAACTGTATAAAAAATATTTACACTATGAATGTTTATATTATTTATTCTTAAGACGAAATACTTGAACACACCCATGTGCATAGATATATATACACACACCTTAGAAAGAGAACTGCGTCTCCAGAAACAAGATTCTTTTGGCTAACAAAAATACTCCAACCAGTAGTGAGCAGATGCCGCCTTGGCTGACCTGACAAAATTACCACAAGGACTTTCTGTATCATTCATAGTCAATATAAGAGTATGAAGCCAACCACAACCAGTTGCTTAATTTTCTTTTTTCACTTACCTCTGTAAATATGTCGAAATTTCCACTCCACACCATGCAGGTCTTTGGCGACAAGCTCCTGAGAGGGTCTTTGCTGCTTATAATCCTGAAGTCGGCACAAGAGCAATTCATCACCCCCGGGAAGACAATGAACTCAACTCCTAAACAATTTCATGTTGGAAATTATGAATGCAAACTAGAGCTCCTAACAATTTCATGTTGGAAATTATGAATGCAAACTAGAGCATGGTGTCAAACCAAAGGAGGAAAACAGTCTTCAGCAGCTCTGCGAGGGACAGAAAACCCCCCATGAGTGCTGGTATCTGAGGCTGTGAGTGTTTTGCAGAACATGTGAGGAGTAGATTTTGTAGGTGTTCCTTCATTTCCCTCTTCATCTGCTCCCATTTCCTCAAGCTCTTTTCCCTCCAAATACGTCCCTGCCAACTGAACACAACCCAAGATTTCAAGCCACTACTGCCCTTCTACTACAAACAATGCTCGAAGTATTTAATTAGAAATTCTCATCCTTCTAGGAAACAAAAATTAAACAAAGGTGCACCAAAACAGAATAATGACAAAAACCAACCTCAGTCTGGGGAAGCAAAGTGACCTGCGTATAAACCTCATCATTCTCCTTATTGGCCTAATCATAGAGTGAAAAAATAAAAAAGAAAAGACAATTAAACCAAACAAATAGAACCAATGCAAGGGAGCAAGTTTAAATGAATTAAGCAGGTAAAATACAAGTTCACTCTCAATTTGATCACTCACAAGTAACTGAATATTGACAACTCTACAGAAGATCTGTGGCTGAAGATCATAGGTTGGTATGTCCATTGGTGAAAAGGGAGAGAAAGATGAAGCTTGTTCTAAGTGCCCTTGGGGGAAATACACCACCACATTCCCTTTCTTTGGGAGGGAAGTGAGGGGACCAGCACAAGCGTGCCAAAGCTCAAGAGAAGAAGAGGACATACGTGTGGAGGAGGAACCAGAAGATGAACAAGTAGGAGAGGACAGAGAGCAAACGCAAGCGGCACCTTTCTCACACTCCCCATTGCAAGACGCATTCTTCTCAGCCTCAGTCACTGCATAGTTCAGATCAATTTCCATGAACGCCCCGGTGTGATGGTCGTTGGTTCTTGTGGAGGAGTGGGACTCAAATGGGGAACCAAAGAGAATAAAAAAACAAGAAAGAAAGAAAGAGAGGATAAAGGAGGCCGAGGGTGCAATCAAGTGGGTCTAAGAAAAGGAAATCCAGAAAGTGAGAACTGTAACAAAATGGAAATGAGGTCAAATCATGAAAAAGGAGTTCATGTTTGGAGGGACACCACAAAGGAGAAAAAATAAACAGGGGAGGGGCGGAAGAGAGGACATGGTGGGAAGAAGAGAGGAGAATATGAGAAAAAGAGTGTCCATCAAATAATAACAAGGAATTCAAAGTATGATTCCACCCCCATTTGAAGGTACTGAGAAGAGGGAGCAGAAACAGCAGACATAGACAATTGCATAGGAGGCACAGAAACAAAAGGCAACAAAAGCCAATGTGGTAGTGGCTTTTGGGGTTGTAGTTGGAGTAGTGTTAGAGAGAGAGAAAGAGAGTGAGTGAGTGTGTGTGTGAGTATGTTGTGTTGGGTGGGGGGGACAGGTAAGACAGTACACAACCCACACTTCCCCACCCTCTTCTCCTTTGCTTTGCATTACATTGCATTGCACTTACCTTTATCTTTTCTTCTTTATTCATAATTTCCTTCACTTGTTTGTGAGGCCCTCCACCAACACAATACAACACAACCAAAAACACCTCTTTCACTCAATTCTTCAAACATCTTATGCTACATTATTTCCCCTCAAACATAAGAAAATTCCACCTGACACTTCAACCCACCACACATTTTATTAGGTACATAAGAATTATGACAATCAACGCGTACAATGCTTCAACTCCAGTCCACTGAGACCTAATAGCTTATTTCCTCAAGCATTAGTAGAAAAAAACTGTTACCTTTTTTTTGGCTGTTTTGATTTCTAGGCATCTGATATCCACGTGCGCAGCCACACTGCTTCATTTAATAAAATCACTACCCTCTAAAATTCTGTTACTATATTAACACTGATGTTAACTAACTATATATAAAAATCGGTTTAATTGGCATGTATTATCAGTATATACCAAAGCATCTTTACAAACATAAAACTGTATATCTCAAAGCACGAACTAAAGCATTTTTTTAAATAAAAGCATTTTTAAGCTTTTCTAATTTTAATTTGAACATGTACTATATATTGTTAAGCAGTAAAAAAATATTTTCTTCTGTGAACAGATCCACCCATTATCACAGATTTCATCAAACATTATATTATAAATGACAGTTATCAAAGTGGTAATAGGTTGTTACCATCTTTCATGTTGTAAAAAAATACAGATGAAATATGATCATGTGGTGTATTGGTGAGTAAAAACCTCGATGTTAGGGTCAAACAAATCCAAAATTTACCATGCATGCATTGATTTGAATGTAGTAAATACGTTTTAGTTAGAGCAAAGTGAGGATGTGTAGGATATAGAGTGGAGTTGGGAGTGGTGGGCGTTTTGTTAGTTGTTAGGACTCCTATAATCCTAATAAGTTTCTCAGACTTCAGAAAGAGAAAGAAAGAGCACTCACTCACACACACACTCACTCTCTCTCTCACCTTTACATATCTCACGTCTCATCACTCTTTCCTTTTTTCATATGTTTCTACTCATCAAGCTTTCAACTGCAACTCACGCGCCTGCAACTTTCTTACTTGTCCTTCATTTTTCTGTTTTTTTCTATGTCAAAAAGAGACCCTTCATCCCCATCACTTTGTTTCTGTACTATACCATCTACTCCGGGGGTAAAATAAAATCTAACTGCAAATGTGGTTCACCTATCCAAACTAGTTCAAAGAACTGGTCTGTTTCACACTAGTGTTTTATTGAACACATTACTAACAAGTTCAAAATATTTTTTGGTTTGAAAAAAAAAGTCATGCACTGAAAGTCACTGTAATATAATTTTAGTTATAAAATATTATTATTCGATTTTAACATGATTATTAATTAATAAATTTGTTACGTTGTAGTTTATGATTGAATCATATCAGTATTTAATGTTTTTCTGAAAATAGTGAAAATGGGCTGAGTTAAAATGTATTGTGATGAATAACTATCTCATTGACAATGGACACCTATAGAATTGACACCACAGTTGGCAAAACTTGCAGATCGAAATGAATCGAATACGACAGGATCTTTAAATGCTACTTTTCTGATGCTAAAGTATGATAGATAATATAACTATTGCACGTTACGTTCATATCTTTATTATATAGCAAGCAATTAAAGGGTCAACTAGGTTTTGTTGACTAACGGTTGCTTAACTTGTGTAAAATAATAATGAAAGTTTCGAGTAATTAGTAGGTTTTGAATTCTATCCTTTTTGAGTTATTAAATTCGATTCAACAATCTTCATTCTTGTAGGTAAAACGTCAAACGGATATAAAACTCAGTAATAATAATCATCCTGTTCAAGCATGAATGTGGAATTTTTTTAAGAGATTTGTCGTAAGTTGTATTACGGATTTGGAGTGGTATCATGTTCATGTATAAAGAAGCTGCTATAACAGTTGGACCAGAGCAGTTTCTTCCCATATTACTATGAAGATAAGAAATTTTTAGATTAACATAAAATAAGACAAAGCTTTTCAAGAGCTTTCGAAAAACTATCAACATTTTCACCTTTCAATGTGCACACACATAATAGAAAACACTCCTATATATAATAAGTGTTTCCTAATAATGCTTATCAGTAACATCTTTTCATAAAGTAATGTTAGTTAAATATTGGCATGCACGGGTTAATTCCACTTTTATTTTACTTTTACTTTTCTTAAATGGTTACTTTAAAAAGGTGTTAACGCAATCATATGTCATTATCGACGAGGTTAAAGAAAGTATATATGTGACTTGATCATACAGATATTTGTACAAGAAAGAATACGCAGAATATTTATAGTGGTGGTTGAGTTACGAAAGTTGGAGGTGAGAAGTAACTAAACATTAAGATGTTAACATGTTTTTTCTATGCTTAATGAAACCATTGGAATAAAATGCAAATCAGTGTTCTTCCTTTAATAGGAAAAATACACTGCATATATACTATAGCTAAGGTCCTATTCACAATTGCAGAGTTATATATACTCTTCCTAGTTACTAAAAGCTGCAAGCGTCCACCAAAGGATGCTTTTGAAATTCTAACTTTGTCGAATTTGTTTCGATCCATTGGATATTGATTATCAGCACAGTAGTATTAATATTGTAACGTAACATCATGTATGTAATACATAATTGTAAGTAATTAGTTCTGATAGTTCTTTGGATTTCCATTTGAAGCATTATATTATGCAAAATTAGTGACAGTATTTTGTGCATTAACTGAGTTTTAGAAGGGCACAGAATATACACATATTTGCATATCTTCACATGCCTACAAAGGGATAGTAGACAATTAGATATGGACGTGACTTAAAGGTTTGTCTGTCCTGGTGCTAAAGTCATGCAAGTTTCATCAAAAAAGTTGGTTCAGTCCACATCAAAAGTGGGGTTATATTGACTCAAATATTGCAAATGGCTTCTTATTTCTCTTTTGGTATGCCAACATGAAGGGGAAACAAAAAGACCAATTCTATTTTGCTTTATTATTATATATATATGTCACCGACAATAATTATTTGGTTAAATTAAATCAACCAACACACTTTTCATTTTCTTCGTAATTACTTTAAAAATTATAATTATATGGTATTTTTTATTGGTGGATGGTTTAGGATTGTTTACAGTTATGGTATATGAGAATTGAACTAAGAAAATATTATTTCAAATATTCTACACTTCTTGCTATTTAGGTAACATTATTTGCATTACTAGGGAATAAATGGTTTCAGAAATTTGGGTATAAAGTATAAACCTAAAAGGACGCAGATATGCACCACAAGACGCTAAACAATGACTAAAGTTAGTTATATATAGTCTGCAATTCTTGATGTCTGCCACCAAATAAGAATAATTTTCATATATCTATCCATCGATGCCTCTGTTTTTCTTTTCTATTTGTATCCTTTTTTTTCTATTATCACATCACACAACATAACATTTTCTTGTTCTCTCTCTTACTTTTATTTTTAATTTGTTTCTTTCTCCTACTTCTTACACCTCTTTTATTGGTACTGTGCAGTTCAATAATAATTTTCTCTCTTTTTTGTGGCCTTTATCTTGATTTAGGACACTGACAATAACAGTCTTGTTTGAGAGATTCCATCTTTTTAAGTGCATGCGCCCTTTTTTTATTTTTTAGAATTTGTTAAAGATCTAATGACCCTTTTCTAGGGTTATTAATTTTCTTAGTAAACAGTGGAACAATGATGGATTGATTACATTTGAAGTTAAACCCACTGTTAATTAATGATGAATATTGCAATTTAAGGAATCTTTTCTTACAGAAAGCGATGCTAATTTTTTATTTTTTTAAAATAGGAAACAAGAGTTAGAGCCTATTAAGTTCATTTTGTTTTATATATATATATCCATCTTTTTAGGTTTTATTGTTCATTTTTACATAATTTTTAAGTTTAATCTTTTTCATTCTAGATTTGTATCATATGTACATTTTGATTAAAATACAAAAGACGATGATAAAAAATGGATTAAATATGTTTTTAATCTTTCAATTATTTGTTAAAATTGTGTTTTGTTTTTAAGATAAATTTTGAACTTATTTCGTCTTTTTGTTTCATAAAATTGTGTAAAGAACTTTTTATGATGTATTAGAATTTATTTTTATTTTTTTTTATAGTTTTCCACTTCACTATTATTCGTGTCTTAAGGTTTTTTCACTCTTTTTTCTTCTATTTTCTTTTATTTTTCTCTTTTTAAATATGCTTTTATCTTTTATTGAGGATCATTTATACTTGTTTATAAAATATAAGAATGAAATAGATTCAAAGTTTACTCCAGCGACAAAACATAATTTTGACAAATAGTTCAATGACTAAAAACATATTTAACCCTAAAAAATTAAGGAAACTAAAAATTATAAGTATAGAATTAAAAAATATATTAAAATAATAATTATTTACTAAGGTTTTAAAAACATTAGATATCAAAATAATCCACTGCAATAAATTCATTAAAAATAAATTAATTTAGAGATAAAAACTAATTAATCTCTAATAAATTAATTTAAAGATAAAAAATAATTAATCATTATATAATTAAATTAAAAATTATTTTATAAATTATAAGTTATTAATATCTAAAATATTTTATATTATTAATAAAATAAAAAATTATATTTTTTATAATTATTAATTTTAAAATAATATGAATTAATTTTTATATAGTAACTAAATTAATTTTTAAATTAAATTAAATTAATTTTTAATATTAATTATCTAGATTTTAATTATTTACTAGATTAGATCTTAGATTAATTTTTAATTAAATTAATAACCAATTTTATCACTTAAAAATGTTAATAATACAATTTTCAAAAGCAATATTTTTATATTGATATATAATCAAATGAAGAATGATTTTTGAACTAAAATATAAAAATAAAAAATAGATAATATCATTAAAAGTTATTATAGATAAAAAAAAAGTCACGTACAATATGACGAAGATAAATTATTTTAAAAGAAACATGAAAAATAGAAAATAACAACGATTTTATATGAAAACTAACACTATATATACATGTGAAAAGAGGTTATTTGAAAGTGTAAGGTGTATTATCCTTAAAATACCATTGAATAATTAAGCAACATGAAATAGCCAAAAACTTTATGCATATAAATAGAGCAAATATTAAACTTTTAGGTAATACAATGTATACTATCATCATTATATGGTTCTATCAAAACTTATATATTCCTATCTACTTTTAACTCTTATATTATATATATGTGTATAACTCTTTCCTTTTCTTAAGATTTATCTTATCTTTATAATTCTTGTAGTATCTATATATAACTTTTTTTCTCTTTAATATGACTCTCTCTTTATTTATGCATAGTGTTTTTATATTATTTACATTAAAAATATTAAAAATATGTTATAATTATTTATCATTACAATATTTATATATAACAATAAATTATAAATAAAATATTATGATTTGAAAGAATGTTTTACTTTGATTATTTATATCAAACATCTAATATTATTAAATATATATATATATATATAGAAAATATAATACGACATTATATTTTAAAATATGTTCTTTGAGTGGATATTTTATTGTAAGTATTAAAATTGATATCATTGTTGAATTAAAATATGTTATCATTTGAAGATAAAAGTTCTTGGTTAGTTAAATAAATAAATAAAATATTTAAAGTGTTTGAATTTATATTTTTAAAAAGATATTTATTAATAAAATAATTTTAACTTGTATTAGAAAAGTTAAGAATTTTTTAATTAATTATCAAAGTTAATTGTGTTTATAATCAGTGATACATTTTGAAGCTAACTATTAAATTCTCAAATACAAGTGAATAGTTTTTTGTTTTTTTTTTTTCAGAATTTAGAGTGTGGCTTAAATTAATTGGGAGAATTAGTATTATAAAAGTGGAATCTAAAGATGGTTGGTTTAATTGAAGGCATAAGAATATAATAGTATTTTATGAAGATGGGATATGTGTGGCCATTAATTAAGTAAAGTTTGCATCTGTAAAAAAATTAATTAGTTGGCTAATCATGTATTACCCTACTAAGTAGCCAAAGGGAAGGCAAAATAATTGGTGAATGGTGTGGTGTTAGTGTCTAATGAGGACTTTGTTAAAGCTGCCCCATGCTTGGCTTACTTCCAAAAAACAAAGACCTGCTGGCTACATCATAGGAGACAAAGAGTATCCCATCATTACTCACTTCCATACTTCAATTTGCATTTTCATTTACATTTTCATTTGCATTTGCATTTGGGGTATCACACCCATAAACATCAAACAAAGAAAAAAAATAAGTCATTATCTCTCTTTTGGACACTACTAATTTTCAGCAAGCCTAATTATAGATCAAAGATTTAATTGGATTGAGGTTTAGATATGTTTCAACATCATTCATTACCACCAAATCTTCATAAGATTATCTCAATTAAATCTAATTAATCCTTAGATCAAATCATTCAAACACTATTCAAATTCGATCCTTTACAGATCAAATCATGGATGAAATTTTACTTACAATGCTCAAATGTTTTTTTTTTCTTTCCAAAACTCCAATATATAAAAAACCCTAAATTCTTATATTTAATTGGTAGTAATCTTGCTAGATAAAAGGCAGTGAAGTTGTTCATACAAGTAAAAATAAATAAATTCTTGTTTAATTTGTTTATGATATTGTTACAATAATATAATTTTTTTCCTAACTTGAACAATACTCTTTTGGGCGTCAAAGATGTGATAACCCATTTTGTCTTTTACTACTTTACTGATAAAGATTGAAACTTTACGAGTAGTGACTAAGATTTGGGTGATGGTTTATCAGAACAGAAGTATAGTATGAGTGTTTTATCTATTTTTTTAATTATTAGATATTAAATGTGAGGGTATTAAAAAAAATATTGCTAGCAAAATTTATTTTCTTCAACTTAAGAAAAAAGGGAAATGGAAAGAGAGAAGAGAGAAAAAGAAGAAGAAGAAGAGAGAAAGTGATAGATATGGAAAATTATTATTTCAAAGTTATTTCACCTCATTTTTTAAATTGTCTTTTTTTTCTTTATCAAAATCATGTTATTTGATTTCTTTATTTAAAATAATTATTTAACTTCTCTTTTTTATAAAAAATAATATATTATAAGAAATTTATTAAATATAAATTAATTTAAAGAAAAAAATAATTATTATATTATTCAAATTAAAAACTATTTTATAAATAAAAATTATTAATATTTAAAATAATTTTTATTATTAATAAAATAAATAAAAATAATATTTTTAACTATTGATATTGAAATAATATAAATTGAATTTTATATAATAATAACTAAATGAACTTTTAAATTATAATTTAAATTAGTTTTTAATACATTTTAACTATTTATTAAATTAGATTTTAAATAATTTTTAGCTAGATTTTAAAATTAATTTTTCTTGAAAAAAAAATTAATCAAACCTAATTAAATGTGTACAAACTTTACTTTACTTATAATAAGGTCAGAGGTTAAAATCTTAAAATTTTCTTAGGAATGTGCTTCACACCTAACTTCCACTCCGACCTAAAATTTTGGGCTGCTTTCACAAAAATGATTCTGAAAAGCCCACTATAAATAACTAGGGGAGCCATAAGGCCTACAAAATTAAGCCTCATTCACAACATGATTCTGAAAAAGCCCACCAAAACACGCAAAGCAAGTGAGGCAACAAGAAAAGATTAGGATTTAAACTAAACAGGTTTAATCCATGAAAACCGAAAACTACTTACAAGTAATTGACAATTTTTAAGGTTTAAAAGTTTTAAACTATTGGGTTAAGTTTGAGATTGAAGGTGTGGAATTTTTTTTTTTCAAAAGGTTTAAACTAAAGCATTTAATCTATTCTAAATTTATTGTTTATTTATTTATTTATTATTTCTGACATATTGTATTATAAATGAAGTCAACCTATCTTAAAAAAAGAGCAAAAATGGAAGAACCAACTATGTGAAAGATGAGACTCTACATAATCAATGAAAAAACATTATTTTATAATTTATTATTCTATACACTTTCATTTGGATTTAATTTTTGAGACACTTAAAATGTGATTATTAGTTGAATTAAAACAATAAGATATTTTTGTTTTCTAGAAGTTTCTAGGATTGAATAAATTCCCCCATTCACAAAAAAAAATCATTAATATATTTTCTTACTTAATTTCAACGTATGCATCGGTAAATTTGATTAATGATCTTTTAAAAGGAACCTTTTTTTAAGAAACAAAATATCTAAACAGTCAAAGATGATATTTAAAAATAAAAAAATCATTTTAATTACTTTTAAAGTTTCTATAGTTTTAAATTAGATATGTAGGCATGGCAACAGGGTGGGGCGGGGGCGGATTGCCCCCCGTCCCCGATTCACTTAATCATTCCCGTCCCCGCCTCTGATCTCCGCCGGGAATAACAATTTAGTCCCCACACTTATCCCCATCGGAGGTCGGGTTTCCCCGCCCCGCCCCCATCCCCGTTCCATTTTATTTTCTTAAAATATAATTTTAAAATGTTTTAAATAAATCTAAAAATTTAAGCATAACTATAATATATATATATATATATAGCGTATCACATAAATAGACTATTAAAGATAAATTTATAGAAATTAAGTATTTTAATATTAAATATTTTTTTCTTTTATATATTATAATGTTACAAATTTTAAATTATTTTCTTAATGGAGTATATTTTAGTATAAATTATTTACAAATTATTTGTTCCATTTTTTTATTTTCCACCCAAAAGCATTTTACAATAATTGTATTGAGTCTTGTCCTCTCCATTATTTACTTTTAAGCCTATTTGATCCTGATTGTGCAGTTTTTTCATGCTCATTATCTTCTGTTGCTGGGGGAACTTCATTTGGTGTAGTAGTAGGATCACTGATTGAAGGATCTACATTTTCTTCTAACATTGATTGATGTGCTTGTGATATTCCAATATTTTCCATAACAACAAATAAAATTTCTGCAATTACAAAAATAAAATGATTTATTTATCACATTTCTCAATAATAATTTTTAAATTTTAATTTTATAAAAAATCACGAGTAATTAATTATACAGTTTATAAAGAAGACACTTTTAAAATTTAATTTTGAAGAGAATGAAAGTTAAGAAGATGAAAATAAAAACAATTAAAATAGAAATAAAATCATGTTAGAAAATAAAAATTAAATAGAAATAAAAATAGGTACACTCAAAACCAGTATACAAATATAACAAATATGTGTAAAATTCTACAAAAAAGTTATGTATCTAATCATAAATGTAATAGATTAGTCATAAAAAGATTACAAATTATAAAAACTGATAAAGATAGACTACAAAATTAATAGAAAAAATCACAACAATTATACAGTTAACAAATAAGATACTTTTAAAATTTAATTTTGAGGAAAATCAAAGTTAAGAACATGAAAATGAAAATAATTAAAATAGAAATAGAAATATGTTAGAAAATGAAAATAAAATAGAAATAAAAACACTAGTATACAAACATAACAAATCTGTGCAAAATTATACAAAAGTTTATGTATCTAATCATAAATGTAGCAGATTACTCACAAAGAGATTACAAATTATTGAAAAACTGATAAAGATAGACTACAAAATTAATAAAAAATCACAATAATTATACAGTTAACAAAGAAGACACTTTTAAAATTTAATTTTGAGGAAAATCAAAGTTAAGAACATGAAAATAGAAATAAAAATATGCTAGAAAATGAAAATAAAATAGAAATAGAAACACCAGTATACAAACATAACAAATCTGTGCAAAATTGTACAAAAGATTATGTATCTAATCATAAATGTAATAGATTAATCACAAAGATATTACAAACAAAGTTAATAGGGTTACATAGTTTACAATGAATACACTTTTAAAATTTAAATATCAAATGGTAAATAAGATGTTAAAAAACAAAATAGAAATAAAATAATACTAGAAAATGAAAAATAAAAATAGAAGTATTAATACTCAAACCAGTATACAAAACAAATGTAGAAAGTATGTGAGAATTTGTGCAAAATGTTATGTATCTAACCATAGATGTAATAGATTAGCCACAATGAGATTACAAAATATTGCTCAACAAATCCCTCAAATGAAGTCCTCACAAAAAATTTCAGAGAATAAAATAATAATAGATGTTATTATCAATGCACAATATTTAGAAAATTGATAAAGAAACAAAGAACTAACCTTATGTTATGCGTTCACCAAATTGGTTGAAGGGACTAAGAAAAGTAAATGTGTAGAGGATGAGAGAAAGAGAAAAGTATATTGAAACTGGTTGAAGAGATTGAGAAAGTTGAAAGAATGAGTGAAAGGTAGAAGAAAAGAGAAAAGTGTGAAATAGAGAATAGGGTTTCAGAGAAGACACTGTAACCCTTTATGTATAAAAATAAAAAGAAACACTAAAAATAATATGAATAGTTTTAGGGTTTATGTTTAAATTTAAAGATGGGGCGGGGATGAGTACGGGGCGGGCGGGATTGCATTACCCATCCCCGACCCGAATCCGATTGATTTAAACGGGAAAACCCGAACCCGACCCGAATCCGATCAACTCGGTTTTTCCCGTCAAACTCGGGGCGGGGGCGGTTCGGTCTCTACGGGTGTGGGTCTAATTGCCATCCCTATATATATGTATTTTTTATGTTATAAGTTTTTAAATTAATTAAATACCTATATTGTAGAATTAAATATTTTCCCACTGGCCCATGTTGTCAATGTTTTTACCAAAACTTTTAAACGATGTTTAATCTCAAATATTCACGGATTTGGGATATAAAAAAATAAATAAATTATAAATTATATTTAGTGGAAATTTGATAAGGTTTAAAGTATTTTAAACGAAATTATATTAGGATTAATGCAACTAAGAATTTATCTTGTTCATTTTGAATTAAATTTGATATTTTACTTAATTGGTGATAAATAGAGGTGTAAACTTTGTTTAATTTAAACTTTAGAAATTCGGACTTGCTTGTAAAAAAAATTGGTAATTTAAGTTTGGCTAGTTTTTTTTTATTGAGCTTGATTAAAAGATCGAACTTTGTTTTAAAAAAATAATAAGCTTGGGTTTAACTTATTTTTCTCATTTATAACTTAATTAGGTTATTTTTATGAAAACTTTCTTAACTAATTTTTTATCTTTATCAATATAACAATTGGAATGTCATTTACTATTTATTTTTACACTCATTTCAAAGGTACTCTATGCATTTCTTCTAGTTTCAACACGAACTCAATAATTCTTAATATGTATAGACATTTTTTTTAAAGTGCTTTTAAGCACAAATTTTTATATTAAAATCGTATTTTTAAACACAATTTTAGAATTTTTATATAATTTTAAATAATATCCATTTTATAAATTACAAATAAATTACGCCAATTTTGTAGAAAAAACGTTGTCTAGATTAGTTTAATAAGAGAAATTCTTGCAAGATTAAATGACATAATAAAATATTTGACTAAACTTTGCTAACTAAAAAAATATAGGTAAACACTTTGAATTATGTACTCTTATAAGATGCAAGTATAAAAAGTAGATGTCTTTAAAACAAAGAGTAGATACAGTTATGTAATTTTATAATATCTCATGTCTAATCGTTTAATTTACTCAAATAATTTTGTACTATCAATAAATATACATAGTCAATTACCACATTATTTAAAAGATTAGTTTATTAAATCATTCCTATCAATTTTTACAGTAGTAATAATTAAAGCATTTTTATATTCATAAAAGTAGTGTATAATGTAGTAGATGTAAAAATTGTAGATCTGTAAAATATGGGCATTTGGTCTAGTGGTATGATTCTCGCTTAGGGTGCGAGAGGTCCCGAGTTCAATTCTCGGAATGCCCCAAACTTGTATTTTATCATAGGTTAAATAATGGCTTTTATCTATATTATTTTCAAATTTCTCTTTTATAGTTTTGTAAATAAAACAAATATATATAATTAAAATAAAAATAAGCAATAACTTAATTATAATTATACATATTTGTATATTTCTTCCTTAAAAAAGTTTGGTTGTTGAAATTAGGTATGGTTGAATATAGATTTAGGCCAAATGATGGTTGAGATGAGATATGACGAAATCCATATGGAAGTGGCAGAATAGGTTAGAAGAAGTATATTATCTGATAAGCCTTTGCAGAAAGCTGAGAGCAGTAAATGCTGGAATTAGGTCAATGAATGGCAACAAGTAAAATGTTAATTACACCTACCTAGCTAGCTAGCTTTTCATTGTCCATAACAATACGTTTGTTCTATTCATCACTTCAATGTCCTTTCTATTCATACAAGTAATTATCATCTTCCACTGGGTGCCACTTGGCAGAGACCATTTCTTTGCTGAATTATTTCCAACTTCAAGACTTGTCACGTCAGAAGATAATATACTTCTCGATTATTGGGAATTCAACTTATCGTATAACCCATGTATTACAACCTTAGTCGTTTTTTTCTTCTTCACATTTTTACCATATTTAACTCATTAATTCCATACCACTCCTGTTATTCTCAATTTTAGGAGAAATTATTGTATCATTTTCTTGGGAAAATAGTTTAACAAAAGCTTACATTCACCTAAAACTTATACAAACTAAAATGTATACAAACTAATAAGAAAATAGAGTACTCTTAAACATAAGTGTAAAAAAAAACACATTAAACATGGTTAAATTGAAATGTTAAACCATAAATATAATTTATTATATTCAGAAAATTACAACTCAAATATTTTTCATTTAAACTAAAGTAAAAAATACATAATATGCCTTTTAACAAAACTTAATTTTTAACAAAACATAAAACTCTAAATAATACTAGATAATTTATATAAGTGTTCAATGATTATAATATTTAATAATATTAGATAATCTATTAAGACTTTTTATCATGTATAAAATATTAATTTTTATTTGTTAACAATATAAAATTAGATGGTTTAAAAACTTTTAACAAAATTTAAATTGAACTAATCTTTATAATTTTTCTGGTTCCTACCAATTTTCATTCAATATTTTTACAAATTAAATATATTTTTAATTTAAATTATTTATCAAAATTATGTTTTATTTTTAAAAGAAATTATATATATATAATTTTATATTTTATAAACTCATATAAATAATTCTAAATCATATATAAAAATATGACAAATCTAAATTTTATCCTATAAAAAAGATAAATCATTATCATTAATATACTACTGAATCATACAATAATTCTCTAATTTCAGACTAAATTAACCATAGCGTTCTGCAAGTTCCATGGTAATGAGGGTTGACAAATTTTGCTTGAACTATGAATTCATAGTCTTCAATAAAGAACCATTTCTTAAAAGTTGTACAATAAATCAGAAATTTTAATTTTATCACCTTTGAGTTTTATACAACAATCATATCTTCCAGCTTCTAATTTTGGATATTGTTAGAAATTTAAGTGTAACTATAAGAGTGTAAGTGTAAGTCTATGTTAAAAAAAAAAGTACGTTAATATATAAGAAAAAAGACTTATAAACTTATTACATTTAGGTTTTGGGTTGAAAGTGATGTCAATTAGTGTCAATTTCTTTTTTCATTGATTTGTGACTTATTTTGTGTTTTTTCCTTCAACTTATCTTCTCAAAAGATCCAATAATAATATCAAACGCGTATTCTTCTTTGAAAGATTCAACAATAATTGATAATTAATTTGTTTTTAAGTTTTTGACCTGCATTGTTAATCAATTGACTAATTGCTAATTTGGGTCTATGAATGGGAAATTGACGAACCATTGGTCCAAAACACACAATTGAAAAGAAGATGGTTGGCCATCCATTACAGCCATTGCCTTTCATTTGAAGGATTCATGCACTAACCAGATCCCCACGTCATCGTTCTAGTAATTAATACCTACACAACTTGTACATAGACTTCAACTATTACCTTTTTGGATTTTAATGTCCAAATTAATGCTCAAGTAAATCACTATACTCCAATCATCAACCAAAACGTTAAAATCTGAAATCAAAAGGTAAATTAAACATAAGAGATTGTGGTTTTTAAAATTTTAAAATATTTTTTAAACACTATCAGTTATTGATTTAAGATTTAATTAATAATCTTTTATATATATATATATATATATTGTTGATACGAAATATTCATTATCATGTATTTGCTGACTCATTCATAAATTGATCAATAATAATTAAATTTACATTTAAGTATTTTGTAATAAAATAAATTATGAGAAATCGTGATTTTAAAAAATTACAAAATTAATATAAATGACTAACTATGTATTTTATAAGATAAAAAAGTAATAATATTTGACAAAAATGGATTTTAATACGAAGTATATTTAAATGTGTATTTTATTTATCTAAAAATAATTAAATTAATTTAAAAAAAGTGTTGGAGAATTAATTTGAGCAATTAATTATAGTTTTTATACTGAAATGGGTTTAAAAAGTTTAAAAATTACTTATTTGAATCATTTTTTATTTTTTTTACACAATGGTATTACAATTTTAATGTTGTTATATGTACTACAATTTCAGTTTTTTTAATTATGTACCACAATTTCAATTGAATTTTTTTAGTCATATTACATAACACAACTCTAATTCTATTATTCTTTTAAAAAAAATTTAACTAATCTACCAAAAGACTTCTTTATTAAAATCGTAATATATATAACACGATCCTATATTACGTAAAAAAATAAAAAACAATTTTGATTAATTTTCGTACAAAAACCTTAATTATACTCGACTCCACCATCCATGCATCATGTGATATCTATTTATACAGCTACATTCTAAGGAACAACAATAAAAAGACATTTGGTAAGAAGTTAAGAAGAATGGCAGGAAGTGGAGGAAGGGATTTAGACGAAACACCTACCTGGGCAGTGGCCGTTGTTTGCTTTGTTTTGCTCTCTGTATCCATCACCATCGAATACATCTTCAATCTAATAGGAAAGGTATATATATCCGTAATAGTTACATGTGTCTAAGTATTTTATTTAATTATCAACCCTAATTTATGCTTGCACTACCACTGTACTGTGTGTGCGTTCATGCGAGAAGTGGTTGAAGCAGAAACACAAAAGAGCTCTCTACGAGTCACTTGAAAAGATCAAATCAGGTGTGGTCTAATCTCAACCATTTAATTAAACTTGTTTAAGTCACAATTAACTTTGTAGTTGGATTGCATGTGTATGTGCAGAGCTTATGTTATTAGGGTTCATATCGTTGCTTCTAACGGTAGGCCAAGGTCTAATATCGAGGATATGCATATCAGAAAAGGTCGCAGGGACATTTCACCCTTGCACTCATAGAAGAGACAAGAAAAGCAACGTTCCCTCACTGGAAGACGATGAGCACGAAACCAATGGCCGCAAATTACTTGCAGCGTTTCTCAGTTCCGATGATTACCAAAATAACCGGCGCATTTTAGCGTTGGGAGCACGTGACAAGTGTGCGGCCCAGGTACGTATGTAGGGTTATTTAGGATCCTTTAATACAGTTCTGTTATGCCTAAAATTTATTCAAAATTATAAAAGAATAACTTGCACAGGGTAAAATAATGAGCTAAAATAATTAAATATGAAGTGTACACATTAGAAACAATATATTGATATATTTTTTTTGTTAAAAGTGTTGGATATGAGGTTGTGTGAATAAAAAATGTCATAGGATAGATATGAACATGTTAAGTAACCTATCAGTAGCATTGGGTTGTATATCTAAAATTTTAGGTTTTGGATTAAATATAGTTTAGGTTCACTTATATATTGTCAACTTATAATTTATTGAGACAAAATATGCCTGATATTTATCTCCTTATATTTACAAACAAAACATGAATATACATTTTTATTACTCTTTTATTACAAAGAAAAATTTTACACCGATCTCATTATAGGACATACAGAAGACTTTTTTTTGAATTATAACTATGAAATATCTGTTAATTTTATTGATAATTAATCTTTGTCAGAGAACTTAAATTGTTATTTTACTGAAATGTTTTTTTTCTTCTATGATATGGACTTCTTCGCCATCTAATTAATAGTTAGTTTCTTAAAGTAGAAATGTACTGGCCAAAAACTTTCAACTAAACAAGGGAAGGGCCATTGTTCTTTACCGTAAACACAGGGTTAGAACTATCCAGCATTAATTATATATTAATTAATTATGTTTCGAGTTTTTATACCTTTATTTTTATTTGGTTCAAAGAAAATCCACCATGTGAATCCCTCGTCAAAAAAGAAGAAAAATATAAAAAAATGCTGAAAATCTATGATTTTTTTAAACTTTTCCTTAATCAAGGAATAACTAACGGAAAATATTGTATTTGCGTGACTTAAATACTTTTCATTCATTTCATTTATAGGTAGTGATTATAAGCTTCGTTTAAAATTTTAATTTGTTTAAATTTAACAAGGAGTAAGGAATAGGTTTAGATGATATTATCTTTTTATATTTGCCTGACCTAAAATTTTGATCTACCAATTTACTATTAAATCTAATCTGATTGAGACTTCAATTTTTCAATTTAATACGCCAATGTTTACACATTGCATAACTAAATCTAATAATAAAAATATAAAATTTAAATAAAAGTATATTTGACAATATATATTTGCGATAATAATATAATTACAAATATATATATAATGGTTTGGAAATTTATCTATCAAATAAATTATTTTACTATTAATACACAATTGTTAAAAAGTACACTTTTAAAGAATGTAGAACATTAAACCAACTGAAGCAATTCAAAGCACAACCCAAACTATTCTTAAAATATATTAAATCTAGTTTCAAAACTCAACTTTCCGTCAAAATCAACCCAATATATGCACAACCCTAAAAATCTAACTATACATATTTTTTTCTTGTTGGGGTGTTATTTATTCTTTTTGAAATCTAGCTAAGTTAATTAATGAAAAGCAGGGCAATAAATACATATTGTAATTAATTTTTTTTTATAGCTTAATTCCTTAATGTGAGATGGATCTTCTAATTACATGGCATCACAAAGATTCTTCTTACAGATAGACTGTATATTTAGTTTAATGGGGTTGAATACGCATTTCTTGTTCTTTTTAATTCATTGATTTTAGAAACCTAATTAATGTTAGCTAATGTGATTTTTATTGTAAAACTGCATAGGGTAAAGTCCCATTTGTCTCATCGGAGGCCATTCATCAACTCCATATATTTATCTTCGTGCTGGCTGTTTTTCACGTCCTTTACTGCATTCTCACTCTGGCCCTGGGTAGGGCAAAGGTAACTTTCAAAATATCTATATTAATTCTTTAACTTATATATCTGAGTTACTCTTATGGTTCCATTGAAACTCAATATATAGATGAGAAGGTGGAAAGGATGGGAAGTAGAAACCAAAACTGCAGAGTACCAATTTTCACACGGTTCGTTTTCTGCATACGCCAATATATACCTTTTTTTCTTTTTTTTCCTCACTTTTTAAAAAAAAAATTAAGACTTAATTAGATAATTTTTGTGTGTTAATTATCTCTCGTTTAATGGTAGCGACAAGTATAGGATAAAGAATAAATAAAAACGGTATCAAGACTTTTGTACTATTATACAAAAATTAGATTTTACAATAGAAATTACTAAACAATTAGATTTTACAATAGAAATTACTAAACAATAAAAGATGACTGAATTATCTTTAATAATATAAAATAAAGCATAAAAGTTCATTGAGCCAATTGTCTAACATTTCATTCTCTATATAACTCAATAAGAAGCATAGAAATTTGCACCATTTAGAAGATTATGATTATGCGAATAAGTAAACAATCTTTGTAAAAGAATACAAAAATATAAGATAATGATTTTCTAAATTAGTGCAACCATTTGAAATGATAATTAATCTCAATATATTAAGGAAGTCCATCCACTTGAGATTACAATTAATCTCAATATATTAAAAAAGTTTATGAAAAATTAAATTATAATAAGATTTTAACATTTATTTTCATAATATATAAAATTGGATTTAGAAACAAAAATATCTATGAAAGTTAAATAATCATCTTAATTAAACAATTTTTGTCAATAGTAAAAATATATTCAACTTTAAAGAAGAATAAGAAATAATATTTTGTTTTTTACTCTTTCAAGAAATAAGAGAATCTCCTTAAAATACACAAAAAATATGTAATATACTTATGATAATAAGTTGAGTCATCTTCCTAATCGACATTATAATAAAAACACACATGTAATGACAAGATGAAAAAAAAAGAAAATTTTGAAATTGAATTTCATAGCTAATGTTTGGTCTAATAATTATGAGATGCACCAAACTATGGACAAATCAATTTTCTATGGACTCTAACAAAAGTAATATAGAAAGTCCCTTAAAAGAGCACTACCATATTGATTTGTATCAAGTGTTAGAAATATGAGTCTCATCAAGAATGTTAACAATAAACTTAAATTGAAGAATATTATCTCCATAGGAGGAAGCAACTTCAACTTTCAAATACTTCATCTGAAAGGTAAACTACTTTCTCAATTTCATTATCCTATCAATATCATTCCTATTATAAGCAATATACATGGAGATCAAGATAGGACCATGAGAAGTATTGGACTAAAAATATCAAATTATTATAACTAAAGTGGAAGCCAAAAGATGTACTTACAATGGATAACTTCTTAAATCAAAGTTTTAGAAACTTATTTAAGATTATATAAATCTTTCTTCAACTTATAAATTTTACTTGAATTCTGAGAAACACCAAGAAAAGAAAGTATGTAAACTTCTTGAAGTTAAAATTCAAGAATAATTTTTTAACATTAATTTTATAAAAAGAATGATAGTAACAAACAAAAACAACTATAACGATTATAATTAATGGTCATTTTAGTAATATATAGAAACAAAAGTTTCTTTATAATCCATGTCATATTTTTGAGAAAATCCTTTGACAACTCAACAAGTTTTGTATCTCTGCATAGAATCATTAAACTTAGTTTTATCTTAAATAGCCAATGAGAGCCCATAACAAATTTTCGTAGGAGAGAAAAGATAATGTTCCAAGTAATTGTTTTGTACAAGGCAAAAAGCTCACCTCCCATGGATGAAACATAACCTTTTGGTAGGAAATATGCTGAAGTGAAATTAAACGAGGTACAAGAAAAGGAATTAAAACAAAAAGAATAAAAAAATAAAATAAAATCTAGTAACAATAAGCGAATTTTTGTTCACATGCAAAACATTGAGGAGAATTATCTACTACAAAGTTCTTAAAATGTTCCATCGACCAAAAAATAAATGTGACTGACATAATTTCTTAAAGATTGTGATAATATTAGGAATAGAGTAAAATAGTATATGAAGAAATACAATATCATGAGCTGACGTAAATGTTTTGGTTAATAAAATCATAACAATATTCTCTTTTATTACCACTTTAACTAAGAAAAATATAAACTTTTGAACAAAGAGAAAAATTTACTTTGTTTTACAAGAGGAAGGAAAGAAAAATAAGTATAAAAATAAACTCTTAAAGTAAGATAATTAGAAACATAATCATAATTTTTGAGAGGAGATAAACTTGAAGTAGAATTACATTAACATAAACATCGGTATAAATAATTCAAGTGTGAAACTTGAAAGTCTTACATTAGATGAAAATGATCAAGATGAACAATATATACGAATAAACACATAAATTTATTATTTTAAATTTTTTTGTTGAAAATGATGTTAACATCTCTTATATAAAGAGACTCATAACTCATAAGATTCATTATAATCTTCTAGTGTATTGACTTTTTTCAATATATCTACTTGAGAAACTCAACAATAAAAAGAAAACTTCTCCTTCCAACTCAACAAGAAAAAATGCTGACAAAAAAAGAAAAAGTAATTTTAACAATATAATATTTTTTTCTTTCAACATGTCCATCTTTTAAAAAATGTCGGTACAAGAAGTTTGATAAAAAAATCTTAACAAAACAAGCAATTTGATAAAAAAAATCTTAACAAAACAAGCAATTACGATAGTTTATTGAAAACATATTCATTATTATCTGAATTACTTCAAAAGCGCTTGATAACAATATTATCTTGAATTTTAATAAATGCAATAAACATATTCTAAATACTAAAGAAGTCAAAACCATATTTCATAATTAACATAAACTCAAGTAGTAGAAACCGATGATATGGACACTAAAACATTAGAATAAACTAAATCAACAAGTGCAACATAAACAAGTACACTTTTACAAATTCCTCCTAGGAGAGCCCTAAACAATGATTACAGACATATAAGAGATAGAATGCAATGACAAAAGATTTATAATCTGATGACCTAAGATAGGAGGCTCATGAGTAATAATATGCATTTGTATATATATACTTGATGATGGGATAAGAGGACAAACCTATTCTAGGAAGGGCAGGTATTGGATGTGAAACAAGAAACTTATGAAATTGCTTAGCAGAACCAATTATTAAAGGACCAGAAAAGGACTTTCTCTTTTAATGTAATTAAATCTTTTAAAAATTATAAGTTTTTATCTAAAATAAGTAAAACAATGTAAAGATAACAAATAAGAGCAATACTTGAAAAAGTGATCTCAAGAGAAGTTACACCCCTTTAAAAAAAAAAAAATAAGGGAGTAGTATACCTTAGTAAAAGATAAAACATAAAAACTCAGTGGACCTATTACCAAATACTCACATCTCCCTTTCAAATTTCACCTATCTCTTTCATTGATACTTTTCTTTCTCTTACATTAAATAATAATAATGAATATATTTTAATTGGCAGCAATACTTTTATATTTGAACAAAAGAAATATTGTATGAATTAAACATTTCTAATTTAGATAACGTTAATATTTGTGTGATGTTATTTAGCGCAGATCCTCAACGATTCAGATTTGCAAGAGAGACATCGTTTGGAAGAAGACACCTGAGTTTCTGGACCCAAAATGGTGTCCTGGTTTGGATTGTAAGAATTCCCATTATATGCTTTTTTTTTTTATTATTTTCTGAGTGCGTGAGTTCATAAAATATTGGACTAAAAGACTGTACTAGAAAGTATAATGAATATACATATATATATATATATATATATATGAAGCTTTATAAATAGTACATATTAGTTCACGTTTAAAGCTGGGAAGCTCATTGTATAACTGATGCTCAAAATCATATAATATGGAAGTGTTGTTTTATTGGAACAGAGGTTTCTAATTCCTATCACACCTATTCAACTATTTTCTTTGCTTTACCTTGTTGCTGCTGCTATGTACAGGTTTGCTTCTTCAGGCAGTTTGTACGGTCAGTTCCTAAAGTTGATTACTTGACCTTGAGGCATGGATTTATGATGGTAATCACACTCCCTTACTACAATAAAATCATTTTCAATTCAACTTAATTTTATGTAAATTATTTCACCTTTAACACCAATGTGCAACTAAATTTAGTCCATAATGAACAAGATATATTCACACCCTACAACTTATGACCAACATAATTATATTGCAAAAAAAGTTTATATTAAATTTTAAAAAAATATGAAACAGCAATAACTTTGAACGATCCAAATGAAGTAGGTATAAACTCTTTGAATTTGTCTTCTTAATGAAATATAACTTGAATGTTTTAGGCACATTTGGGGCCTCAAAGTCACCAGAAATTCGACTTTCGGAAGTACATCAAAAGATCTTTGGAAGAGGACTTCAAAGTGGTAGTTGAAATCAGGTTTTGTCCTTGATTCTTGCCATCTCTGTCCTTTTCTTTTTTATGTGTTTTCGGAATTTTTAAAGTGCCACACATAGTAGAAACCGTTTTTTAAGTAACATGTATGTCAGCTATGGAGGTGGATTACATGGTTCAATCAGAACTTAATATGGTTGGTCTTTTAGGGTGTTTATCAGTATGCTGGGGAAAGAGTTTAGGATGTAGGTTGTAATATATCAAACCAACTTTTGATGTTTGAAAAGAGAGCTTTCACAGGACAATTTGTAAATCTTGCTGTTTTTCTTATATATACATTTTGCTGATAAAAAGTAACATGTATATCATAATTTGATCTACAGATTTATAGTATATAATTAACTGTTTTCTTTCAAATTTTTTAGTCCTCCAATCTGGTTCATTACGGTGCTTTTTCTCCTGTTTAATACTCACGGTGAGTGAATATATCTCATAACTAACTAAGCTGAATCAATTTATTGATTATTATGCATAAACACATACTTACATTTTGGTACATCTTTTGTATATATGGTCAGGCTGGTACTCTTATCTGTGGCTGCCATTGGCTCCTTTGATTGTAAGCACAGACACATTAAGACTTAGATTAATTAATAATGATATTTATTTTTTCTAATCATAATTAATATGGTGTGCATATAGATTGTTCTATTAGTGGGAACGAAGCTGCAGGTGATAATAACAAAGATGGGTCAAAGAATTCAAGAACGAGGAGAGGTTGTAAAGGGCATGCCACTGGTGCAACCTGGGGATGACCTCTTCTGGTTCAACAAACCTCGACTTATTCTCTACCTCATTAATTTCGTGCTCTTCCAGGTATTTATACTCTAATGTAATTATAAATTTATTTGTCAAAATGAAACTTCTTAAGTTCTTTTCATCTCTGTTAGAGACTAATAATCCAAGTCTTACATGTTTCTTTTCTGGCGTGCTGATCATTGGAACAGAACGCTTTTCAACTTGCTTTCTTTTCATGGGCTGCGGTAAGTCCAGCAAAATAAATTAATTTCCTTCAAACGTTAACACTATTGCTATATTTTTACCTGAGTGCTTTTTTTATTTGAACAACATGCTTTATCTTGTTTTTTTCCTAAAGTTTGTATGAATGATAGAACTTTTTCTGTTTTATGTTTTTCAGCTTCAATTTATGATGAAGTCGTGTTTCCATTCCGAAAAAAAGGATGTGGTGATCAGAATCTCAATGGGGTGTGTCCCATTTTCTTGATCCATACCTACTTAATAACTTCATCTAACACTTTGTTTGGCAATAATAGAGTGAAGTTAATTGTATAAAATTAACATGGATGATGTGGCAGGATCTTGGTTCAATTTCTTTGCAGCTACGTCACTCTTCCTCTCTATGCTTTGGTGACGCAGGTAGTTTAATTAATATCAATAATCCATTCTGAAATTTTTTGTATAGTTTATAATCGAAAGATTGAGTGTGGTAACAGATGGGTTCAACAATGAAGTCAACTATTTTCAACGAGAAAGTTGCAATGGCTCTAAGAAATTGGCACCACACAGCGAAGAAGAACGTAAAACAGAAGCGTGGATTACGATCACAGAGTCCTTTGTCAACGAGGCCTTCAACCCCGAAGCACCCTAAGTCCCAGACTAATCTCCTGCGACGATACCATAGTGAAATGGCCACTTATCCCTCTTCTCCGATAAGGTTCGATTTTGAGGCTCATCTTCCTTATGAGATCCATTCACCTCCATCCACTAAGTTCAATGCTACATCTACTTCTTCTATTCATCACCATGAAATGGAAATGGAAATGGATCAGACCTCAGGTTTCACTGAACATCAGATTGATGTTGATATTGAAGACAATCAAGAATTTTCTTTTGATAAAACATGACACCAATTTTTTCAAATGCCAAAACAACAAAGGTGACGATGATTTTAGTAGCATCTCATCTTTGTTTAACTATGAAGGAAGCAAACCTAGGTTAATATATTGTTTATCAAATGCTCTTAGGAATATCAATTCCTCTTATTCAATCAATTTCTTTTAAGATTTTGATTCTTATTTTGTAATAGTTGATTTTTAACAACAATACTTATCTTATTTATTTGATAACCAGTTCCCCCACATAGACAAAACTTAATTTATTCATAAGATGATGAAGATATAAAATAGTAATCTTCCTTCTCGTATTTTGTGAAATTGGAATGAGATTTTAATTGAACTAAAACTGATCATATAATTCTTATTTCAAGAATGACTTAAAATAATCAAACATTGGTTACCTCTTAAATTTAAGAGACGACAATAGACAATTTTATGTTGCACTTTTAACGCAAAACATAGAAGGACTTTGAATATGTAATATGATTTATAATAAAATGTTTTTGAAAATTTACAATAATAATGTATTAAATATAATTTATAATATTAAATTATTTTTATTTTGAAGTTTTTATTCGCTATAGATTTTAAATATTAATGTTCACATATTATGAATTACACTAATCTAATTATTTAATTTATAATATCATATTATTTATTTTAATTTATTTTTTTACCATGCAAACATGGTACCAAACTAGTTCTCATATTATATATACTTATCCTTCAAACATTAACACTAACAGATGATTTTGGAGTTCAATACACATATCATCAACATTAGTTAATTAGTATTGATTTTTGTTTATTGGTGTTAGTTTGACATAAGTTAATTAAAAGTTCATTTTCTTGCAGTGGTAGTGTTAAAAATAGTAGAATAACTATAATTTATTCAAAAATATAAGAATATAAATAGTTTGTACTTTCTAAAAAATGGGATAGTTTTAGAGTATTCTATATATAATATTAAACCATGGTTCAAACTTGAGAACTTGTAAAAGCTTATTCATGGAATCTAGATGAGAATTGGCTTGGCAGACACCAAGTTCAGTCAACTATAAAGTTGCAGCAATTATACAAGCCTTGTACAGAAAGCTAAGCCTCCAGTTAAGTCATTATGAATCGCAACAAGTAAAATAGCTTAGCTAGATTTTAATTTTTAATGTTCATGAATTCTTTTAGTTTATCAGTGAATTGATTCAAATTCAACTTATCACCAAAAATAGTTGTAGCCACTCTTTGACATTGTGGAATTAATGCGCAGCACCCTAGCTATCATTATTTTTAATTAATTTAGACCCATAGCTTCATGAAGGTTCCTATCTAATAAGATAGAAATTATATATTAGATAGTTGGATATCATATATATCATTTTAGTCAATATTCTATTTGATATAAAGTAAAAAAAATAATTTATCGAAAAGAAAAAATATAGTAAAAATGAACTATATAAGGAAAAAAAGTTTACTACATATATGTCTTCATGGACTGTTATTGTAAACTTAGAAGTAACTATAACACTAGTTGCCTGGTTTACAGTTTTTTTCAGGGTCCCTTATCTAGCTTCATTTGTGGTAAGAGTCAGAGTTGGCAAACTAATTAAACACTGATCATGGTCTTCAACCAGAAACCGTTGTTTAATTACCAGACAAAAGGCACCAAAAATTGTACTGTAAATTTCGATGGAACACATGGAGAGCAGAAGAACAATGTGATTAGTGGTTCTTGGGTTGGTTTGTGTTATATTTGTGGTTAAACATGGTAGGATTTTAGTAAAGCCACGAGCCAAGGCAAGATTATAACTCCACGCAAACAATTAATATTTTGGTTGGACCATGGAACATAAATATGCATGTATTTTGGGCTGCTATACTACTGGCAAATTAATACACAAATTAGGCCTGATTGCAATGATCCTGTGAGTGTATATGTCCTGCAGGTACCCTTGAAGATAATAATGTCCTTAACTTCTTTGCCACCCAAGACCCTTTGGCCATTCCCGCATCATCAGTATTCATCTCATTGGAAGATTATGTGCACTTGCCCACTCTGCACGTCATTCCAGTCATTCAATACACAGAATACTAACTTTTTTCTTCTTCAAATATCACCACTGGTATTCCAGTCAATAGATTAGAGTCAAATTCATCAATCAAAATAGTACAAAAAAAATAAATTTTTAAGTACCCTTTTAACCCCTTAATTTTGAAGTAACTAGTCTAAATATAAAATTGATTTCTTTTAGTTCATATAGTTTGAAAAATATTTCTTTTAATTTCTCTTTTTGAATCTGCTAAAAAATTTGCTAAAGTAAGTAATAATTACATGTTATTTATGTAATAATCTGCATAAGTAGGACATAGATTTGTGCGTTCAACATCGGGGAGCTAGCTAAGCTTCTACTCATAATCTACTATCTATTTATACATTCAAAGAAATTAAGAAGGCAATATCGGTAGCAATAACTTGAGAAGATGGGAGGAAGAAGCTTGGAGGAAACTCCTACTTGGGCTGTGGCTGTTGTTTGCTTCATTTTGCTCTCCATATCTATCTTCATCGAGCACATCTTCCATCGCATAGGAAAGGTATCCATACATTCTTTTCTTCCCTAACTGTTTAACCTTAATTATCAATACTGACTAATTGTTGCACCATCTCTGTGTCCTCGAGAAGTGGTTGAAGAAGAAGCACAAAAGAGCACTGCATGAGTCACTTGAAAAGATCAAATCAGGTCTGTCAATCTGAACCTTTTTGAGTGTTGTGTGTGACAGATTAAAGCTTAATCACTGAAAATTAACTTTGATTATTAATTGTATGCAGAGCTTATGTTATTGGGGTTCATATCGCTGCTTCTGACAGTGGGACAAAGTGTGATATCGAGAATATGTATATCAGAAAAGGTTGCTGGAACATTTCACCCCTGCACTCACAAAACAGACCACAAAACCAATGCCCGCAAATTACTATCGGACCTTGTCGGTTCCGATGATTACCAAAATCAACGCCGTATTTTGGCGGCGGGAGGAAGTGACAAGTGTGCGGCACAGGTATTATATTACTACGTGAAATTTTAAGAAATTATAACAGTGTGTTTAATATATGAATAACATCATATACGTAGGAAAAGCAAAGTGGAATGCTGTTTTTTTGTTTTTTTAATATTCATTGAGTTATTTAGAAAAATATAAAAAAGGATTTTATTTATGAATGAATTCAATCCTTTTTTTATCTGTTAGCCTTTTCCTACAAAATATTTAAAAGTGGGTTACCCTCCCTCTCCCTCATTTAATTTGACTGCGATATTGACTTCTCCATGTACGATTAAATGTCTGCGTTCAAGGAAAATTTCCATGAATATATAGGCAAAGGAAGGAACATTTTTCTTTGTGTTGAATATAGAACTAGAAATTTCCACCATTAATAATGTTTTGACTTCTGTACCATTTTATTTTATTTTTGGTTTATAAAAAAATCCTCCGTGTACTTGAATCCTAAAGGAACTCGTCAGAAAAAGAAGAAAAAAATTATATTCTACAAATCTATGAATATTTTTATACTTTATCTTAATCAAGAAATTGAAAAGAAAAAAAAATACTATATTTAAAATTGACTTAACTTCATTTTTCACGGAATTTTTCTTTTTTTTAATGCTAGTATACTCAATTTATTATTTATATGATATAACAAATTTTATTGTACAGAAATTGATTTTTTCGAAAATCAAATTTTGATCTTGTTCTCTTCATTTTGTGATTTTTTAGATATAGAAATTTTTTTTTCAAAAGATATAAGTTCTGAAGTCTCACCCTAAATCATGCTACCCATATAAATGTTTATAACAGTGTGCTATAGTGAGATAAAAGAAAAAATAAAGAATGATAACTTAACTTTCAATTCTTTTCTTTGAAGTTTACTTATTTTTATTAAATCAGTCTATCTATATACGTATATTCTTCGTCAATGTTAAAATATTTTATTTATTATTTTTTAAATCTATATAAAATAATTACTGAAAACCAGAGAAAGACATACTATATATGAATAAACACTATTTTTTTTATATAACTAGATAATGTTTTTTATATTGTGAAAATGCGTAGGGTAAAGTCCCGTTTGTCTCATCAGAGGGCATTCATCAACTCCATATATTCATCTTCGTGCTGGCTGTTTTTCACGTCCTTTACTGCATTCTAACTCTGGCTCTTGGTAGAGCAAAGGTAATTAAGAAAATATGTATATTTACTTCTTTAATACCTCTTCTGATACATCTCTGATATTTCTTTAACTAATCAACAATAGATGAGAAGGTGGAAACGATGGGAAGAGGAAACAAAGACAGCACAGTATCAATTTTCACACGGTTTGTCCTCTTTTCACATGCCAATATATGAATGTATATATATACGTACTCTTAACTATAGCAACATTTTATGTCAAGTCAATATTTCTTAAACATTTGCATTTAACATCAATGGTTTGAAAGATAATAAGTACTGCATAAACTAACATTTATATATGTGTAATATTGTGTTTTGTTGATTACCACAGATCCTGAACGGTTTAGATTTGCGAGGGAGACATCGTTTGGAAGAAGACACTTGAGTTTCTGGACTCAACATACTGTCCTTGTTTGGATTGTAAGTCATATATATCATGCTTATGCTTCTTCCTTTTTTCTGAGTGCATAAAAAAGTATAATCTCAAAGTAAAAGTATCAAGAAGAGACATAAATAACAAGTAATTTAAACTCTTTAATGATACACAGTTGTTAAAATTTTTAACTATGTATGTATATATGCATATAAATCAACATCTATAAGTGGAGAAATTAGTGCTTAATTGATACTGTACTCGGTTGAAAAAAAGGACAAAAACATAATGCATATCAATTAAAGACAAAAATGTTGAATCAACATCTATAGTATGAATAGAAAACTTGAAAAAAGGACAAAAACGAAATGCGTATTCATGGAAGGAAGAAAGGAAAGAAATAATAACTGCTACAGTTTCCTGTTTAATTTATTTCAGCAGGATCATTTTTCTTTGTTGTCAGATTTCCATTCTGTCTCTTCGCCAATGGTATCCTTTAGCATTTTGAACGAAGGAAAAAGAAATATAATATTTTGAATGATGAGGTATAACAAACTATAAAATAAAAAGATAGCATAAAAATATTCATTCTTTTAACATTTGTTTGAGAGGAATATAAAAATTGTTCACTGAACAGTTACTTTTTTTTTTATCACTCATACTCAGATGTTTTCTTTGCTTTAAAAAAGAAAAACCTTGTTGCTATGTACAGGTTTGCTTCTTCAGGCAATTTGTACGGTCAGTTCCTAAAGTTGATTACTTGACCTTGAGGCATGGATTTATGATGGTAATCACATTACACCCCCTTTACTAATTTCACCTACCCTTTCTCTATTTTTTTTACTGCTAATTGGTTTGTATGTTACTTTTATTTTTACAATAAAATCGCATTCACTTCACTTCAACTTAATATTTATGTAAATTATTCCCCCTTTAACACCAACATGCCCAACTAAAATTAGTCTGTAATGAACAAATAATAAGTATATTGCAACGAAGTTTATATTTCGAACTTAACATGAAACTAATTATTTTAATTCTTCAATGAAATATAACTTGAATTTCGTTAGGCACATTTGGGGCCTCAAAGTCGTCATAAATTTGACTTTCGGCAATATATCAAAAGAAGTTTGGAAGAGGACTTCAAAGTGGTAGTTGAAATCAGGTTTTGAGCTTAAAATTTGCCCAATGCATGTCAGAATTGATTTACAAAATTATTGTATAATTAACTGCTCTCTTTCTGATATTTCAGTCCTCCAATCTGGTTCATCACAGTGCTTTTTCTCCTGTTTCACACCCATGGTACATCTTATAGTAACTCACTAAGCTAAATCATTTTTAATGATTATTAAGGTGTATACATATAACTTACGTTTTCCGTACATATTTTTTGTATATGGTCAGGCTGGTACTCTTATCTGTGGCTGCCATTTGCTCCTTTGATTGTAAGCCCATGCAAATTAAGACTTAGCTTAATTGGTAATGATATTTTTTTTTTTCTAATCATAGTTAATGTGGTGAAAATGCATGTAGATTGTTCTATTAGTGGGAACGAAGCTGCAAGTGATAATAACGAAGATGGGTCAAAGAATTCAAGAACGAGGAGAGGTTGTAAAGGGTGTGCCACTGGTGCAACCTGGGGATGATCTCTTCTGGTTCAACAAACCTCGACTTATTCTCTACCTCGTCAATTTCGTGCTCTTTCAGGTATGTATGCGTGTGCCACTTTTTCAAAGCATCAACATCATCAATCAAATGAAAAATTCTTAATTTCGTGACTAATCCAAGTCTTCTATGTCTCTTTTCTTGCATGTGCACTGGAACAGAACGCTTTCCAACTTGCTTACTTTTCATGGACTGCGGTTAGTCCTGCTTTTATTTCTACACACATATCAATGAACACGAAATTTTTTCCCACACTAAAATACATAAATGCTTTTGCTATATGTATGAACATCATCATGACTTGTGATTTGTGAGTGCAATTGTAATAAATGTTATTACTCTGTTTGTATTTCTATTCTTGATACTTATATGAATTATGGAACTTTGTTTTTCAGCTTCAGTTTGGGATGAAATCCTGTTTCCATTCACAAACGGAGGATGTGGTGATCAAAATCTCAATGGGGTGTGTTCCATTTTCTAGATCCATATACCTATTTAATAACTCATACTAAAACTTTGTCAATATTAATCTGAAGTTAATGGCAGGGTTTTCGTTCAATTCCTTTGCAGCTATGTCACTCTTCCTCTCTATGCTCTCGTCACACAGGTCGTTTAATTGATATCACCATCACCATCGTAGAGTTTTTTTTAATAAAGTTATTTTTTAAAATAGTTTATTAAAAACAATATTTTTATCAGACTTTAATTTATGGTAATTATAAAATGAATGTCCTTGTTTTTAAAATTTTTTAATTTAGAGATTTTGAAAGAGTATCTAAGAATGAATAAAAATTGATTGTGAGAACAGATGGGTTCAACAATGAAACCAACCATATTCAACGAAAGAGTAGCCATGGCTCTAAGGAATTGGCACCACGCAGCCAAGAAACACCTAAAGCAACAGAACCGTAGATTACAGTCGCAGACCCCTTCGTCGAGGCCCACAACGCCCAATCACTCTACGTCCCAGGCCCATGTTTTACGCCGTTGCCACAGTGAAATGGAATCCCATCCCACTCACTCTGAGGCCCATCATCCCTATGATATCGATTTAAGCCCATCATCCAAGGTGCATCACCATAAGTCCAACGTCAGTGTTTCTTCTCCTGCCTCTATTCATCATCACGAAATGGAAATGGGTCACTTGGATCATGATGGCCCACCACAGAATGTCAATGAGCTCAACTCAGCCCATGCGGGATCAGGTCCGACTCAACACGAGATTAATGTTGAACACAGCAAGGAGTTTTCATTTGATAATAGATGATTACAAATTTTATAAAGAAAAAGAAATGTAGCACTTAGAGGTTGACTTAGATTTTATGGTCCATGTGTATTAAACTCATGTATAAAATGTAAAAAACTCAAAATGGGACAAGAGAGGTGATAATAATGATTGTAATAGCATCTCACCTTGACTAAATTTTCAAGGCATTAGTATCTTTTATCCATATTTTTGTATACATAGTCCCAAGAAATATACTTAAATAATAATATACAGGTGAATGTTATCAAGTTCATTAAATTATTTTATAAGATGGAATTAGATTTAATTTTGCAATACAATTTTTGAAGATTTAACTATACCTAAATTACTTCATAAAATAAAATCATATGGGAGTCAATAATTAAAAGATAAAGATAAAATATATAAATAAATAATACTTTATTTAAATATAGAAAATAAAATAAAAATTATGCACTACACAATACCAAGTATATATACTCGTATTAGGAGAAATAATCTTGGTTGACACCTGAATATTTGGAACCTAACAATTAGTAAAAAATTAATACTAATAAAACATGTCATAATTAATCTAATCTTTGTTATTAAGAAAATATGAAGTGTTATTAATTTAGGCTTGTCCAAAAAGAATATCCAATAAAATTTTATAAATTTGTTGATAATGCAGGTATATAACTTAATATAATAATATAATGAGTTAAATATGTTTTTAATTCCTAAATTATTTATTAAAATTGTATTTAGTTTTTAGGACAAACTTTCGATCTATTTCATTCTTATATTTTATAAACAAATTTAAATTATGACAAATAAAAATATCATCAAAAATAATTTACACAAGTTTATAATGTATAAAAATAAAATAAATACAAAATATCTTAAAAAAGAAAACATAATTTTTACAAATAATTAAAGAATTAAAAACATATTTAACCCATAATATATAATAGTAATTAATACTCTTTCGAAACCTAATTTCGGGATTCGAATGTGTTTTTACGGACACAAAGTGAATTCTCTTATAAAATATATCAAAGAATAATATTGAATGACATCTATCTCTGTGAACAGAACTACCATAGCATCGCATATTAAGTTTTATTTTATTTTGCTTGAAATTGTTTAAATTATATTGTTTCTATAAGCAATGGTTGTTGTGGAGAATTTGTTTTCTGATTCTTTATGTTTAAAACTTTGAAATTCTTAATAGTATTTTTAATATTTTAAAAAATAATTTTTAAATAGAACAGCTCTGTGAAAAATTATTCCTAAATATGTAAAAGTTTTTCTCTGAATATGAATACAGAGACATGATATGCCTACACCACTACGTGTCACACAATCTCTAACCTATCTTATCATTTCTTAATTTAACTTTTCTATTTACAACAAAAATTTCTCCATTTTGTGGTGTAAAGTTTTTCGAAAATTGTCTTTAAATATTATTACTTCATCCCAATAGTAAATGAAATTTAATTTTTTAACACCTATCCAGTTCATATGTTTTAATATTTCATACATCAAATAAATGAAAATTTAGTTTAAAAAATAACTTTTTTATTATTATTTTGTAATTGTAATATTTGATAATTATTAATTTTGTCATTTTTAAATATACGGAAAACATACCAAAAAATATGTATCTTTCCACTAGAATAAAGATTGATTAATTAATAGATACACGAAACAAATAGTTAAAACAAAACATGATAATTTATTCTATCTATCTTGCTACCGGAAAGCTAATTTCATATCAAAACTAAGATGTAATGATTAGTTATATTTTAACCTACAAAAATCGCAATTTTGATAAGGCCCTTCTAACTCATTTATTCTTTGTTTTTCTTCTCTCCACCAGTTTTATTTTTCCCGATCTCTCCGCTTCCTTCTTCATCTTTGTTTTTGCGAGATGGCCAGAGGTTCCTCTCAGTCTCAGTCTTCCACTTCAACGACCGCGCGACCAGGAATCGCGGCTCCCCGTGGTTCTGCTGCTGCCACTGCCGGCATGCGCCGCCGCCGTCTTGCCGTGGGAAACAGCTCCACCAGCACCAGTGTTGGCGCCGGTGGAGGCGGCAACATGCTCAGGTTCTACACGGACGATGCTCCCGGGCTGAAGATTTCGCCGACGGTGGTGCTGGTGATGAGTCTCTGCTTCATCGGCTTCGTCACCGCCCTCCATGTCTTCGGCAAGCTCTACCGCTCCAAAACTGGCGGCGCCGCCTGATCTCACGATCGTCTTTTGGATCTGTGGTTCTGATCCGCACTCTCATCGCTTTAGTTTCGGTTTTTCATTCCGTAATAATTTAATTAACATTTGCAATTTCAGTATTTTGTTCTTGTGAAGTCAAATCTCTTACTAAAATCGATCTATGTCGTTTCTTTATTTAATCATGTATATCAGTTAGTTAATTAATGATAATAGTTTGTTTCGTTGTTATCGAAGTTTGTTTGCCTTCTTTTCATCTGATAACGAATTGAGGTATTTTTCTACAGAAATTATTTCTGAACACACAGATAAACTGAATCAATGGAACGATTTTGAAATTTAAACAATGTGCCTGCTGGTTGATGAGAAAATGCATGTCCGAGTTCCAATCCCACTGTCTTTCCTAATTTAGCCCTCCTTGAAGAAACTAGGTTTTTGGTGAAAAAACTTCATTTAGAAAGACACATATTTGATAATGGTCACAAACTTGCACAGAGGCACAAAGTTCTTCCAGAAGACTCAATCTAACTCAATAAATCTACATTAATATTTGGGTTAGATTTTTTTTAATTAGGACGAACGAAACTCAATAGTTCTTCAAATATTAAATAATATAGTATATTTTAAAATTATCATAAAAAATCTAAAAAAATAAATTTTAAATTTTAAATGATGAGTTTGTGTGTGTATTTATTTATTTAAAATGGTTTAGTTTCTAAAATTTAAAATTTTGTACTTTTAAATATCACAATTATTATAAAATTACTAGGAGACATATAATTTAGCTAAAATATATTTTTCTCTTCTTTTTTGTTGAGAAAAAGATGATTTTTTTAATAAGACTTTATTTATGACAAAAATCTTATTTGATACTTATAAAGGCTATCAATAATAAAGAAATTTTCTTCCAAACTAACATAGACAGCTTCCTGTGTATGGGCTGCCGCCTCGTTCACGGTCGACACGACGGCGAGGCAATTGATGGTTGAAAACGAAGAGAAAAGATCCAATTCCTGATTGAAAATTATAGAAAATTAAGAAATTTAATTTTTTATTATCGCATATCCGTAAAATAATGATTTTAAAACCTTGAAATGGATCTATTTAAAGCAATAACTTTCACATACATTATTTTGCAGAATGAGAAATTCACTTAAAAAAGTTAACTAAATTTATCTATTATTTTATCAGATTTTTATAACTTTGATTCAACAGTTAAGGCTAATAGAAAACATGAGGACAGCAGAGTGGGTTATTAATAATGAGGTAAGATTGTTGGTAATAGAAAGGCATGCATGCATTGGCATTGGATTTGTGTGGAAAAGGGTTTGTGGCAGCGAATTATGCGTTGAACGCCTAGTTTGCATTTGAGATGGAACAGTGGAGACTAACCAAAAAGAAGCAATTTAACGACTTTCTCTCTCCCCAAAAGGTTCCGTATTTTGCAGACTTTCCCCCACAAAGAATCAAGCTGAGGAGAAACCACCAAAACAGTAACAATGTCCGTAATCGACATTCTCTTCCGCGTCGATACCATTTGCCAAAAATATGACAAATACGACATCGACAAGCAGCGCGAGCTCAACGCCTATGGCAACGACGCCTTTGCTCGCCTCTATGCAGCTGTCGAATCCAGCATTCAAACCGCTCTCAACGTTCCATTCTCTTCCCTTCCCTTTTCTTTTTCCTTCTTCTCTTTTTGTTTCTGCCTTGCTTTTCTTTCAAACTGACGTTACCTGCCTGTTTCTTTCAATGCAGAAATCGGAGGCTGCTTCCACGGAGACCAACAGGGCAGTTGCTGCGGCTTTGAATGCCGAGGTTCGTCGAACCAAGGGTAGACTCATGGATGAGATTCCTAAACTGCGCAAATTGGTGCATAAGAAGGTTAGGATTTTCTTTCCTAAACATTTTATTAACAAATAATGTATGCTAAAACAAAGGACTTGTTTTTCTATCATAAATAAAAATGCCATATTATGTTTATGTTAGAAGGAATGGCCAACGTAATTGGCTCAGTGGTGGAAGATTTTAGTAGTTTCATAAAAATCTTCATTTAGTTGTTGTACACCAAATAAAAAAGGAAGGAATGACTTGTAAGACAAGTTACATAAAAATCTTCAGAAGGGATGAAGGTGGATAAGACGCAGATGATTGTGATCATGAACTTGACTAATTTGTCTGGTAGAGGACTTAACAAGCCTAAGAAACAAGTTCCAGTTTTGAGTTTTGCTTTAACTAGAGTCCCTCTGGCATTGGTTGAAGGTTGGCTGGAACTAGATATTGTGTTTCAGAAACCTTTCAAATGTGATTAATGGCCCAAGACATCGATGAATAAAAATAAAAACAAAACTAGGGTGCAAATAAAAATAACTGCTGTTTAAATATATTTTCAAAAAAGGGAAGGTATTTGTATGCTTCAGTTTGCTTTGTGTATTGGGTCTATGCTATCTTCAACTTGCAATAATGGAAGCAAGGTTTTTGTTGCTTTTAAAAATCTAATACTAACATTAACAGGTTAAAGGTCTCACAAACGAGGATACGGCCATTCGTCAGGATCTTGTTCTGGCATTGCCTGAGAGAATCCAAGCAATACCAGATGGTATTTCTGGTGCTTCTGTTCAAACTGCAGGATGGAACGCTACCTCATCTCAGCCACATCTCAAGTTTGACTCATCAGGTAATCGGCATTGCTAATATTAAATGCATTTACTATCAGCAGCATTTGGATTAATTGTTAATCATGATTGTCTCTTTCATTCCCAACCTCAGAGCCTCTTGACAGTGAATATTTCCAACAAAGTGAAGAATCCAATCAGTTCCGAGAAGAGTATGAAATGCGCAGGATGAAACAGGTATTCAAGATTTCTTCAGAATCCAATTACCTTGTTGTTTATGTTAATTTCTAAATTAGGAACTGCCTGACGTTTGTAGTCCTTTTATGGCATTTGCCGCAGGATGATCTATAGTCTTGATGAGTTAAATTTTTATTTGTACAGGATGAAGGACTTGATATCATATCAGAGGGATTGGATACCTTGAAGGATCTTGCCCGTGATATGAATGAGGTTTGTTCTGTTATGCATCTATCTGTTTGGGAATTTAGTTGAAAGATGTTTGGTTTTAAGAAGGAAATATTTTTCTCATATTCCTCCCCAACTATATGTTCAGGAAATGGATCGCCAAGTCCCACTAATGGATGAAATAGACAACAAGGTAAAATAGATATTTATTAAATCTTGTTTTTCTTGGCTCAGATAGATAGATAGGTAGTTTTAACAGAATAATTCATGAATGCATATAAAGTGCGTGGCTTGATTATACAGGTGGATAAGGCAACAGCTGAAGTGAGAAACACTAACGTGAGGCTGAAGAAAACTCTCAACGAGGTAATTGACATGATTAATTGCACTCTCCTTTCTGTGAAAACTTTCAAATTGCAAGTTTCAATTGAATTGCAATTTTTGTTTCCTCTCCAGATAAGGTCTAGTCGAAACTTCATCATCGACATCATTCTACTTTGTGTTCTTCTTGGAATCGTTATGTATTTATACAAGTAAGCAGAATTTAGTTGATCATAACAAAACTAGCCAAGAGTGTTTATTTATTTCTTTATTTATGCTAATTCTGTTCTCCTTCTCCTGGCTAACACAATATCCTGTCTTTATTTCAGTGCCCTGAGATGACTTGATCTTGAATTCTTTCCCTTGTGGTACTGGTGTCCGGTTGTAACATGGTATTACATCCTTGCGCTATCTGAGGGCTATCACTGTAATTTTCCAACATTACATCATGGTTCAGCTGCTAGAGAATGGCAACATATATTTTGCCAATGTGCTTTGTAATTCTTTGATGTATTAATGGCCACTTTAATATATCATCACTCCTTTCTACAAGTCTTGCCTATTATTTCTATTTGCATGTAAGTCTCTGCATACTAGCTAGAAGATTGATGTTTGCACATCAGTCTTTTCACGCCATTCCTTCATAACCTCTTATAAAACAACTTTTATCATTAATATTACCTCAATTTACCATTTATGTTAAATCCGGACTGAAACAAATGGTGCAAAGTGTAAATGTAAAATTTTCTGTATGCATACAAACACTTACGTGAAGTTCATAATGATTTATGCCGGTTCAGCGCGGAAGTGTTCACAGTGGAAGAGGATAGATTCCAATAACAAATAGGCTTAGAGCGTGTCTAATAATTATAATAATTAAATTTGTTTTTTGAGTTGTAAAAATTAAATTACAAATACAAAATTTGTGAGTTTTATAAAATTTAACTATTAAAGTAAAACTTAAAAAGATTATGTGAAATGATAGAAGTCATTTAAAAGTAAAATAAAAAGCCCTGAGAAGGTATGTGATTTTTTTTTAAATAAGAAGCAACACCTGTAGGTTGGATAAATACAAATTGTTTGTACACGCTATGATTACTAGGTAGGATAAAGTAGTTGTTGAACTAACATAGGTCACACTGGTCACACTCAAGAAGCTAATAAGGCCGGGGCATTATTTACATTGTTTCCAAGGAATTTCATGAATACATGGAAACTTCTATACTGCCCCATGTTAGCCATGCTTAAAGAAATAGATCAATCATTCGCTTGAATATTGAGGGCTATATCATCTTTCCGGTTACATCTACGTCTTAAGTTGCATAGTCCATACCTGTGAAATAAAACAACGTTGACTATCTTATAAATTATAATAAGAACTTTCATCACTGAGGGTACCTTCCTGTAAACACTAAATCGTTAAGCTCTTGAAAATTAATGCCAGTATCTGTTGGGTTCCCACTGAAAATTTCATCTTGAGACTGGTTTTGGTTATAGCAGTTCAATTCTCTACTGGTCAACACCCTGCTAGGTGATTCATCCACTTTGTTCTCAGTGTTGAACTTCCTGTTAAAAGAAATGAGATTTCCATGCTGTTCATCTTCATTAGATTTTCTTGTCAGTGGGTTGAAGTAACTGTCCAAAGAAGGAAATGTCATTTGAGAATTCACTTTAGTGAAACCATCTTCACAAACTGAAACTAGATTGGTGCCTTTGCAGCCCTTAAAGTTCATATTAGGCATGTTTTCAGTGGGAGATACAGGTGCACCAACAAGAATAGAGGCTATGATCTGATAGTCTTTGTATTGATAATCAGTTATCATGTCAGCCCGACAGTTCATGTTTGTTGGATATTCTTCACTCCTCGGAAGTTTTGCTGACAGGTTTAGTTCACTAGGATTCTCTTGATTTTCACATGATATCTTCGAATAGTAGCCTTTATGTCGAACCCGGCATAGTACCCAGTCATCCAACTGTGACAGCAAGAGACATGCTTATTATTGCATTAAGTTCATGTTCTATGAATAAGGGATCACTGTTTCAGAAGCACTTTTGAAAATAGTATGAATAGACCTCGCAAGTTATCTGGTAGAAAAATAATCGTAGATATTTTTTTCTTGGTTTAAAGTGCTTGGTGTGTTCACCATCAATATATAGCTTTTTAGTAATCCATAAATCTAATTTACGTGCACAAAACTGAACTCTAAATTCGTACCTTTGTGAAGTTGCCCGTTTCATGATGTTCATCAATGGAATCTATATTATACTCCATGCTTATTCAATTGGCTTTGTTACGACTTTTTAGCAGAATGGTTGAAGTTTATTTATTTATGTTCAAAATTAAAGAACGGTTTATTCTTACATTAGTTTTATATCTCCTTAAAATTGGGAGTGATATTTTTAATAATGAATTTTTTACCTACCTTTTTTAAGGGACATCAGACAACCCGTTTAGCAGGACAAACAAGTATTTAATTCGGTGAAAAGATTTGTGCAGATATTGTTTTTATTTAGACTGTAATATAATGCATTTCTTTATTCAACACTTCTAAGTTCCTAGTAATCATGTGTTTGATGAATTGGTTTTAAACCTGCTGCTAGGAAATTCAAAACCAAATGGAATGGCTAGTTTGTGTGGTTCAAGATCCTGTTTGAAAGCAATTCTGCTAAATATCCTTTTATCTTAAACTGGTTATTTTCTTCCCAAGGAACCAAAATGTTTGTTTACAAGAATACTTACCCGCATGGAGCCTTTTAGCCTGGAGGATTTGGTGGTTGTGTCAATCAATCTATATTCATTCATGATCCAATCCGTCTTAGATCCCTTAGGAGGACGACCTGAATAAAACACCAGAGCTTTCTTCACTCCTATTCGCTTTGATCCACTAGAAGAAAGAATTGGCTTGTCAGTTCCTGTTGCCTTCCAGTATCCTGAGGCTGCAGCCCTGTTTGGCCTCAACCCATTTGGGTACTTTCTGTCTCTTGGGCTAAAGAAATACCACTCTTCTTCTCCAAACAGAGACTTATCTGCAAGTTCACAACAAAAACAAAAACAGGATTCATTTTTCTCAACTGCATTCATCAACATGACTTAGGAAGTGTCTCAATAAACTTTTTTCAGAAACATTTATAAGAGAAGAAAATAAAAGTAAAAAATCTCATAAGCTAAAACTAGATGAATAAAAACTCTCTCATCTCATCTTCTCGAAAACTCGGTTTTTCACTTATGCATGCACAAGATATTTTCTCATGAAGAAGTTAGTTTAAGCATAAGCTTAACAAAAGATGAAAGCTTTTTGAATCTTCATTTTATTTTCTTCTCTTTGAAAGTATTTCGTAGAAGTTTATCTAATCCCTTGGTAAACAGAAGGAGTGAGTGCATGGCGAAGGACAAACTGGGTAGCTCCCACGGATTATACTTGTAGAGATCTATTTCAGCTATAATAGATGCTGGAAGTGGACGTGAACTGATTTTGTTTTGCAGGTAATGAACTATGAGTTCTTCATCAGAAGGGTGGAATCTAAAGCCAGGTGGAAAAGAGTAACTAGAGCCCAGTTGATCTCCCTCCATCAAAGAACACTTTGCTCTTAACAAAAGAGAGAGAGACCAAGGGAATCAACAAGTGCCGATGATACCAATTTGGCTCGCTTTAAATAAGAGAGTAAAGTGTTATCTACTTATCCGCATTATATATAATATGGCTCCAGTCCCATGCAGATATTACCAACATTGTGGAGAAGATATTAGGGACAGGAACCAATTAGTTGCATGTAAAGTTTGAGAGAAGAAGACAAAGAAGCACATCAATTTGGCTTTACTCAATGAATTGACCTTCACCTACGTACTAGATAGCAACTTGCGCATGATAGTTAATGTGCAATCTGCTTAACACCTCATCACCACAATGCATAGTTCTGCTATAAATTGAGCTTTGCACAAAGTTAAAACTGAGATATAAAATTAATTTTGTGACATAATAAGTTAGTGTCACTTTCGCAACTTTATTGTGGACAGAACTCTTGTGCAAAAAGAAAAATGTATCCAAAATGAAGCAGATTAACAGGTTAAGATAAGTTGCTTGTGTGATTGGATTACACAATGCAGACGACAAATTTAAATAGCCTCTGATGCTGACTCTCTTTTAATCATAGTTAATAATAACTCGGAAGGGTACCAAGGGCTTTTGTTTTTCTTACTGTTTGTTTGGCTAAGTTACAGAACTTCAAGTCTAAACAACTATGTATATTTAAACTTGAGGACATGGTGAGTCTGATATTGCATAGGTTTCTGCGCTAAGCTTGTGTCCTTGGAGAACGTCGCGAGTTGTCTTATTACAAAGACATAATAAAGCTTCTTCAAATGTCAAGTCTTCTGATGCCTTGAAACTTCCTCATTTCAATATTAGCCTTGTCCTCATTTCCTGTCCTTTTTTTTTCCTCATTTCCAAACACTGAAACACAAACCAACTTGAGTGGGGGCTACATGAACACCAGTTTTTGACATTATTATTTTTCATTATTCAAATGCTAACAGATTAAGAAATGAAAAATAGTCGTGCTGAACTAGAATCTCGTTAACAAAAATAGAGCTAATCAAAAGCAGCAGGGAAAATATTACCTTAATTCAAACTTTGCACTAGCATTTTGGTCGCAAACAAACCGATGATACCCAGGTTTTTCAATTTGTTCGTCACCAGCGAAAGCAGCTTTTGATTTGGAACCTACCTGGCATAAGTTGTAAATAATCAAAATTCTGGTTCGCGTTGACAGAAAAAACTTAGTTCCAATCGAGTTTGTTCGTCATCTTTTGCCCCTTCAGACCTCGAATCCTAGGATGTTTTTTTCATGCGTCCATCACTAAGTTATTTTAGTACCCAAACATTTTTTTACTCTGCAGAGTCTGCAGTGAGGTGCTCAAGCTTTACTTCATGGTTTCTTCAAATTATAAGAATCAATCAAATTAACTCCAGATATTAACAAAATTATGAAGTTCTTCCACATTGTAAATTATCTATCAATTTAGTTGTTCATTTGTTGATATTATCAAACATTATCGTTAAAAAAAATAGTTATAACATGTGACTCCCTCTAATTAAGCACACATATAATTGACATGGGAAATGAGCACAATGTTTTTTCTTTCTTTCTTGAAAGAGCAATCTTAGACATTAGGTAATTAAAACTATAACCATGCATGGTCTTTCTCATGCATATATTAGATTATTAATATAAACTAATGCATAAAGAAAGAATAAATATAGCAAAAGACGAAAAAAATATTATCATTCCACTAATTTTGTTTTAATCATTTGTGTTCTTTAGACGTGTAAATCATGTAAGCACTTAATCGATTACTATTCAAATCTTTAACACGTTATCTAACCTTTCTACAACAATATATGGCACTATAAAGAGCTAAATTTCAAGGACTTTTTTTTTCATTTCCTTAATTTCAAAGTTAAATTTAACTGTTCATTATAATATTAAAAGGTGAATTAGTGATTAGTTTAATATATCGCTAAGAATACAAATTCTTACATGTATAGAAGATATCAGGTCATTCTTAGTCTTTATCATTAATTTATTTTAATCTAAAACTTAAAAGTAAGCTACTAAAATCATTAATTTAAAACAAAGTAGGGAAGAGAAAGAAAGAAGATTAATTCCTAATGAGTGTGAGAGTGATGTTTTATAGGTTTTGTAAAAATAATTATATTAATGGGTTATTGCTTTCTACACCTTTACAATTTCTTCCCACGCCTCCCATCATAGTGGAACACAACAAAAATAATATTTTAAAAATTTTACATTTCCTGCAAAAATACAATTTATAATGTATTAAAATAAAATCTAATATACAGTGAATAGACTTTTTTGAGGTAGAATCAAATGTGCTAATATTCTTTGCTCAACCCAATCCAAGTTTTGGATTTATTTATGTTAGAATTTCTCTGAGTCCTAAAAAATAATAAAAACACGTTAATAATGATATAATATTAATTTATTTATTTTCTGTCACAATTTTAATTTGGAAAGCCTCTGGTTTGAGCTTTATGCCATAAACACAATTCAAAATTGGAGGAAATTTGAGGTTCCACCCAAATCTCTATATTTCCAATTTTCATTACATTTATCTTTAATGAAATAATTATTTATCATATATGGCCAAAAGAAAAAAAAAATCCCTTTGAGTAAAATGATGGTTTCATTCCAAATCTTAATAATTTCTTTTCTAAAATGCAAAGATGTTACTTTGAGTAGACAAAAGATGGAGAAATTCGTTATGCTCTTCGATTCTATCCTTCCCAAAATTATTGAAGCCCCTCGCTATTGATATATGTTCATTCTAAGCAATAATCACATTAAGTATTTTCTTAAAGTTGTTTGTTTGTGATTAGGAACACCCTTAATTGAATTTTAAAGATAATTAAACAATATAATAATACATTAATACCATTTGCTAAATGTACCCCAGTGTTTATGCACTGCCCTTGATTTTTAGAGTCTCTGGTTCACCCAAATGTGGAATCCAAACTCTAAAAAGTGATGGCTCAGAAGGCCAAGTTCTTGTAAATGCTTCAATCCTCTATTTTTTTTCATATGCGTAAATATATTTTTAATTTTTAAATTTTTATTAAAATTATGTTTTATTTTCAGAATAAATTTTATATTTATTTTATTTTTATATTTTATAAACTAGTGTAAATTATTATTAATAATAAATAAAAATATTTTTATAAAAAAAATTAGAAAAAAAAGAAAATGAGCAGAACAAGTTTAAAAAGTAAAAATTAATAAAATAAAAAATTATAAAAATATTAAAAAATTAATAAAAATTAAAACATATATAAAATATAAAAATAAAATAAATTTAATGTTTATTTCAAAAATAAAATAAAACACAATTTTAATAATTAGTTAAAATCTAAAAACATATCTAACTATCCGAAGGATTTATTATTATTATTTTCCCCTTAGGCTAATTCTTCTAATATGTTGGTGCTGCTGAAATTTATGGATACATTCTTTTTAGACAATCCTCCCTCATTAGGTATTCATGAGTAGAATTCATTTGAATTTAGGAGAAAAATAAATTCAATCTGCTACTTTTAATCAGTTCAGTTTAATTTAAATTTTTAGATTGGGATTGGTTCACATCATCATATTATAATAAAATAAATAAATTATTTTAATTTTTATTGTCCATTTTACATAACTATTTAATTTTATATAATAAAAGGTAAAAAAATTTACTTGTTCTTTAAATATTTATTTTATTTTAGATTTATCATTTTACCCGTATAATTATTTTTTCCTCAAAATATAATAAAATTTATTACATAGTAAATAGGACCTAAAACACCTGGTAAAGCCATAAAAACATAATTAATTAAAAAAGATAAAAGTAGAAAAAATAATTGAAGTGTAAAATATATAATATGAAATTTAAAAGTTATAAAATATAATAATATAAAAAAATGAGAACCAAACCAGTTTGATTCAGTTTAAAGTGAAAATAACTTGTTAACAAAAATCAATTTAACAATTTTGATTTGGATTATCGAGTTTAATTTCATTTAAGAGCATATGCATTTTCTCTCTCTTCGTTTATGTATCTATATATGGAGAGAAAGAAGCCAAATTTCTAAGTAGGGATGAAGAATTGTAGTGTTGATAATTAAATCTTGTAATGAATAATAAAGAATAAAAATTAAAGTTATGTCATTTTTTCATTACTTTTTAAAGCTAATGCATCTTGATAATTTATATATATAATTATATAGCCTGTAAATGCATAATAAAAACAACAAATTAAAATATTCAACAGCTTAGTTAATAAAAAGTGAAATAAATCAAAGAAGCTAACACTTGATTAGGGGTAAAAACGTTTTTGTTTTTCTCTCATTTCTCAAGTTGTTAGGAGAATATTTTTATGAGTTTTATTGTTTTTATACACGTTTTTAAACACCTAATTATAATTATCCTTCTTCTTTTTTATTAATCTCTCTATTACAATATCTGTCTTATTCCACACTTTCATCCCTTTTCTTTCTGTACTTCTCTTAGTTGTAAGAAAAAATTATACAAATAGAATTTGTCTTTTCTTAATTGTGGATTAAGAAAAAGCTCACAATTTTTTAGTTACTTATTTTTAATAGCATATTTCTATAATATATTCTTACAAGCTTATTTTTCTATCACATTATTCACATTTACACTTTTTTTTTCACTTCTCTTGGTAGAAGAGATTTTATGGTAATGGGAAAAAGAGCTTGCCTAGCATCATTGGGAGGGAGTAATTAAATTTGATAAATTTGATTGTACATTCAAAGTGGGAGTAATTAAAAGAACTTGAAGTCCTCACCATGATATTCAACCAGGAATTTTAATTAATTTTAATTTATTAAATTTCAATTTCTTATAAAATAATTGAATTTTTATTATGTGAAAATTTCTAAAACATTTTATTCAAATCTCGCCAGTAATATTTCAGTCAAAGTCGATTACTAATATATCAATAGAGGTTGATTTTATGATGCATAAGTTTTATTGAATCTACCATGTTAATGAACATATCAAACCAATAATATCTTTCATACATAAAGAGAATATGAAAATAATATATATATATATAATAAAAAATATTATAAATAATTTTAAATGTTTACTTTTAAGTAAAGTTTAAAATTTTTGTAATTTTAAATAGTCAAATTAATTTCATAAATTTTTAAAATTTCAATTTAAAAAACTTATCTAAACAACATATTTTAACATAAAACACTATAAATTTTATATAAAATTCAGTTATCATTTTAAAATTTTACATCCAAACATACTACATAGGTTTATTAATGAAAAATAAAAAATCATCTAAAAAATATTTGCAAATAAGTTTCTTCATTCAAACTAAAATTTCTTTTCTTATATATTTAAACACTCTAACTAATATTTTTGAGAAATTATTTTTTTATATTCAAATTATTTTAGCGAGAAATAAGAGTACAATAAAATAGGTTGATGTCTATTTCTTTTACAATTGACCTTTGTTTCTCCATTTTCTCAATATTGAAAATTTGTTACTCTATATGTTTAAATCATAACAGGAATAAGAATGTTAAAACTGATATGAATAATAAAACTGAATATATATAAATAAGTTTGTCCATTTAAGCATTTAGTTACAAAATATTTATGTGAGATAATTCTTATTTTAAACTATCTTTACTTTTTATAAATAGTAACCAGTTGGTAAAACTTACATGTTGAATGAGTTAATCTACATTTAGCAAAGATATATTAAAATTTGTTGACATTCTTTGTATAACAATAAATTACTTAATTTAATGCTTAAAAACAAAAAAAATTAGATGGAATTAAGCTAGGTGACAGCTGTTAGAAGCAAAAAAGTATTAGATTTTAAATTAAATTAAATTTTGTAAATAACAAATAGAAGTAACAAGTATTGAATTTGATGATATGAGTTAGCATGCAAAGTCTACTAGTTCATTTAATTTACGAGTTATGTATGTAGTATAAAAAAGAATGCATTAAAAAAATGCAAGCTCGCACTCTCGCATGAGCTCTCTGATCTTATGGATGACTTATAGACTTTTTAATAAATACCCAACCCTAATGAAAAAGAAGAGAAATTGGTTGTATAGGATGAAGCTTTTGAAGTTCTACTAGAGTAATTTTGCAAAAATAATAAAATTGTTTTTATTAAAAGGCAAACTACCTCCTAATAAGGGGAATTAATTGTTGGAAAATTTTCTCAAAGGAGAGAGTATATAAGAAAGATGACACCACTTCCAATATAAAACCTTAAGGCTCAATGTATATGGGTCTTTGATGCTTGTCCTTCTTTCAGCACTCTCTCAACTTTAAAAATGACTATCTTTTTAAAGTTTTGGTAAATATGTCAACTACTTGATCTTCACTTTTACAGTGGACTAGATCAATAGTTTCTTTTTTACAAAGATCTCTCAAAAAATATAATTTCACATCAATATGTTTGCTTCTTTCATAAAGGACTGGATTTTTTGACAATTTGATTGTTAAATTATTATCACAAAAAATTGTACTTGTCTTTTGTTTGCTTGAATTATAGCTCTTCAAAAAAATTTCTTAACCATATAACTTGACAAACACAAGTTATAGTTGTAACAAACTCAACTTCAGTATTGGATAAGGTAATAATGTGTTGTTTTTTAGAAATCGATGACCTATATATGTATCATGAGTTTAGTTCAAACATGTTGAGAATATAATGAATGATATGGGTTGAAACTATGATAAAATTTTAAAATTGTTAATGATATAATTTACTTTGTGTGTGCTTGTCTAATTTGAATTAATTGATTTTAGTATGAGGTGGCCGTATTCTTAAGTCTTAAGTGTATAAAAAGGTTATTATGATAATATAAGCATGATAGAACAATTAGAATTTAGCTATTTTTCCATTTCTTTTTATATTCAATGTTGTTATTTTCTAATTTTCTAAAACCTTCACATAAGTGTAAAGATATTGTAATGCAACAATCATCTTACAATGAACAGTGTTACTTAAATATTACTACGATGCTCATGGATTCTCCTTACTCAAACTATTACCATATATTATTTAATATTATGATCAACTTCTGGCTGTAGAATTCAATACATGAAGAGAAAAAATATGATAATATGTATAGTACTTGCAAGAGACTACCTTAATATAAAATTATCAATATTAATATTAATAGATTAGATATTAGTATGTTTAATTCAAGAATATGTTGTATGTGATTATGTTCTTATTATTATAGTTCTCATAACTCAGAATGCATGTAATTATATAATATGAAAATTTAGTTAATTATTTATAAGCAATATAGTAAATAAGTTACATATTAGTGTAACCAAAATAATTTAATTTTGCCATTGGAATTGAATTGGGTGGAATTTGTTCGACCCGTTTTATAGTTATAAACAACTAATATAATTAAAGAAACAATTATCTATAACATAAAATCAGTTAAAAAATATATACTTTCTTTATTGAATAGTCATAAAGTAGGTAACTATTTATGTGAATTTAAGAATTTTCTTACTAAGCTTCTTACATTTAATTTACTTGGATTTCTTAAAGTATCATTTTAACTTATACTAGATTGAATAATTTAATTTGAACAGGGTTTAGAATGCATAAATGCGATTTGAAAATTTGAGATTTGAAACTCGTGACAGACAATGAGGACCATTATGTGTGCATAGTATGTTTAGCTATCATATTTAATGGTTTCTTCATCATATTCACGTGCACATCTGACCGTTCAATATGATTAGGGTTTTTCTTTTAATACAAGATTTGGTTTTTTGTTTTTACACTAGCTTAAGACAGCTTTTGTTTTATCTTTGGCCCTTTTATATTTATTTTATAATTTAACTAATACTTTCATACAATTATAGCTAAATAGCTCAATTTTTTAAAAATGGCATTGGATCCTCTATATTTCACCATTGCTCCTTTTCATAATATTCTTATCAAGAGGACAAACCCTCAATATTGTTTTTATGATTTCTGACAACTACTGCCATTTTTGTAAAAATATCTTCTCTTCTTACTTAAATGTTGAACATGCAAAAAGAAAATTGTCCCAATACTTATAGGAATTAAAATGCAACTTATAGCCACCACTCCACGAATAGTTTATTTTGAAAAACAAATTAGAGAAATATGGATTAATAAATTTATTTTTATTCTAACAAAAGAAGCTTTACTTGTGCATGAAGAGTCTTCGGAATTTGGCAAAGAGACTGGCACAATCTTTTTCAACCACAAGGGTGACTAAAACAATTTTGCCCTAAATTATCCTTCTTTAACCTTTTTGCATTGTTTGCTTCACCTAAGCATAATCATTAAGGAGATTGTTATTACACTTTTTCTTTCCTCTAGGAGGTCCACTTATATTAGATATGCAAATTTTAAGTTTTTTTTTTAAAATTGATTTAGATTTAAAATTTAATTTTTATAATAATATCATAGTTTATTTAGCTTTTAGTATAAGAAATAGATTGAAAATCTTACATTGATTAAATATATATATATATATATATATATATATAAAAGTAAATATAAATCTTACCTTATAAATTGATTATATAGAATTGCAATAGATTTTAATGTTATTTTTTAAGATTATTTTTGTATTTAATTATAGAAAATAGACTTAAATATTCACAGATATATATTTAAATGATTGAGATTCTAGTTTTAAAATTTTTTATTCTCTTAGAAATTTTAATAAAAGGCACTTAAAAAAAAATATGTTTTTAATATAACTAATATTAAATAACTTTTTCGATTATCATAAAGATTGGTTAAGTTTACTCGTATATAAACTAAGGAGGGAGAGTATCTTATGAAACAAACTTGTGTTAATCTGATAACTAATATACGGTGAATATTGTGTTATGAAGAACTCACAGATCTATAATAGGCTGAGAATGAGAATTAAGGATAAATAAAAGTTGCATACACTCCCTTGTTATAAAAATTATAATTTAGGAATATTTTATCACATTAAATATATTATTTTTATTTTCTCTGAACGTCCTAACAAAGGAAAGATAAAGAAAGAAGACACGAAATTCCGCAGGAGACGAGATCGATGATGTGGGCCACAGGGACGAATTTATGGAGAAAAGTGAAGCAATACGATAGATACTCACCCAGGAGTTTATCTATAAAATAACTGCAATTTTTTAAAATAATATATACATATATTTAGTATTTTTGAAATTATTCATAAACGAAGAATTATTAAAACCTATGAGATAATTTTAAATTTTTTTACTGAACAATTATTTTATTTTAGAATAACATTCGTTTTGATATTTTAAAGGTTATTTACCATAATATTTTTATTCCAATTTCAATTTTTCCATCCATTTTTACATGATAATTAATATTGTGGTTATAAGTCTAACTTTTAAATTTTACTCGAATAACTTAATCTTCTAGTATGAAAACTCTTATCCTTTGTTATCATTGTCATTTACATTCTCATGTTTGCTAGGCCACCATGTTTCAACTTTTAAGCAACAGTCACATAGATTCAGATTCAGATAAATACAAAAAAGAATACTAAAAATATTATTGGCAAAATATAAAGATAAATACAATTATTCTTTTCTAAATACAGAAATATAGAAAAGAATAGTTCATATTATTATATTATTATAATATTGTGTCCATTCTCCTGCAATCGTGATCTTATTCGACACTACAACCAGTACCCGTCATCTCGTGCCTCTGTTCAAGCATCAAACTCTCTCTCTCTCTCTCTCTCTTTCTCTCTCTCTCTCTCTTTCTCTCTCTCTCAATGGTTTTGTGTTGTGGGCTCCCATTCCCATTCCCAACCAGTTAAGCCTCACGGACAACATCATCACCACAACGCCACCTTCTCTCTCTTCCTTCTTTCTCAGATTGCATTTTCCATTACACTGTATTCACTATATACTTAACATAATATAATGCAATTATGGCTTAATCATTTTCATAGTTGCCTGTAAAGAGTCACCATATTTTTATACTCTGAAGTTAATTAATGGACTCAACTTAAGTATATTAAATTAATAAATAATTATACGTATGGAGTAAAGATGTAATAGTTACTATAAAAATACGCTTTTGATTATATTACTTTTAACAAAAATCTATGCTCATATTTATTTTTAATTTATAAAAATGACAAACAAGAGAAACAGGTAACTAACGCATAAAAAAGATGGTTGCATCATCATCAGCCACGAATGAAAGAAAAGAAAAATATGGGAAACATGACATCCCATGTTTGCCAAAGTATCTCTGCTGGGAAATTTGTCTCCCAGAATATGTATGTTCCTGAGAAATTAATTATAGATCCGTTTTAAGAATCAAAAAGCACAGATTTCATCAATCAGCTAGAGCATATGCAGAATATTTACAGTAAGATTTCTATATTGATAACAAGATTCGAACTCATATATATATATACCCTCATAAAATACAAGTTTAATTATATTATCACGTGGACCAATTTGTTAGTGACAGGGTGCGAGTAAGAGCATCTACAACTTTTTTTTATTTATTTAAAGATTTAAACTTTTACCATATTTAGCCGTGTGGGAAAGTGAAATTATTATTGCATGCTATAACAAAAATATCTAAAGAACTGATGAGATGACACTTTAACTAGCATAAGTTAATTATAATGTATATTTAGAAAAAAGTTATGGTAATTGAGATTTTAATAAGTTGAGAAATCCTAAGTTAAATATGTGAAATTTAAGAAGGTTTCTCTTCCAAAAACATTAGCACTCTGGGAAAGAGCAAGGTGAAGAAGCAAAGCTGCATGAATAAACGAGAATGAAGAAAGATACATATGAGATTGGAATTAGTTTATTGATGATATGAATGAATAGACGTGCTGGGTGAGAGTGAAGTAAGAGTAGGAAGTGGGTTGGAAGGAGGTTTAATTTGACTTGGTAGAGTAACAGTGTTAGTTTGATTAGTAGCTAGTAGCTACTAGTTGTGCTAGCTATTGGCTATTGGTATATATGGTGCACGAAAGCGAGAGACAGAGAAAGTGGTCCAGCTTAGTCTATGGCTGACTGACACCCTCAGCAGCCGTGTTGATAAGGAGAGAAATGAGATTCAATAAATTTTAACACATTCACTCGCCAACTATTTCCTTATTCTCTCCTCTCTTTCACCAATTCACCAATTTCAATCCAAACTCTCAACATTTCTCCTGTCAGCGCGATTCACATGTACGTAAAACAACCATTTTCAATTTCTTTCTCTACTCTATATATCTGTACCTTTTCTTGTCTCAAATCGCAAAATTAAATAAATCATTTTATTTTAACTTCTTGGATGTTATGTTACTTTGTTTTGCAGTGCCTGTGTCACGGTTGTCTGCTTCAAAACATTTGAGGTAGCTAGTACTTTCGGAATTTGCGAGGTTGCTTGTTTAGGACACTCCGATTCTCTTCGGTTCCAAACATGATGTCTGGTGAAGCAATATCTGTCCCTTCCAACCTCAGAGATTCCTCGGTCCAAGTTCATGAACCAAACTCAAACCCTAATCCTAACCCTAATCCAAACTCGTCAGTTAAGAGAAAAAGAAGCCTACCCGGAACACCAGGCAAGTTATTATCAAACTCCTTCTCTTCTATAAATTTCGACCTTCGGTTTTCTATATGTTATTGTTTTTATATAATTAACAAAAATTATATATAATTAATTACGGGTTAGTTAATTAATGGACCAATATAGCAGATCCGAATGCAGAAGTGATTGCTCTGTCGCCAAAGTCGCTGATGGCGACGAACCGGTTCATCTGCGAAGTGTGCAACAAGGGTTTTCAGAGAGACCAGAACCTCCAGCTGCATCGGCGAGGGCACAATCTGCCGTGGAAGCTGCGGCAGAGAACGAAGGAAGAGGTGAGGAAGAAGGTGTACGTGTGTCCAGAGAAGAGTTGCGTGCACCATGACCCTTGCAGAGCCCTGGGAGACCTCACTGGGATAAAAAAACACTTCAGCAGAAAGCACGGTGAGAAGAAGTGGAAGTGCGAAAAGTGCTCCAAGAAATATGCTGTTCAATCTGACTGGAAAGCCCATAACAAGATTTGTGGGACTAGACAGTACAAATGTGACTGTGGCACGATATTCTCCAGGTATCTACTATTACTATCACCACACGCGCTGCCTTATATCAACCTCATTCAATTAACTACTGCATATATGTCTCTACTCAATTTGATGCATGTTTGATTATTAGAAGATAATCTCGCCAGTTCATCTATTTATGACGGGAGATGGAAATATAATGTGGCTAATTCTTGAATTTAATGTATGTTGGGGACGTTAATTAAAAGCATTTAATGTCTAGACTAGAGAAGTGGAGAATGTTGAGGAATGATGGAAATGGTGTTGGGAACTAATTACTGTGGTTGTGTGACAAATCAGGAAGGACAGCTTTGTAACGCATAGAGCCTTTTGTGACTCTATGGTGGAACAAAGTGCGAGACTTCCGGCAGTTTTATCAAACCTTGGAAACGATTTCTTGATGAACGCTCAAGCCCCGAGGGTACTGCCTCAGGGTTTACAATTACACGGGTTTCATTCAGAGTTTGGTGGGCCAGGCCCAGAATCATACATGGGGAATTTTGCAGATGCCGAACATGTTGAACACAAGCTGAGGTTGCCGCTATGGCTAGACCAGACAAATCTTCAACTTAACCATCCTCTTAGCGTTGTTCCAAGCAACTCAACTGTATTCTCACCTGGAACAACCTTGCCTGAAACAAACAACATGTTCGGGACATCGTCGTCACAGGCACAGTGGGCGAATTATCGATACCCAGAAGCATCTTTCACGTGTGCCAGTATTTCTGTGCCTCATGGACTGAAGCTGGAGCAAGAAGAAAACAAAGGGGAGTTGTCGCATAGCGTGAGCTCTTTGTACCCAAGTCACATGGAATCTACAAGGATGAGTGGTAGCTCACCCTTCGACAACTCCAACTTTGGCTTGTTGGAACCGAACATGTCAAGCACGTCATCCAACAACCATAGCAACGTGGTTGAAATTCAGAAGATATTCAAGCAAACAAACCAGCCTGAAAACTTCAACCTCATGGTGAATTCCCAGGGAAGCGGCAACATGGGAGGTGGGTTTTCCTTGAGTTGCAGGAAGAGTTTGGAGCATATGGTGATGCCGCGTATCGAAGAGTGGGAAAGTGGAGAAGCAGAAATAATGGCGAAGCAAGTACATTCAAGTTCAAACACTGAGGAGCACTTAACCAAAGACTTCATGGGTGTTGGAGATGGGTCACTAAGCAGGCAAATGGGGCCAGTGATGAACCTGCAAAGCCAGTTCCGTGGACAGTACTGAAGGAGTTGCATTGCATTGCAATATGATGAAGTTAATTGATTGCATGATGATGATAGGCATTAGAATTTAGAATGAATAGGAGTTATGTAGCTCAAAGTGACGATAACAAGAAGATTACAGGGAGCTGATACCGACCAGCGAGTGATTGGGTGGGCATGCACAGTGAACAGGGAGCTATCACGTGATGAAATCGATATCATAGAGGCATCCCGTGAAGAATGTGGGGGCCATTACGTTTTGGAAGGGACAATATATATTCTCTCTATTCTATGCTACCTAGCTTCTTCTATTGTATATTCTTCAGTAACAATTTCATTTCCCTCTTTTTCTTTTAGTTTTCATATTCTGCATCGTAGTTCATAATAATGCTGTACTATAGGGCAAAGAATAAGTAAGTAGATACACGTACACAAACTCTTTTCCTTTATGTTGCTCAAACAGTACCACTTTCATCTCTTCCTTCACTGCTCTGCTTTATTATTTACCTTAATTAACTTTATTTTTCATTCATCTTGTTACTTCAAACCATTCAACAATTTTATTCATTTCTTATATCTGTTACAAAAATTTCATTGTCAGTACTTTTTTAGAGCTTTTTCTAATAATAGTTGAGTAGTATATGTGAATTGTAACATTGTTATTTAATTTCTTAGAATAAAAAAGCACAACTCTTTTATAAACACACTCTAAACAGCTGTGAAATATATAAATATATGATTCGAAGAACAGTGTTACGATTTTTTTTACCATTACGTAGTAGTTTGAAAAAAAAAACATAGGTCATGTTGCGTTTTTACGATGATAAAACTTGAGCAGCTACAGCGTGTGTTGTCCATGACCTACTTTTATTTGTTTTCTGTGACCTTTGGAAGGCCGTGAACTACTTTACCCCTCAAATAAAATACTCACAAAGAGGCAAAAGCTTTCTTTCCAGCTATTTCAATTTTGTTGTTTTTCACACACACTATATTATCTGATGTACAAAACCATTACCACTGATTCAACAATTAAACCAACAACTGATATATATATATATATTTGGAATGACGTTATACTTTCATATATCTATCAATTCTTTTTTATTCTTTTTACGTTTTTCCTTTAATATTTTTTAAAATAATTATAAAATAAATCTACTCAATATATATATATATATATATATATATATATATATATATTATGTATGTAGTACCAAACAGAACAGTATCAAAAAAATATACTTCTTTTGCAGATATAAGGAAACAAAAAATGGTGCAGTTAAAGCTTTTTTTTATTGACATTTATTAAAATTTATTTAAAACTATCAGAGATATTAGAAGACAATTTCACTCAAATTAGACAACAATTTTAGAGATGTAGAGAAAAATGATCTTTTGAAGAGTTGAATTTGAGATAAAGGAAATTTTGTATGGCTTTCACCGTCTCCTTCATCTAGAAGGGAGACAATTCTGATACACCTTCACTTTCTCAAAGCTCTCCATAAAAAGTTCTTTTTTCATGAAAGCTAGACATTTCAACCAGTCATAAAATTTGCTCTCCTTGTTGGTTTTTCTTTTTCTTTTTTTGCAAAGACAATACTTGAATGATTTGAAAAATAATCCGTCTTGTATATAATATATATATATATATATATATATATATATAATCTCATGTATAAAAAACTCTTCTGAAAAACGTGGTTTTCGAATTAAAAAAAAATAGGTATGTTATTCTTCTATTATTAAGATTATGTAATAGAAAATAAGTTAGTATTAATATGTGTTTTATTGATATGTGATAATAGGTCTTTATCAGTTTGTAAATTCTGAGAAATTTCTCCTAGTTAGTCTGGCGTATATTTATCCATCAAGAAATATTTTAATTCTTTGATTTTTTGTACATCACAATCTAAGCTACATAAATTAATAGGGAGTGAATAGATTGATAGATCAAATATTGATTATTAGTTACAATATTATATGCTCCCATAATATTATGTATAGATAATTAAGTTACTTATTTATGGTATTAGTCTCTTAATAAATTTTATTTAGAATCAAATATTTAAAGTAAAATTAGTTATAAATTAATAATTGAACGATTTTGTATAACTTAATTTTGTAGATTTATATTTTTTATTTATACTTATGAAACTATTTTTTAAAATATTAATTTTATTTGAATTTTTATTTAGGTTGCAACTTATTTGATTTTTAAAATTTTATTATTAATAATTTATTATATAATTTTTGTAGATAATACTTTAGAATTAACTTTTTATTTGTTATTTGAGTTGATATTTTGAAGAACATTTTTTAAAAGATTTATTAAAAAATTTAATAAAAATAAAAAAATATTTACAATATCCATAAATATCTGCAAGTCTAAAATAATTGGTAAGTAATATTTAAGAAAAAAACTTATAAGCAATCTGTCCAATAAAAAAAAGTAACACTAAATTTTTTTTATTAAATATAAATTAATATAGAAATAAAAAATAATTAAAATTTATTTTATAAACTAAAAATGATTAATATTTAAAATAATTTGTACTATAATAAAAATTATATTTTTTGTGAGTATTAATTTTAAAAGTTGAAATTAATTTTTATATAATTTTAACTAAATTGATTTTAAATCAGAATCTAAATTAATTTTTAAAATTTATTAAAATAAAATTTAAATTAATTTTTAATTTAATTTTATTATTTAACAGGTAAAAAATTATTTTTTTTAGTGCGATGAGCAAACTTTATCCATTGTTTTACCATGTTCAATTCAAATTTACAATTTTTTTTCTTTGTAAGAGGAATTATTTTTCTTTTAAAAGAATATTTTCCAAGTTTAATAACATTAATTATTATTTTCTATTTATAAATTTAAAAAATATACAAAAATTATATAAATAAATTTATAAATAAGTAAAAAAATTGTGAAACCAAATAAAAAATCTTGAAATAAATATAAAATAGTAAAATTGTAACATTTCTAAAGTATAAGCATGACTAAGATGTAACATCCTAAAAAAATATTACAAAAACCACGCATTTATATATATTTATTTTTAAATAAACATAAACTATTATATTGTAATATTTCATAGGCAACTCTTAGAACACATGCATCTACTTGCTGATGTAACAGTTCATAATGTATAGAAAAAACAAGGTAACTTATTTGAATTAAAAAAAGTTATCATTATAAATCAACTTCATTAAAATTTATCACAACAACAAAATTAATATTCGCACACCAATCATTCATAAAACAGGATACATACACTTCACATAAACCACACATGAATTAATGTAAAAAATATATTCACTAAAAAATATTTATTAACCTTTTAAAAAAATCCATATTAAATATTCATTATTAAGAACTAACATTTAACTTATTTTAGTACCTGATGTCAATATACATATATTGAAAACATCAAATTTATACATATATTAAAAAATAAAACAATTTATAAAATTTAAACAAAGAAAAATTACTATAACAAAATTGTATATAAAACAAAAAAAAAATATAAAAAACACGTATTTCATATATATATATATATATATTTATAATGATTCATGTAAAACTGTTTACTACCATAAAATATTTAAAATACTACAACCAAATTTCAAGAATTTTGAAAAGGAATAAATAATTGAAGTATATGCGTATATAATGTATCAATACAAGGAAAGCATAAAAAAAGAAATAAAATAAAAGGATGATAATCTATTATGTCTTTTTTCCTTACATACTTAGACTTATTTAGTAAAGTTATATTATTTTAACGTGCTTAAACTTTAAACATGTAAATGAATATAAATAAAAGAGAATATTTTGTTAAAGTATGAGTTTTTAATATAGAAAGCGAAGAATAATGATAGTTAATTTAGAGGTGGAAGTTGATATAGAAAGAATGGATGAAAGGTGGTGCATCCATGATTCATGGTTTAGAGGTCAGGCCAGGTGAGGTGACACAACCATTTCTTTTATTCCTTATTTCAAATATTTTTAAATATTATTACATAAGTAAGTAGGGTTCACTTATTCTTAAATCAACAACTCAAATTAATTACATGATAAATATAATTTAATTATCTCTCATTTTTTTTAATACGGTCTTACATACATGATATTTACAGTAAAATTACTTAAAATAATATAATATTTATGAAAGTTTAAATTACAAATATTAGTATTTAAAAAGCTGACAAAAATATTTTAACTACTGTTAGTTTTGTTAGAAAAGAATTTTTTTTACTGATAATTAAAATTTACCATAAAATTTATTCTTATTTTATGAATTAAAAATATTAAATATGTTATATTTTATTATCATTCAATACTTTTTAAAATAGTCTCTATTTTAAAAAATATAAATATTTATTAGTTATTTTTTAATAATTTTATAATCAATAATTAAATTATTTATTTTATTTAAAAATATTTTAAAAAATAATAATAATACTATTAATAGTTTCATCATATTAAAAAGATTAATAATCTAATTATATAATATTATAAGTAGTTAGTTTTAAATAATTACTCTTATATATATCTAATGCGACAATTAGTGCATATATTATTAGTTACTATATCTTAAAAGTAGTTAAATTAATAATTTTTTAAGATAATTTAATTTAAGAAAATATTTAATTAAATGTATTATAAATCATTCTACATTCTTTTTTAATAAAATGTATCTGATATCAAATCAATTCATTAAGACTAAAAATATTCAAGTTAATTTAATTAAATTTGAAATATTATAAATTATATGTCAAATTAATTTAACTAAATTTTGAAATATTTACAACATATATGTTGAACTTCATTAAAATTATTATCAAGTAATTTTTTTTTTCCTAACATTGACATATTTTATCCACTTTCTTCATCTTATAAAATTAAAATAATGTATGTTAACATAGTTAAAATAATATAGAAACTATTAAATTATAATAAAATATTTAAAAATATAATTTTATTTAATATATAAAATATAAAATACTCATAAGTATATTATTATACTAAAAACATGACATTTAAGTCAAAAGGAATATATTTTTTTTCATTTGTATATATGCAAACATGACATTTTTAATGTATCCTTAAAACATGGACATGGCAGTGCCTTCTAACACATATGACATATGAAGAGTTCTAGCATTTCAGTCCCACCTATACTCCATGGTTAGAGTTTTGGTGACAATATAAGAAAATCAATAGAATTGGAAATTAAAAACTTTGAAATGAAAGTATAATAAATAAAATCACTCAAGTATGACTTAGAATAAAAAATTATCAGTTTAGTTTTACTAAGAAAAAAGATCACACCACACTGCTTCAGAAAGAAGGAAGATGGTAAAGGAAACAGGTAAGGAGATGTGGATGAGTAAGCAGATAATATTGGATGTGAAAGAGTTTTCAGAGCTATTGAAAATCTTATTAGAAGAATGAAATACCAAAGATAATAACCAGAGATGCTATAGGAATCATTCACCTGTTATACTCAAAATAATCTAAATTTAAAGAAAGGGAGCAAGAAGTAGTGAGATCGGAAAAGAAAAGGGAGAAAAGAAGAAAAAGATCAATATAAAAATATGAAATATTATACGAACCATGTTTTATACAATTAAGATAAAAATATTAAAATAGTACAAAAGTTGTAATAAGTGAAATAATTTACAATTTTTTTATTTATTTTTTAGCACAATTGTCTTACCAAAAATTGGAATATAATTTTTCTGTAAATTTAAAAATTCACATGAGATTTTGTTAAAATATCACTCTGTTCTTCTACAAATTCTTACCATTATGTAATTTTTATGCGAATTTAAAATTCACAATAAAATTTTAAAAAATATTATATAAATTGTAAAATCCTTGATTGTTTTACCATAAATTCTTATTATGTAGATTTTTTAAGTAAATTTATTGTCAAAGTGCAACGTTCAATAATTTTTTATTTGTTTACACTACTTGTCTAGACATTTATACAATAAATATTTACTTACAATAAGAAATAAATTTAGGTCTAAAATATTTATGAAGCAAAAAAGTTATATTTTTAATGTATTATTTAATAATTTTATCTATACAAAAATAGACACTAAATTTAAAAAATTATAGTAGTTAGATAGGATAATTTTTTAACAATTTTAAAAGGTTTATAAGTAAACTTCACACATAACATTCTGAATAGAGAAACTTATAATATATGCATATGTTTGTTGAGGAAGTCACTCTTCATTTGTTTTTGAATTGTTACTTTTAGTTATTAACGACAAAAATAAGAGAGAAATATAATATAAATATAATTGAACACGCTCTCAAATAAAAAAGTAAAATGTTAGAATTATTTTTATAAAAGAGAATTAAATTGTATTTATCATTTAATTAATCTCAATTATTGATTTAAAATAAGATATAATTTTTTATTTACTCTTAAATAGTTATTAAGAACAAATATCTTTTCTAGGGCCATTAAAGCATCCTTTCCTAAAATTTAATTAAGCTTAGTTGAATTTTTTAAATAGCATAAATAAAACAAATTACTCAAGTAACTTTATATTTCTTTATTATTTATTACTAATCATTATATTACCTTTTTTAGTTTTTATAATCTACAAATGTTAGTTATTAACATGATAATTTTTGTTAGAAGAAATTTCAATCCATCACTTATTTCACTTTTCTTTTCTTTTATTTCTTTTTAACTACCGTACTAACCTTATAACTCCAAAATATCACCTTTATAATTAATAATGGGAAATCGATATAGTAAACAATTTAAAATTGAAGATTAAAAAAGAGATAAATTATTTGTGACGAATTTTTCACTTCGGGATGTTTTTAAATGTTAATTTTTCTTATGTATTTTAATTAACATAATTTTATTCAAGTATTAAATTAATATAATTTTTTAAGTTTTTCGAATAATTTTATTTAATTGCTACATTATTTTTAAATAAATTATTACTTAAGATAAGTTCAATAATTTAAAATTTGTGTATACATAGTTAATTTTGAACTGTTAAAGTGTGAAACAATTTCCAACTTACAAACTATTCATTAAAATAAAATAGAAATTAATTTGTAATAACTATTAATGTTAGAGTATTTTTAAACAATCGTAATAGTTAATTAATTTACTTTTTAGCTAATTATTTTTTAAAAATATGACATTTAAGAAAAGTTCGTTTTATTGTATTTTTAGTTCCTATATTTTATAAAACATGTAATTTGAAGTCCTATATTTTGTCTACAATTTTAGCTGGATTATCGTAGTCACAAGGATTTTGGTTTTGTAGGAGGATACGTTAATTAACCTAGATTTATAAGCTGTTTTGTCCTTTAAGAAATGTGTTGAAAAAGGTTTTAAAAAAATTAAAATGCACAAGTTATTTTTAGTTCTATACAAAGCTTAATTAATTTTACTTCTTTATTTCATTTTCTATAAATATTTGTTGATATGTTAAATTCCCTTTAATTTATATACTGATCTAATTAATCAGAGAAATTGATGGTCCTCGTATACATATAACACTTGTTTATTTCAACAGTTATAAATTCATAAAGATTAAAATACAGAAAGAGATAGAAAGATCTTGAATTTGTTGGCATATTCAGACACATCACCTTCCTATGTATCCAAGAACCCCACAAAGACAACACCTAGAAGAACAAGGGGCAGCAGCACCAACGATCCACTTACACCAATTCTCATACCTCCAGAGGTCACAGTGGGAACAACCTGCGTCGACGTTGCCGAGGGTGCTTCGGAGGACGACGGCTTCACCTTTGCCGGTGTAGGCGCCTTCGCCGTTTCAGTAACCGGCGCGGGTGCCAGAGTGGGTGCAGCAACGATTGTCTTCTTCTTAGAAGCGAAAAACTCGGAAGGAAGAAGCACCTTACCCACCTTATAAACAGCAAGATGCTTGTCCATGTATACGATCCCATTGATGGTGGTGTTAACTTGTCCAGTGGAGATGTTAACGCTGCCCCCGTAACTTATCACGTCCAGTTCCACCTTCCCGGGTTTGTTTCCGGCGAGGGTTCGAACGGGGTTGGTGAGGGTATCGAAGCTAGCGCTGGAGACGAAGTCCGGGAGGATGTGGAACTGGACGAGCTTGAGTTTCTGGCCGTCGGAGAGCGTGTTGAGGAAGCCCGGTGGGAGTTCCGAGAAGGCGCCGTCTTCGGGTGCGAGAATGGTTAAGCCACCGGATTTTATGGTTACGAGTTGGGAGTTGAGTTGGTTGATCAGTTGCGTGGTTTTCATGAGGCGAAGGAAGATGTTGAAGGAGTTGGTTTGTCTTAGGACTGATTCTATGTCGGTGGCGCCGGGAGTGTTGTCGGAGGGAGGCGGCTGGGGAAGGGTGGGAGTCGAGGGTTTGGTTGGGGCGGCGGCCGGCGGGGTGGGGGGAGGTTGCGCAGGCGTGGTGGTGGGAGATAGAGCTGCTAGGGCGGCTGCATGCAAGAGGGAAAGGAGAAGTGCGAATGAGATGGGTAAAGGAGAGTGTTTTGTCATTTTGGAGAAATTAAGGTTGTGAGGGTGTTAGTTTGGTGGTTGTAATGGTTGGTTGATATGTTGGAGAGATGAAGGGAGGGGATTTATATATTGATGATTGTTGAGAAGGAGTAACAGGTAAATGGTTTGGTTAGTGTGAATTGTGTGCTGTGTTGGGATATAATTAAGGTGTTGGATCATTTGAGATGAATATGTGAAAAAGATGTGAAGAGTTGGATGCATTGTGAGGTGCATGTGTATGGTTATGTTGGAAGGAGATTAAGGTAAGGTGTCAATGAGGATTGCAACAAGGGAGCACTTTTGTGGTTGTTTTATTTTGCTTCAGAAGGCCATGGGAGTTATTAGATGCATATATTGCTTCTAATTTAGAAAGCATTCTAAAATCTAAATAAACCCTTTTAAATTTGAACTCTTGTAATTAAGAAGATCCAGAGTTTATTTCATTTTTTACCATCTTGTAATCTTAACAAACCTTATTACTGGATGCATTAGATTGCAGATATGAAATTCAGATGTGGTGAGGTGGTGATGGACAGATAAGAGTGTTGTTTATGGAATTTTTGTGCAAAGAAAGAAAGGAAACAAAAAACTGTTGTATAATATTAGGCACAAATTAATTTAACAAGATGGGGCATTAGAATAAATTGTGGAATGATTGAATAAAATGATTTCCCATAAACTCTTAATAATTTCTTAGGATATACATTTATGTTTAAATGACTAATAATTATAAATAACTAATAAAACATTTCTATTGCAGGTCACATTTTACATTCTAATCATTACAGCAAGTTTACTTGATAATAAATTTAAAGTTTATAATCTTATATAAGATGTTGAATGATAAAAACTTAGTCTAAAATAAGATTATAAAATTAAAAAAATATTTTCTATAATAAAAATTTATATTTAAATAAAAAATTATTATTAATGAAATTTTATAAAATATTTATTAAAGTAAAGTTATATATTATAAAAAATTATTAAATATAAACTAATTAAAAAATTAGTTAGCCATGATAATTAAATTAAAAAATTATTTTGTAAATTAAAAATTATTAACATTTAAAATATTTTTTATTGTAATACAAATTATTTTTTTTAACTATTTATCTTAAAAAAATTATGAATTTGATTTTTATATAACGATTGATTTTTAAATTAAAATTTAAAATAATTTTTAATTTTTATTATTTTAATTTTTAAATTAAATTTTAAATTAGTTTTTAATTAAATTAGTATAAATTTAAGTAAAAATTAATTTAAATTTATTCTTCATAAATACCTTTAATAAATAAAGTAATCCAAATTCCAAAGCTTTGTTTCTTGTATGTCTAAAGAATTAATTATGCATGTTTACTTTAGACAAAACAACCTGTAGTCTAAAACTAATAATTATTCCCTCTTTTTTTCTGTAAAATTTATAAAAGATTTTTGTTTTCTTAACTCGTAAAATATTAAAAGTATTTATTAAAATCAATAAAATTTATTACATTTTTTATTTCTCCAACAAACTATACTTAAAAAGAAAATGGAAAAAGTAAATAAGAACTTTTCCCCCTTTTTTTCAATTAAGACGAGACTATCTTTATTTAATACTCTCTTTGTTTGTTTTAATTATCAGATTCTTGAACATTTTTGTTTCTATTTAACTCAAAATTTAACACAACAACTTTAATAACTGTTTTTACAATTTGTATAATTATTTTTCACCCAATCTTGAAAAAAAGAAAAGGATAAAATATAAAATCTTATAAATCTTTTATTAACATCAAGAAAATCTATTATATTTCTTAAAAAAAATTAAAAGACATTTAAAATATACATAGGAGTATTTATTTCATACCTTGAATACTTTTTTATATTTAAGAAATTAAAATTTTATGACATATTTGTTCTTTGACAGCTATAGGGGATTAGGATAGGATTGTTGATTTGGGTAGACCATAAACACATTTTTATGTTGGGCTATTAATTTTGTTGCAACTTCTAGCTTCTAGCGAATGCTGAATAGATTTAAATTGATTTATCAATATTCAGTTTACCACTTCAATTGCGAAGTTTAAATCTAATCAAATTTAAGTCAAACATGGAAAATGAAGAAGATACACTGAAAACATAAATTACAATTTATGAAAAACAGAGAATATTTTCTCAAACTAATTGCCTAAATTTTGTTATCATCTATTAATAAAGATACTCTTCTTGTTAAGATTATTCTCTTTTCCAATGGATAGAAATCTCATTAATCAGAGATAATTTCATATAAACCTTTATAAATAAAATACAAATTTTATTTTACGGATTTCATAAAATTAAATTACACTTAAAATAGATAAATTAAAAAAATTGAAACACTTAAAAAAAAATAATGCTAATAATTAAATTATCTTTTCACGAACAACTACATAACAACTTTATTTTAATAATAAAAAACATATTAGTAACGAAAATGTTATTTAAAATCTAAATTGATAATATATAGTGATTATTGAAACAAATTATTGATTGTAAAAACATCAGATCTTGTGCTAATAAATCCCGATCATATGATGTTTCTTAGAAAGAGTTAGTTTTCTGTAAAGTGGAAAACACTAATGATTCTAGTTTATTTTGAGACAGTCACACTTGGTGCTTAAGTATTTGAACATGATTATTTCATATATGGAGAATATTTACAGGAAAAAAAAATTAAAGAACAGGGGGATTAAATTCTCTAGAAGTAGAAGGATGAGTCTTTCTGCTAAATTTCAGTTCAGTTTCTTAATTTGAAACACTTACATGTAACATCTGATTGTTATAATCTCAGATATTTTGAAAACACCGACGAAGAAAAACGATATTTACTTGAAACCGTGGGAAAAACTAAACAAACCTTTGCAACATATACACAGGAGAAGAAATTAAAAAGAAACTTATGTCCCATTTTCTGTCGAAACTCGAAAAAATCTTTGTTGGCAGCTTACAAGAGCACACAAAAATCTCAATGTAGCATGAGATGCGAACGAGTAAAGAAAAAGAAATACCTTCAAAATCGATTACATATTTCACCACGGACTGAATCAGTACAAAAGAAGAAAAAAGGAAGAAGAACATCATTGGAAAGTGCTACAAAAAGTTCACGATTCCCCTTGAATCCAACCAATCACAAAAAAAGCAGGTGGAAATTAACAAAGCACAACAACATTGGACCCCTAGTAACGTGGTTCATGTAGCTGTCATGGTCACAATGAGAATACTGCTGCTGCAACTGCAAGGGACACCCACAATCCGTTTTTGAGTTTTAAACTGATGGCAGCAGAGTCGTTATCAGCAGAAGCAGGACCATCCGTAGATTTCTTTGCAGAAGAAGCCTTAGCCTTTGCAGGTGCAGGAGCAGGTGGTGGAGGCTTAGGAACAAAGAAGTCCCTGGGAAGAAGAACCTTGTCCACTTGATAAATGGCAAGCTGGTGATCAGAGTACACACTGCCACCAACTGTGGTGTTAACAACACCAGTTGTCAGGTTCACTTGGTTCCCTGAACTTGTGATGTTTAATGCCAACCTATCAGGGTCATCGCCAGCCTGTGTTCTCACGGGGTTGCTCAGAGTGTCGAAGTTTGAGATGGAAACAAACGTGGGCAGCACGTGGAATTGGATGAGCTCGTTCTTCTGCTGGTCGTTCAGGGAGTTGAGGAAGCCAGGTTTGAGGCTTTGGAAGGCATTGTCGTTTGGTGCAAACAGTGTTAAGCCGTTGTTTGAGTTGAGGAGTTGGGCGTTGATCTGGGTTGATACCTGCGTTGTGGTGAGAAGACGCATTAGAGTGGTGAAGCCTCCTGCCTTTTTGAGGATTCTGATGATATCTGTGGGGGATGAGGATGGTGCTGGTGCTGGGGTTTGAGCTGAAATGGTAGTGGTGTAGCATAGAATCATTAGGAGAAGTGACAGAGAGAAGAGAGGGTGTTTCTTCATCATCACCATCTTTTGTGTTATGAGAATCAGTGAGTAGTGAGGTGTGAATGGCTGAATGGAAGAGTGGTCCTTGGAGTGGGAGTGAGGGAAGGAGTGTGGAATTTATTGAGGGGTTCCCAAAGATGAAGATGAAATTAGGTGGAATGTTTAGTTAGCAATTAGCAAAGCTTAGCTGTTTGTTAGAGTATGAGGTTGGACATTATTGAAAGGTGGTGTGTGTGTGTCAGTGCTGAGGTAATAGCACTGTAGTAGGCTAGTAGCCATTTGGATTTTGCTTGGGAAGGCAGGAAAAACAGTGGAATCTCAAGTGGGGTGGGGGCAAAAAAAGATGACCATGATTGCTTTTAGTTCGCTTGTAAGTTGAAAATTGTTCTGAAATAGGTAAGAGAATCAAGTGCTTGCTGATATCTTAAGGAACAAGTCCCTTATTTATCTATCTATTTTTCCAGTTTGAGGTAGTTTGATGATAAATTGGGTTGGGTGAGTTGGGTTCCTTGATCAATCTCGCATGGATGGTAACCTCTAACCTACGATGCATTGCTACTTGCTCGGCGTTCAATGCGTGTGGGTCATCTATATCATTACCTTCTTTGCTTTAACTGATAAATTTTTCTCATTGTCCTATGTATACAAAGAAGGAAGTGTTAGTTAATTTACCCCTTCCCTTTGCAACTTTTTCTTTTATTGCATATGATCAAGTATAGATACTTTGACATTATGGCCATCACTCCCACAAACCAATGAAACGAAGTTTAATGAGGTTTGAAAGGTTGACAACTTCTATTAAAATTAGCAACTGCTATTATTGATACATAAAACTAACACGACAAATACTCATTTTGACTTGATCTTGACCATTCAACTAAGGAAATTAATTCACTAGTGGTTATTTAGTTAAGTTGGACATGTAAGAGCTCGCTTTTAGAAAAAAGTACTGATACTCTGATATTAATCACAATAAGTCTGATAATTGTTAAAACATCACATAAATGCTAGTATTATTACATTATTATAACAGGGTTATTATATAGAAAAAATTATCTAAACACTTCTTTTTCGGTTCAAAGGTCCAGCTCAAGTTATGGTTGCTTTGGACTATGAGGAAGAAGTGGAGATTTCAATCACCATTGACATTTAACATCCCTCTAGCAGGATCAAGGCCTAGAGTTTTCATCTTTTTTTTCTCTTGATCAGACATCAACAAACTATGCCTATAGGCTTGATTTGAGTTGACAAGTTGGCCAATTTAAATCTTATATTCTTAAATAACAATATTGAACACAGAGAGAAAAAAAAACTAAACTTTATCAGGTAATGAAAGCACTGGTCAGTATTGGATGTATGATTTATCAGATAAAAAATGTATCTCTGCAGAAGGGAATCATATCTCATTATATTAGGAACAGGAAATGATTTCAATCCCACTTTGCTAGAGAGATGAAAAAGAGGGATCACTCTTCACCTGCACTCCATTTTAACTGGAAAAGGGTGTTCATAAGCTTCTGCTTGTGTGTAAACGGGTAAAGTAGTCAATTGTGGCTCTTCAGAATATGCTTATGGTGGCTCTAAAATATGCTTCAATTTTGTGTACAATGCAATTAAGGTTTCAAAATGTGGTTGGAATATGTAATAATTTTTTATTTGAATCAATGAAAATGAATATTTTATAAAGCAGTAACCATTATTTTTTTTAGGAATCAAACCAGAAAACCTAAGTAAGAAAAAACAGAGTTTTGTCATGTGACATGCCTGCTTGACTTGCTTAATGCTTACACCATGAATTACTTAAAAGAAAGAAAGCAAAGAAAGCATTCCATCAACTTCGATTGGTGGACAAAAGTCAGGGTCCCAGACAATTAGACAAAAAGTTTATCTGCTCTCAGATATTTCTAGATTAAGAAAATCATCTGAAACTAAAATGAGCTTGTTGTGGTTATTTCATAGCCAACAAAATTTGGGTGCTCCATGGAACACGAAAACATTTTTCAGATTTGCAGCAGCATCTGTATATGGGAAATTAAGTAATATTATGATATATAAGTCAAATCACTTATTTATTAAGATGATATTACAACCATATACAATATAGAAACCTGCTAAATATATACATCCTTGCAAATCTTGTACACTTGTTCGAATACTGAGATTAGATAGTAGGAAAATAAGTACGACTAAACTAATTTTATTTATAATTTAATATTATATTTACTATTTTTATAATTGTAAAAGGAAGGAATACCCATAATGAATTATATATTTTGGTTTCCGAATAAATCCTTTTAAAAGTTTTACAACATAAATGAATTTTACTGTAAATATAATCTATTATGCCATAACATCTCCAAGTTTTTTTTTTGTCTTTCTTTTCACATGAATTTTGAATGTATTGCTTAAGAAGGAAAATGTACTACTAAAATAAAATAACTAACTAAAATTAAAGAAGGAAAATGATAGCTGCTACAGTTGGATGGTGGTTGAGGAAATGAGTTTCATATTTAATGAAATAACATTTAAGTCAAGAAAATGCATTTTATATATAAAATTTTATATATTATACATATTTTTATATCTTTTTTAAATGCCAGTTTAACATTTTATAGAATAATCAAGTAATATAATAATTTATTTAGGCTTTGATGAAAAGATTGCCTACTTTACTGTTTTTTATATATTACAATATACATACACTAATTGAAAATAAGATGAATAATAAGAACATAAATAACAAAAAGAATTATTGTATTTTAAAACAATTAAATAAACAATTATTTCTAAAGGAACTGAAGGAGTAATGAGTTCAAAGACTGAAAGTATCGAATTGGTATGAAATGAGAGAAAAATTATATCTTTTTATCTTATTTTATTATTTTAATTTCTTAAATGTTAAATATTTTTGTCATGACATAAAGTTAAAATGTGTCCATATAAATAAAATTCACTATTATTTATTTATTTATGTCCTAATCTTAAATGTATTATAGTAGTTCGCATGCCATATTTTTATACATGCGATATTAAATAAACTTATCAGATCTCATACACAATAAAATAATTATAAAAATATTAATTATATAATATTAAATTAATATATAAATATTTTGGTGTGGTATATTTATACCTTTGGTAATTATCTAAATTTGTATTGTTATTTGTCTTCTAGTGCATATTAACACTGTAGTGATGTATCATTAAATTAAATATCAATAGACTATAAATCTTAGTTTGTAAGTAGTAGGTCAAAAAATGTTTAAATTATTTATAAGAATAAATCAAATAGACAAATTTAGTTAAAGAATATAAAATGTTCTAATATATTAGTTTAAATTTCATTTAAATATAATTTTTTTATTAGTATTTGAAAATTTACATTTATCAAATAAACTACTAATAATAAATAAACATCGAGAAAACAATAAATTTTTAAAAAATATATAATAAGAACTTTGAATTTAAGTTTGTATATAATTTTTTGAAAAAGGAGATTGATAAATTGATCCGTCAGATGAGTACACTAGACTATTTCCGGGATTATTTTACTTTTTACATAATTTTTAATATGCAATTTTTACTTTAATACAAATATTTTGTAAGATTTACAATTTAATTAATATTTTATTTAATTATTAACATAAATATATATTCTTAAGATAGATAAATAATTTTTTTTATTTTTATAACTACAATCTTAAATATTAAATTTTATATCATGTTATTATACTTTAATAGAAAAAGTTTTATAAAAGCCAAATCTATCTTATAAGTATAGTATAAAAAGTTTAACTTTGTATGTATTTATGTCAGATTTTGCTCCACAAGCAAAAAGTGTATATGCACTGATAAAGAGAATTTTGTTAATGTCTTTAATTATCTAATAGAAAATAACTTTATATTTCACCTAACTTTTTAATTGATGAGTTTTGAGTTTATATAATTTGTTGTGATTGGTTCTTCAGTTAGCGAAGGGTATCTGAGACGATAAATTGAGAAATCTGATACCTTCTGTGTTGAAACTATAGTGAAATTACAGTGCTGAATAGGACGCGAGAAGCGATTGCGAAAGCCCAAGTTCCTACTACACTTGAAAATGGATGCTGTGGCCAACTTTTCTGCAATTTGTGTGGCTTTCATTTCTTGGTCCCACACCCTCGTTTTTTGAATTTATAATCTGCAATTTGTAGGAACCCTAATTATAATATTTGAATGGTGGGTGTGGTACTTAGAAAATACTCAGAGATCATTGTCATTTAGGTGTGGTAGTAGATGAATGAAATTGAAGTAAGTGATCAAACACTTGAATTCTGCCATTTAATCTCCCACTCATGTTGTTATTATTATTATTATTATTTTACTTTTTATGCTCATTTTTAATTTTACAAGAATTTTATTCCATTCTCCACATAGAAGCTTATTTAGAGTTGTTGTTATTGCAGAGCATATGAGAGTTGAGTGTGGATTTCTGAATAAAGCATTTACACATTCTCTTCACCAAAGTTAAGGAAAAGAGTATCAATAAAAGAAAATAAAAATACCTGAAATTGGTTTGAGAAACTAAAAGACCAAGTGATATTATTGGGTGGAAGTTTTGGTGGTTGAGATTTGTTGTCTCTGCATTAGGTGAAACTTGGTAGATGAAAAGGTAGAATTGCCATGGAATTTTGCTGTGTTTTGTTTTCATATGTGAAAATCTGGTTTGGTTGCATAAAATGTTGAGAAGAGAGTTGTAGACAAATACACAAACTGTGTTTTATGGGCCTTCCAGCTTCATAATCTTGTCAATGGTGACTACCATTTGGGATGTTTAGTCCAATCCCAATTAATTAAATGGTTAAGAAACTTTGACTTTTCATTTGTTGAGATAGCTACTTCAAGCATGAGTTGTGCATATTATTGTTTTGTATAGATTTTTTTTATATTTTCTCAATTATTTGCTATCTTAATATTTTGTTTTTATTTGTGTTATATGTATTATCCAAACCAACATTGTAGAACCCAAGTATGTTTTTAGAGCATTTTGAGTTGTGCTTAGAAGGAAAGCAGGAAATGAATAAAATGAGAAATAAAAAGGGGGGAAAACGAATTTCTGAAAATATTTGTGATAACAATATGTCAAATTTGAAGATTTATTGGAGGATGTTGCAATTATTTGTTTCAACAGCCTCTGTTTAACAAATAGGAGAAGAAAACAATACTTGAATGTTATATTTGTATGGGTATTTATTTAGAACTCTCATCATATTAGTGTGGAAAAAGGATTCAAATGAGCCTAAAGTTAAATTGGGTTGTATCATCTATTAATTAAACTAAATAAGTTCTTAATGGTTGAACCTCAATTCTAAAAAAAAATATTTTAGTCATGCATTATCTTGATACAAGCCTGGTAAAAGTCTTTTGTGTTTAAATTATTAATCACAATACTTGCTTATTTTAATCTTTTTCAAATATTTTTTAGCATAATTTTCTCATTTTTAAAATTTTTATAATTATAAAAATAAGATTAATTATAATTTTTATTATTATATATAATAATATTTTAAAATTCTTTTGTAGGATTTAGTGAAAAAGAAAAATTATTAAAAAAAGAAAATACAAATAACATTGAGATTCAATATAATACAATAGAATATATTTCAGGTATATTTTGAGGACTGAAATATAATTGTTAAATATATTGAAGATTAGGTACACATTGACTAAATGTTCCTGTGCAAATTATTCTCCATCATGTAAAAACTATAAGAAAATATATTAAAAGGTGAAGAAAAACTAGTTTGATTTTTAGCAGTGGCTTTTAGCATAGGCTCTGTGACTTTATGACTTTTGTTGTGCATTTATTATATGCATTTCTCACAATTTTTTACATCAAAGTTAAGAAGAAATGCTTTTACCCCGTGTTAGAGACGGTGTTTGAGGAAAGTAAAGTTGAACATAAGGGACAAACAAAACACTGTGTCATGCAATGCAACTAAATCCAAATACCCTTTAGATTTTGTCACAAATCTTAACATAAGCAATCTCCAATTTCAAATATGGCCTCATATTATTGTCCCAAGTCATAAAATCCATCATTTATGGTTTCTCCCTTAGCCACCATATATCACTTTCCCTCCTCACTATCCATTTTTGACCGCCATTGCTGTACAATGCATCATTGATAAGACCCCATTTTCCTATGCTCCACCCTTCACCATGGCCTCGCCGACAGACAAACACGACAATCTCACCGACAACCTATTTTTCTTTCTTAATAACGCACACACATATACATCTGACATCTGACACCTGGAGTGTCCTTTTCTCACTGCAGAATAAATGATAAATAAAAAATAAATCATAAATGTACTTGTTAGCTCAACACTTCACTTTACTTCTTCTCCCATTTGATTCCCTTCCCTCTCTCCAAGTTTTATTATCTCTTTCATTGCAACCACTTTTACTTCCCATTTATATCTCTCCGCAAGACAGCATCATTATTAGCATTTTGCATTTCACACGCATGTGAGGCACGGCACAAGTGACACATCTAGCAAAGCAAGATCGCTTGCATTGCGTTAACGAACAAGGGAACCCCATTATTTGTTGCCATTTTGGTTTGTATAAAGCGTCTTCCTTTCCTTTTGGGTTTGCTCCTTTCTCTCCGCTGTGGCAAAATAACTACAAAACAAAACATGAGAACGACACATATTGTGTTGGTCCTGTTTTGGTTTCTCTGCATTCACACTCCCGCCTTGTTCTGTGCCAATGTGCAGTATGATCACAGAGCGTTAGTCATCGATGGCAAACGCAGGGTCTTGATCTCTGGTTCTATTCATTACCCTCGTAGTACTCCAGAGGTTTCTCTCTCTCTCTCTGCTTGTGTGTGTGATTTTTGCGTGGTTTTTGAACTCAGAGAAGGGAAATGTTGCAGATGTGGCCAGACCTTATTCAAAAATCCAAAGATGGAGGATTGGATGTGATTGAGACTTATGTTTTCTGGAACATACACGAACCAGTTCGAGGACAGGTTATGATTGTTCTCTTTCCATTTTTTATTTTATTTTAATTTTGCATTCTCTTATGGCTTTCAGTATCAACATTACATTTGTTGAAGCTTGAAATGTTGAGCAGTTTCTTTGTGTCTGTCTGTGTGGTTTTGAATGAAAAGACTAACTAGAAAAAAATTGGCAGTATGACTTTGATGGGAGGAAAGACTTGTTGAAATTTGTGAAGACAGTGGCAGCGGCGGGTCTCTATGTGCATCTCCGCATTGGTCCATACGTGTGTGCTGAATGGAACTATGGGTAAAGTTTGGTCCTTTTGTGTTCTATTTTCTGGGGGTGTTCATGTCTAATTGAGGGATTTCATTTCTCGATAGTGGTTTCCCTCTTTGGTTGCACTTCATTCCGGGAATCAAGTTCCGAACTGACAATGAACCCTTCAAGGTAAACCTCCTCCTTCTGCTCTGTGATGCTGTCCTTGGATCCGAGTTTACTCACCAACAACTCCTGGTATTCAGGCAGAAATGAAGCGCTTCACTGCCAAAATTGTGGATATGATCAAGCAAGAGAAGCTATATGCGTCACAGGGAGGACCTGTTATTTTATCTCAGGTTTTTCTTCTTTTAATTTAATAAGAATTAATCCTAATTGCATGGATAATTATAATAACTATCTTACATGTCATACCTAACACTTTCTGATCAAGGGTAAAAATCTTTACATTGGTGGTGCATGCACATTAGACTCATTTAATAAAAACATGTTTTTTGGTTATTTTTGGTTTAAAAGAAATTAATGACATACAGATGTTGAATTAGTAAATTACAATATTTTGTCAATATGAGAATATTAGTACTTTCTAATGCCAGATTGAAAATGAGTATGGAAACATTGATTCGTCCTACGGTGCTGCGGGAAAATCCTACATCAAGTGGGCAGCAACTATGGCTACATCTCTTGATACAGGGGTTCCCTGGGTCATGTGTCAACAAGCTGATGCTCCTGATCCAATTGTAAGTTTTCTCCTGTTTGTTGTTCAGCATCCAGGGTTGGTGGTTTATGTTTTACTAGATTGTTTGTCTTCCTGGAAGGAGCAATTTGGGTGTTCTGTCTACATTCTTTTTACTTTATTGATAGTACTGTAACAACCCGCAGATTAATACATGCAATGGATTTTACTGCGATCAATTTACACCAAACTCTAACACAAAACCAAAAATGTGGACTGAGAATTGGAGTGGATGGTTAGCATCTTTTTCTATTTAAATCAGTTAGTTATTTGAATGAAATATATCCCTTGAAATGTCATCTGATCAGTTTTGTATCTCATATTACATTCTATTATTTTCTTTATTTTTTTTAACCTTTTGAACCTTTTTGGAATAAGGCTATGTTTTGTTGTTCTAATTATTTGGAATGGTAGGTTTCTTTCATTTGGTGGTGCTGTTCCTTTCAGACCTGTGGAAGATCTTGCATTTGCTGTGGCACGCTTTTTCCAGCGAGGTGGAACATTTCAAAATTACTACATGGTAATGCAACCTTAAATACGGTGGCCTGATTTCACTTGATATGATACTTCGAGAAAGAATTTAATCCGAAGAGGAAATATATTGCTTGCTTTTAAACAGTACCATGGAGGGACCAACTTTGACCGAACTTCTGGTGGACCTTTCATTGCTACAAGTTATGATTATGATGCACCAATTGATGAGTATGGTATGCACTCATTTTTCCTTCACATTGCACATCTTTTGTTGACATTGCAGACATCACAAATGTGCCACCAACTGTCTGTTAGTTGAGTGCAGCTTAGCTTCCATATGCATTGAAGAAGTTGGATAAACAGTATTGCATGTACACTTTATTAATTATTGATGTAAGACAAATTACACTAGGCAATTTTATGTGGTTTTTAAAAAATATCTTTACCTTATGTTTCAGGAATTGTTAGACAGCCTAAGTGGGGTCACCTTAAAGATGTTCATAAGGCCATAAAGCTTTGTGAAGAAGCCTTGATAGCTACTGATCCATCAATTTCATCCCTTGGTCCAAACATTGAGGTATGAGTGGTTTATATTGAAAACTTTGGCCCATTAAAACGTGTTACTTCATGTCTTGGGATGAAATTTCTTGATAAGCTTATTTGTAATTCTCCTGTTTATGAAATTTTTGTAAGTTTCTTTTACTTGAAATACCCTGAGATAGTAGAATGCTAACTTAATCATCAAGTGTACACTGGCTCGTTGTCATAGGTTACTCTGGTTACCTCCTTTTGCAATAATGCTATTGCATGCTGATGCTTATTTTCTTTCTGCATTACCACTCATATGCTCTATGAAAAAATAGTTTCTCCATAATATATTTTTTACTACCTAACCACAGGCTGCAGTTTACAAGACAGGATCTGTATGTGCGGCCTTCCTTGCTAATGTAGGCACCACATCTGATGTAACCGTAAATTTCAGTGGCAATTCATATCACTTGCCTGCATGGTCTGTGAGCATCCTACCAGACTGCAAGAATGTAGTGCTCAACACTGCAAAGGTTCGCCTCATCAACTTCATTTTCATGTTTATGTGGCTTGACTAATGAGTGGCTCCCTAACATCAAATGTGTTGTTGGTTGATTTTCCAACCTAATAAATAGTTTAATTGACTGGAGTTACTATGAAAGTGTAATGAATATAGTCATTTTGTGATTAATGTATCGGTAGTAAAAAAAGCTGTTATTTGATGGTCCAAGAAGTAAGTAGCATATAATAAAAATACCGTTTGTCATGGCAGATTAATTCTGCTTCTTCAATTTCAAGCTTCACAAATGAACCTTCAAAAGAAGATATTGGTTCTTTAGAAACTTCTAGTACAGGATGGAGTTGGATAAGTGAACCAGTGGGTATTTCAAAAGCCGATTCATTCTCACAAACTGGATTGTTGGAGCAAATAAATACAACAGCTGATAAAAGTGATTACTTGTGGTACTCATTAAGGTAGATAATAGGTCTTCAGTGTTGAAAGACATTTCTTCTGACCTATAATTCTCTCCACCTAGTTAACACTGTTCTTGTGTTTTTCTTAAAGTGTTGATAATAAGGATGGTGCTGGTTCTCAAACTTCCCTTCATATTCAATCACTTGGTCATGGCCTTCATGCTTTCATCAATGGGAAGCTTGCAGGTAAATTAAAGTAAAACATTTACAACTGATGATATGTCGGGATAACTATGTATCTCTACATACTTTCTTCCTAAATATTCTTATGTTTTTTGTTTATTGTTTTATATAATTGAGATTCGTCTAATTTCTGGTTATGTAGACCTTGGTATCATTCTAAGGACTGCAGCACCTCTTGAAAATTGTTGCTAAATGATGAGACTTAGATAGGTGTATAGCAACATCGGTCTACTCTTGCCTTTCATTGTAAGTTTGAGTGGTGTTGGCGGGCGTCTAATTTGAACTCTGGGGGAGGGGTGAACCATTGTATGTAGTCAGAATTGAAACATAGCAGCCATGTTTGGTTATAGATCAGAAACCTGAACACAACTTAAATTCTTGCTAATGAATAAAATCAATTTAAATCAAATTTCACCTATTTATATGACTTCACAACATTATAACGTATATAACCCAAATGAAAATCAATTCAGTTAAATTATACGAAACATTAAGTACTTGTCTGTTGTACAGGAACCCAAAATCTCTATATGTGTGGAAGAGGATGCACCAAGTTTTAACATGATCACAATTTTGAGTTTTTCTTGTTATACAAAATTTGAATCCCTTTAAAGATGTAAGGAAAATAAAATCAAAGGTTAATTTGAAATCAAGTTAGGAGGACATAAGAGAAGTTGTTCCTTCCTAAAATGTTCAGAGTTTATTCTTTCAATTAAGTTCTTCTTGAATTAATTAATTTTAATTATCTGCAATATTAATTTAAACTTCTCAGGGAGTCAAGCTGGCAACAGTGGCAAAGCTAAGTTCGCTGTGGACATCCCTGTCACCCTAGTGGCTGGAAAGAACACAATTGATCTCTTGAGTTTAACCGTGGGACTTCAGGTTCAATTTTCCTCACCGTAATATATATACAAATTTACAAGATAGGAAATTATGGTTTTATTGTATGCAATTATGCATAGGCTTGTTAGTTATCTTGCTTGCTCTTCCAGTGATTTATATCACTCATCACTGCTACATCGACTAATTAAACCTTATACACATCAGAACTATGGAGCATTTTTTGACACATCAGGAGCGGGGATCACTGGTCCAGTGATATTGAAAGGTTTGGCGAATGCCAATACACTTGATCTCTCCTCCCAGAAGTGGACATATCAAGTCAGTTTTCACATTTGGTTATACTCTATTCTTCTCCTTTGTATATAACTTAATCAAGTAAATGTTGGTGAGATTCATGTAACACTTAACTCTATCCGTAAAGTTTACTTGTATGTTACAATTATTTTGTCTATTCCCGCCAATAAATTTGACAGATCAATAAGTTCATAATAGAAGAAATATAATGCTATCTTTTTTAGTTCGAGAGCCTAAAGATATAAAACTGAAGTCAATTGGATTCCGTATTTCCGTTTTGGTTAAAATTATAGAATGCAGTCTTAATTTTCTTGATATAGGTTGGACTCAAAGGTGAAGACTTAGGCCTGTCCGGTGGAAATTCTGGACAGTGGAATTCACAGTCTACCTTCCCAAAGAACCAACCTTTGACTTGGTACAAGGTAATCTGATTTTCATTTCCTTGTTTTACTGATTACAAGTAATGGAATTTAGAATTATAACTCACTCCATGCTTGTAGACAATTTAAAGATTCCCATCCTCCTGGCACTTCTTTTACAACTCCCATATCTTTATACAGCTTTCTCAGCAATGTCGACAACTGTTATCTTCAACTTGCATTAGCATATAATAATTAAAATTAAGGGAAATGCTACTAGGCGAAAAATACTTCTGCTACTAACTAATGTAGTTCATGTTGGATTAGACAACCTTTGCTGCTCCATCCGGCACTAATCCAGTTGCAATTGACTTCACGGGAATGAGCAAAGGTGAGGCTTGGGTGAATGGGCAAAGCATTGGCCGATACTGGCCTACATATGTAGCTTCAGATGCTGGTTGCACAAACTCATGCAATTATAGAGGACCTTACAATGCATCCAAATGCCGCAAGAATTGTGGAAAACCATCACAGACACTGTAAGTGTTGGATATATGAAATTGAAAAATGAAAATAATCTTTAGTTGATAACATCACTGAGGTACTAATCCTGTAGGTATCATGTACCACGCTCGTGGTTGAAACCAAGTGGCAACACCCTTGTTTTGTTTGAGGAAAAGGGAGGTGATCCAACACAAATATCTTTCGTGACAAAACAGATAGAAAGTTTGTGTGCACATGTATCTGATTCTCATCCACCACCAGTAGAATTGTGGAAGTCAGATACAGAATCGGGAAGAGAAGTAGGTCCTGTACTATCACTCACATGCCCTCAGCATAATCAGGTCATCTCTTCCATTAAATTTGCAAGCTATGGAACCCCCCTTGGGACTTGTGGGAACTTCTACCACGGACGCTGCAGCAGCAACAAGGCTTTGTCTATAGTGCAGAAGGTGTTATTTAGCTTCCTCTTTCTCTTGCTACAATGATATGTTTTCACTTTGATTTAGACTAACTAACTCATCAAATGATCTTAAACAGGCCTGCATTGGATCAAGCAGTTGTAGTGTTGGAGTATCAATAGATACATTTGGAGATCCTTGTAGAGGAGTGGCAAAGAGTTTAGCTGTTGAAGCTACTTGTGCATAGACAGACATGTTGCTACAAAAACACTTCCCAATCGTTTCAAGATGATTTCTACTAATAAGCCACGGTAGATTTACAATCTAGGAACATCCAAGAAAAATAGATTTACAATCTAGGCTCACGTGCAATAAAAGAAAAAAGTCTTAGCTGATGCAAGATACGCGACAAATGGGATTTTTATTTATGCTTTTACTGAAAAGGATGACTGATTTCCCTACTTGCAAGACAAGTTGTTCTCATGATTGGTGCGAGGAAAGTGATCAGTAAAATGTTGAAACTTAGGAGTACGGACTTTTCCTCATGAGACAAGTTGGATTGACGTAATCTTATGGTAAATTTTCTGAAATGTAAAAGGATGTGTGGAGCACTTGAAATTCACAAGTTTGATCAGTAGAAAACAACTCAATGCGTTGTACTGTCATCAAGAAATTGTGAGCATTTTCAAACAAGTAGAACCTTCCATTAAAAAAGAAATGATTCCAATGATTTGTCTTGGATGCATACATATACATTACGCAACATGGGAACAATTTGTTCATCAAGAATGTCTTATTTGTCATTAATTATATCAGTATTACAGAATCAGTTAGTGGCAAATTATGAAAACATAAGAAAGAAGAAAACACAACTTGAATGAACTTAAGGTTTTGATCTTGTTTAAAGCATAACTATTGCTAAATGACAAGTTTGAAGCAGGAGGCAGAGTAAGAGAGAGAAAATAAAATCTTATATCCAAGCTGCTTTCAATACTTTGTTATTAATCCTTCTACTTCATTTATCTGATTATCACAATATATTTTTACAGAAATAATAGACATTTACAACGATTATAACATTACTTAAATTTTTTGGTAGAAACTACACAGAAAGAATCTCATATTTGAGTTTAAATAAAATTATTCTCTCTAAATATTTCACATAAAGATTCAAACTTCGAGCTCCAAAAAGTAATTTGGCAAAAATTGATATAAATGGCTATAAGTTATTGATAAAATTTAATAGTTGAAGAAATTAGATTTGAATTCAAATTGTCTTCAACTATTAAAGTATAAAAATGAGAAAAAAAATTATTAAAAGTATAAAAATGGTTTTATGGCGTGTCTAATAATGAGAAATTGCATGGAAGAAACAGTTATAAATTTGTATTTATAGTCTGAAAAATGAGTGATGCCTAACGTGGCCAACCTGTTACCGTTGCTGGATTCCTCCTAAAAATTGAACAAAATTTTTAATTGCTATACTGCCCCTCTTTTTAGCTTCGCACTTTCACAATACCCTGTATTTATTCATTTTTTCTTCACTCTCTTCCTTCCCGATTGATCGATTTCCTCCGCCTAGGGTTTTTCCGCATTCCGATTTCCAATTCAGCTTTTCTCCTCCTCCTCATTCACAACCGCAATTGCAATAGGGTTTTCGTTTCCTTCGGTTTCCTCCTGTCGTAATTGCAACTCTCTCGATTCAATTTTGGATTTAGGGTTCCGACTCTTACTCTAAAGGCCGTCGATTCGTGCTGGAATTTTAGGCTTTGGGAACCGCAGAGATAGGGTTCTTCCATTTTGTCATTTCCCCCCTGGAGAAAAAGAGAGAGGGTAAGTTATTGAACTTTTTATTTTTATTATTTATTATTATTATTATATAATTATAATTATAATTATAATAATAGACCCTGCCTATGACGTTTCTCTTTGATGGCGTCCAAAGCTTCTGTTCTCTTCTTATTTCTATCTCCCAATATTATTTTATTATTCTGTAGCTTTTATTTTTGTATTTTTTCTTTTTAAAATTTTTCCTGTTCCTGTTTGTGTAAAAGGTCAACGAATTGTTGGTGGTGAGTTGTGGGCTGAGCCTGCAACCGTTACTATAAACTGGAGCTATCGCAATGTTGGGTGTGAATCGCTGTGGCTTTAATTTCTGTAGTCGTTTTCTCCACCTAGCTGAATGGCATCCTTTAGAATAGTAATGTTAAACGGGGCTTGAGGCCCTTCTCTTCCCCTCATATCAGGTAATCATCTTCCCCTTAAGGGGTAAGTACAATCTTGTTTTGTGATTGTGCTTAATCCTTGCAGCTGTGTTGAAGTAACCTACCCTTTTGATGAGATTCCTATTGTGAAAACAATTTGCAGGGTCAGCAGAGACAAGTTAGTTATTAGGATATTGGCTTTGGCCGTTTGAGGTGAGTTACTGCTGTGATGGGAGATTATAAGAGTTTTTCATTTTCCAAAATGATGGGCTGCTGTGGTTGCTTCGGATTTGTAAAAAAACCAAGACGGCGTCGGGCTAAACGTAGCATCAACAATTTTCTCTCCCATGGCCTATTATATGATGGAGAAACTGAATGTGATGAGTCGTGTAGTGGTGATGTTACTAGTAACGCCACCAGTGGAGATGATAATGAGGTTCAAGCTGTACGCAACCGTTCCGAGGATATTTTGAACTTTAGAGCTGAGAATGGCATGGTTTGTAGACCATTTCCTGTCAAGGAGACTTTCGAACTTGTTCGCTCAGAGGTATATGTGGAGATAGTTTTGTAGTTTTCTATTGAGTTGCTTTCAGTTTATAGTGAAACGTCAAGTGTATGTTGACTAGTTTTGATATTTGAGTGATCTTGGGTTCATTATTAGTTAATGGTGAAGTCAGTGTGTTTTGATCACTTTGTGGTATCCAAACCTTTGCCTGAATATTTGTGAAATTTATTTAATATAATTAGAAAAGAATTGCTGTTAATTTTTAATTACCCCTACATGATAAAGGGCAGTTGGGTTTTGTTGTAGAAACTATTTTACCATTTTTGGTGATATGACATTGAATTAAGACAGAACTTTGAAATGTTTGGTGTAAATGTTTTTCTGCCTAGTTGGTGCTTTGTTCTAATTTCCTGCACTTGCAAGTTGTAACCATAAATTTAGAGAGATTACGTTACAATCTGCATGGTAATCTTGGTCTTGAATTTTGTCTTTTTAGTGTGTCTATATCCCTATCTGACAGGTGTGTACTGTATTCAGGCAAAACGTATGTTCTGTGATGAATATCTTCATTTTTTTTATCAAGGTCTTAATGTTTTCATTCCTTCAGGATGAAAATGGGAACAAGATGATAAATGAATATGTCCGAGAGTATAAAATTGGTTCTGGAAGCTATGGCAAAGTGGTAAGCTTAGTTTCTGAGGAATTATGTTTCCTCTATTCTCATTGGATTCACTGTCCTGAGCCCCTTCCTTATACAAATTGCAGGCTCTTTATCGAGGTTGCTTTGACGGAAAACATTATGCAATTAAGGTATGAACACTTTTTGGGGGTAATGCAGACTATTTTATAATAGCAGGGTTTTAACAGGACAGTAGTCACTGCTCCTGAGCGTAGGGAAGTGTGACACTGGTAGATTGTTGGGCTAGCTAGTGTGACTGAGAAATTGCAGACTGTATTACTTTAAGAGACTGAAAAGAACACAAGAACACCAATCATAAGCTTACTGCCTCGTGGCAACATGCATGTGTGAAATGTCATTATCGTGACAAGGGCAAAGATAGTCATTTATTGAGGTTAACTTTTTTGAACCGCAGGCCTTTCACAAGTCTCATTTACAAAAGCTTCGAGTTGCACCGTCTGAGACTGCCATGACTGATGTTCTGAGGGAGGTACATATATCCTTTTAGTATCTTTCTATGAACAGTATACCTGGTCCTTATTTCATGGTCGGAGCATTGACCTTTTCTTTTTAATGTCTTCAATCATAATTTCTGGTAGAAATGTTGTACGAGTGTAAATATTCATTGAACTTGATAACACATTGGTTATTACCTGGCAGCTAGTGGCTGGCCACCAACTGCTTCATATGGCTCTTTATCTTCACATGGAAACTACTAAATTTGCTGCTCCTAGAGATTTTCTGTTTTTATGGAATATATTCGTCTGTGATTTTTTGTTTTACACCAAACATTTCAAAGTTCTGTCTTAATTCAATGTCATATCACCAAAAATGGTAAAATAGTTTCTACAACAAAACCCAACTGCCCTTTATCATGTAGGGGTAATTAAAAATTAACAGCAATTCTTTTCTAATTATATTAAATAAATTTCACAAATATTCAGGCAAAGGTTTGGACTCAGTACTTCATATTCTGTTTTTATTCGTCTGTGATTTTTTATAGCATAGCATGCATGTAGTTCAGTTTTGGAAAATGGAAACATTTTTCTTTTAGCTTAGGGCCTCTAACACAACACCAAAAGCTAGCTCATAGGGTGAGGGTTGTTCCCCGTTTATTTATACTATTTAGGTACTATTTCTAGTTAATGAGACTCAAGTTTTTCCTAATACTCCATCACAAGCCTACTATTATTGGGCTTGATGTATAGATAATATGGTAAATGACCTAATAACAGATTTAGGATAGGCTCTTATATGTACTTAAAATTTGAATCCAAACCTAATTCAACCTCAAGCTCAAGAGGTTAGAGTTGCCCCGCTTATATATACTATTCAAGCACTCTAGTCATTTACGAATTGGTTTTTCTCAGTACATTTTAATATTCTTTTATCTTTTTCCAGGTTGACTTTTTAATTTGCTTCCTATTTTGTGCATTTTATGATTTATTATAATGTTTAACTCAATTTTTGGGATGTTCTTTACTGTCCCTACAGTATTTTAATTGACACATCCTGTATTTTCAGGTACTGATTATGAAAATGGTGGAACATCCTAATATAGTCAATCTCATTGAAGTAATTGATGACCCGGAGTCAGATGACTTCTACATGGGTACTCAATACTAGTGTTTTGGTTTTATAATTTAGGGAAGACTGTTCCTGTAATTTGTACTTATGTATTTGAACCTCAAGTTTTAATAAGAATCTCTAATAAGTACTATGTTTAACTGCTGTTTCTTACTTTGACAGTACTTGAATATGTGGAAAGCAAATGGGTGTGTGAGGGTACAGGTCGTCCTTGTGCATTAGGTGAAGAGACTGCTAGGAAATACTTGCGTGATATAGTCTCAGGATTAACATATCTCCATGCTCATGTATTATCTCTCAACCAAATCTTATTGTAGTTAATGAGGACTCAGTGCCCTCCTCTATCACAAACGCACAATTTGACCTTCAGTCATATGCATAGTTGCTTAGTTATTTTAGTTTAGGTCTTTCACATTTCTATGATTTTTCTGTGGAAAAGAAAAACATTTATGAATTGAATTACGGATAGACTCTGCTTCAATTTTTTGTTCGGGCAATTTGTACATTAATGTATGCTATCCTTCTCACACTAAAATCAGTTCTGTTTGTCAACTTGAAGCTGTTAATATTTTTTTTTGCATAGTTGGCTGAAGTATATTTTTGCATATCACTAGAAATACATATATTGGATACGCATGCTTAAAAACTTTGTTACCAACATATCATTTATTGGACATGGTCAGGTTCATTAATGTTGCATGCTTCAAAATAGTTTGACTGTGTTACTATGGTGATTTGATATTTGTTTTAATGCAGAATATAGTGCATGGGGATATAAAACCGGATAATCTGTTGATTACTCGTCATGGCACAGTAAAGATAGGGGATTTCAGTGTCAGCCAGGCTTTTGAGGTGATGTGATTACTGAACTCAAATTCTTGAAAAGATATGAAGGCTGATGATTTACTCCATGCCTCTGACATTATTTTGCTAGTGTATTCGAAATTTGATACTTGAAAAGGCATTATTTTATGAGTGAATTCGAAATTTTATTGGTTGAAGGAAAGCTGGGGAATGTAACTTGTTAATTCGACCTTGAAAGCTAAAAGTCATTAATGTGTCAATCATATAATTTAGGTGGCAGAAACCTCATTTTTGTAGATTTTTTTACTTCATTCTGCTGATAGCACACGTCTTTGCAAATCCATAGATTCTGAACCATCGTGGAAATGGTCCATAGCAGTTATTTTGACACTATAGTTTTCTTTCTTGGGGGAGGGGGGGTACATATAAGATATAACCTCAACTAATAAGAATACCTTGATTTCATTTTGCAGGATGGCAATGATGAACTTCGTCGATCACCTGGCACTCCTGTTTTCACTGCACCAGAATGTTGTTTAGGTTAGAGGTTTGCTTTCAAGCTTGCAAGAGACTTCCCCGTGAACTATATGAAAAGTACATGTTCTCACTGCAGTTTTGTTTGCTGATATTATTTAGGTCTTACTTATCATGGTAAAGCTTCTGACACGTGGGCAGTAGGAGTTACTTTGTACTGTATGATCTTGGGTGAATACCCATTTCTCGGAGACACACTTCAAGATACATATGACAAAGTATGACATATATTAACCTCTGATATTATTACGTATAATTCATGTTACAGGTTTTTAACCTATCACAGAAACCTTAGCTTGCTGTTTTCTTCGTTGTCCAGATAGTCAATGATCCCTTACTTCTGCCAGACGACATTAACCCCCAGTTAAAGAACTTAATAGAAGGATTACTGTGCAAAGGTACGCGACATTCAAGTTTTCACAGACGTAACTGTATATATTCCATGTCAATTTGCAGACTTAACTTTATCATCGTCTTAATTTTATTTTGGGGGCATCATTTTATGGTTCCCAACCGACCCGTCTTATGCAGATCCAGAACTAAGGATGACATTGGGCGATGTTGCTGAGCATGTCTGGGTTATTGGAAATGATGGGCCAATTCCTGGGTACTTGTGTTGGTGTAAACGCAAGAGCCTGGTGGTGACTGAAGATTTTGATGGTAGCAATAGACCTGCTTGACCCATACTGATTTTAAGTTGGATTTCTTATGCACAGTGTGAAGAGGCCCATTAATGTATTCCCTACTTGGACCCCACGGAGGGATGTTATGATTAGAGGGAGTCTCCAAAGGATCCTTGGAATTTAAGCAAATACAGCACATGTTGTCGACGATAAGTAGCCAACTAAATCATGTTTATTTTTGTGTTATGGAGAAGCATTTGGTGTCTACGGACATAGAGGTCTTGTATACGGCTCTTCCGCATAGAATGAGTTTTTTTCTCAAACACGTGCTGAATTGTGTTCAGTTCATATTCTATATATATTACATTCCTTGGAGTTTTTTGTTTACATGCATGCTTTGGTTTTAAGATTCAAAGAATTTGATTATTCAACGATCCACGCTAAGCATGAATTTAGGCTTTGATTGTCAAATTTATGAAACTCCACTCCTATCATAAGGTCTTTGTCTGTGGGTGGATTCTTGCCAAACCCTCCCGGAGGAGCAACTGGCATAGTATTGTATTTACTTTTAATCTGCTTTAAGATGAGAAGTGAGAAGTTCCAACTTAAAAGGTATCGCAAGTATTATTGTAATGGGATAAAGTTGTTATTCGTTGCATAAGTTCGGTTCTGGTTGTCGTAAACGCGTGGTACTCTTGAAGAAAAAGTCTACTTCATCCACGCAAACAAACAAAAGTAGAGGCAATTTTTGGCTGTATATTCGTCACCACCCTCTTAGCCTTTGTTTTTATATTCAGGGTTTTTACCATTTGACTTGCAATTTAAAGACCTTCAACTATAGCTGCAACACCCATTCTCTACGTCTCTCTCACTCGCTCCAGCCTCAGCCAGTGCATGGAGAACCAAATTGGTATCCTTTGAAACAGAATCAAAACGTGCATTTTTGGTCGCTAAGAAAGCTTCCTTCACTAAAATATCAATACCTTTCTACTCTTTATTTTAAGATTCATACGCCACCCACAGTATATATACAACTTGCAGACGGACTTCACTTCAGAATAACTATTTTGAATCTATTAATTTATTGCATTTATTCCCTTTTTTGTTTTAAACAAAGGCGTAACGAATAAAAGAATTGAAAGAATGGATTGAACAAGAGCCCTTGAGATTGGTAGAATAATCGGAATAACAAATAAACAAACGTATATGATGATGTTGTTGAGATAAGGTGAAAGTAGATGAATAAAAAAAAGAAGGAACCACGTCAAGCTGAGACTGATTGATAAGACCTCTGTCCGCCGAATCAACGTTCTCTGCACACAGATACATCCTAATTTTAATTTCAATTTTAGTAAACACAAATCAATTTTAAATCTATTAAAAATTCAAAAATTATCACCAATATTATTTTTTCTACCATAACTATTACAATGAATTGTAAATTATAAATAACAACATTTTTTTATTAGTAACCAATCCCTGTAAGAAATTTGCAAGTTTACGAGAAAAGACTTCCTGTCTTGAAGAACAGTAATCTATAAGCATTTGCATGCGTATTTTGATAAACGATATCATTGACCAAGACCCGTGTTAAATCAACGTTGGAACACGCTGATCGTGAATTTAACGTGAAACATGAAAAGTATAATCCGGTTTAACAAACAAACAAACAAACCCACGTTAACTCTGAATTAAAGTTTTGGGTTCTGATCACTGTTCCTCAAATCTTATTATTTATTTGGATGACAGAAAAAATATATGAACAATACAGTAATTTTTTTATCAGTAAAAAATTGTTAGCAGCAATATGAGAGGTGGAAGTAGAGTGTGTGACAGCAGTTACAGTTACAGCAGTTACAGTTAGAGTTGTATTCCACTAGGACTGACATAACATAATGAGTAGAGATTGGTGCAGAGGTGAGGTGAGCAGAGGAAGGAAGGAGGAATAGTAAGTTTTCGAATTTGTTAATTGGAAAGAATAAAGTTGTTGGATGGTGGAATGATGTTGACATGAAAACGAAAGTTGAACAAAACGAAGGAGATATCAAACATGTGGTCTGTAATGTTCTGATTAGATTAGTACAACAAGTGATAAGGTTTTTTGTTTTTAAGATCATATTAGTAACTAAGTATTTCACGCACGCTACCACCATCTAACCCTTATGGATCATTTTTCTACTTCCTTATTCCACTATGTCTCTCTCTCTGTAATATGATTTCATTTTGCTTTCTATAAATCTATAACACAACCTTCTTCTAAACTACATACCCATATCAAAATTTTCATGATCCACACATACAAAATAAACAAATAAATTATCTTTTCTTTCATAAGTGACAATTAATAAGTGACTGAGGAAGAAAAGACACAAGATGGAAAGTGGTCATAATATTTATAGTTTTTCTGTTGTTTGAATCCTCTGCAAGAAAGCAGGAATGATTAAAAAAGAAAAAAAAGTGAGACTCACATTTGTTTGCAATCAGTTCAAAATCAGAAAAAGAAAGTATGAGAGAATTGCTTTATACAATAAAGGAGTAAAATATCATTGTTTTAACATATTTTTATCAAAAATGTTTACGTCATTTTATGTACTAATACTACTAAAATTTTTAATATTTCATGAGAATTTTCATACAAATTTATAGAAAGTTTATAGGAAAAATAGCAACAAACTCTTTTCTTACCAATTTTTATAACAAATTTGTAGAAAAATTCTCATGAAAATAAAGAAATTCTAGTAGTGTAATTTCTTTTCTTTTACCTTTTTATATATCGAGTTAATTAAAAAATTTAACTTTTTCTTTTATTTAATATCTTATCATCATACAACCTGAAAATTCATTTCACTTTCTCTCCTTTAATTTCTTTTCCTAAACAAAATAGTTTATATCTCATACAAGGAACTTACCCATGTTGTTTGTATTTATGTTAATCACGCAATCCCTTGAGACTTTTCAATCACTTAATGCATCTAAAAAGATTTATTTATTGCCAACAGACTTTTTAAAAAAATATGCCATCGACATAAAAATGGACAAAAATTATATGTTTTGTGAGCGTTTTTAGTGTTATTTAAATTTTTATCTAAGTAAAACAATACCAAAAGCACCTCGAAATATTATCCAAGTTTAGTACAATAATAATGACTCATAATTTTTATTTATATCCAAATTGGTATATCGTATTTAATATAACATTGAATTCTATCTCTCTTCTATCTTAACCTTTTGAATTTTTATTAAATTTAAAAATTAAAAACTTTCAACCTCAATTGTAAAATAAATCAATTTTAATTAGTATTTTATATCGGCGATTTGTTGATTTATTTTAACAATCGAAGGTTCTGAACAAACTATCAAAATAAATTACAACTAGTAATCTATATAAAAAAAATAGATTTTCTATTCATTATTTATAAAACATTTATACTTGTTGTAAATCTTGTTTATACGACTTACTTGACATCAGCCATATAACAAGTGAATTAAATGTTATTTAGTGAAAGTAAAATATATATTAAAAAAACAATGCATTTGGGTGCTTAAAAGAGTACTGATTTAACAAGTTACTGTATTAAAGAAAAACAAGTTTTTTACTGCATGCGAAGAGCTCATCATGCCATACATTTAATAGTAAACTTTATGTTAAGGTATTTGGATACATAGTTTTAAAAGATGAAGTTAAACTAAAATATTGTTTGCTTATAAAATTATCATGGTTTAATAGAAATTGTGTAACTTTTAGAAGATAAATGGTTTTACATTTTTTGACTGGTTTACACTGAAGAGAGAAGAGAGAAAAAATGAAAAAAGTTACAGCTCCGACAGCACAGAGAGAACACAATCTCTGTTGAATGAATGAACATCTTTTCCTAAAAATAATTATGTCAGTTGTTGTATCGCTATCTTGGCTGAACACTGTTGCTATGTATTCCATTAATGAATAAAATGCTAAGTTGTCCTTTAAAATATGAGGGGGCATTGGGCATAAATACTTGTTCATTTTTAAACTTTCATTGCATTTATCACTTTTCTTTTGCATTTTCAGAATGAATTGCCGAAAAGCAACAAGGCTTTTCAAGGTGGACAAATGGCATAACCATGGCTCTTTGTTTACAAGTGTATATTTTTATTTTTCATTTTTCTTTCTCATTCTCTTCTCTGTTCGAATAAAGAAAACGTATTAGATTCTCTTCCACCTTCTCATGTTCCTCTTGCTTTTGCCGATTCCTCCCTTCATATTTTGGCATGCTTCACAAAACTGTTTTATATCTAATCATGTAAATACATTCTCTACTATAATCTTAATCACGGATTAAGAAAACTTCAAACTAAAATTGTGTATGTAATAACACAGAATAGTGTATTTCCTGTACAGAAAAAAAAGAGAAAATGGTATACTTTTGTTTAGTTTAAAAAAAAAGAAAATAAAAAGAAGAAAGGAAGGAGGAAGGAAAGCAAATAAATGGAAGGTTGATGGTTTTTATGTTATTTTGTGAAAGAAAATGAAATGAGAGAAAGTTAAAATAATAAAAAATATATCTTTAGTTGTATAGAGTAGAACGAAAGAGAAAAATTGTACGTAAAATTATATAATTATTTTTAACAAAGAACATAAAGATGATATATATATATATATATATATATATATATATATAAAGTTTTGAAATAACACCTATATTATGATATCTAAAAGCTAGAGTGATTGTAACATAAAAAAAATGCTTACTTTAAGATTAATTGGGTGCGAGTATGATTTAAATTTCATGAATTTTTAATACGGATTCATAATTACCCCTTTTCTCTTCTTTTTTATTGTCATTTTTTTCAACAAAAAAGTGTTCTTTTTTATCTATATCTTTTAAATTTTAAAATAGTATAAGTTTCTTTCAATTATATTCTTAATTTCATTTTTATTATGGAAAGAGAAAACTGAAAAAACAAATATAATAGATAACTTATTTGAAGTTATATTGAAAATAAAAAATTAAACATATTCTTTGATTTTGGTAAAAAAAAATTAAACGACCGTTATATAACAACATACGGAATATTATTTTTTAGAAGGTGATAATCTTCTTGAAGTAGATAAGATATCACCATTATGGTGACAAAATTTCTGAGTTATTAATGCAAATATTGTATTAATTAATATGTATGAAAAATAACAATAGAATATGTTCAATACTCTTTTATCATGTTTTGGGCACACATTAAGAAGTAAAATTATACATCACAAATTCAGTGTCTAACTAATGTCAATAATTATATATATATATATATATATATATATATATATTACAAAAAAAAAAACTTTTCTCCTACAAATTTTCAGATTAAATTGTATTCACAATTATTTTGCGCTTTACCCTTCCCTCTAAAAAAGGAAGAAAAAACTGTTTTTTTCCTAATATTTGAAATCATTTGCATTTTTTAATAATAATTGAAGGCATGACACACCCAACACAAAATCTAAAATATCACGCCTGCTCTGGTTTAATTGGATAAGTTTATAAAAAATTTGTTAATACTTTAATTCACATGCCTCTAAAATGGTTTAAATATTTTTATTATAAGTATTCTTAATATCTGGTTCTATATATGACAATTGAAGTAGATTCTACAATATATTTTATTCCTAAAAATCTCCCATGCCAATGTTCAATATATTTCATGTCATTCTAAACAATTTGTGTGTAATGTTAATAAAGTTTTAGACTTATTTCTTGCATCGACCTGATTCATTCATTCACATTATATATAAATAAATCTTCACAAACTTATATTCACAACACGTAATAGATATTTTAAAATATTTGTTCCATGTGTTGCAAGTTTCTTCTTAGGATCACCAGACAAATAAAATAAAATTATACTTCTTTGAAACTATATAGGTAAAAAAATTTATTATTAAACTCATAATTATTGAATATAAAGTAAAATTTACTTAAAAATCTCCTTTACAAAAATTCATAACATCATATTTTAATTGCTCTTGTTAGTCGTATGTCATTCTACTTCAACAGTTTATATTTTATTTTTATTATTATATTAGTATACTTCAATATAAAATTTAAAATTAAATTTTAAATGAATACAATTTTTTTATAATCGATATATTTTAATATAATATTAACATATTTTGAATAAAAGTATAAATTTGAAAAAAATGGAAAAATATAAAATTTATATGTGTAAAGTGGCCTCGGTTAGACAATTCCTATCAAAGTTGATCAAAAAACGTGGGAAGTTGGAATTCATTTAACGCAGACCGAAACGTAGGTTGTTTTTCCGTTTATCGAAAAGAAAATAAGGTTTTGGGGAATGACTTTTTGGGCATAGATTTGGGGGTTGCAAAGGAATGGAGACTCAATTTGTGTGAGAGAAAAGTGAGATTAGCATCGACTAGTCAAAACTTTCATGCAATTTTCCAATCTTCAATCTCGATCTTTTTTGCACCAATTTTATATTAATTATGAAATAAGTGCTTTTTTAACATCAAACCCATGTGTTATACCCACTTCTCAATATTTTTCCTTTCTTTTTCTACTCCCAAAATCCTAAGTATCGTGCCAAACCAAAGTTCATTTCTTTTATTTTTAAATTCAATTCATTTTTGTTATTATCTTCTGCACCTCTATTACAACATAACTTCTATTTCAATGATCAAATCGTAATATATATATATATAAAATAGGATGATAAATTTAGTCAACGTATTATTTAATAGAGTTGAATTTTTATTTAAAATTAAATTATACTGTTTTTAGCAATAATAGTAATAATAAAATATAAAAAAATAAGAGTGAATGTGATTAAAAATAATATGATATTTTGGTGTATAATGATTAGGTTTAAGATAATCCAAATTTGAATTTTATTGATAAAAGATAACAACATAAGAATCCCAGCGTAACGTTGAAATGTCAAAATAGTCAATCAAGTCTCTTTAGGTCTGCACAGCCAGCTTACCAATGAAGAATGGTATAGAAAACTTGGTTCTTCCACCTACGGAACTCATAGCAAAAAGAAAAAAAAATTATTTATTTTATAAAGTTAATCTTAGTAGACAAATGTAATTAATAATTCAACCCAAGTTTAATTTAAATATTATTTTTTACAAATAAAGAAATTAAATTTATATAAGCTAAAAATAGTACAATTATGAGAGTTTAAAATAGAGAAAATAGAATAATATTTTAAAGTGTTTGATATTGTAGCATAGCATGAGAAATGAGGTTGTGGTAGGATGTAACGTTGGTGAAAGGACAAATGTTAAGAGAAATCTAACAATTTAACCACTACGAACGCTGACCCAATAAAATTTATGTTATTGATCAACGACAAAGGCTTTGAAAATTGAACCCAATCCATTAATTTCGTTGAACAACTTCATCTGTTGACCACTTCAAAAAGCTATCGGCTCAGAAATAGCCACAATCCCTCAACCCTATTTGCTCTTCAAGATGCTTCAATCTTCAATTAATGAAGTTATAACTTAAGGTAGGCTTCAATGAATCATCGTGATGTATCATGTGTGTACCAAAATCAGTGAATTTCAACTTTTTTTCTAGTTAAACCTAAGAACATAAAACTACTAAGAGCGTAAATTAGTTCACATCATCACTTATATCACTCTCATAACAATAACACCTATATCACTCTCTCATAACAATAACACCGTTGACTTAAAAAAACTAACATCTCCTAATTAAACTAACCACATAATAATCTCCTAATTCAGTTAATAATTGCAAATTCAGGTCTTATATATGTGCCATAAAACTTGTTTTGTCATTTAAATTGGTGTTATTACTTACACCCAAATAATGCAAGTTTAAAAATACTGGAATTTCAATTATAAATTTTGGTTTATTTTTTGGCAAAATAAAAACTTAAATTTTGAATAAATAAATTTTAAATGAATCAAAAATAGAAATTATATGTATCCATGTTTTATTTTACTAGATTTTTTTTAAAATTTATTTTTTCTTAACTTCCTATAACATTAAAGATAATGAAGATATTGTTGTACAAACATAATTTAATAATGAGGAGGTAAGTAAACATGAGTAATGAGTGTTTTGTAATTATTGTAGTTGATATATTTCGTGTTTTACTTGTGAAATATGATCTTTAAGTTTATATCATTTCCGCAATGAATTATCACTTAAGTAACAATCAAATGATGAAGCATCAATTCACACAATAAAAATTATAGCTCAAAGAGTGGCTTGAAGTTTGAGTAAAGAGAAAACAAGACAATTTTCTATTTTCTCTATTTTCTAGAGTGCAATCAAGGTCTCTAAATTGTTAAGGTGTGGAGGTGGTGCTTGAGATTTTGAAATGTGAGACCATGCAAATACATGTTAACATACAAACGACAATGTGATCACTTGAGCGTTGATGAAAGAATGATATTAGTTATTCTAGAACTTGTTGGGCGACACAACAAGTAATATCACTCAAGCATTGAAATGATACTCAAGTGATGTCACTTAAGAGCTAGATGCCCATTTAGGAATCATGTTGAAGATCACACACATGCACTAAACTCTCCTTAAACTTTGAAAAAGTCTTTTATTTTTCGTAAAAAGCTTTTAACTTTAAAATAATCTATTATCTCCTGAAATAATCGATTATCTTGCGAAATAATTTATTATCATCAGCAGACTTTTATTTTTCAATTACTCTCTGAAATAATTGACTATCTCATATAATGTTTTTGCGAAAACCTTTTCATATTGTACAGAACCTTGCGTCCCTTGCGCCCCTCTTTTTCTATAAATACATAAGGGGTTAGAGATTTCAAAATTAACTTAGAGAGATCAAAGTGAAAATTACTCTCCTACTAGTGTTCAAACTTGCTTCATTCTTTATGGTTATTCAAAGGAGGTGTTCATCTTTTGAGATTTTCAAAAGAGGTGTTGTTATCATCCTTTGTGGTTATTCAAAGGAGGTGTTTTCATTCTTTGTGAGATCAAGAAAGAAGTGGTTGTTCGTTCATCCTTTGTGGTTATTTAAAGAAGGTGTTTTCATTCCTTGTTATGTTCATGGAAGGTGTTGTTCATCTATTGTGTTTTCAAGAGAGATGTGTTGTTTCATCTGTACAAAGCATGTGTCTTGTTAATCTTCCTGCTATCTTTCTCATTCCGTTGCACGGTAAGTTTGTAAACTTTATTATTAAGATAGTTAGTAGAAATCACTCTATGTTGAGATGGTAAGTCACTATATGTAGGATCTATTTTGATCTGAACCAGTATAAATACTCTGTATATTTTTCTCTATTCTTACTCTCTTTACTTTCAATTTATATACTACTTATTTGCTTTATACTCTTATTTCTATAAAGCATAACTTAAATTGGAATTTTTGTTAAACTCTGTTTTAACAATATTAAATTAAAAAAATTAATTTTTATTAAGAAACCAATTCACTTCCCTTGGTTTAGTTTACTTTGGAGATATGAGTACACTTGATAGATATTGAATAAGTCGTGAGTCGTGTTGGAAGATAATTAAAAATTTTGTAGTAAAACAAAAACCAAACATAAGCTCAAAGAGAACAAAAAAGATAATTTTTTTTATGTTACCCAGTAAACTAAGGATTTAGGTGATCAAACACTTGAGATTGAAAGTTAAACATTCTCATGTTAAAATACAAATAATAAATAAAAATATTATAAAAGAGTAAAAATAATTAAATTTGTAACCTATAAAATATCTGACTCAATGGAATTGAAGTTTGTGTTTTCTAAAATGCAATATTTGAATCAAATCGCACAAAAGGGAAAAATGTATAATTAAGGTTGTGATAAGATAGAAAATACATTGAGGATCTAAGTAAACTTTGTGGATTTTGAAAAAGTTGAATAGGTGAAAGAGAATAAAAGAATTTTGTAGTGAAAGATAAAAGGAAGGGTTGCACACCAAAGAAAACAATAAATATAAATTTTGTAGTTATCTAATAAATTATGGATGTTTTAATAATTTCAAAGGAAAACGAGTATCTGGATGGAATGGAAATAAGACAGATATATACATACTCATTATTATCCCTATATCCCCAATTTAAAAAACTTTAAATATTACTCACTTATCCATACACAATTAATACATGGATTTCTGGTCAAACTTAAACCAAGTTCGATGTCATCCTAATATCTATTGTTATTATTAACCAAATTTTTGATAATTTGAATTCTTAATCTTCTAAATAGAAACAAAATATTTAGTGTTGATCCAAATATTAAAGATTTAGATAATATTTTAAAATTTAATATATAATAAAGATTCGGAGAGTGTTTATCTAAAAACACTTCCGAATAACATTAAGTTTACTCATAAAATATAATATGTAATATAAATTTTATATTAAATAAATATATAATCAATATTATATATGTCTAAATATATACAGTAAATACTATTATTATGTGTCTTAAAATGCAACCAATTTAAATGAAGGTATAATATTAGTGACAAATTATATTGAATGAATACATTAATAATATTATTTTTTTAATATTTATATGAATATTGTATCAATTATATATTATATTTAATTTAATTGTAGTATTTATTGTGATTACAACATAAGAAAAAGATAGAGGAAGAAGAATAAGAGAAAAAAAGGTGGGGAGAAAGTGGAAATATGGGAAGAAGTGGGGTTAGAAGAGGAAAGAAGAAGAAATGCGTTGTTGTATTTATATGTATATATATATATATGTATATGTATATGTGTATATATATATATATATATTTATTTATTTATAAGGTATAGCTGGTAACTCGCACATAGTACCTCACTCATTCCATTCCGTGTCCAAAGTTGCAAGTTATCTAACTAAGCCAAAGCCCACTTTCTGTTTCACTCTCTTCTCTTCTCTTCTCTTTCCGGCAACACCATGCCTTCACGCCCCACACACCAATTCCTCCATTTCTGAGATCCCAACCTTCTCATCCTCGGGTACCCTTCTTCCACATTTCTATTTCCTCTCTTCCCCGCTTCACAAAATCAATCAATTTCTTTTTGCTAAATCAATCTTTTATTTGGATCCGAATCTGGCCGCCGCTCCTTGAATTGGATCAGACCACACCCTTTTCCTCAAATTTCATTTTTTTAGCAGGCGTTTATCGTTTCAGTCAAGCTTCTTTCATTTACTATTCTCCTGAATCTTGCAGATGGTTCTCTCTCCCTAGCTTGGAATCAGGCAGGAGAATTTGCTGGGGGAGTTTCAATTTCGAATCCTCGCGTCATTCATTTGGTATTGCCCTCGCGTTTTTCTCTCTCTATTTTCGCCAGAGTTGTGGTTTTTTTCGTTTCTAGAGGGGTGATTTGTTTTTTTAGTGCAAGGCAATTATGGAGTGGGTGAATTGATTAAAGATTGGTGGCATGTCGATTGCGTGATGAATTTGTTTTTATGGGTATAGACGGCATATGAATTGAAGGGATTGGTGGGATTATAATAATAATGGTTTTTGCTTCTTCTGCCTTTCATGGTTGATTGTCCTTCTGCTATGGTTGTGTTGGGGTGTGCTGAGGATTCCTTGTCATGACAAAGAAATTACGTTTGGGTTGTTCTTTGCAGGCGGAAGAGGATGGACAGAAAGTGAATAACTTTCTGGAAATGGATAGGGGGGAAGGAGTGAATGATGGTTTTTCTGGACCTGGACCAAATGATTCGCTTCTCCCTGGTCTAATTGATGATGTTGCCTTGAATTGTCTTGCTTGGGTCAGTGGATCCGACTACACCTCACTATCGTGTATTAATAAAAGGTTCAATAAATTGATTAATAGTGGGTATCTATATGGGTTGAGGAAACAATTGAGGGCTGTGGAACATTTGGTGTATATGGTTTGTGATCCAAGAGGATGGGTGGCATTTGACCCCAAAGTAAACAAGTGGATGTCATTACCTAAGATACCTTGTGATGAGTGCTTTAACCATGCAGACAAGGAGTCCTTGGCCGTCGGCTGCGAACTGTTAGTCTTTGGTCGGGAAATGATGGAGTTTGCCATTTGGAAGTATAGCATGGTTTGCCGTGGCTGGGTGAAGTGCCAGGGGATGAACCAACCTCGCTGTTTGTTTGGATCAAGTAGTCTTGGTTCAATTGCTATTATTGCTGGAGGAAGTGATAAGTATGGAAATGTTCTAAAATCAGCTGAGTTGTATGACTCTTCATCAGGTACTTGGGAACTTCTACCGAGCATGCACACTCCACGTAGATTGTGTTCTGGTTTTTTTATGGATGGCAAATTCTACGTGATTGGTGGAATGTCGAGTATAACCGTTTCATTAACTTGTGGAGAGGAATATGATCTTAAGACAAGGAATTGGCGGAAAATAGAAGGTATGTATCCATATGTTAACGAGGGTGTTCAGGCACCACCACTTGTGGCTGTTGTGGATAATCAGCTATATGCAGTTGAGCATGTAACTAACATGGTGAAGAAATATGACAAGGAAAAGAACACCTGGAATGAGTTGGGGAGGCTTCCAGTCCGGGCAGATTCATCTAATGGGTGGGGGTTAGCTTTCAAGGCTTGTGGAGAACAACTTTTGGTTGTGGGTGGACAAAGGGGTCCAGAAGGTGAAGTAATTGTGCTGAGTTCATGGTGTCCTAAGTCAGGGGTCAGGAATGGCACTATAGATTGGCAGGTACTCGGTGTGAAGGAAAACGTCGGGGTGTTCGTGTATAATTGTGCTGTTATGGGTTGTTGAGATAATTTTAGATTGACTCAACAGAGGATGCTGGTATCCACAATCTGACTTAGCCTTGAAGGGTGCCTCCATGTTCAAACACCTCATTTACTGAGTTAATTGTTGCAGGGATAGCTTTCCCTAGCTCAGAATTTGGTTTCTTTCTTTTAACATGGTTTATTTGGATGTATTTCTCACATTCCTGGTCCATAATTCTAAATTGCTTTTCAGATTACTGAGTAGGCTTACGTAGATATGTTCTGTTATCTTTTTTAGCCAAATATGTAAACCAATAAATGAAAGATTTTCATTGTTTAATGTTCATTGCCTGCCGCTTCAATCATGATGTATGTATATAGTATGCTTGTCAAAATCTATGCTCGCTGTTCATGATTAGAGAAATCTAGTGTGTTGTAGGGGAGGGGGTTCTCAAATTGTTGTCAGACTAGAGCTTTAAGAGTTTAGTTTCTGTTGGACGGTAGGCTGTAGCCAAGGTGCTCAAAAAAGGTCAAATGAGAGAGACCGCTGCTAATATTTTGCTCATCAATCTATCACCCCATCTGGCTCAAAATTTGAATGTTACATTTGAAGCATAGGTGAAAACAAAGTTACCAACTATTTTGAAATCATTTTGATGGTGCTACCTTTTTGTGTAACATGAAAACGAGGTCCCCTCAGGTCTATAATGTGTTCGTGCTCCTTGTTTATCCGTCCAGCTGTACTTCCTGAATTAAGGTCTAGTTTTCATCTTCCTATTTATGTGGTATACACTTAATCAACAATGTGACCTTAAAATGATTTCTCTTCTGAAGCCTTGGAAGATTAATTGGGACCATGCTTCATTACTCTATTTGATTCCTTTGTCCTCTGCGTTTGTAACCCATTATTTAATGCTTCACAGTCCTTAGTACATCGTGTACACTTCATCATCAATTTGATGTTGAGATGATAGATGGTTTGACCTCTTTCCCCGCCAACCAACTACGTGATTGTGTGAATCATGAAACAAGCCTCAGCTCAATGCCCACTTTATTTATTGATTAATCATAGTTGCACATGCATATTACACGCTTATTTAAGTCATTCCGTGACATTTTTAGTTATGCTATGCTTTTCTTTTTCTGTAATAAGGTGTTCTCAAATTATTTGATCCAGGAACTGTAAGACAGCAGTGTGTTAGACAATGGGATTCATTTTATTTATTATTGTTTGAGAATGGAATCTGTTCACTTTTACTGTAAAGAACTAAAATTTCCCTCCACCCAAATTTTTTTCAACAAGGCCTATTGGTGTAGCCAGTTTTCTATTGGAGAACTGTGCGTTTGTGAATAATCTGCTTACTGTTTCCAGTAAGTGATTTGAATCCTGTTCTATAAACGACCATGCAACTTACTCCATCTATGATAATCCAATTCCTTTTATTTTAATGGGACAAGTATTGAAGTCAAAGAGATTATCAGTTTAATTTTTTCTAGATTTTACTATTCTTTTGTTTATTTGATTCTATTTTAGGTTATGAGAAAAAGCAAATTAGTATTCTAATGAATAAAGAAGTTTTGTATATTAAGCTTTAAATAGACTAGCAAATCCAATATGATCCATATTAGGAATCTAAGATGAAATTGAATAAATATTAATTCAAACACTTCAATGCGTTTGTGTAATGTTGACATTATTTTATAAGTGTTCATCAAAAGTAAGAAATTATTACCTTGATACAATTTTTTCTTTGTACTTGATGTGATTTTATTACTTGATATGTTGAACTTGTTTTCAAACGCACTTTATTAATCATGTAAGAATTAAAACGTAGTGCATGTTTAGATCGACGTGTCATCTGTCAGATGTGGATTCACGCGAAACAATTAATACGTGTGCATGATTTGAAGTTATTGAATGTGAATTTGTTGGAAAATACGGATTGGAAACACTTGTCTAGTCAGTGAAGTAGTGAATCCATTTTAGTTTTTTATTTTATTTTACAGTGATGGTCGTGAATAACTATTATCCTAGTGATAAAACTCATTTGCATCTTTTTCCTTTTCTTTCCACTACGCTCCTTTTGCTAACGGACCATTTTGCAAAAACTGGGGTTGGGCCGAAAATAAGAAGCCCAAGTCTTTAGACCAAGAGAACAGAATAAACTCCAACCAATATAACTAATAATGTATGTAGAATTAGCTAATATAACTCCACCATCCCTGCCAAATACTAATTAAAAGGAGAACTCAACTTTCAAATTTTTATTCGGTAATTCATAGGAATTTCTAAAGTTATAATATAAAAGAAGTGAATGAGTGACTACTACAAACAAGCTTATTTTATAATATCTTCCTCTTCTTTTTTTGGCTTATTTTATAATGATCTTCATATAGTTTGAGATAGTTGTTCTTTCGCGTGTGTCTTTTGTTTACGCGTGTGTTATGTGTTCTGTGTTCTGAAACAGCATTGACCTGATGTTTTATGCCAAGGAAGCTTTAGATGGTAAGCTGATAGTAGAAAAGAAGAGATGGCTTAAACAAATTTCAATGGTTTTTCAGGAAGGTCTTAATCAGACTTTTAGACAACCTTTTGGAACAAGCACTGAAATATCAATGTTTAGGGTGATGATGAGGTTTATCCTCTTGTGCTGAAGGCCGAGGTTCGACCATTAAATCGTTACGAAAATGACAGAAACCGAACTTTTCAAACTACCTTCGCTAGGTTTGAGAAGAGAGAGATGGGTGAGTACAAGATCCAAGTAATAAAACAGGTTATGTGGGTCAACGGCGCCAAGTGTGAAGTGCTGGAGACATATGGCATAGGGAATGCTAGTGATGGTGATGACCATAAATCTGCTCCAAATTGTGTATTTTGTTTGTCAAAACCACGAGAAATAGCTGTGCTCCCTTGCCGACGCATGGTAATTTCCATTTATTCATTCTCCTCTTATCTTCCACCTTCTTGTTCTGCATTTTAGTTTTAGTTTGGTAATTAAATGATTGATGTTTCAGTTGGTACAGTGTGTGATAGATACCCATTAGTTGGTTAGGTTAATTTAGTCTAAGAAATACAAGGGTTTATGTTAGAAAAAAGGGGAATTTGAAATATCTAGAGCAGTGTATTGGTTCCTAGGGGCTTTCTCTCTCTAGATTCATTCAATAAAAACCAGCTCTAGTTCTATCAGTTAGAAGTTGAATTGTTAACCAATAGTTTAGGTAGTATTTGGTATTTTAAGAAAGAGAAATTATTACCATTAAATTAAAAGGACATTTAATTATAGGAAACAAAACATGAGAAGTATAAGTCATGGAAACCCCACAAAGGCAGAAAGAATACAAGTGAACGCAAAAATAAGATTAAACAGAATTGAAGAAAACGACAAACGATGCTGGCCTAATGTTTGGGCCGCACCCTTGGCCCAATTACCACCTGAAAACTATAGTTGTAATAAAGATGACTCACAACACTGCCACCCAAGCCCATATCACGTTCACAGGGAAGAGGATACCAAATGAAGCAACCAGATCGCAGAAGATAAGAGGAACAAATGAAAACTTAGGGCGAATATGAGAGAGAAAGAAACTTTTGAAGAAAATAACAAGGAACCATGACATGATAGACAGACCATAAAATTTCTCAAACCGTGATTTGATATTTTCTTAAAACATACAATTAAGCTCAATTCAAAATTAAAAAAAGGTAAAAAAGTAAATGTGATGTAATTATAGTTATATTATAATATTATTAGTTCACCCTAGTTATTGTGTATTATTTTCATGATTGGACGTGGAAGCCAATTTTATGTGGTAGTCTTATATGCTAAAATCATTTTGATATATATTTGTTTTTTGAGAATTTTGAAGTGCAGATAATGTTTGTATACAGATATAGTGGATTTGTATATTTTATGTGATTTTATAATATTATTTAATAATTAAATGGGACTTTATATTAAAAATATATTTCATTCAATAATTATTTGTGGTATGTATTATGTATAGTTTATAATATGTTTGAAAAAAGTTAAGTAGCTTATTTATTCAGTTGGTAAAAAGAACACATGAGATGGACTCAAATTTTCTATCAGTCACTTTTATGGTTAAAAAATCATAAATTTTATCGAATAGCTGAAACCCCTTGATTAAAAACAACAATTGATAACTAAAGGACTAGAATCCTAGGTTGATAACTATATAGAAAAATCAAAAGTGTTATTTAGTTAATACATAGAATTCATTCTTTTCATACTTATACACCAGACATTATGGTGAGATGATATATTTTTATGTATATATATGTGAGTATTACAAATTTGATTTGTACAACCATGTGAATGCCCTAATTTTAATATCATGTTACTATTTTTTTTAAAAATTGTGTGATATTGTGTTTTAATCTCCCTTTACGATCTAATGATATATAATGATTCATGTTTTATTAATTTATTATTAAATCAATCACATGTAAGAAACAACTTTTTTCTTTTGTTGTAAGAACAAAATGTTGTTGGCTTATTTAGTACTTCTATCTAGGAGATGTAAAAGGTGTTTTCTTTTCTTAATTCTCTTTCTTTGCTCACATGATTAATATTTTGGTTCCATTTCCTAAAGCAGCCACTGTATTAATGGTGATAGTTAGGTGGTGGTTGTTGCCAACACCTCGTAGGAATTTTTTTTTCTTTTTAAAATGAAAGTTGTAAATACGTGATCATAATTATTAATTAACAAACTAACTAGTGATATTAATTACTATAATGTAATCATTAAATCATAATATCTTTAGTTTAAAAAAGCCTAATCCGTTTAAATAAAAAGAGAAGTGTTTAAATAACATTTTAACTAAAAATATATTTTTTTCTAATGAAAACATGTAAAAACTCTTAAGATCTGTTTGGATTATTGATTACCCAGTCACAATTTCTCTAATATTCGAGAAGCAGCCAATTTGATTTAGAGTTTCCATTGATGATGATAAATTAGGTGGGTTGACGAATGAAGAGGTAAAATAGATTATCCAACTAAACCTGGGAAAGGAGAAAACTAATTAAAAAGCACTTTTACCAAAAGAAAAAAAGAAACATTAAATGTGGCATGAGATGTGAACCATCGTACCTTGTTCCTTCCCTGTCATGCTCTGTAAATGAGCTGAGTCGGTGACCATGGCTGCATTTTCTTTCTCCATCCTCAATTAATTTAAAATGACATGGCACATTTGAGGACGCAAAATATTAAACATGAACGTAAGGTCATTTTCATCTAAAGGATTATAACAAGACATTTTAATCTATTTTTGGTGAGTTGCACCATATCACGTATTTTCTAAATTTTATAGTTACTTTTGTTTTAATACAAAAATTATTTTTAACATTAAAAAATACTGTAACTTTTTATGCTTATGGTTTAGAATTTTTTTATCTTAAATTTAAAATTTTGTTGTATGAACGTAGAGTTTGATAAGATTTAGAGAATAGTTTAAGGTTTAATTATATAAATTAATAAAAATAATAATTTTATAGTTTATAATAAATTTTTAAATTATTTTAATAATATCTTTAAAAGAGTATTATACCAGTATTTATTATAATTTTTTTTAATAAATAAATATTTAATTTTTAAAAATTATTTTTTAATTTTTTATAATATAATACCAAAAACATTTTTTTATTTTCATAAAATTAAGTTTTTCTTTATAATTTTTAGTTTTAAAATTTGTATAATTAGAAATTTTTATCTAAAAAATTTTAAGAAAACTTTGGTTGTTATAAAAAAATTTGATATCACATTTTTCATTCAACATTTATATACGAAAACATAATTAAAAGTATAAAAAAATTAAAAAAAATAAAGGTGTGAGATGTATATAGTATAGGAGTGTGTAAAACTTTTTCTTTAACAAAAATTATTATTTCACAAATAAAGATAAATTATTATTAAACCATATAAATTTAAATGTTAAAATGATAAATTTAGAAATTAAAAATAAAAATATTTAAATTATTTTAACAAGAGAATTATTGAAATAATTTGTTTTTTATATTTTTATTTTTTGTAATTTTACTAAATTTTTTTAAGTTAAATGTAAATAAAAAAATGAAAAATTAATTTAATTATTATTAATATTTTTTAAAATAAAAATATAATTGATAAAAAATAATTAATATTATTTTAAATTCTATAATCGATAAATAAAAATAAACAAAATCCATTTCTTTTTAAAGAGAGAGGAGGTACTTACAAGTGAGAATAAAATGGTACTCATATAAATATATTAATAAAAAGACAGGTGATGATCTATTGTGTGGTGGTGTTGGAAGTTGTAATCTGACCATTGGAATGTTTATAACACGTAATGAAAGGAGTAGTTGTTGGCAGTGGGAGAAAGTAAAGGGTAGTCTTGAATTCTTATATTTTGGTTGCATCAAAACCACAAGTATTCCTGGGAAAACCACAATTCTCCACAATACTTATGCCCACTTCCCTCTTTTATAAGTTACTTTTAATTCAATCAAAGAATATATCATAATGGCTTGACCATTAAACCTTTCCTTTGACTTCGGCATAGTACAAACATTTAATTTCTTATTTAATTAATCATGCTATTAAGTCAATGTAAGTTTTTAAACTAATTTTTTATTTTTAAAATAATTGTATTGAATTAATTTACGAAGTGATTTTCTTTTATATTAATTTCATAACATTTAACAGTTGTTTAGTTGAGAGGGTGAAATGAATCAAATCAAGTGGTTTAATGAAAAGATAGCGAATTTTAGCACAAAGTTTACTGGTATATATTATTAATTTGATTAAAGTAAGAAAGTTGTTAGGTTGTTTTTATTGTAAAGTTGGAATTCTCTTTGGTCTATATTTTAAAATATAAATGTTTTTTAAAAGATTAATTAAAAATTAAAAAATATAAATAATCATTTCTTAAAAAATTAATGATTAATGTAAAAAAATTATTTATTAATACGATAATAATTTATAAATATAGAAATAGGGACACATTAGAGGTGGCAAAACGGGCCAGTCCGGCCCGTTTAGACTCGTCCCGCCATGAGCCCGCCAAAAGCGGGTCGGGCCAGCCCGCCACAGTGATACAAACCAAAATTTCTAACCCGCCCCGTCATAAGACGGGCTGGCGGGTTGGCCTGCCTATATTTTTTGTTTTTCATTTTTTTGAAAAATCTATTTTTTGGATTTTTTATTTTATTTTTGGATCTTTGGTTTTAAACTGGACTTTTTTTTTCTTTACCAACTATTTTGTTTGTGTCCAATTTAAATGAATTTTTGTAATTACAACAATATATTAAAGATGTATATGGTGACATGACATTTTAAAAGTACAAGCTAAAAGACATAATGTTTATTACAAAAGAAAGAAATTCCAATCAGTGAGGTGTTGAAGGAACCCTAGGTATAGCTACTTTCCCAAATTTAAAGAGAACGAGTGAGAGTGAATGAAGTGTTATATTTTTTTCACCGGCCAGCGGGTTGGCCTGCCCCGCCCCGCCTGTGGCCCGACGGATTGGCGGGCTAGACGGGCCGGGCTGATACGGATTGACGGGTTTAAAATACTAACCCGCCCCGTCTATATGCTAACGGGCTAGCGGGCCGGCCCACCAAGCCCAACCCACTTTGCCACCCGTACTAATGATCTACTCTTTTCTCATTTAAGACTTATTTATTTTTTATTTTACATATCCACTCAAATCACTTATATCTAATATTCAAAATCCTCACAAATTATATACAAATATTTCCTGGTAAACAATAAAGTTGCTATATCAAATATTTAAACTTGTCTTTATACTTGTTTATAAACTAGTTTCATGTAAAAGGTGTTTTTCGTATAAAATTTAAAAAGGGTGATGATATTTTGAATTTTTATATAGTCCTTCTATAACTTATTTATTAATTTTATTAAATAATTTAATTTATATTTTATTGTTTAAAAGTTTTATAAGTTATGTATACATATACATATAATTCATTTTTCATTATTTAAAAACATATATTTATAAAATATAAAATATCTCAGTTGTTTCTTGTCTTTTATTTGATCAAAACACATATATTAGAACATGATAAAATATATTTTTTAAGTAATTTTTTCTCCTTATATATATAGTTTTATTTTAATATTTGTTTGACATGTGAGTAACATATGTAAGATATAAGTCAAATAGTTTTGTTAATATAAGTCAGTAGTAATGTTTTGGTTTGAGAATTACATTTATTAGAAGATCTTTTTAAAAAATACAAAATTGAGGTAAGAAAAACTAAATTAATATACTACTTTGAAAAGTAATAATAAAATTTGGAAGAACATATACAAGTTATTTTATTAAATCTTAATTAACCTTTTATAAAATCTTAATTAACTTTTTATAAATCATATTATGTATATTTATTTTTATTCCATTACAAAAATCTTATAATAATTCGTTTAATAATATATTATTTGCATTTTAATAATATCAATTTTCTTATATTATAAAATATTTAATATCAACAAATAATATTTTATTATATAACTCAATATTATATTTAAAATTTTAAAAAAAAAATTATTGTCATGTTAATATTGTTTAACTTAAGAGTCTGATAAAATTTTAAGTTTTAAAATGTATGACGATAATTATTATTCTTATAATAAGATACTCTTATAAATTTAATTATTTTTTTAAGATGAGAATTAAATTATTGGATTTTAACAATGAATTGAGAAGTATATTATTAATTGGAATTGTTTAATGATAAAATTAAATTGTACAGAAGTTTATACAACTAATAATTATTGAATTTATGTTAACTATTTTGTAGATTATATTAATCTTAATTGAGTTAATATATATTAATTTATTATACTTTTAATTTGTGTGATGCGTCACTCTTGGATATTTTGTTTTAATATGTTAGTTTGATTTTAAGTATTATACGAAAAAATTCGATTACAAAAAGTATTTGTTTTAGTTAAATTAGAACTAAAGACTTCCTTTCTAATTTGAAATATCATTGAGTCTTTAAAATATGTGTATATATACAAAATTAAATTTTTAAAATTTATATAAATTAAAATAGCAAAATCAATTTAAAAAATAAAAAAATTCATGTAGTGTATAATTAAATGAAAGAAGTGTTGTTGTATCTCATTGATGTAACAATGTAGGGCAGATGCAAATCTGTTTAAAGTTTTTTTTAGGAATATTTGAGGTTATACTCTCAGAAATTTGTCTTGAGACCCAATTGCTAGGGAAAGAGTATCCAAATTAGAGTATTATTATAGCTCATCTTTCCAACCCTACCATATTCATGCCCCAAGAAACCTCTACATACACTCATTAAATACAACCACTCTCCTGTTCTTCACGGTTTCCATTGTGTTCATTACTATCCACGTCAATTAATTATCATCACATATATGATAAAAAAAATACTCTCCTTTTTTATGAGAAACATTTCGTTACACATTTTTTATTTTTTTAATAATATTTTTATCATTTATAAGAGTATCTATTGTTTTTATATATTTTTTTTCTATTTAAAAAAATAATTTTTCAATTCTCAACAATATCATGTTTATATTTAAAATATTTTTTTTTATTTTTATCAAAATAATTTTTTTTTATAATTTTTAATCTTAAAATTTTTATCATCAGAAATTTTAATTTAAAAAATTTTTAAAATATTTTTGTTCTCATAAAAATTTGATATTATTTTTAATTTTATTCTATATATAACCTCAAGATAATCTTTAATTACTTTATCATATTTTGTGTTATTAAATAAATTTCTTTTTATTTTTTTTATAATTTTATTTTAATATTTTTTATCTTTAAAAATTAAATACATTTTATTGATTAAAAAAAAGATAAATAAAAAAATAAAAATAATAAATTATTTATTAAGTAATTGATTAATATAAACGGTATTCAAATCTTATAAAATAAATAATTTAATTATTATTGATATTTTAAAAATAAAAATATAATTATAAAATATAATTAATACAATCTTAAATTTTAAATTAAATAAAAAATAAAATTACTTAACTCTTATTTAAAAAGAGTGAAAAGAGTGAGTAATTAATAACATTATATCTCGTAAACATTTTGTCTCAGTAGAAGTAGATGAAGATTGAGTTTAATGATGTTTCCTCACTCGTTTTGAGTAAAAAAGATGAAAAGTAGTTTGTCCCTTTTCCGCTTGCTCTCTGAGAAAAGAACAAAGAGTGGCCACAGTTTCTTGCAGTTTGTCTGACAAAATTCACGAGAAATGCGTGACTGGGAAGGAAATGGGTTAATGATCCCCAAAACAAGCTCAAAGTATGGGAAAGTGCATAACTGAGCTACCTTCTACACCGCCATTCCTCGTCATCCCACGTTTCAAGTGGACAATCACCATTCGCTGCTGCACGCCAAACTTATCCTAAGCTTCGTTTTTCTTTCCAACACGAAGTTAGAATTTTGAATAAATATTTACTAAAATATCTATCGCTTTTATTGATGCTTAATTTTTATTCAAATGTTTTGATTGTTAATTCTATTTTTGAAAAAATAAAACTGATTTATTATATGTAAATTTTTTACATGATTTTAAGATTACATACAAAATATATTAATTACTTTTAAATGTGGTAAGAGCAATTATAAAGGTGATATTCTCCTAGCATGGATTATTTGTAGGCGTTGATGATGAGTATAAAAGTGTAGAAAAATTGGTACGTAAATGAAATGAATATGATGAGAAGATAGTGGAGAAAAAAGAAGTGTGTGTGGGGAGTGAGAGCAGGACATGCTCCTACCTTGTTCATAAATGTTGAATTTCCTCTGTTACCCAATTTAAGCTGTTTTCCATTCTCAATTCACAAACACGCGCACTAAGCAATAACAAAGTGATACTACTATTACTGGTAGTATAGTATTCTGATTAGTTCCAACTTGTTGCTTTGCTTCGTCACCCAAAAATGAGTGCTCAACAAAAAGAAACGGAAAAACATGACGCGCTTTTGTCGAATCCAACGGTTTCTCTTCCACTTCACATGCTACATACATACTATGTTTTGCTTTTAACTTTGTTCCTTTGTATCTTAGGAACATCCAACGTTACTAGTTCATCATTCAATTCGATTCCGTGTTGTTGTTGTGTTTGTAGGTGGATGATACAATGGGGGTAACCGATGAAACCTCGCATGTTAACGATCAGTGGAAGCGAGAGAGTCTTCATCTGGAAATACCGACCAGAACATCAGAAGAATGCTGTCAGGATTTTGTCCGAATAAGGATGCCACTGACGCCAAGTCCAACTCCTAGTAATAAGAGAGTGAATTTTCTTGTGACTTCTCGTTCTGTTGATGCTCCAAGACCTTCTTCTTCTTCTTCTGCTTCCAGAGGCAAATCATCCATGAGAAACATCTTACCAAGATTCGGCTTCAAGAATCGTCAATCGCTTGATGTTGAAAAAGCTGTTACTCCGGCTTCAGAAGCTTCTTTTTCTGGCTATCAAGAAAAGTCCTCAATCCCCAGATCAGTGTCTCTCACCAAGTTATTCACTCCTAAGATTAAGAGAACGTCTTCGTTACCTGTAGAAGAAATTGGGCGTGCAAACGTAGAATCTGCTCTGGGTGGAACCCTTGGTGCTTCTCCATGGGTAAGATTTCAAGCATAGAGCATTTAACTTTTAAAATCACAATTTAATTAGTGGGCATGTTGTCTTTCTAATAACCGAATTTGACATCAGGATTTCATTATTTGCTAAATTAAAATTATTGTTGAGTGGAGACTTATAATCAGGGTCAAAAGTTGTTTACATTTAAACTGTATGAATAGCAAATTAGGAATGATGAACACCAAAGCTTTAAACTCTTATATTTACTGCTACTTCTTTTGTTATTAGCTCGATGCTTCTTTTTTTCTTTTCTGATAAATTATTACACCGGGCTGAAATCGCCTTTATTGTCTAGGTCAATTTTTTCATAAGATGTAATTAAAATTTTCAATTTATAATGAATAATTAATGAAACTCCATTGTTAACCATGTTGACTGGGACATGGTGTACCCTGTAATAATTTCTCCCCTTTTTCTTCCGTCACTTCTTTCTGGTATAAAATTGTGGCCGAGTGATGCATCGTATAAACGTGCTTTAATCTGTGTGGTCCTTTTGCAGGGAAGAGAGACTCAGGGGATGATAGCTCGTTCCCGTTCAGTGCCTGTCAATAGCAAAGAAAAGGGCATAAGGAGAATGGATTCAGTTTTTCGCGTCATTCCTTCCACTCCTTGCGTAAATGAAGTGAATGAATCAACAAAGGATACTGGTATCTTGTTACATGCACCTGAATAAGTATTCATAACAAATAATATCTTTTTCATGTCAAAACTCTTACAAGATTCTCTGGATTGACACAGTTATGGCATGTCATTGTCAAATACTATTACTTACGAAAAATATTAACATTATATTTGCAATAGTATGTCTTCTTTTTAACATATCCCTTATTTGGATATAAAAAATTTACATTTCATATTACATTGTACATGATTATCTCGATCTGTTGTGTAGTTCCTAGAAATTCCTGTTTAAAATAATAATTTTCTTCTATGGAGTGGTGTCTTTTGTAATCTGGGCACTTAAAATAGCTAAAATTGTTTTCCTTTTTAAAAAAAATCACGCTTTTTTTTCAATTCATCTTAGTTTCTTTTCTAAATCTAGAACGGATTGTTTCCAGACCGACATGCATTTGTTAACTTGAAAGTCTTTCTAATAGAAAATGGTGGTGGTGAAGATATTGCTGAAGAGGAAGCGGTGTGCAGAATTTGTCTGATTGATCTATGTGAAGGAGGTGAGACATTAAAGATGGAATGCAGCTGCAAAGGTGAACTTGCTCTGGCTCACCAAGAATGTGCTGTTAAATGGTTTAGTATCAAGGGTAACAAGACCTGTGATGTGTGCAAGGAGGAGGTTCGGAACCTCCCTGTCACTCTCTTACGGATCCGAAGTGTTCAAACTCAGAATACTGGAGCAAGGTCCGAGCAGGGAGATGAATACAGGCATGTGCTTTTATTTTCTTATATAAAGACTACTACTAGTGTACCATGAATGAGTCATGCAAGTACGTTTCATTGTGAGCAAAATGGTACCATGGAATGCTATAGCCAACTTGTTTATAGAATCATACTAAATATGTCAACAATCATGACTCAAGAACCATCCTGGCATTCCGTCATTATTTAACTAAAATCTGCATTACTTTCCCTACTTACCACTATCTTTCTTCATATACACCATAATGGTTATGTCACAATCTATTATATGGAGCCAAGTTTACTGTCCTGCATCTAAATTGAAGTAATAAACTTGGTTGCCATCTCAGAACTTTTCATAGGGTTCGGACATCCAATGATAACTTTTTACATGAATAATCTATTTTACAGTTTTACTTTCATAACGATCAGATTCAGATCCCTGACTTGCTGTGTCTTAGTTGTAGGCTCGTTCCTAGCAATCTCTAGTTCAAATTGAAACTCTCAAGCTTCAAGAAAGCTTTTAGAGTATTATTTTGCAATCAATATTTTCCTTGGAGTTCTGCAGCCAATACTACTAGTGTTCAGTCTTACAAGTTGCAGATGAAACAGAGTGTTCTTGTTGTGTCTTTCTTGGCACTGTAGATGAAACAGATGAAACACTTCTTAATTTGTCTGTTCAATTTGACAGGGTTTGGCAGGAACTCCCAGTGCTTGTTATTGTCAGCATGCTTGCCTATTTCTGTTTCCTTGAGCAGCTGCTGGTAAGAATAGAAGTCCTATAACTTGATTCACAGTATCAAAATTATAAATTTTTGTATAACTTGAGTTATTGAACTCCCTGCAGGTTGGAAAAATGGGAACCAAGGCAGTTTTCGTCTCTCTTCCATTTTCCTGTGTACTGGGTCTACTCTCCTCCGTGACCTCAACGACCATGGGTAGGTTCACAACAAAACATACTTGATAAACATTGTCAAGATACTCGTCTGTGAAACTCATCACACAGTCATAGTTTAGTTTACAAATCGAAAATGGTAAACACTATTTTTAGAATATTGCAGGGTTTAAAATGATATGGCACTTGCTGATTGGTTTGAAACATATTACAAGATGCTTTTTTTTTGGCAAATTTTGTTAATGCGCGGTTGGTTTTCACTAAATATGCAAATCCTGACTTAAATTTTGTTTCCCAGTGAAGAGCAGGTTCATCTGGTTATATGCATCTGTCCAATTTATTTCGGTGGTGCTATTCGCCCATATATTTTACCCCTTGGTAAGATTTTGATACAAGCTAAAGTCTTACTACTAAAATTTTCACTGGACAACAAATAGTTAAAGGGATCAGCCATGGAGGTTGGTTCAAATATTGTTTAGATGAATTGGTTGTGACAAAAAAGTTGTTTCCAAATCCAGCTTAGCATTGTAAGCACTCAAGCTTGTGATATGTCCTGAATCATGATCATAGAAAGAGACTACCTCTCATTCAACTGAATTTTTATTACCAAAAGGGAAATAGTCAAATCATGTGACTTCAAAGTTAGCACTTAGATAAATGTAGGACAACATGTTTGAAACTTGGTCCTGCGTGAAGAATCACAAACATTTAGACTAATTTCATTCGATTACTTTGTCAACTTCAGGTTGGTAAGCATGCGGTTTTGTCGATCCTGCTTGCAACATTTGCTGGGTTTGGTGTTGTGATGAGTGGAAGTTCAATTGTTTTGGAGTTTTCTAGATGGAGAAGAAGATGGCAAGCTTTATCAGAGCAGCAGCGTGGTTCTTCAGCGATGACACAAGAAGGGCTATCAAATCGTATTGTCAACTAAGCTAAGGGAATTGGCAAAACTGTTTGTCAATTGTAATTGTATAGGCCATTAAGCCCTCCCAGGATTTTACTACTGTGTACATGTGCACCAGACTTCAATGTACAGCTTATATATATTGTCGTAATAGAAAATAACGTTGGTCTAGAGTTTCTCTTGCTGTGGAATAACTTACTACATGATATGAATATGATTTTATGGTGATTTACGATCAGTCTCCTACCAATTTAGTTGAAAATATCCATTAAAAATCTAACAGCTTAGAATTTAACGGAACAATCAAAATAATTGTTAATAATTTAAACATAAAGTTGAGAGTTCCACATTTTAATGACTTAATTTTTAGATAATTATTAAGAATTTAAATATAGAATTGGGAGTCCCATGTTTTAATGACTTCCAAGATTTCTAATTAAATATGATCATGGCACACTTTCTTGAACTTTTCTATTGAAAAAAACTCGTCAAGAATTGTAAAATTCGTTACAATTAATATTATCAATGAGAAAATGTATTCTTTTCTCAACAATAACCATCTTACAATATCTGAATCAAACAATTGTAAGTAAATATTAATGGTGACAAACCAAGAATTATAAATAAATGTTACTTTGCTTCTCTTTCAGCCTTTGAGAGATTTTGACTGTGAAGGTCTTGATCACATGATTCTTTGTAAAAGTCCAATGATTCGTAACTCTCAAGCTCCCGTATCCTCTCATCTCTATGTGTATGAAAAGCTGAAAGCTACTCTTGGTAGCTTCAACTGGACAATGTATATTGTCCTAACTGTTAGACTCCTAAATTTTCAAAAACTTTCAACAATTAAAACTAAAAAGACAAAAGTAATTCATTTGATGAACTATGAGAATAAAAGCTCAAAATACGAATAAAGTCAAATGAGTTTAGAATATCTATAGAACTGACTCAATTATATTTGAGGCATATAGAAATGTTGATATTTATAACTCTCATTGAATATGCTATACAATGTTAAAGATGTCATTCTAATTAAAGATAAATTCAAATTAAAATTGATAAGTAGGGCCAAATTCTACCCTTTCAGTTAGGTTTAAAGACCTCTTTTTAATATAGTATCAAAATTTATTCTAACAAATCTATTTTTTAATTTCTTTCACATATTAATGAAAAAAAACACAAAATTAAAATTATATTTTAAAAAGAAATAATCAAGATAAGTAGTTAAAGTAAACTTAAAAAAATTGCATATTTTGAACTTTCTAATAAATAAGAAAGTAATTTTCTATTCGAAGATATATAATAGTAACAATCTTTAGTATAAGATCATAAAATAGAAAAATATGAGTGGATATAATATTGAAATTATCCATCTCAAATAAAAGAATGTAAAATCTATTGAAAAAAAAATTCTTAGGAAATTTTTTAATAAAGATGAGAAAAGTGAAGCATATAAGAAAATTTACTATCATTTTTATTTAATATATGAAATTTTATTCTCACTTTAATATTTGAATTCCTAACAAAATTTTGTTTCTATTTAAAAAAAACACATTAAATTAATATAAACCATTTTAAACTTTTATTATAATTATAAGATTTTTAATAACTTATAATTATTGTAATTCACCTTTCACATTGAAAGAGAATATGAAATAATTATAAATATGGAAAAAGTATTGTGCTTCTGATTTGAATAAAGATAAAAGATACTTTTTATGTTGGTTCTAGTTTTAGTTGAAATAAAAAAAAAAATTTATGTCGATTTTAATTTTAATAAACACATTTACATGTTAGTTAAAATTTGACATAAAAATATTTTTTAGATTAAAAAAATTAGTGTAATGTTTTTACACTCAAATGCTTGTATATCTCTTCAATCTCTCACTCTTGTGCTTAAGAATATTGGTCTTCTTTCTACCCATCAATCTCTCATTCTCCATTATTTCCCTTCTCTTACTAAGATGGAGGTCATGAATGGTATCATGTATAAGATCGAGCTGCTAAAGCATAATAATGCATAGAAGGAAAACGAGATCCAAAAGTGAGGTACTGGAACTCAACTTAGAAATAGTGTCGAGAAGTTTATATCCAAGGCGATGACATTAAGGAGCAAGAGAAAAAGAGTTCCTCGACCTTATTCACAGAGGAATTCCATTTTTCTATTTTTCCTTTCTCCTCGCTCTATCTCATTATCATGATAAAAAATGTTTACTTCTATGAATCTTGTATCTGAAACTCTTCTATTATCATAGTCGTATTTGACGAGTAGTTATTTCATGCATTGAGTTTTGTTTCTTCTTTAGATTTTTTTTTCATGCACAATTAACTAAATCTGTTAGTGCAACATAAATTAATTTTTCAATTTAAATTATTTTCTTTATGTACTTTTTACCAAATTATGAAAGTTATTTAACTACCAATACTAAAAGTTTACACTTCTTTTATCACTTATATTTGTATTTACTCGGTATAGTAAATCTTATTTAATCAATATAGAAACTTTCATGGTCAATATTGTTTTCACATCACCAACATTGTCAATAAAAAAGACTCATAATTTAATAGGAGTCTAGTAGGACGAATCATTTAGTACCACAAAACCAATATGATTCTTAAGTGCAACAAAACTTCCATCTACTTTAAGCTTAATTTTTAATATTTTATGAAGATTGTCAAATCAGAATAAGAATGAAATAATTTGTATGGTGAAATCTTATTTATGTTGAAGAATTAAATCATCATGCAAATGATATATTTGTCTACTGCCATGATTAGTGTGTAAAATATCTTCACAAGAATATGTTGGTTTTCAAATGAGTGTTAAATTAGGAAATAACATCACTCTCATGGAAGATTGAGAAAGTTAAAAAAAACTCATTTAAATTTTTCTCTTAGACATATGAACAATCACATAAATTGTGAGTTACATTCGAGGATTTTTTCCATCCACATGGTACCTTTTCCTCCCTCACATAATATTGTTCTCATTTATTATCTCAAGTAGCATATTGTGTTGTTTTTTATTTATTGTCTCCATTCTGTGCTTTTTTTCATTTATTGTCTCAAGTAATATATTGTGTTAAATATTTTTTCAATATAGCACAATTTTCTATAGTAGATCAGAATTTGGTTATTAGAAAAATAATTCTCAATGTAATTAATAAATCAATTCTTGAAAGACTTTTGAAATTAAATTTATTTTTTAAATAATTAATAAATTGAACATTATTTTTAAAAAACATAATATTTTTTTTGGTAATTAAATTTGTTTAAAAAGCAAAATTGAAAAAAAAAACAAAAATCAAGTTAAAAGAGATTTCAAAAATTATAAATCTTGAATAACCGTGATTTATCCTACTATTTAAATTTTGTTGTCTTTAATATTTGAAATAATATATTATTTCAGTTTCATATTATAAGACATACTTTTAAAAAAAATTTAACACATAATATATAAGGTATTTTATAATGTCAATAAATTTAATTTTTTATTTACAGTATATACTTCTATTAATCATATGATTATTTGTACTGATATTAAATAGTAGGAAAAAAAAGTAAAAATTAATAACTAAAAATTAATTATTTTTTATTGGTTTAACTTTTCATCTTTTACTATATCTACTTATATTGTTTGATGTTCATTTCATATATTAATGGTATTCATTAGACTTCTTATCTTCCGATGTTAATAATCAATTAGCATATTTAAATTTATTTCTTTATTATAATAATAATAAATTTTTAAATAAGTTTATATTATTTTAATTATTTTAAAATATATTTTATATTTTCTTAAAAATGTACAATATCACATAATTTATAATTATCTTTTTATCAAAAATATAATGATTTTGAATAAAGATTTTGTAATTTTTAAAACTTTTTTCAAATAAATGAGTTTATGGTATTTTATTTTCTTTTTTCTTGTTGTTATTTTAATTATTGAAATATATGTGTGTTTAATTTTAATTACATAGTTAATTGTATACTAAATATAATTTATATTTATTATTTGAAGTTTGACTTATAATGTTTCAATTTTTTATATAATTTGTTTATTGAAATTTCATATAAAATTTTGAATACAATTTTTATAAAATACAATTTTAAAACTTTTGCATACTAGATAATTTAAAATTATTTTTCAATTTAATATCTGTAATGCGAAATAGAAATAATGCCATAAACCAAATTCAGAAAATAAATTTAAATAAATTATCAATATTTATTTCAAATTTACATTTTACTCAAGGACAAAATAGTAATGATATAATTTTATTAATTATAAAATTAATTTTAATCTATCACATCAATCAAATCCTTCATAAATTTTTATAAATGTTTTCTTCTTTTTCTATTATCTTTCCCTAAGCAACTTCACTTTTCACTCTTTTTCCCCTCAAATTTATCATTTTCCTTTTCCTTAAATCCACTTCTTGAAACAAACAAAACCTTAAGATGTATTTGTATTTAATATAAAATAGTGATGATGCTATATGTTTTTTCTATTCAAAAACACTTATTTACAATAATAGATTTAAACAAAACATTACTTTTAACTCACTCTCAATTAGGAGAAGAAAGATAAGGAAAGTCATAAAAAATCCAAAAAATTATATTATAATATAAATCTCATTCTTTAATTACATATATAATTTAAGAAGTTACATTATTTACTTATTTTTATATATAATATAATTAATTATTATATAATTCAATAAAATACTAAATAATATAAATTAAATAATAAAAACATTGATAATAAAATAATAACAAAAATTGTTTTTCATTTCTTCTTATTTATAAAAGATAAGAAAAAAATATAATTATATTATACTATATAATGAAATACTAATAATAATAACATTATATATCATAATGATATAAAAAATATTAATAATAATGTAATTATAAAATAAAAAACAATAATTACATGTATATATACATTTACATAATAATAAAAAAAATATTAATAATAAAAATAAAATACATTAATTACATATATATATATATATATATATATATAAATTATATAATAATAGTAAACAATAATAACATTAATAATTAAATAAAAATACATAATCAATTATATATATATATATTTGTATATCATAATGCATTATCTAAAGACTTGTTATATATGATTAGGAATTATGTTATGTATTAATAGAATATTTAAATTAATTAAGATAATAATATTGTATATAAATATTAATATAAATGATAATGTAAAAAATAAATTTTAAATGATAATAATAATAAACTTATTAAATAATAACAATAATAAATTTGTAAATATCTTTATATTATTTTAAAATATATTTTATGTATTAACAATATTAGATAATTTGAAATTATTTTTCAATTCTGTATTTATTAAATGGCAAGATCTTAAAAAATTGATATTTATTAGGCAGATAGGAATTATAAATTCCTAAAAATATGCAAAGATAACCTCTGTGTATATTTGTATGGAGAAATAGGTATAAAAAATAGAAAAAAAAATCAATAAATTAAGGAAAAAAAGATAAAAAATTGAAATAAATGAAAAACATAAAAGTCAAAGAGTAAAATTAGGCCAATAATTAAATTATTTTCACTTAACTGGATTAATTAAATTATTTTTACTTAAGTGGGTTATTTTTATTTAAGTTGACAATTTTCACTTAAGTGGGTTATTTTTATTTAAGTGGACAATTTTTACTTAAGTGGGTTATTTTCAAGTGAGCTAGAGATAACCTAATTATTTTTTATATAAAAGATCCAAAAGCTCTTGTATTAACATCTCACCTCGGTAAATATCAAAGAGTGCTTTAGAAAAGAGTGAAAAAGAGAAGAAAGAGATCCTGGATCATATAATTTTATTAATTACAAAATTAATTTTAAACTATCACATCAATTAAATCAATTAAAAACTTTTACAAAATTATCCTTAACTTTTTACTATTTTTTTTCTTAAAATAAACAATCTTACTCTTTACTATCTTTCTCTTCAAATTCATAATTTTCTTTCTCTCAAATTCACTACTTAAAACAAACAAAGCCTTAAAATACCTTCAAAAGTATCTCAAATAGAAGTGTTTAACTTATCAAAATTGTTTAAACTAATTTATTATTAAAATAAAATAATATAATATAAAAATTATTTATAATTATTTAAAAGTTATTTTTCACAATAACTGTTTAACTACATGATATCATCCACATTACATATTTTTCAAACAAATAAACAACTTTTTTTTATTAGAAATGAGTAACTTTAAAAAAACTATAAATAACTTTTATTTTATATATTTTAATAACAAATTATTTTAAACCATTGATAATTGTGTTAAACATTAAAGATACTCTTAGATTTGCTACAATTTCAAAGTTTCTGGTCTAATACATTGAAAAATGCTCCCCTCTTTCTCGTATACAAATATATATATATATATATATATATATATATATATATTTATATTAAATCATATTAATTTCGATGAGGTAGATATAAATATTTGTTTCTTGTTTAAATTATTAAAAGATGACTGTCTTAGTTTATAGAATATTTGATTTTAGAGATAATTAAAGTTTTAAATAAACAATATATAGTAAATAGTATTTATGTGTAAAAAATAAATATTCTTAATATTCAATATAAATACATAGAATGACAATTAGGTTGATGTTGAAAACGCAGTTGAAAAATAAAAAAGAAAATACATCTTATATATATATATATATATTATAAATAAACCTTAAACCTATATTTAGTTATAATACTATAACTTTAATTAAAAAAAATAAAAAAGAGAGTATCAATGCCCATAGTCTTTTTTAAGACTAGTAAACTATTATAAGAAAAATTAATTACTTTGTAAAAAGTTATTTTCGTTGTTGAATTGTGAAAATTTATAAATATAAAATGAATGTTTAATTATGATGAGTATTTAGTAGGATGTGGGTAACCAAAGATCACCTTTCACCCTACTCAGTTTAATAAATTGGTCTGCCTTTCTTGTTTTAATTTTGGTAATGGTTAACTTTTATTAAATTTAATTTTAAAAAATAATTTTTAAAGTACAAGATTCATAATTTAAACTATTTTCTAATTATTATTTTTATTTATAATAATTAAATTCATTTAAAAAAAATATAACAATTGAGGTCTTATAAATGAGAGACAACTTTTGACATCATTAGTTTTATATAATTGTAATTGTTTTTTTGTAGTAACACTTACAAAATAAAAATTATGAAGAATGGAAAGAAACATGGGTGTCCAAAACCATAGACATGATCGTGACGGGTTGAGGAGAGCACATGCTGCTGGGAAACATGTGCAACTGTGATGAGTGGATGGGTTTGCACAATACATTATTACATTATTGGATCCAATATAATGTGATAAAAATGTGCAACTACTTCGTTGCTTCAAATATTATATAGTAAAAGCTTTTTATTATATAGTTAGTTTTTAAGAAAAAAAATATTTATTTTTTCTAAGTTCTTTTTTTTGCCAACTATGTTTAATTTAATAATGTTTTATCATTATAGTATTAATGATTTTATTACTAGTTATTTAGTATTTTTATTAAATAGTTTTTGACTTAAAACATAGTAAATAGTTTTATTATCTTGAATTATTAAAATATTTGTACTTTTTCACCTAATAACTTTTTGTTTTTATTTAAAAAAAATAAAAATTATTGTGGACTTTGGTTAAGGTAGGCAATGGTTCTTACATGTCTGCTAATGGCGGCATTTTCTAATTTAATTATTATGATGGCGGATATTCCCTAATAATAATATAATAAGTCTGCTATTCAGAATATTCTATTCTCAATTTATCGCTCTTATTATAATACTAACTAACTTCTGCGGGAATAGACTCTTTCAAGATACGGTTATTGATTATTTTTCCATTAAAAAAATAAATAAAAGTATAATTAAAAACGAATTCTAAAATATTTTATTTTCATTTTTTTAAAATAAGAATATTCTTTATTTAAAAAATGATATTAATTTCTTCTCCTATTCTCTCTTCAAATATGAAAAATCATTGAGTGTTTGTTAAAAACATAAATAAATTTAAACTAATTTTATTTTATGATATTATTTTAAAAGTATTTCTATTTAATCTAAAATTTATTTTAAAAACAATTTTCATTTTATATTAACTTCAAAAAGGCAATATTCTTGAAAATATTTTTTGTTGTTTTTTATCTTCAGAATTTCAACAATTCATCTGTTATTGTTTTATTGTATTTATAATTTTTATAATATTGTAAAATAATTTAAACGTGTGTTTATTATGTTAGATGAAAAGAGAAACGAGTAATATATAATTATTTTATTAGAATCAAGAGTTTTTTTTTACAAAAATAACTTAAAAGAACATATTTAGAAATAGATCTAAGATTTATATGTTTTTTTGGTAGGTCCTACCATGTAATATAATATTTATGAAGATTTTATTTATTTTTGTTATAATAGTAAATTTTATGTTGAGATTTTAAATAACACTCTTCTGTTTTTACTTTAGTAAAATCTAGAAACCTTAGATAAAAAACAATTTTCTTTTCTAAATTAGAGGGAGTATTTTTTATTTAATTATTTTTTATATTTTATGTGTTTTTTTACATATTTTTAAAAATTTTAAGATAAAGATGTAAGTCAAAACTCACTAAAGACGTTCCAAGAAAATGAGGAGAGTAATAAATAAAATATTGTTAATTAATTTTGATTAATGTTAAATTTAATTTAATTTAATGTTAATTTAGTTATAATTAATGTTAATTAATCTATTTCGAGACAAAATCCTGTGATATAGTAACTGACAAACTTTGGAATGTCAAGTTGCATTTGGATTGTCTACATCCAGCTGCACTCTCTACAGCACTAAATCAATTATTCATAACTACATATATAAAATATATGTTTTAGTTTAATTTTTATGACCACATGATGTAATTAATGGTGATGATCACTGCTGGAGAGGCATTACTGGTGCAGAGGATCATACACCAACTTCATAACTCATTTTTCTCGTTTTTTAATGTCTTATTGGTCAGGACCTTGGGCGTGTGTCATTATCACGCTGGTACATCGATATTACTATTAATTATTTTTATTTTTATACTATTTTCCTTGTGAGACTTATACTTAGCATGCTAAATTTTATAACAACATTAAATATATCTTAATAATAATAAAAAAACTTATAAGAAATTATTATTGTAATGATTTTATATAATAAGAAATTTTTTAAAAATTTAGATTTTTTATTTCTTGAAGGAAAAGTATTTAGGATTTATTAATATTTATTTTATGATTTTTTTTCTTTTATCTTAATTAATATGTATTCAATATTTATTTTTATATAAAAATATTATAAATTCTTATAAGAAATTAAATTACAGATAAAAAAATTTATCTTAATAAAATAATTATTTTATTTTATAATATATTATAATTATAATTATAATTATAATTAAATACATTATTTACAATAATTAAATAAAAATATTTAATATAATTTATAAATTTATTAAAATAATTAAAGATATATATTTAAAAAAATTCTTCATTAATTATTTTTTATTTGTATTTTTTAGAAAATTTTACATACATTTCAATCAATATAATTTTTAAAATTATTTTAATTATTTATAAAATTAAGTATCACTGTCATTTATATGATGAAAATTCTCAAATTCGTTATTTTTTATTATGTAATTTTTTTTATTTATATATTATCCTTAACATGTGTAGTATAAATTCTTAAAAAATAAATATGTTTATAAATAATTTTCATTTAAACAAAAATTATAGAAATATAATATAAATTATTTATGAATGATATTACAGGATAAGACCATCTAAAGTTGATGAAAGTTGTTTTGTATAAAATAATAAATTAACCATTTATAATAAATATAATTATAATTATGATATGAAAAAATTGGAAAATTAAAGTATGACTAATATATTATTAAAAGATATATTGTATCTCCAATATGAGAGTTATATATTATTTTAGAAAGAGTAAAACATGGATGGTATAACTAAACATCCTATCTTCAAAGTTATTTTTTTAAATAACTTTTAAAATGTTTTTATGTCTTGTAATTTTATTTTAATAATAAATTATTTTAAATAATTATTATAAGTCATTAAAAAAATACTTTCATTAAAAATATTCTTATATTATAAAATAGAAAAATAAATCTTAAAAGTAATATGACATAATAAAATTTATAAAAGTAAATTAAGATCTGATATCATCACTCAATTGAAAATACATTTAGTTATTTACATGATATACAAATTATTTAAAATTAATATTTTTTTAGTTTTTATTACATTTTTAGATAATTATGTTCCAAATACAATATACACACTTTTTCTAATCGCTTCTTATAATTACAATTTGTGTAGTTTAAGATTCTTTTATAATATTAAAAATAACAATGATATACTATTTAAAAAAATAATTTTATCGGAGTAGTGTTACTCTTCACTGAATACACTTTCTTAATGACATAATTCCAACATTCATATTATAAGTAATTTTAAAAACAATAATAAAAAAGATACATATATAAGTATTGTTAGGGTGTCTGATGAAAAACAGTGATATGTGTATTACTACTAACAAAATTAATTCTACCAGTGAGTGAGTAGATGGACCAATCTGAAATTTTTTAATGACTAGAATTACCATAATTATGGAAGTGAAGGAGATTAAGATTTAAATTTACAATGTAAGAATTTAACTTTTGATTTTAAAATAATGATAATAATAATATAGTAATAAACAGTGAATTAAAATGGCTACTTATTCAAGAAAGAAAATATTGGGGTTAGAAAAGGAAATAGCAAAAATGGTAGTTGAGAAAAGTTAAAACGAAGCCTCGTGTATGGCTGCTTGCAGTAAGGGATAATAAAAAATATTAGTAATAATAATAATAATAATAATAATAAATATTATTATTATTATTATTATTAATATTATTAATGTTGGCCTCGGTAGCTGGCTACGTACCATGATTTTGTCGTGTACTCCTGGAATTTCCTATTCACTCACCTCACACTGGTCTCAAATAAAGAGTCAATGTTGTGAATAAGAGGGCTCTGAATTTTGGTCCACCACCCACCACACCCTTCTTCTCATCTCCGCCAGGTAAACTATTTCATTTCATTTCATTTCAATTCAATTCAACATTTTCTGCTACAAATAAAAAACTTGTAGTCAATGTTTTATTTTCCCTCATTGTTTGTTCTTGACTGAATATAATATTTTGTGACTTTGAAATTCCTCTCACCAAGCAAAGATTTGTTGACGGCTTGTTTTGGTTAAATCTCTGAAAGTTGGTGCTTTCTATGGTGTTGCCATACATAGACTGAGTTTATTTTGAATTTCTAATCTGTGAGGTAAGGTACTGTTGTTGCGCTTCAGAAATGGCTTCCGGAACTGTGCCAACTTCGTTTTCCTCCCTCAAGACATGGGATTCCAGTCTGGGGTTTGCAAAAAGCATGGATTTTGTGAGAGTTGCCGATTTGAAGAGCATGCAATCTGCGAGGAAAAGGGTATCGATTATCAGGAACTCGAATCCTGGTCAGGATATTGTTGAACTTCAACCCGCATCCCCAGGAAGTCCTCTTTTGGGTATGCATGTTTTCTTAGCTTCAATATATTGCTTTATTTTTATTTGTTTTACTGTTTTAAAGCTTTGATTGTCTTTTTCGTCCATCAATTTTCAATTTTTAACTCCTAAATGTCGTCTCTAAAGACTATTTGGGTGTTTGTGCTTAACTACGAGTAAATGTGTTGGTTCATTGAAACTGTTCAAATTTTGATTTTGGCTAAAGAAAATTTTAAGACATTTAGTTCCTACATTTTATCGAAACTAATGTTTTTCCAGTCTCTCGTTAGAGACTTTAGACAAGTGTTTCTGTTACGATCTGGGTTGAGTAAAAACATTTTTTCCCTGCATTATTTTATTTTCGGTTCACCTGATCCTTACATAATATTTTGATCGTAGTTCCTAGGCAAAAGTATTGTGAATCATTACACAAAACTATGAGGAGAAAAACAAGCACTGTGATGGTTGGTAACGTGGCTATTGGTAGCGAGCATCCTATAAGAATTCAGACCATGACTACAACTGATACTAAGGATGTTGCTGGAACAGTTGAACAGGTTATACAACTGTTAATTCTGTTTTGCACTGATATGACTCGTTTTTTTCTCAATATAACTGATGGATGGAGTACTTATGTTGATTTATCTGTTGTCTATGGTCAGGTTATGAGAATAGCAGATAAAGGAGCTGACATTGTACGGATAACAGTTCAAGGGAAGAAAGAAGCTGATGCATGCTTTGAGATTAAAAACACCCTTGTACAGAAAAAGTAAGCGTAAATTATAGTTATTATAAAGGACATGGTTGATGCTGTATGCATATATTATTTATGTATTCATCTGGGTCCTTATTCATCTCTGTCCAGCTACAACATACCGTTGGTGGCTGATATTCATTTTGCTCCTGCTGTTGCTTTACGGGTAGCTGAATGCTTTGATAAGATTCGTGTAAACCCTGGAAATTTTGGTACGCACTTCTTTTTATTTGTTTATTAGTCTTTTATTTTATTTTCTTCGTTTTTTTTTCCGAGTTTTGGCCTTCATTCTGAGTCCAAGATGTTGATCTTCTGCAGCTGATAGACGAGCTCAATTTGAAAAATTAGAATACACCGAAGACGACTATCAGAAAGAACTTGAGCATATTGAGAAGGTTGGGCCAATCACTGTTGATCTCAAATTTTAATGAAGTGCATGGAGTGTGCTAATTAATCAGTACTTTTTCTGTCCCGCTTCTGTTATACACTCATACATGTCTCCTGACTCTTTACTGAAGATGTGAGAATAACATGTTTTATGTAAATGCTTAAATAATTATCGAGTGTACAGGAAATGGATTTGGAATACTGTATCATTCTGTCCGCAAGATTCTTTCCTTACCCTTTATTTTCCAAAAAAAGTATAGGATTTTACTGAAGTTGAACAGAAGTAAGTCTAACCAAAGATTTCCAGAAATGTCTGTCATTTTTGTATGTTCTTCTTGATGCATGGATACTGGGAAGTTTATTTTATTATTTTCAATTCCTGTTAGAATTAGTTAATAATGCTGTGACTGAATATGAACTTATTGACCTATTTAAGCTTTAAAAAATTGCAGGTTTTCACACCATTGGTTGAGAAGTGTAAGAAATATGGAAGAGCAATGCGCATTGGGACAAACCATGGCAGTCTTTCCGATCGTATAATGAGCTACTATGGAGATTCTCCTAGGGGAATGGTAAGCAGTCCTTCCCCCTCTTAATCTGCATCTTCAATACATCTTTTGTGTATTCATGTGTGTCCCTCAGAATTGTCGTTCTTACTAAGAATGATTGGACAGGTAGAATCTGCTTTTGAATTTGCAAGGATATGCCGAAAGTTGGACTTCCACAATTTTGTTTTTTCTATGAAAGCAAGCAACCCGGTTATCATGGTTCAGGCATACCGCTTACTTGTAGCTGAAATGTATGTTCAAGGCTGGGATTATCCATTACACTTGGGAGTTACTGAAGCTGGAGAAGGTGAAGATGGGAGGATGAAGTCTGCAATTGGCATTGGAACTCTTCTTCAGGTATGCATGTGATTGGTTGCAATATTAAGTGAAAGTCATTCAAATTGCCCTAAAAATGAAAATATTTTTCCATCTGTGCATTCATTACCGACTTATGTGTTTGTTGACAATATGCTGTTCATTAGGATGGACTGGGGGATACAATTAGGGTTTCTCTCACGGAACCACCAGAGGAGGAGATAGATCCTTGCAGAAGGTTGGCAAATCTTGGAATGAGAGCTTCTGAACTCCAGAAGGGGGTGGTATGATTCAAAATAACACTTCAATAAGACGTGGCTAAACTTTCTAAATTCTGGTATCTTCAAATACTAAGAACTTACCTTTGATAACATTACTTCCATCAGGAACCTTTTGAAGAAAAGAACAGGCGATATTTTGACTTCCAACGCCGATCTGGTCAATTGCCAGTGCAAAAAGAGGTAATATTATAAACTCAATGAAAATACTTGATGCACAAACAGGGAAATTGTATTTACTTTTTCTTCCTTCTTCTGGCACTAACCACACTTTTATTACTGAAATCTCCATCTCCATACAGGGTGAGGAGGTGGATTACAGAGGTGTCCTCCACCGTGATGGTTCTGTTCTCATGTCAGTCTCCTTGGATCAGTTAAAGGTAACATTTTAATAACTCTTCCCTTGTTTTCTCTTCTGTTTGTCTGACTGGATATCAGTATATCTGTTTACGTGCATCACATTTCCATTATATTTGTTTTCTAATTTATTTGGAGGTGGGTAGTGTCATTCTGAAAACTTTTCCCTCCTAATTTTTACAGAAGCCAGAGCTCCTCTACAAGTCTCTTGCTGCCAAACTCATTGTTGGCATGCCATTTAAGGTTTTTCTTTCTCTATTTTAATGGATGAATGTCTTGTGGATTTAAACAAGTAGTCATTGACATAGTATGCCCTATATGTTCAGGATCTGGCAACAGTAGATTCAATTTTGTTACGGGAACTTCCTCCAGTAGATGATGCTGAGGCAGTAAGAACCTCCACTGTGGCATCCAAGTCTAAATAAAAGCATTTACTTGTTCTACTTCATTTTCTATCAAACTATTTTGGCTTTGTTAGTAGTTGTGACGATTGGATTTTTGTTTCCTCTTTGTGATTTTGGATACCGTGATCAGCGACTAGCTCTCAAGAGACTCGTAGATATTAGCATGGGGGTTATAACTCCTTTGTCGGAGCAGCTAACAAAGCCATTACCCAATGCCATGGTTCTAGTAAACCTGAAGGAACTATCTACTGGAGCTTATAAACTTTTGCCAGAAGGTGCTGTTCATTCTCTGAGTCCTATTTCCCTTATTTTTAGATTTCAAATTAATTACATGGACCTCCCTTCAGTTTAATAACATTCATCAGACATTGTTTTGAAAATTATGTAGAGCTCCCTTACTTTTGAATTTTAACATAAAAGCTGAAGGGGGATCTACACCTTTTAAAATTTAAAGTCTGGAAGGTCGATAGAATTTTATTTTGACTTCTTTTTACTCTGATAACATCTTTTTCCTAGTCCACTTCAAATTCACGTGTGATCTTATATCAATTGGTCATCTATCAGGGACACGCTTGGTTGTGTCAGTAAGAGGAGACGAGTCTTTTGAAGAACTGGACATTCTTAAAGGCGTTGATGCTACTATGCTTCTCCACGACCTGCCTTATACAGAAGACAAAGTTAGTAGAGTGCATGCAGCCAGGAGGTGAGAAAATTATGCATGCTTAATCATTGCAACAATCTGGGATTGTGAATCCAATCCGTATAACTGATTGACCTTGCTTTCTGAGTTTTTCGGATGAACACTAAATAGTACAATCGTAATTGATTGGTGACAAGTATAATTGATCTGAGCTGCTTGTATATATGATTCCATTCCGTAAAATTAATGTTGGTTGGTTCTTCGATTTTTCTAATGGCAATTGCTCTGCATTCATGTCAGGTTATTTGAGTTTCTATCCGAGAATTCTCTGAACTTCCCTGTTATTCACCACATTCAATTTCCAAATGGGATTCACAGGTAATTTTTCTAGTTACAGTAAATGCAAAAAATAAGTAGTTCTTGTGAAACCTAATCACTACTTCTTGTAGGGATGACTTGGTAATTGGTGCTGGTTCTGATGCTGGAGCCCTTCTGGTTGATGGACTTGGAGACGGGCTTCTTTTGGAAGCCCCAGGCAAAGATTTTGAATTTATCAGAAACACTTCTTTCAATTTGTTGCAAGGCTGCAGAATGAGAAATACAAAGACAGTAAGTAGATCAAGTGCAGACAAGACATAGATTGACTATGAAAAGAAATAGCCATGTTGTTTATTGATATGCCTGACATGAACTTGCAGGAGTATGTCTCATGTCCATCCTGTGGCAGAACGTTGTTTGATCTTCAAGAAATAAGTGCAGAAATTAGGGAGAAGACGTCACATCTCCCTGGTGTTTCGGTAATCACCTTATGCTTTCCTCTCTAGATCATGCTCCTACCTCCCACTTGCAACAGTGTAAACTGATTTCATCTAAACAGAATGAGAAATGCCTTTGATTTGCTATGTTTACTTTCTCCTGCATCAGATTGCAATCATGGGATGCATTGTAAATGGACCCGGTGAGATGGCTGATGCAGACTTTGGGTATGTGGGAGGCACTCCTGGGAAGATCGATCTCTATGTTGGAAAGGTAACATATTCTACATACCCAAATTACTAAAGCTTAACAACATGAACAAAAACTCAACTTGTTTTGAATTTTCTCGATATACTGAATGGATTTTGACATTATGTTCTGTTCAATGAATTATTACAATTACAGACAGTGGTGAAGCGAGGAATTGCCATGGAGCATGCAACCAATGCCTTGATTGATCTAATAAAAGAGCATGGACGTTGGGTGGATCCTCCTGTAGAGGAGTAAAAGAGAGTTCAATTTTGAGATTGGCATTGAAGGTCACTGTAAGATAATTATTGCATATCTTGATATTGTACGTAAGTTAAGCAGTGAAAGCTTAAGTTGCAGCATAGTTTGAATTGAAATTCCTTCTACCAAATATTATCCCAAGTATATCTTCTTGGGACGGGGGTATCGACAGTTACATCATGTATACAGACAATACAATGTTGCTTTGCATTGCCCCATCAATAACAATAATAATAACACTTGGAATGTTGCCAATGTCAGATATATGATTTGTCCATATTAGACTATGAACATGGTTTTCATATCCTAACGACTCGTTCCAATCGGTTTAATTTAAGGCATAACAGTTGACAAAAGAAAATCGAACAAATTCATTCCCATGTGCAATGTATCTATCGGATTAGGTTGACTCCAAGAATTTGACTTTTCAACCAAATCAATTAAATTCGTCTAAATTTAATTGATTTGATTAGTTGGTTTGTTGAATGAGTAAACATTTTTTTCAGTACCACATAGTCTATGTATTAATAATGTAAAGACTTAATTAATTTAATCAACTGTGTGTTTAAGATATGTATGAGTTTTATAGAAATATAATAGTTGTATTAAAAAGGAGGAGTGAGAATAGTATGTTACGAGATGTAGACAACATAAACGGCTTGATTTTTAGCTGTTGCAAGTCTAGAGGATGGGCTAATAAAACAATATTCTTATATTTAAAAACAAAAAGAGTGGGGTGTGAGTTTAGAAAACAATGGTGCCAATGAGTTTTACTTAAGTTCATACTATACATCCTTTCTTCAAATTTTCAACTTTATTTTTCCGGAATCTATATGCATGGCTAGGTTTTGTAGGGAAGTAGGAAATTTTAGGTTGGAGATTGATTTAAGATGTTTAATTTATATGATTTCCATTTTTGAGGTGATTAAGGAGATCTCCGAGTATTCTTGACTCTTCTTCAATTTATAGTTTATTAGACTATAAGGAAAATTATGAAAAGAAAAAATAGTTTTATTCTAAACTTAGGTATCTATGATTTTCGAGAGTTGTAGAATAATGTAAATTCGTTGTCTGTGTAGAAATTGGAGTAAAATTTATGTTTTTGGTTAATTGGTTTGGATTGATATGTTGAGGTTTTTTTTTGGTACTAAGGAATTATTTGTAATGAGTAGAATTTAAACATGTAGATTCATTGTGAATCAAAAGAAACTATAGACATGTGTATTTTAAGTAGAATAGATTGAACTTACACACTTATTATTTTCTGTATGAATTTCTAAGTTTGAATGTATTAAGCTTCTAATACCATATGTCCCAAAATTGGAAGTTTGATTAGTTTGGAGGTTATTTTATTGTTATTAATTGCTAAATGAAATGTAATCTTTTGATAATAGGTTTGATACTAGTTTTTAACTAAATTGTTATATTTATTTTTATAGTTTATTTTTTAAAATTTAATATGAAAATCAGATAATTTTTTCTTTATTAATCTTATTTTCATTTTTTATATTTTTATACTCACAAAAAAAGTTATTTTTCATAAAAATTATTAAAATAAGATTACGAAATAGAATAAAAAATAATTTTTTATTAATAATATAATTATTTACATTAAAAAGAAATAAAAGAATATTTTAGTTACGTTTTTAATTAATTAAAAAACTTGAAGGAATAAAATCCAATCTTTTAAAAAATATATCTTTTATAGTTATTTTTATCCAAATAGTAATAATATATATAAATTTTACATATATCATTTTCACCACTATAAAATAATTAATTAAGATCCGCTAATTAACTAATTATATTGTTATATTATATGTATGAAACTATTATATTAGTTATTTATACATGTTAAATGTGATTTCTTTAAGTTGTGTGTCCTATTTAGTCATTTTTACATTATATGTAAAGTAATCAATTAAATATAAAATTACAATTGCAAAAAAAAGTATTAATTTAAAATAATATTACTGTTTGGAATTGAACTATTTTATAAATTATGGAAGAATAAAAAATGTATTTCAGAGTAGTATTAAAAATATTATTTTACATAAATAAATAAATAAGAGTTTATTTAGAATATATTATCAATGTTAAAAGTACACTAATGCATGATAAAAAAGGTGCATGATCAAATTTAGTTGACTTTTTCAATAATCACTTTAAAGATAAGACTTAAAATGACTTTTAATTTTTCAATAATATAAAAAATTTATAGTAGTGCATTAATTTGAATATCAACTACTAACATGTAAAATTAAAGACTAAAAAGTTATTTATTTTTAATTTAACTTGATAACTTAAATCAAATGAAAAAAAGTTTAATTCAATTCTATTTCTATATTATAAATTTGAATATTCACTGTATATAATATTTTTAATCTTCTCTTTCTCTAATGAACTCACTCTCTTTATTTTTCTTTTTCTCATTCTATGGGGTCTTTGCGCGCACACCTTGAGAATTCACCGTATTTTTTTACATTTTCTTTAATTGAAAAATAAACAAAGTTAGTATACTATTTTGTCTTGTGATTGCTACTATTCTAATAGATAGTTTTAGGATGTGTTTAAATCACAGTTACAACAACAACTAGATCTGTACTGAACTTAATTTCCTCTCACATTACTTTTTTTCTTTTATTCATTAGAATGAGTAAAATTCCGGTTTAATATCATTTTAATGCATTTTAAAACACATTAATATTTCTGATTATAATTATATATAAGTAAATTAAAATAATTAGAAGGACTAATATTAATTAGTTCCTATAAAATATCATACATTTCAATATATCATAATACTATAAATATTATTACTCAAAATCAGAGTAATTTGACATTGTCCACTCTTTCTTCCAATATAAAATACTTAGAGATAGTTTTCTTTCTATACGAATTATAATATTTTATTAAAAAATAAACTATTAAAACAAAATAAAATATCATTTTAAAAAATAATAGAAAAAATATTTTTTTATACTTTTAGGTTGAATTTCATATAATATTATATAGATGTGAGGATGGATATCTTAGGCTAGGAGATAAATTTTCTTCATTACTTGATTTGAAATATATAAATATAATATAACCATTTTATTCTTTTATTATATAAGAGTAAACATCTGATGTGTCTTATTTTATTTTAATTTCTTATTAATAAATAAATATTTATTTTATGTAAATAAACTATTTAATGTTATATACAATATCAAAAAGAAATTAATTATAAAAATATAATACATAAAACTATTCATCATTATATAATATTATTCTTTATATTGAAAAATAAGATCAATACATGATAAAAAATTATATAATAAATCAGCAAAATTATTCAATTAAAAAAAGATTTTATTTTTTTGAATTTTTGTCCGTGTAAAGTAAATAAAATTTTATTTTAATGATTAACTCATATTTTTAATAACCGCAAACACCGGCAAAATAAAATAAAATGGATGAGGATGATACACTCAGTTCAACCAAAGGACGGATATATCATACATCATACATATAAGAAAAGTAAGAAATATATTCTCATAAAAATAAAATTCTTATAATAATTTTTGAAGTTTTTCCTTCATATCATCAACCCAATTTACTTCATAGTTTTTGTGATAAAATATTGTAAGAAAATAATATGAACGTGACTAATGTTGAAAAAAAAATTTACATCAGAATCTTTATTACAAGTAGCAGCAAGAGGAAATAAAATGTGCGAAATAATGATGGTTTACTAAGACAGAGATGCGTGGCAATGGTGACAGATGAAAAGCAAATTAAAAGAATCTGGAAATTGTGTATAGTATATGAAGAAAACAAACCTATAGAGGAAGGATGTGCTCAGAGAAATTCTCTCCTTACGGCGTATGCGTACTGAGAGCGCCTTATATTCTGCTTCCGCTTCTTGTACACCATTCCCGCCAATATTATCACGCTCGCCGCCACGATTACTCCGATGGCTAATCCCGCCTTCTTGCTCCTGCTCAATCCTCCTCTTGAAGAATGTTCTACTCTATCGTCCTCGTCGGCGTGGCTATTGTCCGCCTGAGAATTTCCCGGTGAAGGCGCCGGAGAGTAGCCGGGACTTGGCGAAGGCGGCAGCGAAGCTAGAGGTGAATTAACCGGGGCAGGGTTCGGAGCGTAGACGGACGGTGACGATAACGGTGACGGAGAGGGAGACGGTGCGGCGGAGAGAGGAAGGTGCAGTGAAAGAGAAAGGAAGAGAAGAGGAAAGGCAAATAGTGTGGCAATTGGCATTGATTAGTTATTTGTAAGAAAAATGGAATGAAAAGAAGAGAGAAATGATGTTGATGAGAATTGTGAAGAGTTGGAGTGAGAGAAGTGTTGGGAGTTGAAGATATGAACAGGTAGATCTGAGTCTGCAACAAGTCACACCATGCATAAAGCGAGGGAAGAATCAGAGTGCCACAGATTTGGACACGTGGCAGAGACGAATATTAGAAATTGCGCTTATTAATGCTAATGAGAATATTTAAAATTACTTCTCAAAGAATTAATAAATGAAAAATATACTTAATAGTGTATTAACAAAAATTTCTATTCTTATTTTCAATATTTATTAATATTTGGTGTCTAAAATAAGAAACAAAAGAAAACGAAACCTGATCTCTCTGGGATCTCCCAAACGTCAAGTTGATTTAAATAATGGAAAGCTGTCAATGGCGATTATGCAATGCTCAAAACACGTCAATTCCTATCTCAAGAATTTAAAGTTCCTTAACCATTTTATATTTTTCAAAAAATTAATTTTGTTTGAGTTGGTAGAATCAATGAGTGCAAAAACTAAAAGAAGCACAGAGATTTTTTAATATTATTCATTAACCGTATACAAAAATATAATGATTTATTAATTTAACTGTTTATTGTCTAAATTATTCATATTAAATCTTTGTAAATAAATAAACAAATGATGACAATAAGATTATTAAAAAATATTTTTTATGTATTTTAAAACTAATTGTAATAATATTTCTGAATAACTTTAATAAAATGTAAGATAGTTTTAAATGGATGAATTTTTATGGTAACTTTTTCATTTGACATGTTTGGAAGAGATGATGTCTCAACGGTTCAAATTTTTGCATACACTTTGTGCTAGGCAACACTAGGCATGCAAATCAAAAGATAGGTCGGTTGCCGATAAAAAAATAGAAATATCTTAATAATATAGTCTCGTGTTATTATATTATTTAATAATTATATTTATATTACCCGCAGATCTATATTGGATATATAACCTTCGTCCACACTTAAAATACGTTTAAAATTTTAATTATTAGTATGGATTACTATTAATAAGAAATATTGTGACTTAAATAGTTATTAATAGGTCTAAGACCCAATAAAATTATATAAACAAGTTTACAACTTATACATAAGAACATTTATTTTTTGGAATAAACAATAAGAATTATGTTCATAATCAAAATTATTGAAATGTCTTTTTGCAATTAATTTAATATTTTTTCAACTTTTGTTATCATCAATAAGTATATATTAGTTAACGGAATGATAACAAGTTGGATTGAGCCCAAAAAGTGCTTACTTGCTATACATCTAAAAAAAATTCATTCATTATATATTATATATTATTTACTTATCAGGTGAAAAAAATACTTGTAATTAGATTTAATTTTTTTAGTTTTTTAAATTATTTTAATTTATTTTATATTAAAATAAAATTATTTAAAATATAAATTTAAATAAAACTAATTTTAAAATATAATTTAAATGAAATTTTATAATAAAATATTTATATATATAAATTTAATCTTTCAAAAAAATAAATTTAAATAAGTTAGATCATAAAATTTAAGTTTTAAAAAAAATTTCAAAACAATTTTAATTATATATATATAAATAAAAATATATACGTAGATAAATTTAAATTCTAAAATTTTTTAAATTATTAATATTATTTCACTAATAATTTTATTTTAATCATTTTATTTTTTAAAAAATATTTAAATTAAATTTAATAATAACAATTAGTGAATAGTGAGTATCCGAAGATCAAATATCATGATATCTATAATTATTTTGATTTACAAATAAATAATTAAAATACTTAATTAAAATACCTGTATTCGTGAATATTTGTTTAATATATCTATTTATTATGAAATTTACCATATATATTGGTGTTAATTTTTTTTCATCTCTGGTAATGATATCTCAATACTAATTAAAAGTAAGAAATATCTTCATCTCAGTTTTGATAACAGTAATATTTATTTCATTAATAAAATTTATATAAAGATATTATAAAATATTACTTTTTCTTTTCCTTATTAGTTTAATAAAGGAAATAAAAAAAGATAAATTATTAAAATATATTTCATTTTTCTTCTCAATTTCTCACTTTTCTTTAAATTTACCCCTCTCATTTTATCACTTTGGCATAACTAGAGCTGTCAAAACGGGCGGCCCGGCCCAGCCTGGCTACGGGCCAAGTTCAAAAAATCTGATAGCCTGGCCTAGCCTATATTTTAAAACGGGCCACAATTTTTAGCCTGGCCTAGCCCTATGTTAGGCCAACGGGCCATTTTTAGCCTAATTAAAAATTGAAAAAATATTACAATATATCTATAATATAATTTTTTATCAACAATATAAATATAAATATATAATATATTTACATGAATGTGTGTTTAAAGCTGTTTACATTTGAACAACTTGTAAAAAAACTTAAGTACTTCCAAAAGAGTCAAGCACCTACTAAACAACATATCCATATAATATTTTATCAACGAGTAAATAATATATAAATAGACAATATATTTATATGAAAGTTTGTGCAAAATTGTTCACATTTGAGCAACTTATAAAACAAATTTGGATCGCCTACTAAACACTTCCAAGACAGGTAATACTCTAAGAATTGTTTACTCGCAAAAGATAATACTCAATTAGTTAAAAATGTTTATATAAATATAGATAAAAAAGTCAAAATGTATGAACATGTATTAAGGACCTCTTTAGATATATTATTTCCTTGACTAGTTTGCTCGCTAAACAATTGTATCTCTTCCACATATAATATTTTATCAACGATAAATAATATATAAATAGACGATATATTTATATGAAAGTTTGTGCAAAATTGTTCACATTTGACCACCAACTACATCACTTAAATGTACTTCTTCAACACATTTTCGAAATTCTCTTAACCTCCCCTCTGATGCTTTAACATATTTAACACTTTCTCTAACTTTATACAAAGCATCATCACCTGTTATCTTCAACCCTTCTTGAACTATAATATTCAAGATATGTGCACAACATCTCACATGAAAATATTCACCTTTACATAGCAGTGCATTTTGCAAATTAAGTCTTTCTTTTAAAATTTTCACCATGCTACCATTAGAAGAGGCATTGTCCAATGTGAGAGAAAATATTTTGCTTTCTATTACCCAATCCTTAAGCACTTCAAGCACTTTCCCTGATAATTCTAACCCAGTGTGTGAATTATCTAAGTGACAAAATGAAAGTAACTTACTATTTAATTTCCAATTTTGGTCAACATAATGAGCGATTACGATCATATAGCCCTGGGTAGTTACAATTGTCCATACGTCGAAGTCAAACATATCCTACCGTAAATATTAGATAACACACTCTTTAGCTTTTCTTTTCACTTATATACACATTATAGACATCATTGATTGAAGTGTTTCTACTAATTGGTCTAAAATCAGGATTTAAAACTTTATTCACACCCCTTCATACTCAGCATAACTAAAGCATAACTAAATGGAAGATCATGCTTAATAATACATTTAGCAAGTGCATCTCGATATACCTTAGAGTCAAATTTCCATTGCTTTAACAAGTTTCCTTTATTCAACATAACTCCCACATCATGGTATTTAAGAAATACACTACATTTAGGAATATGTCTTCTGAGATGATTGGTCCCTGAAATTCCTTTACATGTATACAGTTTGCCACATCCTTTGCATTTACATTTCTCCACTCTTTCAATTAAACCAATTTTTTCAAAATAATTTCATACCTCAGAAGTCACAACCTTTGCTTTCTTAGTCTCTCCACATTTTTGTTCACCGTTATTTCTTTTGTTACCAGCAGCAGATGGATCACTAATTGGAGGAGTAACTCCTGATGTTGTCATAGGGAATAAGAACTCTGCAATACAAGAGATAAAAAAACATAAAAACCTATTTAATACTTATAATAATTTTACTTTATATAACTCAAACAAATATTAACAAAATAATACAAACTCATGATGATATGAGGAAAACAAAAGTAGATATAAAATTTTGATTAGAAATGCAAAAAATGATAATTTAAATTAACAAAAAATAAGAAAAAACCTAACCCAATGTGAAACAGAGAAGTTATGACGAAAGCGTGAAACTGTGGTGTTGAAGGTGAAAGGAAAGAGGAGTAGTGCAGTAGAAGAGATGAAAGAGCTTGTGAGAAAGAAAGAGAAGAAATGAAGAAGAAAAGAGAGACTCTGAGATACTAGGGTTTCTTTCTTTGGTATGACAATATAACAATTAAGAACAAAAATTTAATATAAAAAATAAACGGGCCAGCCCATTACCCTACGGGCCAGCCTGGCCTTGGCCCATATGGGCATCGGGCCAAATGGGTTAGGCTAAAAAAAGCCTATTATTATATAGGCCACAATTTTTTAAGCCTAGCCTGACCTGAATCATAGGCTATACGGGTCAGCCCATCGGGCCAGGCCTATTTTGACAGCTCTAGGCATAACATCACTTATTTACCTTTTCCTTCACTTTCCTCCCATTAGCAAGTCCATTTCCATTTTTCCTTTACTTTCCTCTTGTAAATCAATCCATTTCCGTGTAACTAATAAATAAGTTTCACCCAAGAGTGAGATAAGTGTCACCATAATATTTAAATGCCGAATTTAAAACTTTATTAAAATTTTCACAAACAAAAAAAGCTAAATTTACCATCAGTTCAGGACCTCTCCCTTTAACAAAATTTACCTTTTGAAAAGTAATTAGGCGTTTTGTTACACATTTGACACTTTGACAAATAAACCTCTCCTATTTTTTTACATATAAAAGTAATGCATAGAGAAATATTTAAAGGAAAATACCAACTCCCACCAATTAATTTTCAATTTTCAATTATCAAGTTATCAATATTGTTATTAGTTGAATAATTAGCAAAGTTAGCTAACTCATCCTGTTTTGATCTATCTCACCGTTAGTTATAAACAGCGGGTCGAAGTAAGCCGACCTGTGCAAAGAATGTGGATTAAAATACTTAGTTCGTCTCATATAGTTATGGGTTTACGAAACGATAAATTAGGCTGTATAAAAATAAAAAACTTTTAAAAAATTTAATTTTTTTAATAATTTTTAATCCAAAATTTAAGTATAATATAAAATAAAAAATTGAATACAAATATTATAATTACAAAATAAAATATAAAAACTAATTATTTATTATCTATTACAAATAATTAAGAAAACATTATAAAAAATATATTAAATTAAATTATGAAATAAAATTTTAATTTATAGTTTTAATAAATATATGGTATTCATCAAACGATAAAAAAAATATTTAGTATTCAATCCACACAGTATTATATAACAATAAAAAATTAAAAAAAATATTATGCAAATTGTGTGACGATACAAGCCCATCCGCACTTTAATTTGCACGGATTAGAGATTATGATTATGCAGAACGGACTTAGGTGGACTAAAATGTTTAGTTCGTCCTGCACATTTTCACAGCGACTCATCCTGCATTACCACCTCCTGATAAACTCCTCACCTCTGACACATGTATAATCTTCTATGGGAAACTTACACGTGTCCCTAGCGATTTTCCCCACTAAAGGCCATGTGAGTTTGTGAGGTTCGCATGCATATATTTATCATTTCTCCTTCGGCAACATTATATTGATGATACAGAAAAGAATACCAGAGCCTATACGATACATGCAACTTATTTATTATTATGAGTGCGGAGATAAAAAAGTAAACTTTAGGGGGAATTTATTGAAATCTCAACCCAAAATCCTAAAATGCCCACAGATGGAAAAATTGAAGTTAATAGTAATAAATATGTTGCCTCTCAATTGTGCCCCTTTTTAAATCTAAAAGCCTCCTCCGTCCCCACATTTTTTATTGGTCAGGGGTGAGAAGAAGTAGCTGATATTTCACCCTCAGTCACTATGACATCATCAATCTGAATTACAGTTTTAGAAATAAAAATGTTATTTAACTCTTCATAATTCATCCTTCACATCACTATTGCTACTCTGGCTGTCTTTGGCATCAGAGCTCTCCTTGGCGTCAGAGCTCTCGGATTGAGTAGTTGAGGTTGGTTTCTGGAGCTTGAATGGGATTGATGCATGTTTCTTGAGGAACTTGTAGAAGGCTACCACAGTACGATCTGTATCAACAGTAATCTGCAGACACCATGAACCGATTACATATTTTTAATCACCCAATGATAAAAAGCATATGCATAAGCATATTTAGAATATCTAAATTGATAAAAATATGTAATCTTATTTAATATCACTTACAGGCTCAAAACTCTTGTTTCCTGCTGGGAAGAAGAGAAGAGTGGGGTATCCATCGGGCTGCAAAGTGAAAACAGAGCAGTAGTCACAATTAAAATCTCATATCTTTCATTACTCAGTAAAAATGGATTTATTAAATGGATAGTAGATTCGGAATGAAAACACAAAACCCAGCAAGAGTTAGCACTAAACACCGTTTCTTTTGATAATTAACAATAGCATGTAACAAATACGCAATTAAAATCTGGGCTTACCTTAGCCCTGGGGTGCTCATTTGTTGTTCCATCCATCTTGGCTATTACAAGAGACTCAATACTACGAAGATGTTTTGCAAGCTTGTCGTATATTGGCTCCAGTGCTTGGCAATGGCCACACCAGGGAGCATAAATCTGATTCCAACAAGCATTAAATTAACATGATAAAGTTGCAGATGCAAATATAACACAAAAAGTTTAGGGTTAAAAGTTTACCTCGAGGAGAACATCCTTTGACTCATCCAAGACAATTTCATCAAAATTATTCCCAACTACTATTTTCACATCACCATCATTCTGTTACCAAGTTAGGAAACACGTTAGAAATGAAAAGCTAAATTAATAGGACATAATTGATGGTGGGAAAATAAAATAACATACACTATCAGGAATTGGATCGGACTTGTAAAATGGTTTTAGCTTGTCTTCAAGAAAATCTTCCCCAAATGCCTGTGAAAAATGGAGATTAGAAATTTAGTCAAAATTATTGCTATCAAACCTAATGAAGTATTGATAAAAGCATCCATGCACACTTCCTAGCATGTTAGCAAAATTAACAGAAATCGATGCAAAAAGTACCTTAATTCTGTCAGCAGTCACCTCTCCGTCAAGCACAAATTTTCTTCCATCATCATTCCCAGTGTATGCAAGTACCTGTATTCAAAATTCCACTGATTAATTAAATATACTTCCAAATGATTTAAAGATGTAACTGTTAATGTCATGATTTTCATGGCCTATCATTTAAATAAAATTAAAACAGGGAAGAAGAATTAATTACTTTTGGAGCATTAAGATACTTCCAAATGATTTAAAGGATGTAATATGTTAATGTCATGATTCTCATGGCTTATCATTTCAATAAAAATAAAACAGGGTGAAGAAGAAATAATTACTTTTGGAGCATCCCCACTGATACCAAAGTATTCTGAAACAGGCTTTCCAACATCTTCATTATCCAGGTCCACATATACAAAGATCAACTGCAACAGATAATAGTAATAACGTTAAATCATTTTAAAAAAATCAAAGTGCGCTTTAGGGGCAAGAGCTAAACAAACAACATGTGAAATTTTTATTAGTAAAATGTAGAAAGTAAATTTTATTACTTCCCATATGTAAAACGAGAGAGGGGGGGTTGTCAGTAAAATGTAGAAAGACCAGAATGAAAAAACAAATTTCAGATATCATTAGGGGCAAGTCCAATACTCTGATGATTTTAAAACGGGATGGATGTTTGCAGATACAGAGGATATGAAGGTTAAAAGGTGTTTAGCTTAGAAACAATTCTGCACAGCACTTTCTCTTTGTATTCATCTTGACCTGAAGCTAATCAAAAGACAACTTACTTTCTGAATTCCAGCAACTACCATGCCTGTAATATTTTAAACCTACTTCGTACCTAGTTATCCATTTTTTAAGTTTAGCAAACAGAAATTACATCCACCACTAAACTAAATCCCATGCCATCTTAACTATATCTCAGAATCCCTTCCTCACAATCTACTTTCATGACCCACTGAGCAGTGCCCTGCCCCAGAATTCACATGAAAAACAATGAATTCTATGTCAATTTTCACTGTTGTGATTCTGAAATAAAAGAAATGCAAATTTGTCCAGAGAAAGAATGACATTATAGTAATAATTAGTAGCCTGTAAAAAATATACCTTTCCCTTGAAAGATTTTGCTGCTTCTTGAAATACTGGGATGAACTTCTCTGAATCATTTGAAGTCGCAAACAGCAACAACTAAAATTGCGGTTTCAAACACAAAGCAACTTATCAAGAATACTATTCTTAAGAGATTACAATATAATAACATACAACTATATAAATACTTACCTGTTTCTTGATTGAATTTTCGAAGACTGCTGGGGCACTTTCTCTTGTAAAAATTGTTACCAAAGGAATCTTGTTGGAAAAGACAAAGTCCGCTATTGCAGACCTCTCAAATTTGCCATCTGCTTGGACATAGTGAAAATACATAATGTTTACGGGGAAAGAAAAAACAAACATGGCAACTGGAAACAAAGAGTAAGAATGAGAAACTAAACAAACCAAAGTGGTTATGTTTTTCTTCCTCCTTCTTGACGAGGATCAAAGCTGGGCGCTTAACATCAGGGTCAATATGGAAAAGCTTTGCCACGTCAGAATTCACAGTTTGATAAAAATTGACATCATCCTCAATTCTTGAAGCGGCAGCAAGCTCCTCACTCTCAGGACCCTGCACATTATGCATCACAGGATAATGAAGCATAAAAACCAACAATTTCATACATTCCAACTATACAGTCCAAGGCTTTGACTTAATCCAGAGAATCAAATCAACAATTGTAGAAGACCTAATATTCCTAAAGCGTCAGCTGCATGTGTGTTTGGTGAGTGCTAACAAAATTAATTTTAGATCACCTCGATTCCGAAATGAAGTCATTTTATATTTGAATGTTTTATTCTAAAAGCAGGTTAGTTGCGAGTATAAATTTTTGGATCCAATATCTAAAGTTAATTCAATTCAAAATCAATTCTGGACCAGAACTAACTCCTAAAGTAGAACCAAAATTGAACATTTACTCAAGTTAACGTGATTCTATATTTATGAACCAGAATCAAACCATGCACGGAGAAATCTGAATACTTACAACTAAAGAGTTGAGGAAGCCCAAAACAACTTTAGTTTCATTGGTCAAAATACTTTGAGCTTCCTCCAATGTAGTCAAGTTGTATATACCCGGTCCAATCTTCTTCTTAATCCACGTTACTATAGCTTCCCTGCATTCCAATCAAATTCAAACAAAAAACAAAAAATGAGTCAGTTCCTGATCCAATCAAATCAAGAGTTGTAAGGGGGGAGAGAGAGAGAGACTTACTTGGTCCTTTGGCCATTATAAGGCTTGTGAATGCCATCAGCGAAAAAGTGGATGGTGGGGAAACCCTGCACATCGTACTGCTGCCCCAATTCATTCTCCTCCGTGGCATCAACCTTTGCCAAGATGACATCTTCGCCCTTGAGCTCGGAGGCGGCAGCGGCGTACTCCGGCGCGAGGGCCTGGCAGTGGCCGCACCACGGCGCGTAGAATTCGACCATGACGAAGCGGTTGTTCTTGATGACGTCGCTGAAATTCTTGTCCTTCAAAACGACGACGTCCTTCTCGTCCACCTCGGGCAGCTTGTAGGCATCGGAGTCGTCCTCGAAGTCGTCGAAGTCGCCGTAACTGGCGTCATCGGCGAAGTGGTGGTGGTGGTCCGGCGCGGAGGTCTCATCTTCGAGGAAACTGAGGTCTTCATTGTCGTCGTCTGCTGCTGCGGCGGCGGCGCAGAGGGCGGGAGAGAAGGAGGAGAAGAGGAGGAGCGTGGCGAGGGAGAGGAGGAGGAGGATTCGCATTGTGTGAGTGAAGGGAAGAATGGAAGGAACTGAGATTGGGATTGCAGAGAAGGAAAGAGAGATCTGGGTGTTAACAACACTGCTTCTCTGTGACTATGTGCTGTGTGACTTCGTTGACTTTCAACTCAAATGTGAGCCCAACGAATCTCAACTCAATTCTCTTTCTACCCAAAAATAACGCTCACCCATTTTTCTGCTCCAAAATGTTGAAACTACTGTATTAAATATTGAGTTTTTAATTACTATATTTAGCACTAGTAATTCATAAGTAACTAATGTCATTAATATATACTGCATTCAAAACATAAATACAAATTTTGATTTCTTATATGTAACAAAGGAAAACAAGAGATAACGTAAAAAAAACTTATCATTTTCAAAAATAATAAATAAATCATAATTAAGTAAATTGTATAATGTATAAATTTACACATATATTTATTAATTAATTTCTTTATAAATCATGTATTTTTTTAAATTAACACTTCAATTTGGATTTCATTTTTTCTTTATACTTTGAGATATAATTATAAAATATTTTTTTATGAAAACTATGATTTTGTGTTAATTAATAATATAATTAAGAGAGAAATAAATTTGAAAAATATTATTTTTTATAATTTTTAATTTTCTCTCTCTTCATATTTGAGTAGAAAATAAAACAATTAATTACAAAAATAACTTTTTATTATCTAAAAAGTGTTTTCTCTCTACTCATTTTTTGTCTTTTAATTTTCTACTCTACATTTATCCTTCAAACCAACATACACTTAATTTAAAATAGAGATATTTAATTTTTTTATTTTAAAAAGTTCATACTTTTAGTTCAATTATTAATTTTACATCTATTTATTTTTTTAATTTAATTAAAATTTATACGTAATATATTAATTTTAAAAATCATAAAAATAGTTTAATTAAATAAAATAAATGTAAAGACAGTATTTATTTTTATCAAAATTACAAATTAAATGAAATTGAAGAACCAAAGTTGTGTTTAATAAAATATATTAACTAATTATAACAAAATTTTCTTGTTTAACAATTCTTTTATAGTTTTTATCTTTGGGATTTCACTACATTGAAAGTGAATAAAAGTACAGAAAATAATTTCACTATTTTACAAGATAATTAATTTTAATAGTCCAATGCATCAATAATTTGCTATGCATGTAAATGTAGTATGGATAACTGATTTGTTTTATCCTTGACAAAAAATTATTTATTTTATATCTTATAAAATGAGTTACTGATTTTAAAAGATCTTGAAATTGAGAGGTCAACTTCAAATGTTATAGTAGACATCAAGTGCAATTCTTGTTTAGGAAGGCAACATAGTTGAAACTAAGAGAATACATTATCTTTTTATAGTAACAACAAACAAAAAATAAAAGATAATAACATCATACATGCAACAAAATATCAAATATCATGCAATTGCTTATGGTGTGTGATAAATTTGAAAAGGAACATCTTTTGCAAATTATAATATCCAATCCAATTCCTACTTGTTTTCAACATTTTATTTACTTTGTAATAATTACAAATGAATAATATGGTTTCAGGAACCAATGTACCTAGAATAAGTCAATAACCATAACAATAAAAGTTTTGCAACAACAACAAAAATGGTTTTTAAAGTGACAGTGTCTACATTGGCAAGGCTTATTATTATTGGAAGAGCTCACTCCCAAGAGTCACGGCACCGATCTCATCGTTGAATTGAGAATGCATGGGTGCAATTTCTCTTTGAATCCGCTCCAACTCTAGCACAATTTGCGCCATTGATGGTCTTCTGAAAGTAGCATCCACACATAGCAATGCCAACATCAATATTCGTCTAGCACCATGCTTTTCTTGGTATCCCAGTGTTATGTCAACAAATTTGTCCAAGTCAACACAATTTTTTGCCTTCAAAATAATTAAAGTTGGGATAAGTAAGCTTAAGTTGGAAAATCCAAGAATAATTTGGAAGCATTAAGCATGTATAGCTATACCTGAGATACTATATTTTCATCTGGGTGTAACATGTTTTTGTTATGTGCTTCACAGCCACTAATCAACTCTAGTAAGAAGACCCCAAAACTGTATACATCACTCTTCTCCGAATAGTTTTGAGGAAAGCTCAACCTTTGTTCATGGGTAATTAAAAAGTTCATTTAATTTAAATAAACAAGGAAAGTTAAAATGGTTTAGATTCCATCAAAGAGTAAGTTGTAGCATACTCTGGGTCAAGAAAACAGTCTACATTTGAGGACGGGCCTGCCTGATCAACTTGTGTTTGCAATTTGCAGAATCCATAATCAGAAACCTTGGCAGTATAATTTTCATCTAGCAGAACATTGCTAGTTCTAAAGTTTGTGTGAAACAAAGGAGGAACCAAACTGTGAAGATGTTCCACTCCTGTTACAAAGTAAGACTGAATCGAGTGTTTTGAATTCAAAAAATAAAAGTCATAGCCAAAAGTGGTTTACCTTTAGATGCGCCTAAAGCAATAGACAACCTTCGCCACAGGTCTAATCTTCCAACAGGAAAACCTTCATTATCTGTATATTGCATAACCACATGCATGAAGCATAGAATATACAACTCAAGGTGAAACAAATCTCACGTAAACATAGAGGGAAAGATTACCATATAGGTGACTCCCTACATTGCCGTTAGGGAGATATTCATACACAAGTAATTGTTGATGACTATCTTCATAATAGCCTATGAGCTTGACAAGATGGATGTGGTGTATGTGAGCTATCTGTTTCACCTGCTATCCGTTGAAAGAAATCAAAATACTGGGTAAAGGTTTTCTAAACCTTCATATATGACAATGTTGGAGCTAAGAATGCTAGTTTCATCAGAACAAAAAAAGAGGCATCTAAATTACATATTACCTCAAGGACGAAATCTTGTGTCAGAGAAAACAGACGCCTTTTTATAGCCACAATAGAACCATCTTGAAGCAAACCCTTGTATACAAAACCAAATCCACCTTGACCTATGATATTATTATGACTGAAATTTCGTGTAGCTTGTTCCAGTTCCAAAATTGTTAACTGCCTTGTGTTTTGTGGAGAGAAAGCAGTAACATGCTGCGTGTTGACTCTTCCCATCTCAACTGTCAAAAATAATGTCATAAAATTGCAACAGAATGAATCAGAACGCTGAATAATTAATTATATCAATTAATTAAAAAGCTCAAATGAACTAACCAGTGGGAGATGGCATAGAAGAAGCAACCTCAGACGTTTGCCTCATAGATCTTTTAACACGCATCAAGCAGATATAGACAGTCACCACTATTGCAACGACAACTGAGGCAGCAATAACGCTACCAATTATGGCAGAACTCCTTCTTCCACCTGATTTTCTATCCTGAGTTTCTGGAAGAGGTGTAAGTGTTGGAATGTCATTATTCCCATCTATCTTTGCTGTTACTCCACCTGTTTCTCAAGTGGAGATTTTCTTACAATTCTTATGATTGAGCTGAATTTTTCAAGGAAAACATTTGAAGTGAAAAGTGAAATTTTTTATATCTAGTCAAAAGAGGATGTGGAGGTTTAATATCCCAAACCTTGAGTTACCAAAATTGAAAAACAAGTACGGCTAACAAATTACTCCTACAATTCTAGAGTGAACCTCAACGTTTTACTCAGTTTTGACAATCAATCGCTACTCTCAGAAATTCAGAGACGGAGAGAAGGAGCTTACAGAGAATTTGAGAAAAAAGCACCTGGATCTTTTAGTTTATAGCAGTCAAGACAAGGCCATTGCATTTGACATGGATATTTCACAATGCTGCATCCTAATTGCTGTGGACCTCCAAGCGAACCTTTGAAACTGATCAAAGCCTCAGCTGCAGTCATCAAATGTATAGTTCAGTAACTGTAACTCGTTAAATCATTGTCTCTCCCACATTTTATGTCTTCTATATGATATCTGACATGATGGCCAATGTGTACTTCCATGAGAAAAAGGAAACATTGATGAAAAGTTAATGAATTGGTCTAATTATGATCACTCCACCTAACCCACTAGGCTATAGTGATATAGGATTTGGATCGTATGTACAAGTCAATATGTACCAGGTACATTCATAATGTGCAAATAGAAATACCAAGCCAGCAGCACTTGGAATTCAGTGAAATTAAGAACAAAATTCCTGGAAAATTCACTCTTTTCTTTCTGAAGTCCCCTAAAACTTTTTGATTCAGAGAACTTTTTCAAGAATACATAAAAACAAAAACAAGAAAAGCTTACCGTATAATTCGTAGGTTGATCTGTTGGGAAATAAAAGTTGAATCAGTATGAGTAGCGGCAGCCTTAGCCACCATAGCAATCGCATTGTAAACATGCATCACCCAAGGAAGTCCTTATGAATTCTCAGACTCAGTTTCTGCTTCTTGATTTTAGAAGCAAAGACATCAAACTCGCCTCTGAGTCCTTCTTAGACCACCCCTACACAGTTTCAAAATACAGTCATTAAATATTAAGAAGAAAGTGTCATCCCCATAAGCTCATCAAGAAACATAGTAAAGTATGCACATATTCAAGGGGCGAAAACAAATGTGAAACGTGAGTAAGTATCAGTCAAATTCAACTGACAAACTAGCATAAAATAATGGAAATGCCACAAATTAAACCAAGATCCAAAGTGACAAAGGAAGTGGCTTAGTTAACCAGAAATGGCACGGGGGACAAAGTTCACGAGTGAAAAGTGAACATACCAAGAATTGTAATGAACTGCCATAATGGGAATAGATTATAGACTCAGAAAACTGATTTATATAGCGGTCAAAATTGAGAAAAAAATTGAATTCACGCTTTGCATGCTTCTAGAGTAAGTTACATATTTACCAAGAAGATGTGGAAGTAGTAGAAATAATTGTAAAAGTGATTGAAAAGGGAAGGTTAGTGTAAGACTCTAGTCTATAGCGTTAGCTTTCCCAAAAATCCAAACAATGGTCTTGGTTGACTATATTATAAGTATACTATCCAGCTAAGAAAGACCACAAGAAAAGCTGGAAAACGCTTTAAACAGGTTGTCTTCATTCAAATGGACAGGTGGAATTGCTGCTTTCTATTGAACATTGTTAAGCCCGTAAATTTCCACAGAAGGGGAATGGAGTTCCAAATCCCAAAATATTCCCAAGGAATCTCAAAACCTGGACTAAGAGCCAAGGGTTCTCCGAGCACCCTTGAAACAAGAAAGTATTTTCAACTACCCAAACCCCATTTACCTGTATACCAAACTGGTTTTCAGAATTCTTTTCCAGGCACATCCTCAAATACCTGCAAGGAATTGAAAATATATTCGAGTATTCAGCAAAGTGTTAACATTTTTACAAAAGCAAAATCAGGATTTTGTTTTGTTTTGAACAGCAGAACAGTATTGTTCATCCTGCAAAGTGTAATGAGAGGAGCACAATGTTGTGAGTGTGGACCATGGTAAAAGCATAAAGTGGTGATTCTCAGGAAGGTAAATTACAAAAGCCAAAAACATGATCTTTGTCAGGAAAAGCTCGTGGAATTTTAGATCTCTAGAAAGAGTCGAGGCTAAAGCAAGTACAGTACAACTAGAAAGTGGCAAATTGTGATGATAATTCAGGTTGGGTCTTGAACTGATTTGAGAGATATAATCCCGAGAAAAAGAAAAGGTCACCATTTACAGGACTCATTGCATAACAGAAACAGTAAGAGGAGACAAACAAACAGGGAGAGAATCTGTTCATCAATGCAGTACAGGCTCTCCTAGTGTAGCAGAAGGCCTAATACTAATAGCTTTTTTCTGTTTTTTTTTTTTAAAAAAATTGTCTATAGATTATAGTACCTTTTTTTAAAAAATTTGGGTCACAATGTAAAATGCTTATTTCTAAGATCTATAGATCCCACAGAAGCCACATTGACTGCTTTGCTTACGCGTTAGCATTGGAGAAAATTAGGAAAAGAGTTCCCACTTTCCAGATAGCAGCCACTGCAAATGGTGCAGACAATCCCATCCATACATGGTTCTTTTACCCAAATCATCATCCTGAATCGTGACTAGTTGAGAATGAGAACTTTGAATTTCTTGGGAAGTGCCCTCAAACTTGTAAACCTTAGGTTGTAGCTTAAATAGTTAAAATAGATATTAATTTAAGAAAAACAGCAAATGCAATGTTTCCACTTTCATTGATTTGGTTTTGGTGTGACTCTCAAAAATCATGTGCATTCTGATTGACAGAATAAAAATAATACCATTGTAAAGATTTACACCATAATAGTTTTGTCCTATAGAATAACCACCATTGATTTTGGTTATTAAGTTTAGAATGAAGGTGTGGTTTGTCCAATAACATGGGAATGAATAGGTGTGCATGGTGAGAAGTGTTGTTGTATTAAAATGACATGTGAGCATAAGAGGGTAAGAAGAAGTGGTTGAGTTGAAAGGATGTGGACAGAAGATGGAGAGAACATCCTTGATCCTAAAACGAAAGGACCATGGGATTTTTGGATCGAATGGAGTGGTCTGTTGCATGATGCTGACTGAAGGTGTTTGTGGGGACCCTGAGTCAAATTGTTGAGCTGCAGAAGAGAAAGATCACATGAGAAGAAGGGGCTGCAATGGTCTATTGGCCATTAGCAGGGAAAGTCACATGCTGAAAAATACTTTTGCCTTCAATGGTCAAAAACATTATTCTATTCCTGTTATCATATTTTGTTTCTGAAGTTTATCACATGCTTGTTTAGGAAAACTTAGTTCTCAAAAACATGATTTTCCTTTCTATATTCTCTCTTCTAAATCTTCTATGACTTTTGCCAATTATGATTTAATATTTTTTATATATCATCTAATTTTTATAATAATTTTATTAATATCAGTTTGATTTTAATTTGACAACCCCGTTGGAACACTGAATATTTCATCAATATTTTCACCACTTCAATAACCCCGTTCGATTTTAAAAAACATTAGTTTGTGTATGACTATTAAACTTTTTTTTCTTTCAAATAAAAATTAATCCACATAATTTAATTTATAAAAAATAAGTGAGAGTTTGTAAGAAAAACTTGAGGAGAATAAGTTATTGTTAGCTTAAAAATGATGCATCTTACTTCTTTGATTCATTTCTTTCTATCTCATTAATTAAAAATATTAAAACTTAATATAATTCTCTCAACTAATTTTTTTTTACATGTTGATCATTTATTTGAATTGTATAAGACTTTTATATTGAGATGACATGAAATTTTACACTCTAAATTTTAAATAAGATTTTGGATTATAAAAATGAAAAATATTTTTTATTTTAGAAATATATATTTCTGTAATAACTAAAATTTTAAAAGTGATAGGAGGTGATTTAACACAACAGAATTTCCAATTGTTGAAGGACTCTTACAAAGAAAATGCTTAATATTTTATTGTTGGTGTGTGACAATACATCTATAATAGACTGAATTTTTTTACCCAAATGAAGCATAAGATGAATAAAAGGTAGTGATAAAAAAATGCATTAAAATACCATGATATAGATTTTTCTTTTAACCCAAGCTCAAGTACACTGAAGCAACAATACAATATGAAATTTCCACATAAAATTAATTTAACTATTTAAATTCTATATATAAAAAAAGACATATTAACTCTGATCTGATATCATTCTAAAAACATAAAAGATAAAAGATGGTCTGAAAACTTATATAACATGCTATTGGACTTAACCCTGAGAATAGTCCATCAGATATTCAGCCTTTCACGTTAAAAGCAGGCTTTTCCTTCCTTCACTCCATAATTACTAACAGCACTCCCATATTTTCAAAATAATAATTTTACCTTCATAGTCTATTTGAATGGTAACTTATAGACTAAACTTTCCATAAATTTTCTCGAACAAGTTTTATGTCTTGAATAAGTTTTTTCGAGATAAGTTTTCTGAAACATACGATATGTTTTCTGGATTATCGAATCCTAAATATGTTTTTAAAATTTATAATCTAAAAACATATTTTAGATTAGGTAATTAAAAAAAATGTTCTAATATGACTAATCCAAAACTGTATAAAGTGTAGCAGAAGTGAGCGAAGGTAGAGCGGAGGTAAAGTACTTTAGATTTTTTGTTATCGGTATGGTGTAAAGTTAGTAATCATGGGAGTGCATGGAGTGCATGAAGTAAAACCTGAAAATAACTTGTAGCCTACTGCTTGCACCACCTTCATTGCTATTAAGATCACCTCTGTTTTTTCAATAAAAATGTCCATGACCTTTGACGATCCTCGTAACGTAACACTATGAAAATTTGTTTTAATTGAATAATTAATTCTTTATACATGTTGTTCTTTAAAAAAAATACCTTTTAAAAATAATCTAGTTAACTATAACACAAATTCATTTTTTCTTTTTTTAAAAGTAATCAAATTCCTTATTATATGAATTACTTGTTTTAATTCTAATCAAATTACGTTTTTAATCGTATCCTAATTAATTAAATTTCCTTTCAAAAATAATTAAATTAATTTTCAATGAACTAAGCCAATGTTGAAAATGGTTTGTTTGTGATTCAAGGAAAAAAGAAAAGAAAATAATTTACTGTTTTTTAAATTGTTCCATAAATTAAGCCGTAAAAAAATATTCAATGAGCAAACGTGTTCCAACCCATCTCGACTTCTTAGTTATTGGCAAAATGGGTGAGTATTACTGGAATCTGCCTGGATTTTAATAGAATATTTTGTATTCATATAATATAATATTAGTACGTGTATGGATAATATTTAATTTTTAAAATTAAATATAAGAGCAAGAATGGAGATGTAGATTTTTTGTTTTTTATTTTTGTTTTAATAACATTTTTTAATTTTATACTTATTTATGTTTTAAATTACTAAATATATTTAATTTATTAAGTAATTTAAAAAAATTATTAACATTTTTAAGTTTTTAGTTTTTTAATTTATTTTTAGAGCACGTGTTTGATTTTTATTTTTTTTTATGATTATTTGACCATTAATCTATTGTTATTTAATGATACTTTAATTTGATATTTATTCAGTTATAATTTATTTATTGTTATTTGTTATTAGAGAAAAGAAAATATTATTTTGACTTTAGATCATTTATAATACTGTGTTTTTTTTGTGATTTTTATTTTTTATAAAAAAATATTTAATTAATATTTGGAATAACAATAGGTAAGTATGATTTACTAGTTATTCAATAGAATATACTCATGCTCCATAGGATCAGGGATATGATAAAAATTTCATACTCATTTAAATTTGAAGAGGAAAATGAGAATGAATTTTTAGTATGTGAATAAGAATGGAAAAGTGAAACTTTTTCCTCTCCTGTGTGGTTCGCATCCAACCTCAATCCATTTCCTACAAATGTTTGATTGATTTCTTTTATATTTCTTATATACTTTATTGGTTCAATTTAAAATTATTTAATTGAAATGAGATAAATATGATTTGAAAGTAAGTAATAATTAAAAGATAATAAAGAAATTGAATTGGATTTTGTTTCTTAACCTCATTTAATCCACATGCACAAATAATTTGATATAAGACTATGCAATAGTAATTACTCTTTCAAATAAAATATTTTGATTAGAGAAAATGAGAGTTTTACTCCTTAACATGTTCTTACAAACTCTACATAATAAGATGTTGAAAATGACTTCCAAACGTTGAAGGTCTAAGAAAAAAACATTTTGACTTCATAATCTAAGAAGCTAGTAAGAAAACGGAAACATGTGACCTTGATTGTTTGAGAAGATCCAAATTGGAAACTGATCACTATATCACAATTCACAACAGTAGATACATTGGCTAACCAAAAACAAATGGAAGAAGATAACAGCAAATAACTAATAGAATAGTAGTAAGATATTAAGGGAATTAAAGTTCAGGGTAGGTATTACATTACATGCCCTGTTCTAAATCTAGGGTGAGATTTGGAAGTAATTATTATAGAGACAAAGCATGTCAAGCATCTTGAACAGCACCATTGTCTTTGGCTCTACTCATGTTGGTTCGGCGAGTGACCCTCACATGGTAGACCCCCATAGCCAAAAGCACAACAAAAGCAACACCAAAGATAATGCCAGCTATGCCACCAGCTCCAAATTTTTTCCTACCTCCTTCGGCTGTTTCGGCTTTGCTTTCATGAATTTCAGTGGCTTCCACCTGTGCTGCTAGAGGCATTGGTGAGCATTTTGATGCTGCACAAGGGTCTTTTGTCTCAGGCTTTTTTTCATTGGGGTGAAAGAAGTTATATGCTGATGGAGAAAAGGCTTCAGGATTCTCGTAGACAAGCCCATGAGGGGCTCTTTCTTGGGCTGTGACCATTGAGACAAGGGCTAGAGAAACGAGGGAGAGGAGAGACAAGCCAATGGGATTCATGTTTTTGTTTTGTCTCCTTGACTTTCTGTAAATCACTTGGAAAAGAATGAAAATTTGTGGGTGGGTTGAACTGGCTTTTATAATGCTATGCTTCTGACAGGAAGTGGTTGTTTCTTGGACCTGAATTTTTGTGTTGGGAAAAGGAAGCTAATGAATGGGAAACATAATTATGAGCTTTGCTTTCTGCAGACCCCAACCTTCATCTTTTTGTAGTTCCTAAACTGCCCCCATTAAAATTTAATTATACTAATGACATGCAGATACTTTCCCAAGTATTGATCAATATACTTGTGTCTTTCATATTTCACAACTTGAAAGATTGTGAGTTTTCCTACTAAGGATAGGTGAGTCTTTGATCCTTGGGTCTTATACAGTGATTGATTGTTAAAGGGTACATTCAGGCATGACCTTGTAAGAGAGTTCATTGAGCTTTTTTGGGTTTTTAATGAATGTGTATGTTACTGTGAACACGAATACAGAAAGAGAACATGAAATGAAGTTTCTTATGAATAAATTGTACTCCTTTTTCTGTGCTGAAAGAGTTAACACGAACCACTGCTTCTAGTACAAACAGTGTAACAGATGTAACAGCTCTCTCTAACTACTCTTAGATTCCAATCAACAACTAGTCTTCACAACTATGTCATCTCTACTGCCACTCAACATATATTAACATTTCTTTAATTCATTGAGTTGGTAATCCTTTATCCATGTCTTGATGGCATCAAAATGGTTGCACATGTATTCATTGAAACAGCTTGAGCATAAATATGGCTTCTTGTGACTACCATGCATATTATTATTGTGCTATTTGGAGTGTATTGACGTGGCTCCAAGAATGATGGTTATACTTGAGTAAGTAGCTTGGGACCGTGAGTGCTAGTTATATGCACTTGAGTAACTTGATCAAGTGCATTACAATGTGACAATATATCATACAATAATTAATTAACCATCCTTAGCAGCAGCTAAAACAGTAATCATTTGCTTGAAGTAAAACCTCCACTGCATAGATAGTATGCAATGCAGTGAAATTTAGTTTTGATTTTCGATTTCCACTGATAATGTTCTAATCTTAATTCTTCAAAATATTGGCTTTCTAACAGTGTTGTTGAGTGGATGTTATAACACTAGAATATTAAGGGATGAGGAGTTTAAGATTTATTCTTTGCTTAGTTGTTACGTGGAAAAGGAGTAGTAATTGAAGCATGGGGTTGCCTTAGCTTAGAGGTGCAGCAAAGGCCCTGTTTGGCACATTATTGCGAAGGCACAACGCAAAAGCGCATGCAAGAGGTGAATGTTAATCAAATGTGTTGTTCTCCCTCGGAGGCCCCACCATATATGTATGTGAATATGATGCCATGTTAACTAAAAATCAGAGTGTCCTGTGTTTTCCAAAACTAAACTCACTTTGCTAATTCTTTGGTTTTATTTTCGTAGAAATACCAAGAATTTCATAATTTTTATTTTAAAAAAATTAAAATTCTCTACTTTTAATTCATCCAATTATTATCACAAAATTCTAATTTTTTTTAAATTACTTATCCAAACAACATATTTTATCTTAAAACATTTTAAATTTAAACAAAAATAAATTAATTTTATAAAATTTTCTATCCAAAATACACGTTAGCGTTTTTTATACATATTGCTTATATGTCCAATTTCTTTACATTCTCAACGTGCCAAGAAAATTAATGATGATGGCCGAAAAACTCTTTTAGTTTTTTTTTTGCATATTCTTATTATTCAGTTGTATTCCTTGGAGTTTTTAGAACGTGATTTTTATACAGATTTTCATAAATGAAATCTTTATCTGCTAAAAATATTTGTATTTTTTTATCAGTTTATATAATTTTGTTATGCAAAATGCACACGTATCATTTCTTGTATGCTTTATTCGAAATTATCAAAGAAAAACTGGGCCGTGATCCGTCGCATGTCTTTATGGACTAAGGCCCATTTGTAATGAAGAAGGGCTTTAAGATAAGCCAACAAAAACCAAAGAAAAAAAGGGAAAATAAATATTTTTTTAAAAAAAGGAAAGACTACTCCTTGATTCTAAAATTGTATAGGCAATTTTAAGCTCAAAATTTAAGTCTACACCTGCTTCTATTTTGCCAAATATTCATGAGTTTAATTTTGATGTATTTAAAAACTATATTATGGAATAAATTGAAATTAATTTGGAATAAATTTTAAAATATTTTAAACAAAAAAAATGTCTGGCTATATAACATTCTAAAATTGGATGCTGACATATCTGAATTAATTATATAATTAGAGGGTTTGTTATAAAAGTACGTTAATTAAAACTATGTTGATATCAAACTCATAGCTTGGAACTTGGAGGAAGGAAAAAGGAAAACATTGGATTATTTGTTTTAATGCATGACATAGTGAACGAGAAAATTTGTGACAGGTTTTTTTTTATTCGATGATTTGCAGACCAGGCAACTAAACTTGTTATAGCCCTAAAATTCATGAACTCTGAGCCCATTTTCTATGATTCAGTAGACTTTTTACGGTGCAACTTAAAAAAAAGGTTAAGGTTATGTTAATTAGGCTGCATGAAATCAAATTAATATGATTACGGTTACGATTGAATTAGATCATCAAATTTATTATTAATATAAAATTAATTAAAATTTGATAATGAAGTAAAGATTGAGTCTATGACTGTGAATAGCTGTGACTTTAAATTTAATTTTTTTAAGAGATTTATTCCAAGTTATTATTATAATTTATTACTTATATATAAAACATATATATATATATGATAACAAAAGTCATCACCTAGGTATATGACTGTACTGTTTAATAGACTAGTTGATGGTTTGAAGGTAGCTATTATTTTGTATATAAAATGAATGTGACATGAAGACAAACCATAAAATAAATATAGTCGTTGATAGGAGTAACAATGACTTTCTTTTTATCTTCTGTTTTAGATAATAAAATACAAAAAATTGTAATTGACATTTATAACTTTACATTTTTAGTTTTGAAAAACGTTTTGGAGAAGTTATAACTATGATTTTGACTTATAATATATATATATATTTGTATTAATATAATAAAAAAATCATCACTTGGGTATATGTCTATGACTTTACATTCCAATATATGTACGTTGATATAATTGAATTTAAACCAAAATAACCGGATTATCAAATTCATAAGACTGTGGCGTGATAAGTTCGAATATAATGTAAACTTGTTTAAGTTAATGGCCATGCAGAAATATTATATTTTGTTCAGGAAATCCATACTAAAATTTTAAAACACAATAACTAATGTTTCTTAAAATAAACGTTGTAAAAACAATTCTTTTTAAACGGGGTGAGATGACCACTACTTCTAACTTTTCTTCCACTTCAGGTAGAGATAAACATTTTATCTAGCCTCTCTTTTATAGTAGTATGAAATACACACTTCCTCTAATCTCTCTTATATTAGTTTGAAATTATCACTTTTATAGTACAATTTTCAATGTTAATTTGAGTTTGTATAAATATTAATATACTTACCCAATATATTAGGATGTATAAGTTAAGTTTCAGCTCTCAACAATGCATAATAACATTTAAATCAGTTTATATTATTATTTATGAGTCAACATCATTTCATATGGTCACGGTTCTTAGTTTATTCTATTAATGAGTTTATATATGTAAAATGTTAATTCTCTTTATTTGAATTGAAACACAATATTTATAATTTGTTTTAAATTTTATGAATCTCTATAAACTTTCAAGTACACATCAAATGAGTAGAGTTTTTTCTAAAACTTTTAACACAAATAAAAAAGATGATAATTTATTCAAATGTCAAAATACACCAAATTACTTACTCTTTAATATTTTGATGAGATAAATATAATTTATTATGCATAAGCTTCTTATAACTTTAACTTGATAAAAAGTTATCTGTCAAAAGTTTTTTATTTGATAGAAAATATAGACATGAGAAAAACATTTTAGATGAAAAGTCTTAAAATAAATAAATAAATAAATAAATTTTAAATTTTTTATATAAATATCATTAGTAAATCATTAAAATTTATTATTAAGATGTTACTTGGTCTTAATTTTTTTAATAACAAAACTTTTTACTTAAAAATTTATATATCAAAAAAAATTTAAGTAAATTTCTGTTATCTTATCCTCTAACTCTTAGTTAGAATTGTCAAGTCTCTTATTCTATAACACCTTCGCAAATTATGTGTAATTATTTTTATGAACTTACTTAGAATAGAAGTAAATATTTTTGTATAAAAAACTGAAAAATATTCTTGGAAATTATAGGATAAGAGTTTTACTTAGTATAGAAGTAAATATTTTTGTATAAGGAACTGGAAAGTATTATTGGAAATTATAGGATAAGAGTTTTCTTTCATGTTATTTTGTTTTGTTTTGAAAACTTATTATCCAATTTGATGCACATGTAATCATAGGCACAGACTCAGGCATGCGAGAGTGAGAGATGAAGGAGAAATAATAAGAAAAGGAAAAGTAAAATCAAAAAGGAAAAAATAAAATAAAAAAGACTTAGAACCAAGGTCTTACATATTATTTTAACAAGTAGCATGTTATTTAAAACATAAAATATATCCACAAATACATATGTGATATAGTATTTAACATACGCCATCAAAATTATAATATTAAATAATTTAATGGTTAAAAAACTCGATCGTACATTATATGTAACAATAATTTAGATAATAAAATAACAATTTAGTAGCCACTGTAACACATAAATTGGGCTGGCCCTTTTATTTAAAAAAAGAGACAGAGAGACAGTATCCCGTACGAACTCTATCCGTTACCATCGAAAGGAGAGAGAATAACAAAAGAAAGTTGAAAACGTGATATACACGAATAGAAGCAATTATGAGATGATGACAAATTTCATAAATACTCAAATCACCAACCAATTAATTACACCTATTCTTATTCTCACAATCACCTTCTCTCTACAATACCAATCACTGCCCCCACTGTTCAATTTTCCATACTCAATGAATATATAAAACCAAATATTTTAAATTATCTTAAATGTAAAAATTATAATATATATATATGAACATAAAAATATTGACGACGGAATTAGGGGACAAAGTGGGTTGGGCCCGACGGGCCGACCCGCCAGTCCGATAGCATATAGGTGGGACGGGTTAGTATTTTAAACCCGTCAACCTGTATCAGCTCGGTCCGTCTAGTCCGTCAACTCGGGCCACAGACGGGGCAGGGCGGACCAATCCGCTGGCCCACGAAAAAAATGTAACATCTCATTCATTCTTACTTGTTTTCTTTAAATTTGAGAAAATAGTTATACCTAGACTTCAACACCTCAGTGATTGCAATTTCTTTTATAATAAACATTATCTCTTTTAGCTTGTACTTTTAAAATACCATGTCACCGTATACATCTTTAATATATTGTTGTAATTACAAAAATTCATTTAAATTGGACACAAAAAATATATTTTTTAAAAAAATAAAAAATAAAAAATATAGGCGGATCAACCCAGCTTATGACGGGTTAGAAATTTTGACCCGTAACACTATGACGGACTAGTCCGACCCAGCCCATTTTTTGCGGACTCATGATAGGACAGGCCTAAACAAACCAAATTGTCCCGTTTTGACACCCCTATACTTAATCATAAACATATAAAATAGGTAGAAAGTACCAGAAACATAAAATATGGCAAAGATAAGTACCTTACCTCATCAGTATATTATATTTTATGAACAGAGAACACAGAAAGAAAGGAATCCTAAATTATCAACCTAACGTATTTATTACTTTTTTTTCCATATATTTTCTTTCAAACTACTACTATATTATTGTCTTCATAACAACTACGATGAAGTTTTTTCAGAATAAATAAATAAATAAACGGCTTTATATCGTGTGCGATACTGCAATTATAATTTAACTGTGATGCTAAGCTCTTCCACTAGTACTAATTGTTTAAGCATTGGGATAAGCATCCCAACCTATACATTTACTATAGACTTTAGTGGAATTCCTTATTTAAGTTTTTTATTCATATAAACAATGTTTTAATATATATAATCAAATATTCTAATTAAAAAAATTATTTTTATTGATAAAGAAGGTTTCTTGTGAAGTGAAACTGTAGTAGAGAGAGTTATGTTTGTTGACGAAAAAAAGGTGAATTTAATAAGAAGGTTCAAGAAACTTGTGGTCACTTATTTACTGGTAGCGAGCATGATTGTGAAAGCACAACAAATTTAACCTATTAGGAGGACCACTCACTTTTGTTCTTATTTGTTCTCAAGTCCGATACACTATCATCAACGTTAACACGCAAACTAATTCTAAAAGATGGGACAAAACAGCAAGAAAGTTTAGCAATTAAGTATGTATTTGGATAGATTGGATTATTTTACAACTAAAATTCTGAAAGCAAAACTTTACCAAATAATGTTTTTGTAAAAATGAAATGATTAGGTTTTGCTCGTTTTCCTCTAGTGCCACCACAAGAGAAATAGCAATGGTTCTGTTCTTGCATAAATTCAAGTGCTTCAAACTACTGTACTTATTTGATGCTTAGGTTCGTTAAAGAATGAGCAATAATTAAGTGAGGAAAACTTGATTACTAAAGTCAAGGGTGATGGAAGTGATAACGCATTTGGAACAGAGGAAACGAGTGGTAAATTAGACGAAAATACAGCACTAGCGAACAAACAGGGGAAAAGAAAATTTGGCTAATGAAGCATCACGTCATATCATGGAATAGAAGTGAATACATGAGGGGAAATACTGGGAAGAAAAGAAAGAAATTAAAAACAAAAAGGGATACAAATACACCCTTCACATGATGATGACAATAATAAAAGCATTCTTATCTACAAATTCAAGAGCCCACGGTATTTGGTCTTTCTCAAAACCCACGGGTAAGGGAAAAAGCCAAAGGGAACTCCAAGAGAGGGACCTGTAGACAAACTTGAACTGAAACACTGTTGTTATTGTTTTGGGTGACAAAGGACAAATCATAATTTAGGTGGATAAGCTCATGCGTTGCTCCTGAAGGATCCAAGAGCCTTTATTGCTGCAGCTCTCAGAATGTATTGGTGGTAGAATGCAGCCACCGCCGCTCCAACAAACGGTCCAACCCAGTAAATCCACTGAAAATTTTAAAACAAAATCATATTAAAGTAACAAAAAACAACAACATAAATTTGAACTCCAAGTTTAAGGTTACAACTTACTTGGTCGTCCCAGGCTTTGTCGTTGTTGAAGATCACAGCTGGTCCGAAACTCCTTGCCGGGTTAATGCCGGTTCCAGTGATAGGGATTGTAGCCAAGTGAACCATGAAGACGGCAAACCCAATGGGAAGGGGTGCTAGCACCTTTATTTATTTATAATTTCAAAGTAAAATAAGTAAATAAGAAAAAGGAATGTAATTTAAGGATGAATAAGGTAAGAGATGGTGTGCTTACAGGAACATGAGAGTCCCTGGCGCTTCTCTTAGGATCAGTGGCGGAGAAAACAGTGTAGACAAGAACAAAGGTACCAATGATTTCAGCACCCAAGGCAGTGCCTTTGTTGTAGCCGTCGCTCACAGTGTTAGCCCCTCCACCGTACCTGTTGTAGTAGGATTTTTGGAACCCCTTCGCCAACCCAGCACCGCAGATTGCACCGGCGCACTGTGCTACCATGTACAACAACGCCCTCACCAACGACACCTTACGCCCCAGGAACAACCCCAGTGTCACCGCAGGGTTGATGTGTCCCCCTGTTACACCAAATCACAAACAATTAACCAGGTAGAGCAGAAATAGAAGTAATTGAAGCAGTAAAAAATATGGAGTGTGAGATGATCGATGAGAGTTCAATTTGTATACCGGAGATGCCGGCGGTGCAGTAAACGAGGATGAAGATCATGCCACCGAAGGCCCAAGCGATGCCCAAAATGCCAACGCCGTCACACTCGGTGTTACCGGGAATAGTGGTGTCGCTCTGTCTCTTGTAGCCAATAATGGTCAAGACAGTGATGTAAAGGAAGAGGAGGGTGGCTATGAACTCGGCTATGGCGGCTCTGTACAAGGACCACTTGGTGAGCTCATCGGGGTCGATCAACGGCGCCGGAGGTGGATCGTGGTAGTCCTTGGCGGAGTATTCGGGTTGCTCTGTGACCTGCTCAACGTCTTTGGCCATTGTTAGAATGAACTTGGTAAGAAGATGGCAGAAGAGAAGGTGATAGTGTGGTTTGAGTGAGGGTTGGGAGAAGAAAGATGGTAGGTATTTAAGGAAGAGTGGTGTAATGAGTGGAATTAATAATTAATTCAAAGGTTTTGTATTTATGTGACTATGTGGCAACGATTACATGATTAGCGTATTTTTTTGCCGCCCTATTAGCTTCATTTCGCTTGCATGGTCCCACCCTTCTATTATCTTTTCTCTATTTTAATCAAAAACCTTCTTTAATCCAACGGTTACATCTCCCTAACCCCAACAACTCATCTCTGTAAATGCAAAACTAACCAATCAATTTTATTGCTTACTTACTTTTATACAATAATCGCAATAAATCATCTTAAATAGGGGATTTTTGTTAACTTAGTTAATGAAAGAATAAAATGGACTACCAAATAAATGAAGCAATAGCCAACACAACGGTCTGATATATACTTTTTGTTGTTAATTTAAGTTTATTCTTACAAATCATAACTTTTTTTATAGATTCAATGTCTTTATTTAACGATTTCTACTCTTAATTTTACAATTTTTTTCAATCAACGATAAAATATGTATTAAAATCAATACATTAGAGTGTGTTGTTTGTTAGTAGTTCTTTAACAAAAAAAAAGTTTAAGTTTTATCAAAACAGACAAAACGAAAATATTATCAAATATACGTAAAATATTAACGATGATATAAATAGACAGAAGGATAAAATTTTCGTATTAATTTGTCCAATATTTTCTCTCTCATTGAACATTTTGTTTACGTAAAACATACAGAACTTCATCACATAAAGAATTTAATAGAACTCCAATCTCATACGATCTCATGGTTGATAGAAAAATGGAGTTTTTAGCCTGTGGATTATGTTATTTTATTTTCCAAAAGGGTACGAAGTGTATTTTTTTATATATTGGATGTGAAGTTATCTTTTAATTTGCCTGAACTTTGTCATTTCTAAAAATTTGACTATAGCCTTGTAGAACTTTCCAGCACTGCAAGTTCGTGGCTAAGAAATATTGGCATAAAAAAATTGCAATAGATTAAGATATATTAGACTGGGAAATAAAGGAAAGGTATCAATCACTATTGTGAATATTATATATGCAATTGTTGATGTGATTAAAATAAGGAGAAAAGGAGCTGTCACTTTTGTTGAGTGATGAAGGTTTGCCAGAAGAACTTATCTGGACGCACCAAAAATCAAATAGGTGCAGAATTTCACCTTATCTTCCTCACAATTATGAGGCCACTATATTTGCAATTAAATCAATTAACTATGCAAAGTTTAAATCACGATCACTATTTTAAACTGGGTATTAGGGTTCTTGTTCTACTATTATACATTTCTGCGTATACTTTCATAATCCAACAAAAAGAAGTTTACACCATAAAACAAAGAATATTCGAAGTTTCCTGTGATTTCATTGCTGTCTTATTCAGTTGATTGACAAATTGTTGTAAAATATTTCAGAAAAGAGATTGGGGAGAGCTGGAAAGAGTTCTGAATCAACTCTCATGTTCATTTAAATACTTTTTATGCTTTAAAAAAATTTAACCTTTATACTATAAATATGCACTTTATTATATTGCTGATTCCGTTTGGATATTATTATATAAGTGCAATGAAAAAATTATACACATGTTGGTACTTCAGAAAATTATTAAGAATGCTCAATAACCAATTGTAGGTAAAGAAAACAAGAGATAATACTTATATATAGTTAGATTGACAAATACAAGATAAGTTTAAAAATTGGACAATTTTTAGTCCTTTTCTTCTTCTTTATTAAGTTACTAATGCATTAAAACTGTTTAACATATTTTTTAAATTATCTCTAAACTAATACATTAAATAACAAGTCACTGTTTCTATTTATATGAAACAGTGCTAATTGCAGTTTATTTTTATAAAAGCATTGTTGAACACTTTTATAAACTGATTATTTTAAAAAAAATCTCCAGTACTCAATACACTATTGTGATATTTTTTATTTATTTTTTTTTTAAATTAGGAATGACAAAATGAACTCGTTCCGATTTTGACAAAAAATTTTCGTATTAATTGAATATGGGTATACCCGATTTTTTAAATAGGATATGGAGATGAGGATGGAAATATACATATTCGTCCCCTCCCCGCTTCCGTACCCGTTAAATACCCAATATTTATTCTTGTTTTAAATTATTAAAACATATTTAGTTTATTAAGTAATTTTAAAAATTTATATTAATTTTTTTTAATTTTTAGTTTTTTAATTTATTTTTATAGCATATATTTGATATTTTTTTACTTTTTTATAATTATTTAACCTTTATTTAGTTACTAGTTGATGATACTTTAATTTGATATTTATGTAATTATAATTTTTTATTAATATTTATTATTGAAAAAAGAATATATGTATCATTTTGATTTTGATTTATCTATAATATCAAATTTCTTTGTTATGATTTTTATTATTTTGTAAAATAATTATTTAATTAATATTTAAAATAACAAAAGTTAAATACGACTATATCCGTTATCTAGTAAGGATAATCCTTACCTGATGGAATGAAACAAAATTTTCATACCGCTAGATATAGAGATGGGATGAAGATAAATTTTTATTATGGGAGTGGACAAGTGAAACCCGTCCCAGCCCCAACCTCTTACCATCCCTATTTCAAATAGATATTATTTTAAATATTTTCTTTTAAATGTAATAATATTTTTAACAAAATTAAATATAAACTTCTCCCAATAAATTTCAAACATTGATTCAGTGTGTTATGGTAAATCATCCCCTTCCATGATATCTAACATCACGTGTTTAAATATTATTTGCCATAAAAAAATGTTACCAGTTTATTTGTTTCAATTGTTATTTGTAAAAAAAAAAACTGTATAAAAAATTTAGTGCATATATTTAAGCATTTAAAATGAGCATAAGTTTTAATTATTTTTCATTCAAGAACGAAAGTGTTATACTTTTCGATGTTCATTTTTATCCGTTTCAATCTTAGAAAAATACTTTTTTTTTATTTCAAGAATACATTTATTACTAATTAGGTTTTTATTATACTTGTATTTTTAAAATATTTTATAATATATATTTATTGTATTGAATAGAAAGAAAAATAAGTGAAATAAGAAATTGAATAATTATTTTATTTGAATTATTAAATTCTTTTATTATTAAAAAAATAATTAATTAATTTTATGAACAATGTTACAAATAAAAGTGTCTATAACTCACAGGCCTAAAACATGTATAAATAGGGTGGAGGACAATTTCTCTTTCTCCTGTTTCTGGAACCCTTGAAAAAAGATGACTAAGGAATGAATTAGAATCACAAGTTTGTCGATTGACTATTGCGAATATTCTGGTTCATTTACCTTACTGTTCCAATCTTCCACTGTTGATTTTCTTCCTTTATTTTCTAGTACTCTCTATACTACAAATTCTAACAATCTTTAGATAAAATTATTGCTTCCCTTACTAACTTCCACGAACATTTTTCTAAACAAAAATCAGATCATAATTATCAGTAGGTATCAAAATTGATAACGTCTATCTCAAATTGATAAGGAAATTTCTAATTAAAAATATATTTAACTTAAATATAAAATTATATGTTTTATAAGTTTTGTTTAATTTAGCTTAAACATTAAAAAAGTTTAAATCAAATCAAATTAATGTCTTTAGTTTGGTTGATCAATTTTATGATGTTTCTATAATACATGTATGCGGTATTTTTTTTGTAAAAATCAAATAACATTTAATTAAAAGCAATTTAAATGAGATAAAATATTCATATTTAGTTAATTAAATTAAAAAGTACACAAATATAATATAAAAACTTAATTATTCGAATTTCATAAATATTACTATCAAATTTTTATATATTTTCTTTAAAATTTTAAGTTAATTGTTTATTTTTCTCAAAATCTAAATTTGTTTTATTGAATTAGTAGAAAGTTGAACATATCTTTTTTATCACATTTCTCTTCAGAGCAAATTTCTTTTTGTTTATTTTTCTTAAAAATTATTTGTTTGCTTTGAAAGAAGTATTTGTATATAGAATTTAAAGGACAAAGATCAATCTTTATAACTGTAGATGGACTTAATTAATATTGAGTTTTGTGCAAAGTTTTAGTTGTTAATATTTAAAGTTTTTTTGAGTTTTAACATAGATTTTTAAAATATTTTTATAGTAATTTTATGTTTGTAATATAATTAATATATTTTTATAAATATTTATGGTCAGTAATATATTAAGTGAAAGAGATATTGAATTGTTGAAATTTAGAATGTTATAAATGGATTAAATTAATTTAAAATAATCTCATTTATAAATAAATTACCTAATTATATGTATAAAAATAAAATATGATAATTTTTTTAAAAAGTTATGAAATTTTATATAATTATATTCAAAAGTAATTCTAGAACCATTTTATTTATTGAATGAAATTAATTTATTTCAAAATCGAGAAAGTGTAATCATTTATCATTCATTTGCTTACTAAAAGAAAATTAATTAAGAATTTTGCTGGCAACACAAAATTCAGAAACGATGAGTAAATATAGAGATATACTTATTTCACTAAATAAATAATTACATGCAAATGTAGAAAGAAAAATTAAAATTATAAATTTGATTATCATTGGAAAAAAACAAGAGAAAGTGGTATATTAAAAGAAGTATAACTTAAATAAAATTTATATACAAATAAATAGATCTAATACTTGTAGATTGAAATTTAATAAGATATTCGTTTGCATGATAAATATTTCTTAGGAAGATATTAAAAAAAAGTTTCACATTAAAAAAATATAGCTTAAATAAGTCTATCTAATATCAATTTAAATAAATCAATTATTTTTAAATTAAAATCTAATAAATACATGTACATGTACATTTAGATATTGAATTAGATTATATAAGAGGTTGAAAAGAATACTAAAAAAATATTTTGTTTAATTTGTATAAGAGATTTTTTAAGGAAAAAAATTATGAGCATAATTATAGTAATCTAAATGAATTCGAAAGGGGAACATAAATGAAAAATTGTCTTGTAATTTGTATTAAAAGGATAGGAATTAATGGATGGTGACAGGATGAAGGTGGCTTTGATATTGATGAAGGAAAAAAAAAACGTGACAGTGTGAGTCAGAATAAGCAGCACATAAAAATCCATGACATGGCAAATGCCACAGAAGCTGGAAGATAAGTTAATGAAATTGTGTAGTTTGTTCGAAATTTCAAAGGAGCCACCGTCCAGCTCAGGAGTCATTCTCATCTTACACACCCAACACCAGAATATGTGTTCCCAGTCTCTGAACACGTGGTGCATTCTCACCCACAAATTCAATTCACTCTTTCTTAAACTATGCACATGATGTTTGAAACAAGAGAATTGGAGTGTAGCATATATATGTAGCGGAATTAGGTGGGCGGCTATACATGTCAATTCTGTGTTGTTATCTCATTCATCGTCATCATTGTTTCTTCGATTTCTCTTTTTTAATCCTCTACAACTTTGCTTACAAACATTGCTTCAATGCCACATTTTTTGTTGTCTATGTCCGGAGAGTGGTTGGAAAGATACCACCCAAACATATTTCTATTCCCAAATTTTGTGCACACATGACTCTCTGTTCGATTAGTCAGCCTGTCATTTATCACAACGCACTGACACGCTGGAGGATTCCAATAATTGCTGTCTTCTTCTCCATTTCGGGTTTAAACATTAGTTTTGTTCTTAATCAAGACAACAAGTTCTTCATTTTTGCGGTTAAGATTTTTAAAACAAAACAAAGTTCAGTGTAGTTGCTGTCCAAATTTATTAGGAGCTTAGGATATGCAAGGAGCACACATCTGGTTCACTAAAACAGGAAATTGCCAAACATCACAAGACTTTAGAGTTACAAGTATCGTATTCATTTAGGTAATGCTGTTAAAAATACCACCAGTTAATAAATATAATTATTTATTTTAATAAAAGAATTAAAATTTTATATATTACTTTATGATAGATCAGTTAATAAAAATCTCTTTTAGTCAGGACACATTTCCTTGCAGTGTGGGCTTTATTTCTCTTTACCAATTCACCACCATTGCTAATTGATTTCCTTCACCTTCATCTTTTCTTTTTATACCTTCTTTTATACTATCACAAATATAAAAAATATCCATCTTTTTTTCTATACCTTCTTATACTATTACAAATTTTATGTTGAATCTTTTAAAGAAAAATATATAAAAAAAGACACTAAATAAGATACAAATCAATCTATATAAAAAAATTAATATTTTTAATTTAAAGTTTTAAAACAATAAATTTATAAATTTTTTTATATATTATTTAACTAACTCATCGATATTTAAATTTGTATTTAGATTTTTCATAATTTTATAAAAAAATCTTAAATGACGTAAAATTTACACATGCTACATACAATTTAGAAGTTAAAAAAATAAATATTATATTATTATATAATTTAAAAGAAAGAAAAAAGTAATTTCAGATATCAAATTTTTCATTCAAAATATTTGTTCACTCTCATATCCACTTGTATATATATATATATACATTTTAAATTTGTACAATTTAAAATTAATCTTTTACTTATAAACTATACAGTTCAAAAACATATTATAAATTGTGAGAATGCCGAAATTTAATGTGCAGTCTGGGAAATTATGTTGAATCTGAATTGTTGAAAGCATTTGGTGCATTATAAGAATTTTCTTTAAGTGTAATGAAATATCATTTTCATATTTGCTAACTACCACAGAGGACAGAATGGGTATTTGAAAAACTTGAGGGTGTAGGAAAAAGAAATACGGAGTTACAGAAAGTAATTTCCTTCGTCGTTTCATCTTGTCTTTTCCTTTCTGACCCTATGCAAACGGGCCCACTGTTTATGGTATGGTTTTTTAGGGAGTACGGGGAATAAGGATGGGCTTCAGGCCCGATGAAATACCAGTTTGCACTTTTGGGTATGATGAAATAGTTTCCGTCTGAAGTAACATGGTTTCCACTTGTATTTTCAGCCATTAATTTGGACAAAATTGAAATTTGTTCATGAGGTTTAATTAACACAGTCCACGCACAGTTCCAAATTGTGGTCCAGTTGAAGATCAATCCATATTTGAAAGAGAACAAGAAATCGTAGCCCAATTGAACAACAAATCAGGCTTGAAAAAGATCCGAATGGACCTTGAAAACGGGGTTTATTTTTTATTACTTCATACTTTTAATTGAATTATTTGTCATATAATAATTATTCATGCAGATTACTTATTACAATATATATATAATATATATATAATTTATAAATAATATACTGATCAAAATCTTATTTATACCAAATGAAAACAATAAACAAGACTATTTCAATTATAATCCAAAATTTATTAATGAAACCTATTGATGAAAGAATTTAATAAAGTTTATTCTTCAAAACTAAATTTTAAATTTTAAATCCTAAACTTAAAATCTTAAATTTTATATTTAAATCCTAAATTTTAAATTCTAAACTCTAAACTATAATCTAGTTTCTATGTTGCCTTCCAAACCAACAATTAATAACATTCACTGGCTTTGTTTAACAGTGATTTTCTTAAGGTGAAGATGAAAATTCTGGAGGATGAAATTTGTTCCTGATTTGGAAACATAATGGATAAAATAGGATTTAACTAAAAATATGATTATCCCAACATTTACTTAATCACATATAAGATGAGACTTATACATAATGCATTAAAATTATTTAAACTGCATTTGCATTTGTGTTGTGGGCATTTTTGGATGAAATAAACATTCTTTAAACTCGATCTATAAGATATTGTTGATCTTAGATGTAAAATTTCTTTTAATTGAAGTAGTACGTGGTTTTTTTTTTAATTTCAATTTCTAAAGTATTATATACGCGCAGAAAATAATAAAAAAATAATAAAATGATATTATGTAGTTGAGCATGTGCTTTGACATTTTATCTTCTATTTGAATAATTTGTTTGAAACTCTGTATTCTTTTAAAAAATAATATATCGATATTTATGTATTCATATTATATATAATAAGTTTCAAAAGTTAAATAGAAAAGTAAAAACATTTTGTAGATAAAGTGTGTACTCTTAGTTATTATTGGATATAGTTTTTTTATGGACTCATCAAAGTAACGTGTTAGGTTATAATTAGATAGTTTCAGCCTAGATAAGTATAACAAAGTTTTCTATAAATATTTTTTCAAAGAGATAAAAAAGATAAAATATTTTTTTAGAAAGTATAATTGATTTATTGTGTACAGACTAATTTATAGATATTTCTCATATAATATTTCTAAATTTTAACTTATAATTTTTTTAGAAATACTTATAAATAGAGTTTTCCAAACATGGCAAACTTATAAAAGTAATAGGTTTCTGCAAATATGTATATTGTCAATTCAAGAAACCTAACCAAATTAGAATGATAGGGTTGGATTGCTTCTATGCCCATCCATATGACAGGTCCCATTTGAAAGGTGTGGAATGGGCCAAAGATAAGGCTATTAAACCCAAGTTTTAGCTATATTAATATAAACTAGGTATTATTTTTTTTATATAAAAATATTTTACATATAATTTTTTATCTAAAGCACAAAAATGTTTAAGTCAATGTATCAAATACTTGAAAGTCATTACATTTGGACCATAAAAGAAATCATATTAAACTTTGTAAGACTTTGTTGAACATAATTTTGAATGGTGGTGGAAAATGGTTGTAGAGAGAGCAATATTTTGATAAGTTTGTTGTGAAGATGGATGTTGTGATAAAAGGATTAGGATAAGCATATGGGACCATTGCAACTTTCAACAAGCAATAAATGTCACAGTTGATATGCTAAAAAACCTAGCTAGTTACTAGTTAGTAGTTAGTAATGGTATGGTAGAGTACTCTCTTTTCCTCTTCATTTGGTTCAAATCAAAAGATGCTGCAATTTCCAACTTTCCCTTTTGGCCTTCAAAAAATACACTTACCATAACTGTGTCTTTGCAAATCATGATGAATTGTTTATAAATTGACATTCCTAGATAATAAAGGAAACTTACCATGCTAGCTTGCAACATGCAAAATTGGCATAAATATACTAAGATTGGTCAGAGTGTAATTCAAAGAATTTTGAAAATTTAAATATTGTAAATAGAAAAAACAATACAAGTAAAAGTGACCAATCATCATAAAATTTAATTATAAATAAAATTCACAATGAAAAAAAAACAATATTATTATATATGTTAATATAGTATTTCTTTAGAAGAATCTATGTACTTCCACTTGGTGAAACAAAGAACCCATGAGTTTCTTATTTTCAGGATGTCTTTAGCCTTTTAATGTTAATAATCCATTTAGAATATTAATTATAAAATTAAAAACTGTAAGCTTTTATACCAAAGTATTGTTCATATATCTCCCCACAGTTTTCAATATAATCCCATCATGATTTGGTATAAAACATATCTATTTATTTAATAATATCCTTAAAATATACATTTTTTATATTATTTTTTTTTATAAAGTTCTGATATTGTTTTAAATATAACTAGATACCAAATCCCACTTTGTGAGAGCATACAAAATTGATTATTAACCTTTAGAAAGTTGATTTAGATGTGGCACAACAATTAAAGGACGTGAACATATATAAATATATCTTCAAAAGAACAAATATAAATCATATCCTCCAAAACAACATAAATTGTATTGTTACATAAGAAAGAAACATATATAGATTATACTATAGGGAATAGTGAACTTTTACTAAAACATTAAAAAAGCTTCAAATTGTAAGTTAAATATGTTTGTTAGGTATTGCACTTTTATATAAATTCCAAACTTTAATATGTATATATGAGGCATAGTAACTTTAATCTCCTATCAGTCCAACAAAATAAGATATTCAATAGAATAAAACTCACTCACTTAGTTGAATAATATATGTAAATTATTATAAATATTTCTACATGTTTAAATTTTTTAGTTAATATGTTTAAATATGAAGTATTCATCCATATATATATATATTGTTTGTTTTAATAATAAAAAATTAAGTATTTTGATGAAAAAAATTGATTCACGTGATAGAAATATAAAATATATGATAATTTTAATTTTTAAATAAGTATTAAAATACATTTTTATTAAAATGAGTATTTTTAAGTTAGAATATAAATTAACTAAATATAATTAATAATGTGATAGAACATAATAAAATTATCTACCATGCATAATTACATGCATAAATGGAAAAAAATAGTATAATGAAAATGTGATATATGTATATAATTATTAAAGTGGCATAGCAAAGGAAGCATGTGTTTTTTTATGTAAATTTTATAATTGGATAGAGAGGTATTTTATATATGCCTCTCACAAACTTTTTGACATTTTTAAAAATAAAAAAGTTAACCAATAGAAAGAAAATGTAAAAGGGATAGATAATTATAGAGTAGAATATTATTTTGGTTATACTTTTCTTAGACAGGTAGCTAAGTAAGACATTCTGAATGCACTCACTTGCATTTAAAAGTAAATTAATGCAAATGTGTTTAGAAAGAGGTTGAAAGGAAGCTATTGATTCATTGTGTCTCAGTTGTGAAGCTAAAGTGGAGAAGATGCTTATGCTTTGAATTGTATTATATTCTCATAATCATATTTATAACATCTACAAATCACTATCAAAAGTAGGACACAGATTCAAGATATCAATACTTAAAGTCACATTTTAACTGCATTTTTATTTGTAAGTTGAGGAAAATAAAATCAAGCAAACAACAATGTGGTGGATATTACTTAATACCACAACTTGTTCAAAAAAATAAACTAAAAAAATACTGTTCTGGTTCTGGCACAGTTTGATTCTTTATTAAATTCGACTTTCTATTAAAATAAAAATATATTATTTCTACAGTTTTTTATTAAAAATAATCATTTAGATGTGATATCTTTTCTACCACATCAAATGGTTTCATTAAAAATAATTTAAAAATTAGATTCTTAGAAATGAGATGAAGGAGGGGGAGAATTTTTGGACATGTATGAAAAAAATGTGCAAATATACTATCAAATCAATTATGTTTAAAACAAAAATAAGTTACTTTTTGTAAATATAATTGACTATGTAGCATAAAAAATAAATTATAAAGCATCATGATCGTTTTTACATGTATTTTTTCTCTTTTATTATTATATTAATAAATAATTATAAATTATAAATTATAAATTATAAATTACTATTAATAATAAAGTTACTTTTTTCATTTATATGTTAAAACTAAATAATTACTTTTTCTATCAAATTTTAGAATAGTATAATGGAAGTCAGTTTTGAAGAGACATGTGAATCAATTTTAGAATAAGTCTTGTTATTCTATATTTTAATTAATTTATAATTTTAAAAGAAGATTAATTAAACATGTGAAGGAAGAGTATTGAGATTATAACATTATGCTAAATTATACATTGAAATAGCAGTACTATAATGAAGAGTTATAAATGCATGTAGTTAGAAGTTGGTATAGGAAGAAGGAGCAGAGAAGCAAATGGTATAAAAAGTGGAAAGAGAGGGAAAAGAGAAAACAAAAAGCATGTGGCTCCACTCCATTAAGCAAAATGGGAATTGGGAAATGATGTGATTATGGAGAAGCTTTGAAAGGATAAACATGGTGATTATGGATGTCGCATCTGAGAGGACAATTGATATACAGTTGTACTCAGCTGGAAATATGAAACAACTCTGCACTTAATCCCTTCCCCTTCCCACGCTTCACACGTGTCCTCCTCCTCGATCCTCTAAATGGGACCACCTTGTCCTCTTTTTTCTATCCCGCCCAGGTGAGTGGAACCCCGCTCCGCGACAACTTTCTTCAATCCTTCTCCTAACCCTCAATTCACTTTTTCACATTCACCCCATTATTTCCTGCCTGGGGTATTTTCGTAAATCCACTCTACCCCCATTCCACTCATGCCTTATCCAAAATGCTTACGCAAAAAAAAAAAAAAAAAAAAAAAACCCAACAATTTTCTTTCTTTTTGTTTTCAAGACGCAAGCTAACCTTTATAAAAGCATATACACTAAACCAACAGAGCACAGTGGTGAAGAACCAACCTCATAGTCCAAACCAACTATTCTCAATTATAACTGGTTCCAAGGTTTATAGGAAGTGCCATTTTCATGGCCACCAACATCCGCAGACCTACCTATCGCTTTCTCCCTGCGGTTGCCAGAGACTCGCTCTCTGATTCCACCTTTGAATTCGACGAATCTGATCTCTACAACTCTGCAACCTCTAGTTCTCCTGAATTCCGCAAATCCGTACGCGCCTCCAGGTTCCACAACAACTCCTCTTCCTCCATGGGCTGCGTCGCTGCTTCCGCGTCTGTGCCGGTCAACGTGCCGGATTGGTCCAAGATCCTCGGCAGCGAGCACGGACAGAACCGGAGGAGGAACTACCACGACGATGAAGCGCAGAGCGATGAAGAGGACGGAGGAGGGAGAGTGCCTCCGCACGAGTTTCTTGCGAAAACGAGAATCGCGTCCTTGTCGGTGCACGAAGGAATTGGGAGAACTCTGAAAGGACGCGATCTTAGTAGAGTTCGAAACGCGATTTGGGCGAAAACGGGATTTCAAGATTAGAACCTAAACAAACCCTATATCATAGGACCATAAGCTGATTACTATTACTAATTTACTACTGTTATGAGTTTTGTTCATAGATCTTCTGAGATTTATCATTTTGCGGAGTCTTATTTTCTTTTTTCGTGATCTATGTGTATCAGATCGGGATTTGAGATTTTAATTTGCAGCGAGAAGTTTTTTGTTTTTTTAATAATGTTGTTGTGTTTATTACTCTTTTACTTAAAATCGTCAATTGTTTTATTAGCTTTCTTGCTGTTTGGGGATTGGACCGAATATTTTGTGGTGACGACGAAATCGAAATGGTGAATTGGTGGGGCCATTGTGGAAGTAGCAGCTGTCAATGATTGGTGGGGTTTAGGTTTGGGTTTGGGGGGTTCATTGATGTGAATGGGTTAAGCGTGGGACCAAAAATCAAAATCAAAGCCTTGTGCATTTGGTATGATCCCATATATTTATGACAATTGATAGAGACTCCTAACTAATCAAAACAACATTTCTGCCTCCATTTTGCCCATATAAATTGTATAGGTTAGGTCATTTCTTTCAAATGAATTCATGAAAAAATCTTTTTCATATGAAAAACAAATACAAAAAATGTATTCTATTGGATTTTTTAAAAACTTTTTTAATAAAAGTATTCTGATATTCAATTAAAACTTACAAATATTAAAACAAGTATGAGATTACGTATTTTAGGGCCAACTAATTTAGTTGTGATCAATTCAAATTTTAAAGAAGAAGCTATCGCATTAAAATACCTTTTAATTTGTAAGATACAAATTTTAAAATAAATTAATAATGATTATTATACAAAGGGTTCTAACATTATTTATAGTTTATTCTATTTTTTTTAATTTCTTTTAAAAAAATTTCCATATATTTTTTATTAAAAAAAAAATTGATAAGGGTAAACTTGATAAATTAGAAACACAAGAAATTGGTAAATTTTTGTTGGTCCAATTAGAATTTAAAACAAGTAACTAATTTGAAATATTTTTATTGTTATATCAACTTCTTCTCTTTTTTCTGATGGGTTGAGAATTAAGAAAAAAATATTGTTCATTCAACGTGTAGTTTAAACTTACTTGCAGCAGGTAGAGGTAGCCGAACAACTTGAAAAATTATACTTCAAGCGACATATGGTCACTCAAGTCAAAGTGATGCGGTGAGTAATGATTACTTACACCACATAGACTCGTTCAAGTGAAGCATGTCGCATAAGTGAAAATAGTATTTCCTCTCAAGCGAGGAAATCTTGCTCAAACAATAAGCTATGAGAAAAAGTTGTTCTTACCCTCATTTCCACTCAAACAAAAAAATCTCGTTCAAGCTAAAATGACAACAAAAGTATTACTGTGTCATTTTCGCTCAAGCTAGAGGATCTAGCTCAAGTGAAAATGATGCAGATTTAAACATGTTTTTAATGAGTTGAGAAATTAGTGGCGACGATTGTTGATCATGTTGTGAGTGGATAAATGTTAAATGATGTTTTATAAGATGATGAATATGTTGATATGTTCATATATAAGAATGATGAACCTTGTGTTGTATATCTGTAAATATTGTTGTTAGATGGTATGTTATTGATCTTATAGATGTTGTTAGCCTATCAAAAGGAGTAAGTTGTTACTAATATAGCTCACAGTAGGATATAAGGTGTCAATATTCCTACTGATGAGTGTTGAAAGCTTTTGATAAGTGAGTTGTTATGGTCTTAATAGGTGTTGATGTTGTTGTCGGTCCTTTATGGGTGTTAGCCCTTCATGGGTGTTGTGTTGACCCTTTTGGGGTGTTGGTACATTACACGGTGTGGTATTGTACGATAAGGAGTAATAGTAAACATGACAGTTCATGGATAACTGGTATCCTGGTTTCAGTGTTACCTAGTCACGTAAACCATTCATCAGGTAGTGAGAAGCTGATAGAGGTTTATGTTAGACTCTTGGAGTAGGTGTATACCTAGCTCTCAATAGCAGGTGCTTTGTGCCACCTTGACCTTAGGTATCCCAGTCCAGACCACCTTGAGGGTCAAGTGTTAGTCTCTAGTGAGACTTTTTCACCATAAATATAATCTTTTGGAAGACGCCTTATATTTCGTCATAATAGGAATGGTGATTGAGTATAAGGTTATATTTTTTAGTTGAATTATGTTGTTTAATGCTATATCTTGATTGTTCTATATGTTAATTGATTATAATATAATTGTTGATAATTTATGTTTATTATTTATAATAGTTAGTTCACCCTTATTGTGTGACGAGTGTCATTGCGCTATGGTCATACGTGGTACCTGAACATATGGTGTTGCAGGTATTGGCAGAAGTGAACAAATTTCTTCCATTTTATTTTGGTTAAATTTTTGAAGGACTTTTATGTCTTGTGGTTATATATAGTATAACAAAGTATTATAAATTATTACTCGACTGGTATGATAATTATTTTATAATATACTATATAATTCACATTATTTTATTTTATATGATAGAAAAATAGGTAAACAAAAGAGAAATTTTTTTGGATTATTTTAAATCCATAAAACTCTTTTCAGATTGTTTCATATTATAGAAATCTTTTAAAATTAAATTGTAAAATAAGAATCATAAAAATCTTTCAAAACGATTTTTTTTAATTTCTACATTTAGAAAAATAAAAATTTACATATTTTAAAAGTTATTAATCCTAACTAAATAAAGGAGTTTCCTCATTTCATTATCTTCATTAAATTTGTGATCAATTGGCAAGTGGAACCAATAGAGTTATTTTATTAAAAAGGATATTATTAATGTATTTTATTCTAATAAGTGAAACGATACATTATCTGTTTTTATATATTTTTTAAAAATAGTAATGATAGTGATTAAAATAAACAACGAATGATTTGTAATATGACATGAAGATCTAAATTATTTGAAGAATGTAAATAAAACTATATAAAATAAATAACAATAATAATTACAAATAGATGATATATAAAATACGTATACCAAGATAAAAAAAAATCAGTGATAGATTTTTAATGTATTTTAACAGAATTATTATTAATTTCCTGGCTGTTATGTGTGAAAAAGACATTATTAATTTTTAATGAGTATTTTAAAAGCATTAGTTAATGAGACTATTATTTATGCTTGTGTTTGTGAAGAAGCAGAGAGATTAATGATTGCTAAATGATTATTTAAATAGTTGCTGTTATGCACAGTCTTAACAATTTGCTTTATAAAGAGTCACCCGAATTGACTCAATAAAGAGAGACTTTGAAGTCTTCAAACGCATCATCTCGTCTCAAATCAAATTCAAAAGTTTCAAAGGACTAAATCTCCACTTTATTTAGCTGCAAAGTAAAAAAAAAAAAAGGTGTATTAGTTGGGTAAATAAGAATAAAAAAATATTAAAATATATTTTTTATGATTAATTATTAATAATACTTACTTAATAATATATTTACACATTTTAAAAGAGTCAGATCCAACTGCCCAATCATTTATCTATATTTTTTCCCTTTCTTAATAAAAAAATTGGAAGAGTTTGCAATAATTATTAGCATTTGAGAATTTGGTGGTTGCAAAGTCAAACCACGCATGGAGATAAAGACTATGACTAAATCAATTTTTGACATTTAGGGACAGCCACATGTTTAAGCTACGTTGATATTTTTGTTGACTGAAGGGTAGTTTTGCCATTCTTAAATACGGTATTTCATCATCTTTAACCTACAAAGAAATCAATACTAGAATTTTTTACTATAGAAGTCAATTAACTACGTCAATTTCATTAGTAAATAAAGTGATTTATACTTAAATATTTTTATTTAGTAACTAGATTGGTAATGGATTTAAGCATTAAATTTTTCATCAAATGCAAATATTACATAAAATTACTTAATTTCGAACTAGTTGTAAATTAAAAACACTTGGTATGTAAACATTTAGCTAAATTTAGACAAATCAATGAAATGTTAATGTAAAATGTTGAGTGTGTATTTGTGTTAATGCTTCTAATGTTTGGTAAATGGAATGCTAGTTGTAACGTGAAACATTAGTTGGTAACTAGTAACTAAAAACAATTAAACCAAACTTATTAAATTGCAAATGTTTAGGGAAATTATATATTAAAGTAACTTGTAGATATAAATAATATAACAAGACATGTTTGTGTGCTGTTTTATATACATTTTATATTTATTGATCAAATATATTTTAAGGATATTTTAATTAACTTCAAAATCTTACAATAATTTATTTATAAATAAACTTTTTTACTTATATTTATTTACTTTCAATTGAGATATTTGTGCGAAGTGTGTATTTATATTGTACTATATCTTATTACGACAAAACTCCGTTGACGAGGTCCACTTCTCCAAGAAATATAAAAACAATAAAGTTCTGCATTATAAATAAATGAAGAAAATAAAATAATTAAATCAAATCTATAGAAAAACATAATAAATATTTAGATGACAGTATAAAAATAAATATAAAATATTACAAATTAGATTTTAAATCAAACTTAGCAATTAAAAAAAACTCTATTTTTCAAAGAACACTACAAACTATTGTACTCTTATTTTTAATAATTGTCTTTATAAGAAAAAAGAAGTTTTATTTCTTTGTTAAAAAAACACTATTTTTCAAAAAACACTACAAACTATTGTACTCTTATTTTTAATAATTGTGTTTATAAGAAAAAAGAAGTTTTATTTCTTTATGTATATAATGTTATATTAATTACTTTTTAATAAGTATATTTTTAATTTGAAAAATATAAAAATAATTAAATTATTTTTTCTATGAACTTTAAATAGTATGTTATTTTTATTTGTGGATAGATTTTATTTTGTCATTCTTTTTTTTATAGTAAAAAAAATTTATTTTTACCAGACACTAATTTTCATTAGGATTCATCTACTCATATCCCTAATGTGAAATGAACAAAACTTTAATGCTTTTATTGGTACGTATACCAAATCTTTAAATGAAATTAGTAAGTTTTTCATCTAACTAGGCTTAGCAAATGGATAGGTTTTGATTTTTAATCTAATCCTCGACTTACTTAATTATTTTTGTCCCACTGAAAATAGAAACTTGGTTTTATCCTCACATCCATCCCATCAGGGGTTGGATTTCGCCGTCTCACTTCATTCTCGTTTCATTTTATTTTTTAAAAATGTAATTTTAAAAATTATTTATTTAAAATAATAAATTTAAAAAATATTTAAATAAATCTAAATAGGTAAGTATGGCTAATATATATATATAACAAAAATATACTACTAAAAATAAATTTATAAACACTAGATAGTTTAATACTAAATATTATTTTCTTATACATAAATTAATTAATATTTCTAATGTTACAAATTTTAAATTATTTTAATAATGAATTATGTTTTAGTTTATAAATTTTAAGTTATAATATGTATATAAAAGAGTATTTGATAATATTTTTTTTTTACATATCAAGTTTAATTTATCAATCTTTAAAATAGATAATATAAAATCTAACAATCTTTTAAAATAAATATCAAATACATATTTAAAAATACTAATAAATTTAGATGTTTTAATTGTTAAAGTATTTTTACATAAAAAAATATAATGATAAACTTGAATTAAACATCACGTTTCTTAATGTGATATTTTTAGTTGAGATTTTATTAAAAAAATTTGTTTTATTACGTATTCATAATATCTATGTTTTTCAAGTTCTTATTATTTTATTTTATTCATAACTAAAATGATATAATTGTATAATTTTATATTCCGAAATACAATAGCATTAAATATTTATTAAATTACTATTATTATTATTATTTAATTATAAATCATTTAAAAATAAATTTAAAAATTATTAACTATTTTTTAATCAAGTTATTAAAATTATTAAGTATTGAAAAACTAAATTATTTTAAATTTCTATAAAATTATAAGTTAATGTATAATTCATTATTCTCATAAGAATCCCCACAAGCAGCACTTGCTAGTTACTTTGAATTTCTCTTTTGCCTCTTCCAAGTATTATAACTAGACACACTCTTTTTCCCTTATGTTCCTGGACCTGTCTGAACCTCTATCTATCATATACGCAATTCAGAAACCGTACGCTTCTATCTGTCACTGGGATTCAGATTTTTTATTTAGAACTATTTCTTTTTTATCATTAATATATGACAATGACAATGTAAATTCATCCCCAATCATAACATATAAGATATGAGAACACTAATTAAAGAACAGCAATATAAAGTTAAAAAAGTGGTTTTGGAATTCTTTATCAAGACAGATATTAAGAAGGAATAACCTACATTTTTAAGTAGAAAGATATTACAATAAATTGAAACCTAAACCTTAATTCATAAATTTAAACCATAAATCTTTAACTCTAATTATGTATAAAGAATTATTATAATATTATTATAATTTAATTATTCATTGATATTTTATTCAAAAATAAAATTTTAAATAATATAAATTATATAATAATCCATAATTTTATAAAAATACGAAATAATTTGAATTTTTAATAATTAAATATTTTAATAAATTTGTTAATATTTTTTAAATAACAATTTAATAAATATTTAGTTGTGTTGTGTTTGAGATTGTAAAATGATAAAATAAAATAATGAAAAATAAATTAAAAATATAAATAGTCTAAGTACTTAATGAAATATAATTTTTTTAATAAAAATTAATTAAAATAGAAAATGTATAAAAATCTTAAAAGTTATTTAAATTATTTTTTTCTTTAAAACACCTCAGTAGTAATGAAATAACAATCATATAATTTATTTAACAACAAAATGTAATAATAAAAATTCAATTAAAACATTTAGATATTTTAAATAGTTAGTCGAACAAAATATTAATTAAAACTATAAAAATTTTAAACAGTTAATTAAAAAATTAATAAAAATTTAATTAAAAATAAAAAAATTATTAACAAGGTAAAACTTAATTATCTCAACAAAACATAACCTACGTGTACACTAATAACAAGAACATACATGTACCAGAAGTGGCAAATTGCAGGGTTGGGCCTTGAGAAACGTATCAGGCCGGCCCACACTTGACAGTGCGTGGCGGGTTGCACACTCGCGTCTACTCAGACTCACTCATCTCGCCAAAGCAAGCGACACTGACAGGCACCAGCGGTGACTCTCTCTCCCTGTCTCCTCCATTGAATTGCAATGAGCGATATGAGTTCATGGGAGCATGACCCCGAACCTGCCATCCGGCTCCACTTGCCCCCCCTTTCATCGAGCCTCTTCGACGCCGAACCATCGGACCTCCAACAACCCAATGGATCCGCCGCCCGACCCTCCTCCGATCCCTCCAGCCCTACTAGCAGCGGTTACGCCGCCGAGCGGGGTAGCAGCACCGCCACAACCGTCTCCCAGGTCGAAGAGGTCCTTCACAACGGAATTCAGGAGATTACCATCCACAATCCCCAACCTCCCTCTCACTCCTCCTGGCTTCCTGGAAAACGACACGGCGATGAGGTATATATACGTTTCTCGCTAAATTCATCGAGTTCGTCTCAGCGTCCTTCACTCACTCTCTGTTATGAACAATTACAGTTAACTGATTATTGATCTAATGATTAGATTACAGTCTCATGTAGAGTTGCGTGACCGTTGCAGTTGATCTCGGCGTAACGCAAATTAGGCTTGTCTAGTGAAGGATTTGAAACCTTTATATATGGATTTGTTTGTGCGCATACTGATTGTTCTTTCTAGTTCGTGCTTCCCTTGCTATTACTCACTATGGTGAACTATTGTTTAATGAGTGATTCAAAATTCTATTAGCACAACTTGAACAGAAGAGTGATAAATTCGAAACTCGACTTCCTTTTGTTTGCAGTTGTTATTCCTTAGATTTCATTGATGGAGATTAAATGCTGCAGTGCAGTATAGGGTTTATAGTTTTTATTAAATTCACAATTCAATTATTTTGTTGAGTCTATGATGATCGTGATTTTTGAGTTTATTACATAAATAGAAACTCTGGGGAAATGAGCAGTGTTTTAGAATCACTAGCGAGAAATTGTGTCCTGGGGAAGGGGATTGGCAACTGAGCCTGTTCTCTCAGTTACGATGTTGTAAGTCAAAATGAAATGCTGGAGTAGAAATAATTGTATGGGGTAACAATCGTGACTAAATAATGGTTGGGTCTCAAGCATTGGCTTTCAAATTCCATAGACTCTTGTAGATATTATGAGCTAGTTGGCAATTCTGATTAAGAACTTTAGTTTTTCCAATGTGGATTTTTTTAAAATGAGGGAATTACAGTGAAGATATCTGTAAAGGCTGTAATATCATATTCTGTTTGATTGATGAATAAAGTGCAGGATGATGCTTCCATTTCATGGAGAAAAAGGAAAAAGCATTTTTTTGTTCTCAGTCATTCTGGCAAACCAATATATTCTAGGTTAGTGTTTATCAGCTTCTTCACTAAAACTCCCGTAAATTGCTGTTCGTATCTATTTCTAGGATTGCTGGCTCAAACTTCACAACCGATTCCTCTATTTCTTGTCTCAGGTATGGAGACGAACACAAGCTTGCTGGTTTTTCAGCAACTTTGCAAGCAATAATTTCCTTTGTTGAAAATGGGTATTGTATCTGTCTTTATTCCGGTCAATTATAGCCCAATAGTTTTTGATTATAGCAATATTCCTAAATACATTCAATTGTTAACTGAATATAATTTGAGTAGTTTTTCTAAGAGTTCTGTTATGTTTTCAGGAGTGACCATGTCAAATTGGTGAGGGCTGGAAAGCATCAGGTCTGATCATACAGTTAACTAGTAAAAGTTTTTGCTCATACGTATAGTTTCATTTAGACCTTGTAAACCTTCAAGCCCTAATAAATACTATGTTAAGCAAAATGATATCTATATCCTTTTTGAGTTTGAAGTGCAAGTTAGAGATATCATATATAAGACATGTTTAGATGAACTCTTCCTTAAACACTTCTAAGAAGAAAAAAATGAAACTGAATTCTCCAAAAGCTAAAATTAGCTTTTATGTAAGTTAAAAATAAAAATTTAAAGAAGCTACATTAGAGAACTTCTACAAATTAGTTTGTGCGTAAGCTAATTTCAGCTTATGGAGAAACTAATGTCAATTTTTTATCTTATTTTGTTATCCGAGAAGTGCTTATGGAGAAATTAATCCAAGCGGACCCATATTTTCTTTTTTCTTTTTTATTGCTGAGCTTCTCACTTATGTTATTAGTGTTTAGCATGAAGAGGCCTTTTAGCTGTTACCAATAAAATGATTGTGACATGAAATCTTAGTCCGAAATTATGATGCAGGTGGTTTTTCTTGTAAAAGGACCAATTTACTTGGTCTGCATCAGCTGCACAGAAGAACCGTATGAGTCACTAAGGGGGCAGTTGGAGCTAATTCATGGCCAGGTATAATTATGTTAGACTTGAGTTGGATGCTTATATGCCCAATGGAAAAGTGGATTTTTTGTTTGCTTACTTGCTATTTCTTTTTCTTCAGCATTTGTGTTTCTCAACTTACTAGTAATTGTCTGTTTTATGTCGTTGGAATGGACTAGTTATGTTGCAGCGGTTGTATGATACATCTCTGTTATTGGTATGTATGCAGATGATTGTTATACTAACAAAGTCAGTAAACAGATGTTTTGAGAAGAATCCAAAGTTTGATATGACACCCTTGCTTGGTGGAACAGACATTGTTTTCTCTTCACTAATCCACTCTTTCAGTTGGTTTGTTTCTGTGCTCTGAACACTTTTTGTCTTTTAGTTTTAAAATAGAAATGTTAAAACATTTCCTATAAGATAGAGAGTGATTTTTGGTGCTTTTTATGCATTCTTCTATGAATTTCTTTGGTGGGTTGGGGAGTAAGGGTTGTTTACATTTCTCAATGACTTTATATTTGGATGGTGGACATTGTTCTCTATCTGATTGTGTCAGGAACCCAGCTACATTTCTTCATGCCTATACTTGTCTACCTCTTGCATATGCAACAAGGCAAGCTGCTGGTGCTATCTTGCAAGACATTGCTGATTCTGGTGTCCTGTTTGCAATTCTGATGTGCAGACATAAGGTTTAACACTGAATTTGTCTAGTTACTTGCTAACATAACATGATAAAATAATTCATTAAAGGTTGAAGGCAGGTAATCAGTCTAGTTGGTGCTCAGAAAGCCTCTCTTCATCCAGATGATATGCTGCTTCTGGCCAACTTTGTTATGTCAACTGAGTCCTTTAGGCAAGTAAAACTTACTCTATTATATTCCAGATAGCATTTCATATATTGTTTGATAGTATAGTTTAATTTTCATTTAGTCTAGACTCTCTAGTTTCTGTTTGATGATATAGTTTTCTCTTTATTCAGTCTACATGACATAAAACTCCTTAAAACATGTTAACAAATCATTTGGACTTTGAATTTCTTTGCTTTATGGTTATTAGATTTAGAGAAGATGCAAATCAAAACTGTGTTCTCCTCTGCTGAATTCTCCATTTATTAGTGATAATACAATATTTTGCAATAAATTCTGTCTTGCAGCTTTGATATGGTACCTAATTATGGAGATAATTATATATTTATAGCTGTACAATCATGCAAGATCTGTAACCGACAAATCTGCACTGATAATAACAAATATTCTGCAATATCTACAATGTACAACAATTAGTAGCAAATATTTTGCAAATCAATTCCTTTGACAATGCTACCTTTTTACATTTTTTAAAATTTTCTTGGGATATGAATATGCAGGACTTCTGAGGCATTTTCTCCCGTTTGCTTGCCACGATACAATGCTTTGGCATTTTTGTATGCTTATATCCACTTTTTTGATGTGAGTTGGATTTGATTGCACTGAATTTGCTATATGATATGCATCTTATAAATGAAAGAGGTCACACAGATCGTGACATGTATATATTTGGCAGGATGATACGTATTTGATGTTGCTGACCACAAATTCTGATGCATTTTACCATCTTAAGGATTGCAGGTAAATGATAGTTTAATGATCTGACTGCTGTTATTATTGGATTCATGGTGTTTAATTTTGGAGAAAAGAAGGAAACTAAAAAGATGAAAACAGATAATGGTTCATAGCAAAGAGACCCTCATTCTCTATGTAGCTATAGCTTTCTTCCCTTCATAGCTCAGAAATTTGTTTCCCAATTCACAGGATTAGTATCGAAACTGTCCTTTTGAAGTCAAATGTCCTTAGTGAAGCTCAGAGATCCTTGGTAGATGGTGGGATGCGTGTTGAGGATCTACCACCCTTGCCTTATTCTAGATCTTCTCATTTAGGTCAGCATAGGCTTCCATCCGATTCTCCTGAAAGATTAAGGGAACCTGATTGTGGCATTGGTGGTGCTGCTGGGTTGTGGCATTTCATATATCGCAGCATTTATCTAGATCAATATATATCTTCAGAGTTCTCATCACCTATTAATACTCCTAAGCAGCAGAAAAGGTAATGATTTTGTGGAAACTTCTCTGTTTTTTAGGTTGCTGTAGCTTTCTTTTAATGCCTAATTTTTATTGCCAGCAATATAACCTGCGTCCATTGTTGCAGATTGTATAGAGCTTACCAGAAGCTTTTTGCATCCATGCATGATAAAGGACTTGGGCCACACAAAACCCAGTTTAGAAGGGACGAAAACTACGGTAACTAATTTTTTGTTCTTGCTTTGTTGAAGAGATGGGTATGTGATATTGAGTCTGTTGTAGTTATTACCTGAATCGCCTGTTGCAATAATTTATTTTTAATTCAACGGAGGTGGTGATAGTCCTTTTTTTCTGTGACATCTGCTCTTGGGTTTAGTCCTGGATGTTTAATATAGAATGATTCTATTGATAAGCAAACCCCTTATTTTCTGCGAGTTGCATATAGAGATATATACCAATAATAGACTAGCCAATCTATACATTTTTTGTTGTGCTTTGAAAAGTCAAATCTGCTAGTGAAAACTAAACCTTTTGAGTGGTCTACCTCTTGGTAGAGCTTACACTGTTTGTTTTAGTTGCATTGAGATATAATTGTGCCATTTCATTTGGATTCTTTGTCGAAGTCATACTAGTTAGATAATTTTTTTTGCAGTACTGCTCTGTTGGGTAACACAGGATTTTGAGCTTTATGCTGCATTTGATCCTCTTGCAGACAAGGTATTGTTTTAAACTTGCCTAAACATTTCTCATATCTCAATTATTTTGTTATACAAAAAGTCAAGGTCCTATAACTACTATATTTTCTATCACTGGCCAACTGTATATTCACAATTTACATTCAATGAAAATCTGAAAATAAATATTTCATGTTTAGATTGCAACAGTTGGTAAAAATACCTCTGGTCCATTACTTTGAGAATAAACCATCAATTTGGTGTCTAAAGTATCACTCTCTCTCCTAAATAGACCTTAAACTAAGGAAGTTATATAAGTAGGCCCTAAAGTATTAAAAACCATGGTTCATGGTTCCTTAAATATTGAAAGAATCTTGAAATTAGTCCCTCTCAATATCAGTAAAATATATCAATCTGGGAACTAAATTGAGGATATCCAATCCTTTAGAAACTATTTGTACAATTTTCATTATAAGGACTCTTTAGGAGAGAGGATGATACTTTACGGAGTATATATTGACGATATATTTAATTTTTTTGCGGAATGATAGTAAAATACTTGCATTTATTTTCTGTTACTCTGGTTGGATAAAGTCTGACTATTTATGCACACCGAGATATGCAGGCCTTGGCAATAAAGACTTGCAACCGGGTGTGTCAATGGGTAAAAGATGTGGAAAATGAAATATTTTTGCTAGGAGCTAGCCCCTTTTCGTGGTGATTTTCTATCAAATACTGTAACGTGTATGAGAATGTTCATTTAATAAAATTTCTACAGAATTTATTATTTCCTTATTTTCCCTTCATGTTCTATTAAGAAATTCTTTGATGGAAAATCATTAAATTATCATTATGTTAGTGTTTACAGCGGAACTGCTTCTCGGTTTTAATTTTTTTCTATTACCATTAGTTCTATGGCATCTAGGTTTATTTGGATAAACTTTTTCACTTGTACTTACAAGAGAAGAGAATAAGGTAAAATAAATTGAATTTGAGCTGAAGTTAAAATCAACTTGTACACTTAAAATTTAGTTTTTCTTCATTTGATTTCTACAATAGGTAAGGTTCAGAAATTTCTTCTAGTTCAAGAGTGCAGTATCATTTACTTTCTTGTTTTCGTCGCTTGTAAGTGCTATATAGTTTATCGAAACGGGCGAGACTGGTTTGATTGTGTGATGGGTTTAGGGATGATGTCCCATATAAGATCATTATGATCTGTTTGCATTGATGGATGACAGTTTAGAGGGGCGATTGTGCAGTCGTTTCATCTTTGCTTTTGATTTTTTATGTAAATATTGACTGAAGATTTGAGCAAGGTGGCTGTGTGCATCGAGTATGATGTGAATAGAAGTAGTGGTTGAGACCACGTGCTTAGCTTCTCATTTACAGAATTTGAACTGAAATCAGCGAGTTGCGTTTTCGGTGTGGCGATTTTAAAAGACCGACAAAGTCTGTACATAGCATACTCGACATGGTGCTTTTTTCCGCTATTACAATTTACATTGCATGTCGACATGGTTCTTTAAGAGGACGACTTCCAAGGAAAAACAAACAGGACTAATTCAACTAAGTCACACTACATGATAAAGGCAGAAATTTCCCTCAACCATTATTTATTACAGTGTATTTTATTTTCTGCGTTGGTTCGTCCCTTTTCATGGTATGTAAGGAAAGGCACTTAGCATCGCCCTATAGTATATTTACTTGTTGACTGGCATGAGAATGTCTACATGCAAAAACATTATTTTGAGCCTTGAGTTGGAACTTGAAAACGAGATACAGCTTATAAGCTTTCTACCTACAATTATATTGTTGAGTATTTCAAAAACTTTTTATGAAATGATTTTATATGTAAATATAAAATGAATTTAATTTTAATTTTAAATGCTATTAAGGTTGGGATATATTTAAAAATAATAGTATTAATCTTATAATAACCATTCATATAGCTTATGATTTTAATTAATGACATTTATTTCTTTTATATTTAATAAAATAACTTCTAACTCTTTTGTTTTATTTAAAAATATTATATTGACCAAAACTTAAAGAAAAAACTATAAAATTAAAAATTAAAGTTTTGAAATATAAAAAATATAAAAAATTGAATGATTTAATTATTACATTTTAAATATCATAAAAACTATAGTCCACTTAATTAAAAGTTGATCTATAAAAATATAAAAAATTATATTTTGGGAAAATATTTCAATGTAAAATAAATAAATAAATATAAAAATATTTTTTATGATACTTTTAGTATTTTTTAAAATAAAATTCAAATATACGGGTATTGCTTTATTAAAACATAAAAGAAATGAATTTCGATTTAAAAAATAAATAATGTATTGTGTCATTTTATTAAAAACATAAAAGAGATATATACCTATTTTAAAATTAAAAAAAATGTGTAAGTGTCATTTAACATAACCACGTGAAAGATAAGTATAATTTTTCCTTATATTTACACTGGAAAGATAAAAAAAGTACAACTTATATTAATATATTTTATATTTATCTCTCTTATCTTTCACATGGGTGTAACGAACATTTTGAGACCGAAAATAGAAGTTAGGAAGGTGATTAAAACAACATAGATTTAGAGTTTTTAAGATGAAAAAATCACTTGAAAAAAAATGGTTTTGATTTTGAAATGGGAGAATGGAATATAAGAGTAATAAAAAATGCACAAATTGGTGTTAATTTATGAAAATATTAGTTAATATATTATTTTCTTATCCTATAAATATTTATTAAGAATATTATGAAAAATAAGTGAATCTTCCTCCTTTAAATTTATTTATCTTTTATATACAATATTTAATATAATTATTTTTTAAAATCCCAAACTTCACCAATTTTTTACCTCCGCGGAAGTTTAAAATTTTTATACCATAAATATATAAAAAAGTTAAATCCATCATTTGGCTTTTTTTCACCAAAAATATTTTGGATTTGGATTTTATATTCGGTGTTTTTTTAATTTCATTTTTGGATTGACATTTGGTTTATTCTTTATTTTTCGTTTGGGTTTTTCTTTTAGATGGATGACATTTTTTTCTTCTCTTTTCTATGTTATTTTTAATAAAATATATTAATTTTTTTATTGATAAAAGTTCGTACTTTTGTAGGAAAGATATTATTAAAACCGTAATTTTATAAAAGCAAAATTCCTTCCTCATTTTCAAATTCCAGACCTTTGTATTAATAAATGAATTATTATTATTATTATTATTATTTGTAAATGGACATTGTTTTGTTATTAATGAGATGATAAAATTGAAAAACGTGAGAAAAGATCACATGTTAAAATATATAAAAATTATAGATTTGATGGTAAAACGTATGGAAAAATTTACCAAATAATAATAGTTAAGTGATAAAACATGTAATGAATCCTAAAATTTGTAAGTTTTGAAGGAGAAAATATTATTTGTTTTTCAAAGAAATAATTTTACTTTAATCATATATCTATTGTTATTTAATTTTTAAAATATGGTAAGCATTTATTTAAATGAAAGAAATGCATAATAAACAGCTAATATAAATATATTATTTTCTTTTCGAAAGTGGTTTAGATTTTGTTTGTGATGGGTAGGATATTTTTAAGAATGTCATTTTTAGGAATAGTAGTTTTTAAAACATTTTATACCTATGGTTAGTATTTTGATATAATTTGAAATGTATGTGCAATATTAGGTGATGATGAGACAAAATATTTCTAAAAGTAAATAACTAATTATCACATCTCATTTCTCTATCAGTAAGTATTCATCCATCATAATAAAATCAAGTAATCATTCTCACATCTTATGGCTATGGGTATAGAATGATGAAATTAATGTTAAAAAAATCTAGGATTAAGCTTTTTTTTTTCTTCAAAACTTAGTAAGAACAAGAACATAATAGTTAAATATGTAAATACACTTTGTAGGTCATTGGACCGAGTAAAATAAAATGTGCAATTTGTTAGGTATATTTCACCCACTACTTATTTAAAATACAAAGATAAATAGCCTTTGCAGCACATGAAGATGCCAATAGGCATAGAATCATGAAGTTTGGGTTTCAAAATAATGCAGACAAAACTATACCTTATATCTATTTCTTTTTTTAAAAAAATATTAGTATTTTCTCTATAGTGTTATTTTTTTATTTCATTTTCCTTGCCCTTTTATTTTTTATTATTATATGAAAATAAGTTGTAAAAGATAAAATGAGAATAATGTTTCTCTTCTTCTTCTTCCACTGCCCTTTATAGCACATGTTTTGAAAACTTTTATTTGTAAAATTGACATGTAATTAATCTTTAAATCACATTTTTTTTTTTGGTAAAGAAGTGCCGACAGGTAAATACTTACAGTGAAGTTTTTGTTTGATTGTAATATTTTTTTTTTCGTTTTTATATGATGCAAAATACACACTATCATTGATTATTTCATGTCCATTAGATAATATTTTTATAATAGATACAAAATTGTTAATTTATAAAAAAGTTTAATTTTCAAATATATATTCATTTTATTTTAAAATTTGTTAAATCGACAATAACTGCTCGTAACTAGCTGGCTTTTAAAATTGCAGAGAAAAAATAATTTAAAAATATACCAAAAACATAAAACATATTAGTAAATTAAAAATGCAAGTTTTTTAATTAGAAGAAAAAACAATACAGTTTAACCACATATTAAAAAAAGACAATAATTTACTCCATAATTTATTATGTAAACACAATGTATCTTAAATTATGTAATTGTAATACCCCGCAAAATAATAAACAATACAAATAATATATAATATATAATATGATATATTATAGAGTTTAATAAAAAATTATTTCAAAATACTAGTACTTACATTTATTATCTATAGAGATTTTCATTTTTAGTGTATAAAATTCATATTTATATTTTACTTTTAATTACGTTTAAAATAAAAAATCTATAATAATATATAACTTATAATAATGTAAAATATATTTTTATTTTATAGTTAGTTATATTTTTAAATAAAAATAAGTTTATATAGATTCTATTTTTTTTATATTTTACATTTTTGAGTTTCTCCTCTTATAAGAAACAATATGTTATTTAAATAATATTTTGTTATAGAGTCTTAAAAAAACAAATACCAGCAACTCATCTAAAATCCTTAGAGTTTCACTGCTTGAGCAAAGAGTTTCCATAGAAGATGATTATATCTCTATTGCTCAAACTTCTATTCATAATTTTTTAGTGAGAAGAATTATCGCTCAAACATCCAACTGGTCATTTAAACAAAAATTAAAATTAAAATCCTCATTTGACTGTTAACTCAAGTGACATCTCAATACTTAAATGAGATATGCAAAAAAAAAATTATACATAAAGCTCAAAACCTATCTCAACCAAAGTAGCCTTTTATAAATACTAAATATAATTTTATACTAGTGAAAATATAAATTTCTCTAAATAGCTAGCAATGTTTATTTTGACCCTTCAAAGTTGTTACCAAGTTAAAAAAACTCATGTTAACATCAATATCCACCCAAATTCATTTTAATACATAAATCATCAATTCAACATTCATAGTAATCATACACAAATCAATAATAAATTACACTTTAAAATCACTTTTCTAACTTGAAAATTGTTTGCAATCCAATAAATGGTTACAAAAGTTGGATTTTCACCAGAAACACCAATGATCTAAAAAAGAATAACTTAAATCATATAAAAATTAATCAAAAACCAAACTAGTTGAGATGATTACATTTCTTAACCAACCTAATTAATATTGAGTTTAAATACTAGCACAAAAATATTTGAGACGGATTTTATAACAAAAATACACTTACTCTAAAACAAAATATATTTAGGTAAAAATTATTTTTGACTCGTCAACTATTGTACTGTTGAATCTATTTTTTTTTAAAGAAATTTCAAGTAAGAAAAGTAAAGAAATGGGAGATGATGGAAGTTAGAGAGAGATTGTTCGAAGAATAAAAAAATAGAAGAGAAATGAATAAAAAAAATAGACTTGGATCCATAAATTTACATTAATAAAGTTGAGTTAAGATATGATTGGCTAAGTTTTGCCATATGTATATGAAAAAAAAAAGATTTTTTTAAATCATTTACATGAAAGTATTCTTGCAAATTAGTTCATGAGTAATAATATACTATCACTACTATAAATAATACTAAATAACATAAAACACTCATATATGTAGCGTGTATATATATATATATATATATATATATATATATATATATATATATATATATATATATATATATATATATATATATATATATATATATATATATATATATATATATATATATATATATATATATATATATATATATATATATATATGCATGTGTGTATCTATATTCATATATATATATATTTTACAAAATATGGGAGAAAATGTTTCTCGTTCACATCCATGAGTTTTCTTTTAATATTGCTCACAATATGCATGATTATTTGATCTTATGAATACAATCATCACATAATAGTGTCAAATAATTTACAAAGACTAGCAAAAAAATAAAAAAAATAAGACAATCTAAATAACATAAAATCTACACAAGTGTACGTACACATATAAATAAAAATGTTGATACAACTAGACTTCAAATCTAATATATGTATAGTGATCCAAAAACACAAAACATGATGTTTTTATCATTCACAATTTACACCTACTTATGAGATCGCATTTGCATTGTCCTTTGCTCTTGTGTAAAAATACAATCATCACATAATAATGTCCAGTGAATTGTGTAAGTTATAAAGAATAAGAAAAAAGTAACACAATCCACTCTATAATAGATGTGAAAAATCATACAATTTTGTTGATAAGATTTTTTATACACATTTTTTGTTTTATTAGGTTCAAACATGGGAGACCAATACATGTCATATATTTCAAGATAGATGTGACCATTGAATTATTCCACCATTTGTTATAGTAGCTTCTCGTACATCCATCGAGTCTCCATGAACTTTCACATTCAAATAGGTGATAAAAATCTCTATCAACTTTTCACAACATACTATTTTTTATTTATATGATCTAAATTTGCAATAAAGTTTGAGTCACCATTATATTCTCCACAATACACATTATACTCATATAATGTTAAATTACCTTATTGAGGAATCATATTCTTACAATCTTATTAAGTTAAATAAAATGATTAGAAATTCACATCACCACTTTTAGAACATTTCAATAACCTAAATATAAAGAAAATATCATTTTAAAACATAAAATTATCCTTTAAGTGAGACTTCCTCATTTGAGCAATGTTTTTTTACTAGTTTTAGTGATAATCTTTAGATGTTACTTGATATATCATTTCTCTCAACTTAGATATTGTTTGAACGATATACATAAATGTCAATAATAAATAACCAATAACAATGCATCATTGTTTGCAGAGATAAATTTTACCTTTGTTTGAAAGAGTGCATTAAAATTCAAAACTACTTTAAACTAACCTGAACCAATTCCAAAATAAAAAAAAACTCACTTTAATGTTATTTTAATTTGTAAGGTACAACAATTTGATATTGTCATTCCATTCACTTGTTTAATGTTTATTTCACAAAACACTAACAGAGAAAAAAACATTCATTCATAAGTCATAAAATGAAATCAAATTACATTTCATCAACAATATAATTTCGTTTATCCAATCAAGTTAATCAATTACTAATTTTATATATAAATTATTTGCATGTAAGTATCTCCACCCAAAATACATTATTCAAAATCAATTATAATATAAATACAAACTGGTATTAATAGAAGATAATGAATTGAAACACCATAAAATGCTCCTTTATCACTTAAAAGTTCAAACCATAACCATTAAACACTCCCACAAATGAGCTTAAACTCACAAAAACCCTTTTTTTCCTCCAACAACACCAAGCATACATTGTTTTCTATGACAAAAATTTGCCCAATAGTACACTCTTAATTGATGCTATAAAAACTTAACACAACAAATTCAAAAAAAAAGAAAAAGAAATTAAATTTTGGAATTTAGAGAGAATCAGGAGTAAGAACAACTCAAGAAAAAAAAATTAAAGAACAGTGATTAAAGTTGTCTCGTATAAAAATAAGAATGGAAGTTTTAGATTACTAATCACACCTCTCACATCTTCTAAACTCACCCCATTCTACTTATTTTATGTTATCACCTAACAACAAAACCCATCTTATTTTTAGAAAACAACACCACTCAAGATACTATTCCACCTTTCAATTTAAACGCAAATATCATTCTCTAATAAAATTTAAAACTAACCCAAATACATTTTCATACATACCTTAAATGCATAATTGAATAAACCAGAACTTAAATACAAATTAAATTTAATTATAACTTCTCAATTTATTTTTCACTCCTGTATTAAGAAACAAAAAAGAAAAACTAGTCATTACAATATATATATATATATATATATATAAGTAATTTTTATTTTCGAAAAAAAAATTCTGTTAGAATTTTTTTCAGAAAAACTTATTCAAATATACTCTCAACATTATTAGATGGTTCTTATATGCTAATATATCTAACTGTTTTTCCAACTTTTTTTGTTTATATTAGATTTTCATCTATTTTCAATTGCAATTTTCTTAGACAATACAAAACACATAAAATTGTATATGTATATACTATTATTTTTATATGTAGTGAAGAACAAGTATTCGATTCCTGACAAATGGAAAAGTTAGTCAAGATTTAGTTTATTTCTAATGGCTGGGAAAAAAACATGACAGAAAAGAAACATGTCTAATATTTAATTCAAACTATAAGAAAACTTTAAATGTGGTTCGAAATTTCATATAATTATTTTGTTTTAAAGTTGTATACATAAAGAAAAATAACAAATACATTTCTTCTGTACATAATTTTACTAAATACGTTTGAGATTCTCAATAAATCCATTAAATAAAGAGTAAAAAAATTATAGTGGTTAAACAATTAATATATTATACGAGGACTAATTAGAAAAAAATATCATACATTATGAAATGAGAACATTACTCTTTTGAGTTAAAAAAAGGTTAAAATTGTAAATAATTCGGAAAGAATGTAATAGTAATATTTAACTTGAAAAATATGTAATTTGGCAAGAACGGAAGTTCTCAAAGTTTAAATAATTGTGGTTAACGCCTTAACGAGATGCGAGGAGAAAGGTTGAAAGTTTTTAAGGACCACAATGTGAATATAAAATTAATGGTCTCATTAGCCAACTGATAAGATATGTGTTTGTAGAATTGTTTAAGGAATTAAAACCAAAATATTACTTTTTTAATAAAAAATATGAAAAATGTATCAAAGAATTGAGTGTGCAGGGGTGTAAATATTTTCTCATGCACAATATTTTTTTGTAATAATTAGTATTGTGAAAGGCATAAAGGTATTATAATTAAATAGCAGGAGAAGAAAAGTGCATTTAAATTATTGATAGGAAAAAGTGAATGAAAAGAATAGGTTGAATATGGTAATGAGTATTTTAAAGATAGGAGTGATATTTATTGAAGGTAGGAAAAGGTAACATTGAAGGAACATTAAATAAGGTAAGTAGTTGATTACATAGATTAGTAGATTAATAATTAATAGTAATAAATGAAACTGGGTGGGGAAAATGGGAAGTAAAGAAATAGTGACCATAAAGCATGAAAATATAGGAAAAGATCACATTCACATCCACGAACTGCACTGCTGCACTGCAGCCTAACGTTTGAGTTGACTCATAACAACAACGCAATAAATAACCTCCCAATATAATTATAATTATAATTATAATTATAATAATAATAATAATTATTATTATTATTCACTCTCTCTCTCTCTGCTTCTGCTGCACTTTCCTCTCTTTTTTCTCACTCCTCAACTTTCTCTCACTAACCCCGTCTCCTTTCTCCGTCCACAAACCCTAAGCCCATTCATTTCCCCTCAGACCAATTTCCTGGACCCACCCCAAATATTCGACCCGATCCGCGCGTGGCTACCGTCTTCGCGGTGGTGCTGGTGGCGCTGGTGGAAATGTACAAAAACCAGCTTCAAGAGCTGGCCCAGCGGAGCTGCTTCAACCTCCCTTCCTACACGTGCATTCGGGAAGGTCCCGATCACGCGCCCAGGTTCAAGGCCACCGTCAACTTTAACGGCGAGATCTTCGAGAGCCCTCACTACTGCTCCACTCTCCGTCAGGCTGAACACTCCGCCGCCGAAGTCGCTCTCAATTCCCTCTCCCACCGTGGCCCCTCCCACTCCCTCGCCGCCAAGATCCTCGTGAGTCTTCTCTCTCATTGCCGCTTCTAGGGTTTTTGCTTTCTCCCTTTCTCACTATCCTTAACTCCCAAATAAAATAATCTGCGCTCTTCGCTAACGTGCGCCTTCTCACCAACCTCCACCTTTTTATGCTTCGTTTATATTCAAACTCTTTTACTGTTATGCTAATGTTTATTGTTTGTTTGCCTTTTTAAATTAATGCACAAATGTTGCTGGTAGTTGTAGAGCTTTGATCATACCAATTAACCTGAAGATTATGAGCGAAAATTTTGCGGTTAACTTTTTTTTTTATTTAATCATCCGTAAGTCTTTATTAGAAAACTTTATGGAAGAGAACATAACATGAATTTGTTTCTAAAAGTAGAAGTGAACTTTTATGCTGCTCTGCTTTATAGCTTGTTAAAAAGTTCACCTGCTGTAAACTTGTAATGCTTTTTTTATCATTTATTTTTATGTGGAAGAAACATGTGTAATGTTTGAACTGCATTGCGTTGTGAGTCTTCATTGCATCTTTAGTATTTTTTTCCCTTCATATGCTTAGTGTGTTCAATGTTTTTAGGATGAGACTGGAGTGTACAAGAACCTTCTACAGGAAATTGCGCAAAGGGTAGGAGCCCCATTGCCTCATTACACAACGTACAGGTCTGGCCTAGGACATTTACCTGTTTTTACCGGGATAGTAGAGCTTGCTGGAATCTCATTTACTGGAGAACCTGCAAAGAATAAGAAACAAGCTGAGAAAAATGCAGCTATGGCAGCTTGGTCGGCTTTGAAACAATGTAAGTTGCAGGTGAACTTTGGTCTGGAAAATTAGTCGTTTTCATGTAAATATACAGACTTTATGTTATTTTTTCCTTTGAACATAGGAGATTAAAATGGGACAGTGAAAATACCCAATCCAAGCCTGTTTCTCTGATCCTTCCATTCTCATTACATGTGGCAAGAGAATTTGATTGACAATTTTTTTTTTGTGATGAGGGAAAATACTAACAAACCTGCTTATAGTACTTGTCTATATAAGTTTTAAGATAATTTCTTTAAAAGACATCGTGCCAGATTGATTTGAACATGTCTGTTTGGTAATAAAACTGCATTTTTTTATCTCCTGTGTATCTGATGATTTATGATTCATGTGTGAATGATTGAATACGAATGGGCAATAATTTTGTTACCAGTGGCAAAAGAGAGTGCAAGCTCCTCAACGGAACCAGAGAACAATGATGAACTGGAACAGATCACGATAGCGCGGGCTTTACTGAATTACCGTTTGAAGGAAAAGATGACAATGTCTAATCCAAACACTCCCATTCCATTTCATAAAAGGTTTCAGATTCAAAATCCCAGACCAATCAGTTCTCAGCCACCGCCAGCCACTTCATCAAAAATCCTTCCCCTAATTTGCCAAAGGACAGCACCTCGAAGTAAGTCTTCAATGGCAACAGCAAATGAAAGTCCTCGAAGCAGGCATCCACAGGCTGCAGTAACCAGTGACAATTCCACCCTACCACCACAGTCTTGTGCTCTAGAAAGCCGAGGGGTCCGACCCCTTAAGTTCCCTGCAGTAGGAGCAGCACCTTATGTTCCTATTCGACAAATGAGATCATCTTGCCAGGGGATTGCTCCTGCAGTGACTATAAGGACTGTAGTACCAGCATTTGCTGCACCACCTTGTCCAACACCTGCATCAGTGCCATCCCATCCTGTAATACGGGCTTCTCCAGTTCGAGTTGCTCCTGCAGTCAATATTCGGCAAGCTATTCCTGTATATGCTGCTCCACCTCCAAGAAGGGATAAACCTGCTCCCACCCAAAAGGATCTACCAACTGCTAGTGCCTCTTGCCAGCTAGATAAAGAGCCAATTAAAATTCAAGAGATGGACAAGGCTGACAACATCCCACCAGAATCGGACACCATACGTATTTTGGAGCAGCTGAAAATTTGAAATTTATTGGAGTAGGTCTGATCCATGGGAACACTGTCATGTTTTTGTACTTGATCCTATAATGAGTGATGTTAAATCATCCGTTCCTTTTTCTTCCTCACCCCATTTTGTCCTGTTAAATGTGACAGTTGCAGCAGGTTGATTAGTATCAGCAGTTCAATTTCTGTGAAATTCAAGGGCAGTTTGGCTTTAAATTTTACTCATGTTTTTTACTTTATTTATGCATGCCAAATCATGTTATACCTTGTCAGCAAGTCTGCGAGGTTTGGTCATTGCTCGCGTTTTCATGTTATCGGCATTGCTCCACTCTGGTGTGCGAAATTGCCGCATTCCAGCATGGCAACAGTTGTTTCAGGATAAATGATAGACTATTATTGAAAAAATATCTTCTTTTCCTATTGATTTTTTAAAATAAATCGAATTAATTTCGTATTTTTCGCTGTATGTTCGATCATCGTTCTCGGATTTGAGAAAATCTCTGGCAAAGAACAAGCAAACAGTGTTCGAAGATAGGTCTGTTATAAGCCTTTTCAAACGGACCGACACGAGTTATGTGTTCCATGATTGTTAGCTTTTTGCTGTTACAGACTCCAGCAAGTTCCGAAGCTTACTGTGTTTTAATCATCCGTGGAATGGGGTTCAAAGTTCTCGGACTACCAGAAACTTTTCACCTGTATCTTTAACCGAACTGAGTCATTACATCGTCCTGAATAGCATTCCAATGTGGCCTGAGACGCTGAGATTGGTTTTATTTATTTACCCTGTCCAGAAATTTTACCAATCCTATAATAAGCCAAATAATAGTTTCATAAAATAGACCCTTCTAACCACTTAGTTGGGAGCTTGCATTGTCACCCTTTTTACCTAGGCATCTTTGTCACGCTCTATTCAAGTAATGGAAACACGAAGTCTTAAAGTAGTTCCAAGTGTGAGTCTGCATTAAATCAGAAGAAACACCTTCTGGTATCTGTGAGGTCACTTTCATCTGATTGTTGAATAACAGGTCTAAAAGAGTTTCCTGTTTGAGATGGGATGAAATAGTGTTGAAAGAGGGGTACCTTTTACACTCTGTAAATCACCGTGATACAACAATTCTCAGATTCTATAATTAAAGAAGCAGAGCCTCAGACTGATAATCTGAAGCCTATGCCGTGTCGGAGACTTAAATGGAACTCCAGAACGACTTATGGGGCGGTAGTTGGTGTTGGTTTAATGCTTGTTTGAATTCGACGGAATTTTAAGCTGAACAACGTCTCTTCCCAAGTTAACAATTTCAAAGTGCAAGTATTTCTCATAATTTTAGTCCAGGGTTACCCAAATCACACTACTTCCTTTATTCTTATTCATGATTATCACATGAATTCTTATTTTAGTTTCTTTTTGGATTTTATTCGACCTCGTCACTTTTAAGAAATGTTTGCAATTTTGTATCAACACAAAGATTTCACAAAACTATTACTTTGATATTTATTTATTGACAGAAGAAATGTTTTTAAGATAAATATAATTTTTTATTTTATAACTTTGGCTTTTAAAATTATGTCAAAATGTTTTAATGAAGAAAAAGCTTTTATAAGACTTATATTTTAAAATCCCTCCTTATAATATCTAATCAAACAAAATTAACTAAACTATTTGAAGATAACTCTCTGAATATGTTGTCTTAATTAAATCGAAACACTTCAAATTTAAAAGAACAAATTGAAACTAAAGAATAAATAAGATAAGAAACCATAAAAATATTTTAGCTGTTTTTAATTGAAATTGTGTAATGAGTTTTTATAATATTGAAATTATTAATAAATTTCTAGAAGAATAATATCGCAAAATAAATTATTATAGAATATTGACAATGATTAAAATTAATTAACAAATAGCTTAAAATATGCTAATGGATTCTCTACTACTCAGTTTGTTTTATTCTCCTCTTATTTCTCTTGACAATGACTAATACGTAATTTGAGTAATTTGATTGAGCATGCACCAGAATTTGGGATGATGAATCTAAAATGGTAGCAAATTAAATTGAAACGGGCCAAATTTTAATCTACGCTTTTTAATCTAAAATCTAAATTAAAACTGACTTAATTTTAAAAATAATAATTATAATTTTAAAAATTTTTATATGTGATTTCGGTTCTTAAAAAAAATTAAAACATTGAATTTAGTTTTTAATAAATATTTGTTTTACTTGTTGTGATGGCTATTTTTCTTTATTTTACATTTGCTCTATTCGAATACATTACATGTGTTGAAATGATATGTCATTAAATAGTAGAAAACATAGAGTTGTTAGGATAAAAAAATAATTTAGAATGAAAAAATCTGAAAGTATTTCAAAAAATAATTTAAAAGAGCAAATTTGTAAGATGAAATATAAAATAAAATAAAAGTTAAAATTGCTCATTAGACTAATAGTTTTGAACTATTTAAAATATAAATTCACAAACCAAATTATCCGTTTTTTCCAGCTCTACCATTATACTTGGAGTAGAGTGTTCCAATTTTAGTCAAAGCTCAACATTTATAAAAAAAAAAAAATTTATAATGCAATTAGTGAAAACGAGGAGAAAGTATTGGAACAAATGTGAAAAGAATATGGTGTGTGGATCTTAACCTAGTCAAACTAAGGTTTGGCCTATTAAATTCTATTTATTTAAATTGTCAAAGTCATTAATGTCGTCAAACTACAATGTTTTATGCAATCATTTTCATGAACCACTAAAATGGATTTATTTTGAAAAATTATCCATAATGGCAGAGTTTTGTTTGAAAAATACCACTTGTAGTAGGTGGAAGTCAGATTCTCTTTCTTCACTTTAAAAATCACACTTTTAAATTTCATTTACCAATACTTGCACTTGCACACTAAATCACTATTTTCATCTCTCTCTTTTTTTCACCGTACAAATGAGTATAACCCCTATCAATATATACTTGCAACTTATTATGATGTTCGTATATATTTACAGATTATATTTCTTTCTATTTGTCGGATATATTTTGTTTTATAATTACGCACTTTTGTCATGTGTATTTTTTTCATATTACTTTTATTAAAATACATTATAAGATACTTATTTTATTAACATTGTTCTATGTTTAATTTTTTAATGTATTTTTTTATTTATCTATATGTTAAATGATGATCATATATAACATTGTGTTAGGATACAAGTGTGATGTTGGAGTCCCACATTGGATAGAAATGAGTAAGTTGAATACCATATAAGTGAGAAGATCCATAAATTCATTGTAGGTTTTGAGTTGGAGGTGGTGTCATAGATACTTTGTAGTTGTGCTTGTAACTGATTCTCCTTCCCAGAATCTCCCAACAAGTGATATCAGAGCTCAGATTCGAATTAATCCCTTTTGTTTCTTGGACAACTTTTATAATCCTAAAATCTAATAATCCAACCCTCTATTTTTTTTATTTGCTAATCACTAATATCAAAACTTTAATGAAATAATGTATGATAAAATAACGTATTTATTAAATATACTATGCTAACATGATTATTTGTAGCTAATAAAAGAAAATTCAACGATAAATAAAAATACAATAAATACATTTTATTTCCTATTTAATTTCATCACAAAATGAAACTAAGCACGTGGAGAGGAATAATGTTATAATGTATATACATATTAATTTTATATACTATTAATTAATATTTATTTATTTTTATATTTTTCTTCTCTCATCATATAATATGTTCTATGTTATGTAAACTTATAGTTAACTTTTTAAGTATGTATGAGATATGTATGAAAATTTTAGACGTAAATAAATAATTTTTTTTGGATAATTGTATAAAGTAGCAATAATAATTATACATGTAATGCGTTTATAATCACAATTTAATTGCATAAGACTCGGAACCAACCAAACAATTTAACTACATGACCAGTGGATAAATATTTGTTGGAATTAATGTTAGTTTTGTAGCAAGTAGAAATTAAAAGTTTAAATATAACTAAATTTATATAATGGACCAATAATAATAAAAATCTGTTTATAGCATATTCAAAAATTTGGTTGAGCTATGTTGATGAAATAACTATTAATCCGAATTATTTATAACCAAAACTTCTGAAGTAAGAATAAAACATATATATTTTAGAAGATGGCACTTGTATACAAGAAGAAAACTAATTAGGTACTTATTTTAAAAGATGTTTACTGCTTGGACTACTTGTTACACCTGTTAAAATGATAACACTCACCACATCTAAAGTGTTAAAAAAAATTCACCAGTGGATATCTTTCAACATTATTTTCATTATCTTCTTGAAAAAATAAAAAATCTCACTAGAATTAGACTTTTAATAAATGGAATATCAAGAGAATTTTTTAGGTTTAATGACACTATTTACAGTTGTATAATCAATTTCTAACCATTTGAGTGGGCCTACACTAGATGAAACCATATCAGATCAATCTCAGTCTAAGTTAAGAGAGGTTCACCTTTGACCCAAGACAAATTATGTTATATAACATTAAAATTTGATTTTAATTTTTCTGTATTATTAATTATTTTTTATTTTTAAAACATTTTTTACTAAAATGTTTTTAATAATTATTTCAAATTAATTATCAATATTTTAGTTTTTATTATTTATCTATGATTTAAAAATTCCTTTTTATCATAAAAAAATATTTAAATATATTTGTTCATAATTAACATTTGTTGATGTAAATAAAACATACAATACAATATAATATGGGTGCTTGAGGATACACGTGTAAAAAAAATTCGAGAAACTTATTATCCAATTTAAATAAGAAAATGTTGGAAAAATTTTCGACAAACTAATTATCCAATTTACATAAAAAATATTGAATTTAATTTAATTAAGTTTTTATATTTTCTATGTTACATCTAATATAATATTTAGCAAGTTAAATTAAATTGCGTTAAGATTTTGAAAAGTTTTGTTTTTATTTTTAAAATTGTAATTTTTAAGTATAAATCCTAATATAGACAAAATTTAATTTAAGACTCAAGTAAGCTTATAAATAAAATTATAACCAGTTTTTATTTAAAATATGAAAAAAGATAACACATTTTAATAATGACATAATTTGTTTAAACTAAAATATAATTATAAAATGAACATAAAAATAAATATAATTTAAAATTTAAATAAAAATTGCAATATTTTAATACTTAAGTTGTTGTGAAATGTTAAACATTAAAAAAATATATTGGTAAGATGAAATTTATAAATGATATATATAAAATTTAAAAGAAAAATAAATTGTATTTATAGAAGAAATGATTTTAAATTTTAATATTTTAAATTTTAAGAAGAAAATAAAAATAAATTAATTTAAATTAATAAAATTTAATTTAATCATCAATAAAACTTAACCCAGTTTAATTGTGTTGAATTAAGCAAGTTTATTAGGTAACTCAACCCAATCATCACAATTACAATATATAATACATAAGTAATTAAGAAAATGGAAAAAAGGGCTAGTTGTGAAAAAAAATCGTAAAATTAGTAAAATGTTTATGAGTTTTTTTTAGCATTTTCGTTCTCATCTAAAACCCTTTTAAATGTTTTTATTAGTTCCTATTTCTTAAAACTTATTTTTTTTAATAATTGCTTCTAAATTAAATTTATAATATTTTAAAGTTATCAATATAGTCAAAATAATTTTATTTATCAACATAAATGATTTAGTTTAAGTTTAAAATATATATTATAAGTTGAAACTATTTATGATATGATTACAATATAATTTATGTTTTAAGAATATTTATTTATTATATGGAACAGATATTTATTTTGTATATTTGCAAAATTTAAAATACTAACATATAAGTAGAAAAAATATAACATAGTTAAGTGATATTTTTTCTTGTAAGAATATATTGAAAGTTTGTAATTAAGAAAAGTGATGCCGTTTTCTAAATCAGGAATTTTAGCATTGGATTTTCTAAGGACAATACTTGTAACAAAATTATTTTATTATAATGTGAAACAAGCATGATGCCTCCATGCATGACCATACATCACAAAGAAGCCATCAATGCATGACTTGACACGTGTCCCCAATTGACTGGTACCGATATTTCAAATGATTAACACGCCTATTAAATTTTTTAAGCTATAAAACACGTTGTTAATTTTTTTTTTTGTGGAGGCATAACATTATTTATTATTTTTGTACAATGGATTATGGATTCAAAATTACGCTATAGTTTTGCTTAATTTTTAATAATATGGGGTTATTGAAGAAGTATTGAATAAGTTAACAAAATAATTTAAGGGAAATGTTGAAAATAATCAAGTTATATATATATTAAAATAGGCTTAACCTTGAATTTCAATTTATTTAGATGAACGAAAATTTAAGTTTGAATAGTTTTTGCACATGTTTGTGGCACTGTTTTGGATTGATAACAAGAGATAAAATAATTGATAATGAGTTGGGTTGGTAAGGGATATTATTGTTTTTTTTTAAGTGATATTATTGTTTGAACGTTGTAATCTAGGACCAAGTTCATTAAAAAATAGTTAGAACGAGGAACATTTTTTTCTTGTCTCCATAATATAATTTAAATGTTTTGGATTTTATTTACATTTTCAGTTTCTTAACTCACAGAGGCTGGTGTCGAATTTTGTAAAAGAAAGAAGATATTAGTGTCCAATGGTTTAAACTTTTTCATCTTAGATTTCAACATCTAACTATGTCTGTCTGGTATATAAATGAAAATCATAATCTATACTTGAAATAAATATAAAAATTGTGCAAATATTTTTAAATAAATATATGTATATTAGCATATTTAATCATATATAAATCATAAAACTTTGATATTACAGAGATTCACTTTTAACTCATTTCACAATCTTAATATTCTAAAATTTATTCAGATGCCAAAAGTAGAGTTTATTTATTATTATATATTTTGTTTATGGGTTTATTTAACAAGAGTAATAGGAATACTCGTTAAGATTCTTTTTATTAAAATCCATCTTAAAAATACATTGAAAATGACGGTTAAGATGTGTTAATAACATTTTAATAAAAACATTCTATTCTAATTTTCTTAACCAATGAAAAAAGACCCTGTTTGCTTATGCTTATATGTATATAATATTAGGATCCAATTTCAGGTTAGTTGTTTCCAAAGCTTATTTTTCCTTTCACACCAATGCGTATTAGTTATTTTCATTATTAGATACTATCTTTCTTTTTTACAAGACTCAATCAATTAACTAATTAAAAAATAAATAATTATTTAAAATTAAAATTAGTTACATTAATTAACAAGATTAACTTTTTAATAACTATATTTTTCTAATTATTCTAAATATTAACTAAAAAAGTTTTTATTTTTTTTAAACATTTTTATTAGCTTTAATTATTTTATTTTTCTCATTACTATTATATATACTGTTGTAAATTTTATTTGTCATATTTATGAATAGTCAAAGTATGAAGTCCAAAAAAGAAAGTTAAACTCCAGAACCAGGCAAGACACCAATATAAGTTGATTATAGTAATCTAATCTCGTTAACAATTATCAATATAAGTTTAAATTTGTTTTTATATAATTTTATAGTCAAATACATTAATTTATTTGCTTAACACACTGACGTAATTAATTGGAACAATTAAACATAAAAGTTTCAGATTTTCAGCAAAGTCTTTGCCTTGCCCCTGAAATAAAAGGGTAGATAGGTTTTCAATTTCCACAATAATTTAACATTTAATTCGAAGAAAAGTGTACTTTAATTTGAATGGCGGAATACACGGCGACGTAACGTTGATCCCATATTTTTCAGTTGAAATTCAAACTGAGTTGACGGAGAGTGGAGCGCGTGATTGTGATGATATATATTATATTTTATAGATGGCCATGACATGCAAGATGATGCTGATGCATGTCATGGCCATGCATGGGATAGGAAGTATTGCATAGGTTTAAAATAATAAAAAAAATGGAGTAGCATTATGAAGCGTGGGGTGCGATAGGTGGTGTGTGTGGTGTGTGTGTGGCAATTACGTAGTTCCATGGTTTGTACTTTAGCGCTAGCGATTATTTTGGGGGCATTCTTTCTCTCTCTCACTCCGTCTCTCTCCTTTATTTCTTCTATCGATCTTCACGGCGTGGTTGCTTTTCGATCTCTCTCCCACAAAATTAGGGTTTAGACCTAGATCCGGCCACCTTCATGTTTTGGAAGCTTGCATCTCTTTCTGCTTCCTCCCCCGTGAGTTTCCACTTTAACCGCGCCAATTCTCCTGCATTTAAACTAAGTTTCAATTCTTCTCTCTCACCCTCCATAATTTAAGCGTCACTTAGTTTCATTTCACTATTCGAATGTCATCTATTTACCATTGCTTTCTCTTCTAATTACCTATTAACTAATCCTTATTCAACTAGTTACTGATTAATTCCACTTTCCGGATCGACCTTCGCTGTTCTCAGTTTCCGCTATTTTAAATTTATTGCATACAGCAACTTGTAGCAAACTCGTTACTCGTTTTATTTTATTTTTTCAATCTGCTGTTTGTTTTTATTGAATCTACTTCAGTGGTTCAGTTGGTTAGGAGGATCTCAATCAGAGGTAGTTGATGGGTTTTATCATGCTAACTAATATTTTTTTTTTTGGAATTACCTCTCGGTATTTATTTATTCAGCTGCGGGCTGTTTGAATTTGAAGGTTGTCTGCTATAAGATGTTATTATGTGCATGTTAATCAATGGGAAACACCTGAGCTTTAGTTAAAGCAAATGCAAATTAGTGTGAATTTGTGAAAAAGTGGCCACATGATTTTTCTGAAAAAATTTCCGCTACCTTTTCGATAGATTTGAATTCAAAGTGACTGTCAGTTTATGACGACTTGCTTTACTGTTGAGACTGTTGGGTTTCTTTTTACCATTCTGTATAGTGATGCATGCTTAAGTGGAATTCTATGATTGAATGCCATGCTTGATGTTTGAACGTTTAAGAGGACAATTGAATTGACAATTAAAGTCTTTAAGTTGCTTGAAACATGCATACTTAGTTTCTCGTGTCCTCTATGTGTTTTTTTTGTGACTGTTGAAGTTCATTTTTATGTTGACGGTGTCATGCAGGTGGAGGCAATATTAGACAAGGATAATTTCACCTTGGAAGAGCTTTTGGATGAAGAGGAAGTGATCCAAGAATGCAAGGCCTTAAACAGTCGCCTTATCAACTTGTACGTGTCTGTTTAATTTGAATCGTTTCAGTTTTTTCACTCTCTAGACAAATAAATCTCAGAGTTTCATGCATATTTTTTTTTTGTATTGTCCAATTTCTATTTTTGGTGTAAATACATAAAGCACTGTCTGGATAGGCGATTATGTGTTAATTCAACAAAAAATAATTGATAATTTTCTACTTTACCCATTCTAGTTTGAGAGATCAAACCCAGGTTGAGCAATTGTTACGATACATTATTGAAGAACCACCAGAAGATGCTGAGAATAAACGAGCCTTCAAGTATGCACTGTTACTGAAAAATTTGTTACCGAAGCACTTGCTTAATGTTTCAACTTCCTTGAAACCATCTCTGTTTGTATGTTTGTAATTTAGGTTTCCATTCATTGCCTGCGAGATTTTTACATGTGAAATTGATGTCATTTTGAAGACCTTGGTTGATGACGAAGAGGTTTACACTTCATCTTGTTTGTGAACTTCTTTTTTAGCTTCAAGCCATATCCTTTTATTGATTTCCCCTTCGCCTTCTTGTAATTTCAGCTGATGAACTTATTATTCTCCTTTTTGGAGCCTAATCGCTCACATAGTGCCTTGTTGGCAGGCTACTTTAGTAAGGTATATATTAAGATAAAATTGGAATTTTTGTTTGCATGAACTTTTTGTCAACGTGGCCTATCTGACTGGCATGATACTGATTTCTGCGCTATTTTACAGGTTGTTGTTTGCCTAATGATTCGAAAGACAGTTCCACTGATGAATTACGTTCAAGTAAGTAAAACAATGTGCTTTTGCAGTACAGTGGTAGATTGCTTATTCAATTTTATGGAGGAAAGAACAAAGCTTGATTGATTTTTAAATTTCACCCCTTTTATCTCTGGAACCTTTATATTAAATGGTTTTTAGTCTATTCAATAGTTTGGTATGCATGTTGCATACTATTGTCTCCTTGTGAAATCCTTCATTCATGATTCAACATAATTTCTACAGGCCCATCAGAATGTTTTCCGTCAACTGGTTGATTTGATAGGAATCACATCCATTATGGAGGTAAACTTTTACCACTTAAGTTGTATTTATGACAATTCTGAGATCATGCTGATGTGCTATAGTGGAGTCTGACATAAGTTCTTTTGACAGGTTTTGGTTCGATTAGTAGGTGCTGATGACCATGTGTATCACAATTTTATAGATGTGATGCAATGGTTGGCTGAGAGCAACTTGCTTGAGATGATTATTGATAAATTGAGTCCATCTGTAAGTAAAGCATCTATCCAGGTTTATGTTCCCTTAGCCAGCTTTTACTTGTTTGTTGTGCGTTGCTTATGCACTTAGCTTTATGCCTTTTCAGACTGTTAAATGAGATTGAATGTCTACATTCTTTGAGTTTGGGGATTTTCTAATCCACAAGCCTGACACTGATCACTCTAATGATTGCTAGTAGTGGTGTTGTGTTTGCCCCCAAAGTTTGTTTTCTGGCACATAGAAGATGTAATTAATGAAAAGCTCAATTTATTATTCAATTTTTGTTTTAGTGTTTGAATTTGTAGGCATTTTATTACCTTATCTTTTGTTGCAAATTATCTAACAACTTTTTGCTCTCCTATTTAAACCAGAGTCCTCCCGAAGTTCATGCCAATGCTGCTGAAACATTGTGCACAATAACTAGAAATCCCTCATCTACTCTAGCAATTAAACTTTCAAGCCCAAGGTTTGTATCACATGGTTTTATGATGTCTTCCTCTAATATCTTAGTGAAATAATTATTATATGTATTTTTATGTTTTGGTCTTTTCCTCAAATGTGTAATTCTGAAATAACTATTTTGTTTATATATGCAGTAATGTTGCAAAAATATTGGATCATGCATTGGAAGATTCACAGTCAAAGTCTAGCCTTGTGAACTCGCTTTCAGTGTGTGTTTCTTTGTTGGATCCCAAAAGATCTGCTATATCATCTCCTCTTTTTCATTCCTTTCGAACTCAACACATGTATGAGCCACCAATTCCTGTAAACCCAGACACAATTGGTGCTATGCTACCTAAACTCGGTAAATCCAATTTGTTGTGTTTTTAGCTGTGTTATTGTTATCATCGTGTAACATAATAAGATGCTGCAATTATTTTTTGAAAAAAGTTATTTTTAATTTTGAAGCTACATCCTGGATTTGGTTTATCTGTACTGTTATTCTGTTCTGAATGTTGTGTATCATAATAAGATGCTGCAATTGTTTTTACAAAAGGTTAGAGGTTTTTTAATTTTGGAGTTAGTTTTATAACTATTTTCATGATTGAAGCATTAAAGAATGTTGTCACTATGTTTTGTTTGGTACAAACAAATCGGTCAAATTTTGATAAAGTATTCATATAAAGATTTTGTGTGTCTGCAGGTGAATTGCTTATGCTTTTGAATGTATCATCCGATGAAAAAGTGTTGCCTACAACATATGGAGAATTGAGACCTCCACTTGGGAAGCATCGATTAAAGGTTAGTTTTTATGTCTCTCTCTCTCAACCAATTGGATGGAGTTGCTATTACCCATACCTAGGGTGAATTGTCCAACATTTGTCGGCTGCTGATATTATCATAAATGCTTGCAATTTTGTTTATATAATAAGGAAGTAATGAATGTTTGATAAGATGAAAATATAGATGCTTTAGTAATCTCTAACTGGGTTAGTGGTTTGGCCTGTCAATGTTGATTCCTGTTCCAAAAATCATCTCTGCTGTCTATTTCAAAACTGTTTATGCAATTGTTCTATTCTTATGCAAGGTATTGTTAATACGAATTTTGAATATACTAAATTTTCTGACCTTTCTGCAATTTGTTTCAGATTGTTGAGTTCATTGCCGTCCTTCTGAAAACTGGAAATGAAGTGGCAGAAAAAGACATGGTCAATTCAGGAATCATTCGACGAGTCATTGACCTTTTCTTTGAGTAAGCAATTATTAATTTTGTTTTATGTACTGCATGTTTAGTTTCACCTCAGATCAAGTCAACATGGATTCATGATCCACATCCAAGCTGAAGCTACTTTGAATTGCTTCCACTTTTGATGTCTAAAATTTGGATCCAAGCACCAAACAAAACATGCATATAGATTTTTAGAGTAATGTGTCAATTTTTAAATTTGTGGATATAGAAATATTGCTAACATTTTTTTAACCAGTTTGAGCATGCCTTGCTAATACAGGTATCCATATAATAACTCATTACACCATCATGTAGAAAGTATCATACTATCATGTTTGGAGAGTAAAGCTGATGCCGTTGTTGATCATCTTCTTCGGGAGTGTGATTTAATTGGAAGATTTCTCCAAGCAGACAAACATTCTATTCTATCTGCTAACAAAAATATGGTAAACGGATTCTTAAATGCTTTAAATCGATATATTGGATGTTTTCATTTCCTTCAATGTTTGATAGAGCCTATATAAAGTGCATAATCAATCATCTCTACATTGCTATCAAGTCTATTAAAACTACCTTACTAAATTGTCTTATTTTGCAGCCAACAGTACTTGCTCCTGGTAAACAGGCACCACGGGCAGGGAACATTGGGCATATTACTCGAATTGTTAACAAACTTGTTCATCTTGCACATAATCGAAGCCTCATACAAACATGTCTTCAGGTTAGCTGTGGATATCGCATTTATAGCATCAGGAAAACCTCAGTTTGTACAGTAATTTTTTGCTGTTTATATAAATCTACGAAGCTATGAGAATTATACTTTAAATTGCCTTGATTGACAAATCAGCTTAGAGCTTATAACTTTACTCCAAGACTTATCTGAAATAAGCTTTTGGAGTCTGATAAAACACCAATTCATGAAAGTAATAAAATATAACATTGAAACCTGAAATCACAGCATGGTACTTGCTATCCCGGTCACAATAGTCTCCAATCATGTATAATACGGCAATGCACTTGCTCTCCCGGATACAAAAGTCTCCTACAAAGAGTACTCTTTGTTCTGAAACTACAATTATGTGAAGTTCATTGTTTTGCATTAGGGATTTGAGCCCTTGATATACCGAGTTCACTTTGTAACTCGTCGCAGACTTAAATTTGGTATTAATCCTTACAAATATTACTAACTTGGGTTTATTACTTAAATTTTTTGGCTTTTGTCCTCATGAATTTTTTTTAATTGGTCCCTATCATTATTATTAATGATGTGATGTAGTAAATAGCATATTATTAGGATAAAAATATCCTCAATATTTCCATTTTGATAAGGAGAAAATATCTACAGAATTTTCCTATTTATTTCAACATTTTTTTTCTCTTATAGTTTGACTATTACAAATAGAGGTGATGAGAATTTAATGTGTGTGAATAAAATAATTCTTTATTTCTTTACATAGTTCAAGTTAGTATTAGTTCAGTGGTGGGCAGAAAGTTGATCTCCACTTTGGCGATCACAATGCCGACAATAGCATCACCAACGGAGTTCCCACGCATGTTATTGTGCCACCACTAGTATTGGTGTGTGTATAGCCTGAGTGCTTATCTCTGGTAAAGCCCACTCACTGTCGTTGCTACAGATAGGACCTTGTGGGTCAGGAGGAAACAATCCCCACATTGTCTTTGGGGCAAGAACATTTGTTTGGCTCGGAGGTGAGGAGAGGTGAGGATCCCTGCAAATAACAGTGAGGTGTTTTTGAGAATTTTCGCATTATATTGAGAAGGGGAAAAAGTTCATGTATAAATATCGTATTTCTCATTATGTATGCATAGACAATCCGTCAAATGAACATCAAAGCTTTATTGCTATCATTGATGCCACATAAATTCCTATATCAATCCAAGAAGTTATGAGAAGTGACCATTGGACTCAAGCCATGAAAGAAAATATTAATGCATTAGAAAGAAACTAACAAAGCATTAGACAAAAGGATTGTAGGGTGCAAATGGATATTTACAGTGAAATATAAGGATGATGGGACAATAGACAAATAACAACCGTATTTGTGGCAAAAGGGATACACTCAAACTAACAGAATTGACCATGTGGAGACATTTGCTCTAGTGACAAAGATGAATATGGTTTGAGTTCTTGCTTTGGCAGCCCATTTTGATTGGGACTAATACCAGTTTGATGTGAAAAATGCCTTTCTTCATGGAGCTTTAGAAAAAGTGTACATGGAGATTGTACCTTGATTTGAAACTTCTAGTGGAACAAGGTATGCCTCCTAAAGAAAGCATTATATGGTCTTGAGCAATCTCTAAGTGTATGGTTTGAGAGTTGTACCAAAGCAATGGTTTCCTTTGGTTACAAGTAAAGGCAAGGAAGTCATACTTTATTCATAAAGCACCCTCTTACAAGTAAACTCACCTTATTGTTGGTCTATGTAGACGATATGATTATTTCAGAAGATGATGAAACAAAGAAATTAGCTTAACAAGAAAAATTGATGGCTTAATTTGAAACGAAAGATTTGGGAAAACTCAAGTATGTCCATGGAATAGAGGTTGCTTATTCCAAAACTCTGATTTTTATCTCCCAATCCCCTTGAAGAATGGGACACAGAACCTTAATGTTCGTATTGAACATAGTGATAGAATTGTAAGTGGAGTGAGTTCTTCTATAAAAATGACCCAATTCCAGATATTGGTGGGATAACTTCTGTCGGAACGAAACTAGACATTGCATATGTACTTAAGGTGGTGAGCCAATTTATGCATGATCCAAGAGAAAGACACATCCAAGAAGTTAATAAAAAAAATGTCGTACTTGAAGTCAAGCCTATGAAATGGGGGCTACTCTTTAAGGAAATAAGAAACTCCTCTGAAATATATGCTGATACAAACTTCGGTGGTTCTATTATTGACAGAAAATCTACTTCTAGGTATTTTATGTTTTGGAGAAATTTTGGTAGCTTGGAGAAGCAAGTCTAGTGCAGAAGCTGAGGTTTTAGCCCTTGCTCAAGGTATGTTTGAAGGACTCTAGATAAAAATCATATTAGATGATCTTAAAATAAAGGTTGACATCCTTGTGCAATTGTATTATGATGACAACTCAACTATGAGCATTGTCCATAACAAGTCATCAAAGATAGTCTTGACAAAAGTCTTCTGGTTACAACCCATGTTTCTATAGGACTTTAGATAGAGGACATTTTCAGAGAGGACCTTCCTTAGGACATATTCAAAGATTTTGTACGCGGGAGTGTTATATTATTAGGACGAAAATGTCCTTAATATCTCATTGATAAGGAGAAAATATATTTAGAATCTTTTCATTCAATTCAACTTATTTTTATTTCCTTATTTTAGAGAGTTTGATTGTTACAAATAGAGGTGATGAGAATGTAATCTGTGATTGTTACCAATAAAATAATTTTTTATTACCTTACATAGTTCAAGTCATGACATTTTTTGGTCTATTTGCTATGTTATTTTTCTGTCTATTTATTTTGTTTTGTGTGAAATCACGAACAAGCTAACATGTAATTAGAAAGATTATTCTTGCATCTAAGGAGACGAAGCTGAATTCACATGTTGAAGTAATTATGCTTTGATAAAGTTTTCTTGAAATATTTCAACCTGATATGTTTAATCTCTGCAGGAAAACAGTGAGTGGAATGAGTGGCAAACATCAGTTCTTCAGGAGCGTAATGTGGTTGAGAATGTTCACCGTTGGGCTTGTGGGTAAGCTTTGATCTAAATCTAAATGCTTAGCAAGGGTTGTATTGGGAGGTTCAACAGCTCCAATGTAAATCTTGTTGGTGGGTTTGATTTGGTTGTGGCAATATAGTTTACAAGGGGAATAAACCATGCCCTTACGTGCAGTCTTGTGACCAAAAGTGAGGTTATTTTGGTTAATATGGTTTGGAGTGCTTGATTTTAGGGATGCTGTTAAATATATAGAGCAGTGGATGTAATTGTTGTGTTGTACATTATTATTAACTATCAATTGTCTTATGTTTGTGTTGTATGTCTACTTTGTTATGTTGTGGGTCTTTCCTATTTTGACTTCTCACTTTATTTTTCTTTTTTTCGTTGTACAGACGTCCGACTGCTTTACAAGATAGGATGAGGGATAGTGATGATGATGACCTTCATGACAGGGACTATGATGTTGCAGCTTTAGCAAATAATTTGAGCCAGGCTTTTAGATATAAAATTTATGGGAATGAGGATAATGAGGAGGTTTGTAGTAGCGACCTCTGCCCCTGGGAATGAATACTTGTTTTTTTGTGTTTACATTTTTAAATCCTCCTGTTTTTCCTTGATGTGACTTTTTTGGGTTGGACCCTGCAACTTGAATTCTGGACTAATGTTTTGATTGGCTTGGTTGCAGGAACGTGGCAACCTTGATCGAGATGATGAGGTAGTAGTTCTGTTTACTCTTGGTTACTGCTATAATTCGATTTGATTGATTTTGGGATCTTGAGAATCAGTCTGGCTCTTATGTTGCTGAGTGATGTATTGTTAACTAATTTATAGCAACTTTATCGGTTGTATGATCCGTGCAGGATGTCTACTTTGATGATGACTCTGCTCAGGTAGTCATATCATCCCTCAGACTCAGTGATGATCAAGGGAGGTTAGTCAATTTATCATCACCAGAAATAGAATGTGCTTTCAATTCAATTGCTTATAGATCCTTCTCTAGTTAGGAATTTCTTCACTTTCACTCATTCTCGTCCTTTTTTTGGACTGTTGGGACTGTGTTATTGATTAAAAATGTTCACATCCTGTGCTGGAAATAGAATATGCTTCCTTTTCTTTAACCCCTGAACTTATTTTGGTTTTCTGCCTCATGACGTGGGTCTTTCATTATACTTATGCTATTCTCCCGTCATAAGCAAAAATTATTGTGAAAGAAGTAGATAGCATAAGAACCTAAGTGGTTGACGCCTCCTGTATGTTTTTGCTTTCATGCAGAATATAGAAAATTGAGAAAATATTCAAAAACTTCATTCCCTACTTCCATTGTCTCCATACTGGAGTTTTATCGAAGTCCATCTTTATTTAATAATCATTTGTGTCATTATAAGATTTTTTTAAATTTTGTTTCTTTGCATTGCAGTAGTCTGTTCACAAACTCCAACTGGTTTGCATTCCAAGATGAGAGAATTGGTAATGCAACTGGGGGCACAACATCGTCTGAGATGATGGATGAGATAAACTTGAATGGTGCTGCAAATGGTGGTAACAGTAGTGATGATGAGGTAGTGGTTGGAGAGGATGAAGAATTGGCTGAAAGCAAAAATAATCTCAATGGTACATCTAACTCAAGCACAAACTTAAATGGTATAACTGGCAGTGATTCCATGAATGGAGACGCCTTGAACTTTGAAAGCAAAAAGGCAAGTGCTTCACATGATATGGGATTCTTCAGGTTTGAGGCATCGGACAATGAAGAGTTGTTTCAGGGCAGGCCTTTTCCAGAGTGGGTGGGATGGGGTGAACCTTCAGATGTGCAGGATGCCGGCTCAAGCATGAATCCATTTGTGGACCATGATGATTCTTCTGGTAGCAACCTTTCTACCAAACCTCAAATAGGTAACCCAAATCCCGGTTCTCCTTCAAATGTGGACTCTGTACCTTCAAACAGGTCACTACTAACCCCTAAAGATTCAATTGATGGGTGTGCTGACTTGAGTCAAAGATCAGTAGCAGTGCCATCACTCTTCGAAGAAGATGTTGAATTTGTAGGTGTAGAATTAGAAGGTACCGAGAAGGCTATGGAACAGGCTTTGAAAGAAGGGATAGTTGGAGAGGCGGGACCATTGAAAAGAAACATGGTCTCTAAAGTGCCAGAAAAAGAAAGTTCTGATGAGGGTGGTCCTGGAATAAAGGAATTCAATGATGCAAATTACTGGAGGGTTGACCAGGAAGTTGCTGTTCTGGAGTGACATGGATATGACGGTAAATCTTGTTTGTATCAAAAGTTAGACCAACACCAGTGGACCCTATTCTTGGTTCGCAGGAGCGAATGCAGCAAATTAATGTACAGTATATTTTTGTTTCAATTATGCCTTATTTCTGTTGTTCACGCTTATTAGAGATTAAGCTTGTTTGTTATTCTAAGTTTTGCTCTTCCTGTAAGTGATTTATGGGCTTTCCCACATTTATCGAATTTATTCCGCTCTTCATTTTGGGCTCATTTCAACATTGATGATGATTTGCCACCAGGTATGTAGCTGTCAGAAAATATTCTCCTAGAGGACTTATTTTAATTCGTTGACGACGCTCTGTTTAAGTAGTGGTGTTGTGAAATGAGTATGTTTTCGAGCTAGTGAATTTTCCAAGTCTCTGCAAACACCATGGTACCACCTGCATCTGGTTGTTGAATCGGCTGACTAATGAGCGACAGAATCGCTCATTTATCATTTTATCAAAGTTCATTATTTGCCGGGCTGAACGGTAAACATTCTTCTAAGCATGTAGTCCGCACTTTGGTCTTCAGGTTCTTGAGAATGAAAATATATGTTAGGAAGATTTGGTCATTTATCTCAATGCCTTGTGTTATTAGTTTTTATCTTTTCATTTAGGGATATCTTGGGTTAAAAAATAGCTTAAATTGGTAGCTACTGGTTACCGTGCACCATCTCATGATTTTGAACAAATTGGACAAACTCTTCGATTATTTATTCATTTGAGTTTATTTGGCCAGGAATAAAATACAAATCATTAAATAGAAATTGTAAACAAATGTGCTTGTTCATTAATACAACTTGTGGCATAGATTGTTTTTTTAGAACTATTTTTAAGGTAAAATATTAATTGTAAACTCATGAATCTTTTATGTAATTGTGTATTTAAAAATTAAATACAAAAGTATTGATTAAGTTGAAACTATTTTGTTATTGTGGTTTTTAGTAGTTCGAGCGTGCTAATAATTTCGTTTAAACATTACATAATTGATATTATATTTTTATATATTTTAAGAAAAAATTTAATAATAATAATTAGGTAAAAAGTAGGTGATCATATCTTTAAAAGTATTTACAATTGTTTTTAAGATTTAAATAATTTTTTTTATTTTAATAATTTGATAATGGTGGTTACATGAAAAAAAGTAGGTAGTTACATTTTGAATTATTTATAATTATCTTTAAATTTATATAATTTATTTTTGTTTTAATTTTAAAATATTTAAAAAATAAAATAAAAATATAAAAGCAATATATATATTTACAATAAAAAAATTATTTTATTCATCTTCATTTTATTTTTTTACTCTCAATTATTTTAAACTGTCCAATAAAAAAAAATTATTTGTATGATGATGAGTGTTAGATAAAAGTACACCAGTCTTAGTTATCTGTATATACCTTTTAGTTAAATACAACAAATGTTATCTGATATAAATATATTATTTTTATTATTTAAAAGTCATTAATTTTTTTGCTCAAATAAAATTTGCCATCAAATATGGTGTTGATAAAAGACTCGTATTTTAAGGATCAATCTAAATTCTGAAAACCAAAATACAATCTAAACCTCACTAATTCGGACGGAATTATGGATGGCTAATTGCCTTGGTATATATAATGTTACACAAAGGATAACAACGCAAAATAACGTTATAAAAAATTAACATTACTATGATTATTTGTCCGAAGAGAAAGGGTGTATAGCATGCAGTAGAAGAAGGTTATAGTTTTTGAGCGAGCGATTTAGAAGTTTCTGAAGCAAGTGAAATAAACAGTGAAGAAGACTAAACAAGGTTGTGAGGAAGTAATACAATGAGTGTCTATAAATAGGAGAGAAGAGAAGAGATGATAAAAAGGTTCAAAAGATTGTTATAGAGAAACAAGGATCACATCACACTCTCAAATACTATCACATTCATGAATCTGAATCTATTATTCATCTCACCTCCGTAAAATATTTATTTCTTGGATAAAATTACTTTATTCCTGTCAAGCCTTATTTTTAATAATTTTAACTTACTTAAATAAAATACTTAGGTTAATATTTCAAATTAGAGTATTCAAATTTTAAAATATAATTCTATAATAATTAGAAATAAGTAATTATTTTATTTAAATCAAACACTTTCCGAAAAACTTATACTTTTTTTCAGCTAATTTGGCATACATGCCATTTGTATCATCCCAAATAAAGAAAATCATCATCATATAATAGTAGCAGTAGTTATTGCAGATAGCTTTTATTGTACCTTTTGAAATAATTTTATTTTTAAAACAATTTTACATTATTATATAATTTATTTTCTCCGTAATTATGAGTTTTATGCCATTTAGAAGTTATTGTTAGTATGACTTGTCTAAAAAAAATCAACAAGAAACTTACTATACATAATAATTTATTATTGAATGGTTGGATAAAAGTGTTTTACAGTATGAATAATAGTGTATTTTGTGAGTAATGATGATCATTCTGCTTTGAATATCATAGGAAGATGAAGAAGTGAGTTTTGGAAAATCGAAAATGGTGAGTTTTGAAAAAGTGAGTAATGTTATTATGGGAAGCTTTGACTGAACAGAAGTATTGATGTTGCTCATAACATCACTTTTGACTAACACAACAAAAATGGGATCATTGCCATGCATGATGATGGATGCATCTGTTATGCATTTGACTAACATTTTCTTTTAAACTTTTAACTCTTCTTACCATATGCTTTTAAGTTTTTTCTTCTTGCAATCCATTGTTTCCTAGAATTACTTTCTATTTAATGCCCATCTTAATCCCTTTTTTAACTGCTTCATTAGACCCTTAATGTGGGACTTGCATTTCTAATATCATCATATCATCATCAATTCAATTCAACTTTTTTGCTAATCACACTAATCACCACCCTCATAAATAACCTAATTCTTGTTATCTTAAGATACATTTACCATAAATTAACAGATATAATAAATAAATTTTCAACAAGTATTGCAGAAAAAAATAAAATAAATTGAACTACTTCTACAAGTTTAAAGTAATTTAATTTATATATAAGACATAACAAGTTTTTGAGGAAGTTACGAAAAAATATAAATTGATTTGAGGTTGTAAACAGTACCTTTATCCTATGAAATAGGAATGAATTGTTAACTTCAGGGTATAGTGGTGGGCGCATGATGAACACTGATAAATTGCTTATAAGAAAGAAAGATTTAGGTGCTCTGTAATAGAAAAATGTTCTGTCTCTGTATTATGTAATGTTGGCCACCACAGTTATGTGAGTTATTACTTTTTCACATTTTAATTACATTTTCAATGTCATATACGAGGTAGTGCAAACTAAATCATTATCACATAAGATTTCTTTTGACAGCATCATCATCATGCTAGTTCTATTTTTGTCTTGTATTATATCATTTTGGACTGGAAATAGTGAACCAAAACATATTGCAACCTTAAAAGATCCAACCAAACTCGTTGTAAAGGTTGTGAGTGTGTTCCCGTAGATAATTACAAATTTGTTCGTTTTAATAAATAATTAGTAACCAAAAAAGAAAGAAAATTTAGAAAAAAAAAGGATCCACCGTCCCAACAGTTTGGTGAGTGTTGCAGGCCAATCTCAGCATATCTCTGTCTGCGTTAACCACTTATCAGTTATCAGTTGTAAAATTAATGTCAAAAAAGTCATTTTTATTTAAGAATGATATTTAAAATTAACTTTGTAAGAACTTTGTTAGTAGATTATGTTTGGAAGTGTTGATAAGTGTGAGAACCTATTTTGTTCATGTTAAATTGTTAGCAACCCATTAATATCTTTTTTGGGAAATTATGGAAAACTAGGAATCCATAGATAAAATATGCAGAAAGGGAAGATTTTGACGAGTGAAAGGTGGGAAGAAGATGCCTCCCTATCCCAATGCAAAGAAAACAGTCTCCACAAACTACGGTTTTGTCACTGAAAACAAAGGCCATTCAACTTCTTGGAACCTGAATTCTTTGTCTTTGCATCTTGCGAATGGCCATGCCCACATTTTTTTTTCTTCTTCTTCACACACACTTCCACCTTTGACCATTTGACTCATATTCTGCACCCCAATTCCCATCCATAAATTTCTGCGACACCATTTAAGTTTTGGAACTTAAAATTAACAGTGATATTGATATTGTGGTAATTAAATTCAAGTTAGAAAAATATCTCACTAATATTTACAGTAATAGTTCAATTTTAGCATACACAAATCGGAATGAGGTGAGCTTTGATTCTGTGGATTTGAAAGGAGATGGGGTAGAGAAGAGAGGTCAAATCCGAGAAAGTCATGAAAATGGGCAAAACAAAAGGCTCGACCATCAAAACGGTGACACTAACACGTGAATCTGTCTGTCCCACTCCCACGTGTGGCTATGGCTTAGGACTCAACAAAACACTGAGGTTAAGGTGGTTTTCTTGGGATTGCGATGGACCTATTCTTCCTCCCTCTTCAATGTCTCACGCACAAATAGGATTCATTCAATTCAAGAACCCTATTTCATGCACTACACTCAATACAGCAACATCAATTAAGTGAGACCAAACCCAATTTGTTAGATAATCTGTCACAACAAATATTTCAAAACCCAGCCACATATCATGTTTTCTGGCTTTCAGATCCCAATATCTGATTTTGATCTGAAACACCCTCAAATTCAGCTACTGCTCAGGATCTTCATCACTGCCACCTTATAATCTTATTAATTAATTCACAATAAGCTTTTCAAACTCTCCCTCAACTTCAACTCTTTCACAGCATACATTTACTCTCTTTGAGGTAACAAAATTAATTTTCCCCCACACCAATTAAATACCGGGAACATATATATTCAGACTTTTGCAACAAAAAAAGAACAAACTACAGTAAATTACTATATAATCCCAACAGATTCATGGCACCGACATAAACACTGTCTGTCTGGCCTAGATTACTAGGTTCCATGACATTTTCAAGTTTTAATTTGAAAAAATTGGAAGATGATTAATGAAATTGACAGTTAATCAGTGATGGGAGGGGACTAATATGTGATTATAACAAGGTCTTGATTTTTAAACCAAACCATATGACATAAAACACAAAATATGAGGACGATTTATTATTTTTGGTACGAGAATAGGAGAAGCACGGGGAGATGGGACCTACATGAGGAGTGTTATTGGTTTATAATTGAAGAATAAGTTTAAAAACACAAAGGGTGGTTCCACTTTCTTGGCATTGGTTTGTTTGAGTCAAAAATTGATTTTAGGAGGCAAGAGTGAATGCAGTCGTGGTTGGGTTTAGGTAAATGGTGCATATATTCCACACTGTGTCAGTAGCTTGCGGCTTCTGCTATCTTCCAAATACCATTATCCACAAACTCACGTAATGCTATTCTAATTCATAATTCACAAATAGACAAATTATTCCTTTTACCTTTTTACTATATTCCTTTTTTTATCATTCATCAATGTCATTGTCTAAAGTTGCATGGATCATAGAGGTCATAATATAGCCTCATATACTATATCTGTTATGCTTTCAAGTTGACTATTAGATCAATTGATTTCTGGTATGGTTCACTTAAATATATATATATATATATATTTACCCTTCAATTTTTTTGGACAAGTTAAAGGAAAAAAATAGGTTTAAATTTACTTGATTCTTATAGTTTTGGGAATGTACAATTTTGATTACTATAAAATTTAAACAATAAATTTGGTCTTCTTATTTCTAAAAACTAAACATTTTGGATCTATAGTTACTATATTATTCCATTGTTAACAAATGTCAATATATTAGTTAGAATAACATGTATTAAAGTTAATTGTCAAATATTTTATACGAATAAATAATTGACACTATATATTATCACTCATGAATGTAGTATTTTTTTTAAATAATTAAATGAGATATTAAGATTAAATAATAAAAAATACTTAAATTTAAAAGATTTGAAGAACCAGATTTGTAATTAAAATTTTATAAGGACTAGAATTACACATTTACAAAAATGAGACATAAGTATATTTAAATCTATAAATTATCTTTAATTTTGATTCTTAAACAATATAAAATTATTTTAATATACTAAAAATACCCACTATACAAATTCATAAATGTGTTTTTTTTTTTCTTCTCTTGATTTTCTTTAAGATTGTAACTTGATCATTCATAGAGTGATTTTTATGTTTAATTAACTTGGATTCTCACAACAAAAATAAAATTCTTATTCTACTAACAATACACTCTTATACTCAATTTCTTGTAAGACCTTCCTAAAACTTAGATAATCACTCTATTTACTATAACAACCAAAGATGACGATGATAATTGTCTTACTATTTTTATCATAATTGTAACACTCCAAAAGCTCTCTCTCTATATATATATGTTTATATGGTATCAAAATATATAATATATAGCATTCGTACATTTTTGCAGTCACATACATATTCTGTAGTTTACAAAATTTATTTACATTTCATTCGTATACTCTCATATATGTATATTTAATCCATTCACTAAGCTACTCAACATGTACTATAATCAAGTTTCTAAATATTATGTCATTAATAATTGATATTAACATTACATATAAGTAACTCTATTTTTGGAATAAACATGACCTCGTAATTTAAATAATAAAATATCCTCTATTTAATTAAGGTTAAAAAGATAAAAAAAAAATACATTCTAGATATACAAAGAAAAACTAAAAAAAGGTTATATAATTGAAATCATCAATTACATAGTTAATATTATTATATAATTAATTATGTCATTAATATTTACTTTATTGATTATGGTGTAAATATTTTGTATTTTATTAATATTTATGTTAATTTTACTATTATAATAAAAAGTAATATTAAAATAATAAATAAATACATTTATTTTACTTTATATCTGTTTCATTTTTGTTCTTTTAATAGAAATAATTTTGTTTTTATTTTTTTTTTATCTTTTTAGTGTTACTAGCAAATAACAGAGCTTCAACAAGATGTTTAACATGTTATTTTCGCTGCCTATCATTCAAAGAAAACGTTAAAGAATATCCCATGTTTGAAAATTATACATATGATATATTTTAAGATTGAGTTTGATATGAAAGATTTTTTGTCCATTCATTTTGACTTTCTTTGAACATTTTGAGCACAAAAAGCTATACCCAATAAGGAACATTCTTTTTAAACATCATGAACATTTTGCTGATAAATTTCAGTCTTTGATTGATACTATTATTGAAAATTTCTTTTAAATGCAGGGAACAACAATCAAAGCTAAACGGGAATGAAAAAAAAGGAGAGAATATGAAAGCTTCGAGTCTCAAGGTATGTGTGTTGGTGGGACAGTACTTAACAGGATTTGTTGGAGTCATTTCTCTAGATTTAATGTTCATATAAAAATAAGTGACAAGACTGAATTAATCTATTCTCATCTCAAAGTGCATCTCAAGTCCATTCTCAACCCTTTTCAGAGCAACAATTCTACCTTTTAAAGCCTAAAATTATCAAAATTAGCTTTCTACAAAACTGCCATAGATTAATAGAACATGTTTCTTAGTTTGTGTATCTATTATTATCTCTTACACCAATTATCACATGGAAACATATTACAATTAATGTTGCTAATTCAATGAACATGGATCAACTGATGCACATATAACAAATGTTTTAAGATTCATTTAGTTTATTATTTTAATCAATCTCACTCAGAGTAATGTATTTTAGAATAAAATTTATCTCTGAAATTAATTTAAACATACATTTTCGGCCAGATTCAACAATTCAAACATACACTAACAGTTAATTCTACCATAATCTAACACTGAATTCACATTTTGTAAGTATAGTAGCTATGATGCATACAAATGACAGCATGGCTTCAACTTGTGACCACACCAAACTGTACTAAACAAAATACAAGAACTCGTGACGTGTAGACACGGCAGCAGCTGAAAGAAGAGCAAACACTCTCATGGTAACAAAATCTACGTTATATTAGAATAAGAATTGTCCATTATACAAGAAAAATAATTATTCTCTACACTCGGAGGAAACAAAGACGGCAATATCATTGTATGTTGTGTTCATATTATAAGTCCTTCTTCAACTTCTCACATCTAAAAAACATGTCTTAGATGTCACACCACACCCTTTTAAGCAAATATACTCATAGGACCTGTCTTATTTGAAGTAGCATCCAATCCATGTTCAGCATTCCGAGTTCCTGTGATCCAAACCCTGCAAGTAAAACACTTTCAAGTCACCAAAAAGAAACAACAGTTACATATTCTAAGCATATTTCATAAATTTTATGTTCAGGCACCTTCTACTATCTTTGCTACTTGAATCAGTCAGAATTGTCAATCTTTTTGCTGTCTTCATGAACTCACTGCAGAAAACCAAACCCCTCAATAAAACATAAAGACTATAGGAAAATACACATGAACAAGAAATGGAATGATACCTGAATGGTTCTTCTCCAGTTTGTTTAAGAGCACCGGCTGCATCGCGGTAGAGAACATGACTCAACATCTCAGACCGTTCTATTCCAAACATGTTAGCCAGTCTCATGTACAGCTCATCATAAGAACCAAGACAGGACAAGTCAAGGGTCCGTCCCACATCTTCTGACTCCATGAAAACCTTGCAATGACTGGTATCAGAACCGAGTTGCCAAGAGAACTCCGCTGTGGAACACGACTTTCCTGGGGAAGCTGAAGATTGGGAGTCACTAAGGAATCCCTTCTCCTTCTTCTCCTTATTCTCATCATCTGTTGCGATGCAATTTTGAGACAACACATCACTAGAAGATCTAGAAATTTGTTGCTCAGTGAGTATCGGTTGACCAAAAAGCAAAAATTGGTGTCTCTTCGCTTGATCAGATTTCTCCAAACTCTTGCGTGAACTTCCCATGGTCAGCAAGCATGATAGACTTTCTTTACTCTTACCATGGTTGGTGATGTTGCCATTAGAAATCCCAGGGTGCAAATCAAGGTGGCGAACGTTAGTTGGAAGCAACCCCAACTGCAGCTTATTATTGTTAAGGTGGAGATCTGACAAAGATATTCCAATTTGAGCATGCCTGGCTCCCTGTATGCCTGCAGGAGCATTATCAGATAGACAACACAAGGGGCTGCTAGTGCTAGACCCAAAAGGGTTGCCTGAAAACGTTGGTATCGGAAATTGAACATCAAGGGGAAACTCTGGGTGTTGTGGAAACCTAAGCTTCTTCCTTGGTGGAGAGAATGGTGCCAGATGGATGACTGGCACGTTAGATACCAACTCAACCAACCATGGACTTACGCGCTTCACATTATGTAGCAAATCTGGCTCATCCCACGTAACCTGTAGCAATATCACCAAGATAAGTCACGGTTGCCTCATAAGCATGTCCACAACCTTAAACTCATCTGAACTATTGTTTGAATACAATCAAAATCAAGAACATCTCCCCAATAAAAAGGACAAAACTTTAATACAGTTCTACAGGTTTTTCTGGTGCTGTTCCATTATGCCAATTAGAAATTTACCTCAGCAGTCTATTTTCAACCTTCAACGCAAAGATTTATTACCCAAATAAACCGAACTTCTGATTGAAAAACAGTATCGAAAACAATTATTGAACTGCGTCTAAGTTTAATCCCCAAAAGATGGCATTTCAAACTTTAGAATAGAGGCACATGCATCCAAATTGCAAAGGTAACAATAAAACTCGTGAATTGACAGCTGCAGGTGAATCATTATGGAACTTATTACAACCACCCCCACCCAATCCCAAAAGGAAAAAAAGGTTCAAGGATTAGAAAACCTTGCTACAGATAAATTTAATACAAGAATCTTGTTTTGCACATGTCAACAGAATCAAGAATCAAGGAACAAAACAAGTCCAATAACGTATAGGGTTAAGCCCCTTATGCCTGAGTATGAAGAAAAGAAAAGGTGTACCTGAAGAAGTCTCCAAGGTGAATTAGGCCAGCGGATAGGATCAAGAACCTGAACAGAAGCTATGGTGCCCATGAACCAGCTTATCCTGGAAGAATCCTCAGTCTCAAAGGGCATCTTAAACCTCATCCCAGAGCACCACTGAATCCTCATAGCACCTCTCACAGCAGAAGTCCTAATACAAAACTCAGGGGTGTTGGCTCGAGGGTAATATACAACCTCGAAGGGTTGGTTATTAGCAGCCAAAGCAATAGCTTCCCTCACAGACTCACCACTCACTTTCGGCCTCCCACACCCATTCCTCACCACCTTGCTCTCCTCCCTCAAGAAAGCCGAAAAGGCCCCATAAGCTCCAATCCCAAGCCCACCACCACCACCACCACCGGAACTCCACCCACAAGGCGCCTCGGGCCCACCAACACCCCCTCTCTTCGCCCTACGAATCCCCACGCAGAGATCCCCATTCTCCGCCCGCAGAAACACTATGGAATCCCCAGCAACCAGTTTCTTCTGGTTCACGAAACTGCTCCACCCGGTGGTAAGTAAGTGCCGACGCGGTGTCCCCCGGTAAATGTGCCGGAACTTCCACACCTCGCCGTGCACGTCCTTCGCGATCACCGTCTGCACCGGCGGCTCCGCCGAGTAATCCAGCCGCGGGAAAATAGTCTCCGCGCAGTATCTCGGCACGGAGAATCCCCCACCATTGTTCGCGTCCGATTGAGTTAACGTCTTCGCGAACGACGCTGGCTTTTCAGAACCCTCCGCGCCGTTACCGTCAACTTTATCGCCGTCTTCGTGATCAAGCTCGGTGTTTCTGAGAGGAACCAACCTCAACCTGGCGAAGACCTCGTCGGTTTCGGGGTCGGCGAGGTATTTGACAGCCGCCACGCGGCAGAGAACGAGCGGCGGAATCGGAATCCTGGAGGCTCCGAAATCGAGGTTGTACTGCGCGTGTTCCGCGTGTCCCTGAGGAAAGTAGAACACCTTGGAGTTCACCGGCGGCATCTGAACCATGCCGCCGGCGCATGCGTGCCACAGCTGCGGATCCAAACTCTTCTCTGTTTCCTTCATTGCGCCGGAATACACACCAAAACTGATTCAATTCAACACTCCCTCTGTAGCTGCTGCTGATGTTTTATGTTTCTCTCTCCTTCTCTCTCTTTCTGTCAGTGAATGAAAAATCAAAAGCTTTAACTTTTTCCCTCACATATCCACATACAAGACTTTTTCTTTTCCTCACTGAATTTTTTTCTTCTTATTATTACGTTCTGGGTTGGCTCAGATCTCAGAGAAAGAGGGAAAATAAAGGGACAACTTTTCTCTTACACACTCTCCCCGGAGCCTATAAACTAAACAATTGAACAGAGGCTATTCCTCAACCAGCCAAAGCAAACGTTTCACCTATTTATTTAATTATTATACTGATAAAATAAAATAAAAAAGTATTATTTAATTGAAGAAGAGGAATGGAATTGTTTAATTGTAGGCTATAAATTATGGTGATATGACATGATGCAATAAAGATAGTTGGGGGAGTAATAGTTTCCGAAAAGAAACAGATATAGAGAGAGGTAATTAGCACCAGCATAGCATTAACACCATCATATTATTTATTAATATTGTTAATATTATTATTATTATTATTATGATTATTATTATTATTATGTGAGGGTATGGTGTCAGAAAATATGACGAGTTAAAGGAAAAGGATATGTGGTGAAGATAAAATTAGCTGCAGCGGTGGCAGTGATAATCGCTGATTCATTATATTATTATGGCACTGTTAACTGCCAACTCAACTCAACATCCCTACTTCTGACTATGCCTGTGTCTGCAATAAGTCATAACCTGACACGGTAACGCATTTTTACATTTACTTTCTCTATACTAATAATGATAATAACACACTAAATAAATGCTATCTTAACTTCTCTCTTCTTTACTCTCTCTGCTTCTCTGCCTCTGCCCCTGCCCTTAACTATATACTAATATCAACACCTCGCCATGTAACACAAACAGAAAAAGTGGACTTAAACACTCAGCCACTGCTGGTAACGCGTACATGCCACGCGTCCTAAGGGTCGTGAGGGTCGTTGCCACGGAAGTGAGGCCCGCGATTTTTTTGTCGGATCAGGTTAATGGAAACACTAATGCTTTTTATCTCTAAACAGCTTTGTTAACACTTTGTATTTATTGTTTTCATTTATTTATTTTATCATCTTATGTCATATCTTATTATGCTTACATTTCTTCCTTTTTTCTGATAGATGTCAAATGACTGAGTTGTCTATTAATTATATTTGTTTGATCTCTGTGTCTAATCTACACTTGCACTGGACTAATAAATAATTAGAAAAAGGTAAAATTTTAATGAAAGAAGAAACTAGAAAGTGAGATATGTGGGCCTCTTGCTCATGCGCATGGGCTGCTTATTTCACCTGTCTGTTGTAATTGTATCAGTCACGAAGTGCAGTATTTTTTTACCACTAAAAGCATGCACGACACGCATTCAACCCTTCTTTTGTGAACTTTTCCATGCTCAAGTACTTTATTAATAATGTTTTTTTGAATTAATGAAATTAACAAATATAAAATTTTCAACCAACAAATGTTTAATGAAATGGTGAGTAAGGAGAGAATATAAGTTGCATTGAAAATGACATTGATCACAGCAAGGAAGATGGAGATGTCCACATGGTGAAGGGTAGGTTATGTCCACTGAGGAGTGATTGTGCTAATAAAACGCCGCTCTCACGCCAAGATATATATGGCTCTCGAAAACCTCGTTTGGTTATGAGTTATGACAAAGAAGGAGGACATGGAAAGTTTCTCTTGTTCTTTTCTTGCCGACTGCAGGACACCCCATTTCTTTATGCCCTTTTGACTTTATGCAGAAATTAATTAACAAACAAATCTTAATAATAGTACCTATAACTTACATGCAATAACCCTACAAATTAAATTCTCCCATATGTGTATACGCACATAGAAAATACATACTCCATTTCCCATCCGAACTGCAAGAAAATGTCCCTTATACGAACATGCACATCAATGTTAACATTAATATTTGATTGTGATGAGATATCAAATCAATAAAGGTTGAACTGAATGGAAAAAATGTAAGGAAAAAGAAAAAGGCTGAAAGAGAGAAAAACGAGTTATAACTAGGCAGAAGGCGACAAAAGCAATAGGTACAACCACAAGGGAAACCACCAGCACGTACGATACATAGCCGATTTCAGGAAGCATTGTCAGGGCATATGCATATAGTGATAGTCAAATAGGGTAGAGTATCCTGTAAGAGTTAAAAGGAATAAATTTCCATGCTGCTGAGGCAAAAGCTTGAGAATTAATCAGACTAACTTGGCCTTACTACAAACAAGTCGTTTAGGTGAACCGACAACGTCGCTAGTAGCAGACTGGATGTAACATCGATAATCCATTAATCTATATCTTCTGCTCAATCAGGGTCAGTTGTTATAAATAAGAGTGTTAAATGTCATTGAAACAAGTTTGATATACGCTTTTGTGGTTATGTAATGAGAAAGAACAATGACAAGAAGATGGGGATAACTATGAGGAAAAGGTAAATAAAAAAGGTTGATAAATGAGCCAAAAAGATGTGGTTCGGAAAAGAATAGGATTGGTTGGTTAAGAATCAACATTGATACCGACACACAACGTCGAGACAATTAAGACAAGAAGATGAAATGATAGACGCATGGAAGAAACAATCAATGTATAGAGAAATGTTGGGATAATAATTTTAAGAATTGAATTTTATAGTTAGCCCCCCTGGCCCCTCAATCAATATCCCATTCTTATCTTCTTCTCAAAGGCCATAACTTGAACAATTGTCCCATTTTTGCCGTCCCACACTCACTCCATCAATCTATCTATTATAGTATGAACCAAAGAATAATAGTCATCCATTCTTATTAGTAATCTAACAGTGCCCTCTTTTTCTCTGTTCAGAAAAATGATCTGGCATATGCCCTTCAGGGACTACCTAGTTAGTTTCCTTCTTGCCTCCTGTGTTTTTATTTAAGAGGGTGTTAGGTTAGGTTATGGGAGAGTGAGGTGCTCCACCAAAAGTGAAATTCACATGCATAGTCGATCTGACTCAACAGGTAAAAGAATGCAGTGTTGTGAATAGTGAATGTGTGCATATATCCAAACAAGAGAAAATGGGACCCAGTGGGTGGGGCAGAAGCACATATAGGGTCCCAAGAAATTGACAAATGAGCATAAATTTGGGCATAGTATTGTTTGTGAGTGTCGAAAAGAATATGACAGTATGAAAAAAATAAAAGAAAGTAAAGCAAGGCAGAGCCAAAAAAGGGAGTCGCTGTCCTCTACTGTGATGTGTTCTCAGTCTGACAACGATAATTGAAGATAAAAGGCTTTGAGTGCATCCATTTATCTATGCCTATGCATCTCCACGTTTATCTCCATTCTCAACTCCACATTATTTCACGATGGACCAGTTCTACAAAACTCAAATTACACTTTACACTCACAACTTCGAATATACCAAATCATTCAACAAACCTACCTACCTATTACACTGTTATTGCTAAAGTACTTTTCTCCACTCCTTTAATATAAAACTAAAATCAATAATAATTACCCTAATCTACACACCACAGACAACTCAGCTGACTTATAATTTGTTTGATTTTAAAAAAACAAATTGAAAAAGGTGAGAAAGCAATTGAATGTTTAGTTATTTAATAAAATAGATATATATGAAAAATTAAAAAAAGTTTAAACCTTTTTTGTAAAATTAGTTTTTTACCCTTCACTTCCAATTAAACTAATGAAATTATTTTTTTTTCCTTCCCTCCTCTCTTCTCTTGCCCACGAGAAAATACAGCTAAAAAAAGGGGAAAGAAAAATTAATTAGAAAAATAATGTTGAGTAAAAAAGTGGAAAATATTAATATATATATTTATTATAATGAAAATGAAAGAAAAAATGGGTTAGAGGAGTGGAGCATAGTAAGTAACAGTACAGAGACAAGAAGACAGAGGAGTAGGAAATAGGTGGACACGTGTGAGAATCATAGATGGGTTATAGCTGTTCCTCGTTGGCAGCGACATTGATGAAGGGACGTAACGTAAGGGAGCGGGGCCCAGAAGCATGGTGATGAATGATGATGTGGATGCAGTCTCTCTCAGGAATCTCTGTCGTTGTGTTCTCTGTGTCACGGGAGAGAGAGAGAGAGAGAGAGAGAGAGAGAGAGAAGGAGAGAGAAAGTGAAGATCCCATTTTTGCACTCTTCAACCAAATGCATCATGGCATTCCACAACAAGATAATAATACAACTCTCTCACTTTCTCAAGTCAAGAAGACAACCAAACTTTAAACGTAACGGCCTCAGCGTTTACCTTTTATTTCAAATGAATAGTGTAAAATTTGTCAGTATAATAAATTTGTTAATTTTATAGTGGTAACCATCTTGAAAATTAGATAAATGCTAATCAATATCTTGGATAAGAAATTAAAAAAATAAGAGCTTTTGATGTGAGATTCTGTATAAACTGGGTCGGTGGTTGGTGGATTTGATGCGTTGCGAGTGAAGAAAGAAAGGTGTTGTTGGGAGCATGATATGAATGAATGGAGGAACGATGAAGCTTCATCACTGACCAAGTGGAGGAAGGAAGGAAGAAGAAGAAGAAGAAGGTGTATGTATTACATGCATGATTGATTGAAACACCTTTCTTTGCCCAAAAACGCCACTACTCTATTCTTATTCCTGCACCAAACCGTGCCTTAGCGTTAAATTTAATCAATGTCTGTGACTCTCACTGACACTGCCCTTTGCCCCACCACTTGCCACGTGTCTTTTGTCTTGTGCCAGAGACAGACACACACTAACGCTGTCTCTCACACATGCACACACACACACTTTCCTTTCGTTCTCAAGAGTTAGAATGTCGGATCAGGAACTTCTCGCACTTGGTTTAGCCATTGAGCATAACCTCATTTTAATTTCATGTACCTATCTTTCAACCCATGGTTCATTTTTTATGTCACTCATGCATTTCAAAATAGTAGCTACCACATCCCACTCAACCATTCCTTTTGGTTTTGTAGCTTTTGTTGTTATGTCTTTGGCATTGGGAAAGAGAAGAATGAATGAATGATGTATATGGTATAGTAGTCTTGGCCACTTTTAATTTTATTAATTGTTGGCAACCAAACAAGAAAACGACACCATCAATACAAAATTAATGTCATGACATGAGCCCCTCATGGAATGGAGCAACTAAATTATGTATACTATAGTAGTACATACACAATACATTACAACCTAAACACTATTCATTGGTTTGAATTGAATAGAATTAGGAGGAGAAAAAAGTGAGGCACCAAATAACCAAAATTTAATGTTGACATCCCTTGCTTCTTGATTATTCCCGTATGAGGAGGAAGATGGCATGCACATTGAAAAGTAATTGGTGGAATGTTGGTGTCTAAAAAGAAAGTGTTATGGTACAAAGTATGGAGTAAATGGATGCCCCTACATTGGATTGATTAATGCATGTGCTTTCATTTCACTTGGAGAAACTGTAGTTAAATCTAGGTTGTTAGGGCACAACATATTATTAAGTCTATTAAAATTTAGAGGTAGATTGGTACTTGGTTGGTAATTAGGTATTAGGGAGTGGGGAGGAAGTGAGAGAATGGCCGAAAAGACGTACACACGAACTCACTCAGTCCTTAATCAAGACTTGGTAGGGCCACTATTATTTATGGCCATTAACTATTTAAAATGGAGCATGTACCAACACGGCAGCATCAGCAGGAGCAACAGATTCAACATATTAATTCTTGTCCCACTATTCTTTCATTCAATCACTACCACACCATACTTTATCACTCTGTCAAATTTTGAATCACTCTTCCCTCCCTTTAATTTTATGCATCACCTTCTTCATTCTCGCATCTCAAAAAACTCTGATCAAGTTTTAGTTTCATCTTTTCATGGCATCAAATTCATCCACAGATATTCTAATGCAATACATGTTCATTTTCGATAAAGGAATGAGTATTTTGAAACAGGAGATAAGTGTGTGATGTAAGTATATCTTAAGGAGAGAAATATATTTATTCAATTAAAAGTGATACACAACACTTTGTGTTAATAGCAAGCTAATAATATCAAGTTGTCAGTGAAAAGGTGCAAAGGAGGATGTTACAACAATTTGTGAAAAAGAGAAAAATAAGTCTAACTGGTTTCTTTCTTTCAGTCTTTTCATACTCATCGTGTCATAGATTAATCCTTCATTATGTTATTAAAAATAATTTAAAAGGAGTTCATTCGTAAAGAGGTGTGCATCTATCTATTTAAACCCCACCTCAACCGAACAAAAAATAACGGTAACATGTCGTATTTGAGTTTGGGTTTAGAGATCTTTTTTATTTATGTTGGGTTTCAGGGTTCTAGATTCCTGGTATGAGTGCAGTCATGAGGTTGAAGAATAAAACAAGTTTTATTCATGGGCTTTCTCTGAAATATTAAAGCCCTTGTGATCTGTAAGATCATGGCCTTCTTGGGCCTCTCAAATAATTAGGGCCTATATTGTACAGTCGATTATTTCTTCCTTCACCCTACAGTTTTTTCTTACACTTTCATTGGGGTGTTGGAATAGTCTAATTGCCCATGCATTAGATTTTGAATGGTAGAATTTGAAAACATGTTTTGAATTACACAATTTAAAATAGATTTCCAGATCTAGAAATACACTTATGATGGTATAATTTAAAAATGCATTTCAAATTATATAATCTAAAATACATTTCTAGATTTTCAGAAGATATAATATAGAAATATATTATGGATTATATAATTTAAAATAAGAGATATTTTAAATTATATAATTTGAAAATATTTTATGTAATCAAAAATACAATTTTGCATCATAATCTAAAATATAATTTTGAATCTAGAAATTTGTTTTGTATTGTATAATCTGAAATATATTTAATTCAGAATACGTCTCCGGACTTATAATTCTTAAGTTTTGGATCCCACAATCTAGACTATTAAATATTTCTAATCCATGAACAATTTGGACTTTCTCGTGTCTATGGAGGTGCAAGAAGAATGGTGATGCTAAACTAAAAGCAACTTGCCCATATTATACAATGATTTGGCGAAAATATACAATTATGACAAATTATTCTTGTTTTAGTATGAAATCACATCATTTAGCATTATGAAGTTAAAACCCTAAGAGAGGTTTGAAGGCATGATTATAGGTTTGAACTTGGTTACTTCATTCAAATGTAAGTTGTAACATTAGATGTCAACCAAGGAAAAGGGGTTCATTAAAAAATAGAGGCGGATATGTAAATAGATTCAACATACTCGTTTAGATCACAATCAAATATAAATTTCAAAATGCACAGTAAAATTATAATTAGGAAAAAAGTATAAAACAATTAAGAAAAACTAAGCCAGCCCACACCGGCCATTGGACTTTAGAATGGGCCAGCCCTTTGAACATTGCTGCTAGAAACAAATTCCAGTAGCCTGTTATGAAGGGCAAGTGACGAAGCCATTTTGAAGCTGACTAGAAAAGCATCAATCTAGCTTGCAAGTCTTCTAACATAAAAAAAAAGCGACGCATGTGCTTTCTTTAAAACGTTGTGCCATGTTATGAGGCATGTGGTATTATTGTCCTTGCCTCAATTTAATCCTTGACTTTATGTTCTTGTAGCACATGCATCAGCAATGGCAAAGATTCTTGCACTAACTTTATAACTCTTTACCCCACAGCCATGCATTCGACCAGTTAGAAAATTGCTGGCTGCTTCAACCACCACAATGAAAACTCCATCATACCATTCTCTACCTCTCAAGCTTTCAACACCATGTTCCCCGAATTCCTCGCAAAGCACTAACCTCCTACTACCTTTTATTTTCACCAATCAATTTACATTAATTAAACAAATGATGCTAAGCAATATAACATTAGACTATAATGAAAACAACAAACAAGGAGGATCCTGTTTAGGACTACCGTTTCTTCCTCAATATAATCAATCCAACATAAAAATTATCCTACAGAATTTCCATGAAGATTTGACGAAGCAAACATAGAACTCCTAACACCCTCCTGGACTCTGCTTCTCATCTCCACGACCTTCTTGTGACAGTTTGAGTGCAATGATGAAACAAAAGTTGGGCTAGCTGCTGGCCTGTATTCGGGAAAGAGGCGGCCAGACCTGTATCGAACACCACAAGCATTGCAGAGTGTTTTGGGACCCATAGGTCCCTCTCTCCATTGTGGGGTCTTTGTCACCTCACAATGCATGCATTTTCTGGGAGTATCTGACTCCAGATGTGAGGATCTCATCATCTCAACATCTTCTGATAGCAGGGACAAATCCTTTTTCCTGTGGCCTTTTACTTTGTTTGACATATTCCCAGCAACATTTGTTCCGAAATCTGATTCAGAGGCAGATGCCCTTTGCTGTTTTTGCAAAGCCTGTGCGTTAAGGATGAAAGGAATGGAATATAGAGGGCTGAAGCTTGAAGGACGTTGCCGTTTACTTCGAGCACGCTTTACTGGAACGACAGGTCGTTCAAAGTTGGAATTCTCGACAGACGAAGAACTGCTGCTTTCAAAAACTGAAACTGGGCTGTAGGTTCGGAATTGATGCAAATCTTTTCCATTGAAAGTGACATTCTTGAGAGGAATGGTTTTTCCATATGTTGGTACAGGAGCCTTTGCCAGCTGTTTTATTGGGGAAATCCCATTACACTGCAATGCCAAACAATCATCAAACCAACAAAAATAAAAAACAGAACAAGAATCAGATGCAACATCAGTGGATTTGATTATTTGAATAAACAATTGAGAGGATTCTATTTGATTTCTTCCTACAATTACATTTATAACCCACAAATCTAATCACATGAAAGCCCTGCTACTGTTCTAAAATTGATACTCATAGTAATCAATTACCATATGCGTAATCATATTTCCAGGGTCCAACACACAAAGACAGAGTCACTCAAACTACTTGCGCCTTTTTTCAATTTCAATTGCAATACCATGTGGTAGTCTTGTCTCTTAAGAAACTGCGATTGAAGACGTTGTAAGTCCTTTTCTATTTCATTACCACAAAACAGTATACACATACCCATATGAGAACTCAATAATCATCTCCAGCCAATTAGTATCAGCCATCCAACCATGTCAAAGGAGTTTCTTTAATTAAGCCATGGAGACGGAAATAGCTTTGCTCAAGGGATCTGATATTTAGAACTGTACCCCACCATTTACCAAAATACAAGCACAGAAGACATGCATTCTTTTAATCATCCACTACTTAGGAAAGCCAATTTTAACACCTTTCTACGAAAACATGTCACACTCGTTCACCATTAACAACTAAACACTTAAAAAATAATCACTTTATGAGAGCAACACTCGAAATTATATATAGCATCTTCCAAGGTGTTGTTGAGATTTAAGATTTATTCACCAATAAATTTCAAAATGTCAACTTAGCTTGAAAATTAATTATAAAGTCCATCTTATTACACCTCTTTCAAACATTTTAACAAAAATTTAACTGAATATATATATAATATATATATATATATATAACAGAAGAAATAACAGTAAGTGATAGAATGTCTAATATATTAGATTATCTCATCGGGTTAGTTTTCCTATTTCCTCCTTATCTCGTAAGTTAGTTATCATATTTCCTGATCATGATTTGTTTCTGTAATAAGTTAGTAGGATTCTGATTATAAACACAAGGATTAGTGCTCTAGGTTTCATGAATACATCTTTTTTAATATCAATTTAGTGTTTTAAACTCTTTTATCACTCTTCCTCACTCTATGCCTAAAACCCTGTAATTTCAACAGATGAAATTTTGAATTTTAGAACATGACAATTATGATTGATGAATTGTATTAAAAATTAATCAGATGACTCATTTTCCGGCCAACCTGCTTCTTTACTTTTTCTCATTTACTTCCTCTTTTGTGTTTCTTTTTAAACCTTCCAATGCCATCCAAAAATGTATACCAAGAGAGGAAGTTTCTATTACTTGAATGGGAGAAGAAGGAGATAATCATCATGCTTCCAACCTTCCTCCTCCAATTGTCACAACCATGAAGTTACAACTTCAGAACCATAAACACTGAGCAATACAAACAGAACAATTGCAGCATCTCCAGGACATTTTGAGTCAGTGGTAGATGAAAGGTAGAAAATTTTCCCACAAATTTGTTAACAACATGTTTTATTATTATATCGTGTTACCGCAAAGAATGAGAACATGACATTGGCAACAAAGTTTCAAGGGAATTCAGAGTACTGCTTCTTCTATTCTTTACTCGTGGAAACAGATCATTAGTAAACAATAAAGCATGTGGTATGTAATTAAAGTTGCTCAATAATCCTGCCTATTAAGTAAATGCACCTAACCCCTGTATCTTCAACCTTTACACACTAATTTTGAATTCTCCTAACTAATGTACCCTGATACTTGAAGGCTCCTCGCTACATGAAGGTATGGGGGAGGGCCCATTGCACATGCAAATAGGCTGTTTAGGGATTTGAGTCCATGACCAACCTGTCGTCAAGGCACAACTTTACAATTGTGCCAGGGCTTGCCCTCTTTGCTTAATTGTCCTAGATTATAACAGATTCACAATATTTTTGTTTTGCCAATCTGACAAATTCCTAGACAACATTTTAGGAATAACAACTGTAAAAACTCATTGTTGTCCAAGTAAAATACTTAACATCTCCTATCAAAGGTTTGTGGTGAAAGTTCAGCAAAAACATTTCACTCAGAAAGTATAGATCAGATGAAATAAACCGGTCAATTCAGCAGCCGAACTAAAGGACGTAGATCAACGAAATTACTCCTTTAGCTACATTCATGTAATTTCGGTTTCACATAACAAAAACATCCACATAATTAATTCATCAAATATAAGTGCAGTGCATCGACGGTTCATCGTGATTTTGCATGTACATAACTAATAGGATAGGGACAATCATGGTCTCAAAAAACAGTCTGCAACCACAATTGAGGCTACATCACCAAGGTCTTTTGACTCAGATGCATTTTCCCGTAATGTTAGCAACAAAACTAAAACCACGACAACGATTTAAAACCATGGGGGCAACATGCAAGAGAAGAATTTAAGTAGGTAAAAGATATCACAATCTACATTCCTACACACCATAACTGTGGACAGAATACTTACAGAAGCAGAGAACTCCGTCCCAAATTGGGGGGTTTCAGTTTGAGTTTTGCCACACAGCCCATTTGATGATGCTGAAAAAACCTCAGAATGTTGATCTTCAAGGCATTTTATTTGAGAATCCCAGTCTTCTTCCACATCTTCCAGTGGGAAATCAAAAAAGCCGACGACATCATCAAAGATATCATCCGACAGACCATTGAAGTTGTTGTCGAAAAACCAAGAGTCCTTCATGTTAGCAATATCCAGTTCCGAAGCACTACAGTACATAAGAAACAGCAAACACAGACATTGTCATTCCTTGCTTGCACACAACAAAAGACATTTGAAAAATAAACAACGCAAACCACCCATCATTGGTTAAAAATCACAAAAAAATAGAATTTACGCCATGTTGTCTGGTGTAATTTGAATAATAAGGTAATTAACTTAGCAACAATGAGGACGTGCCTCGAAATATTCACAAAGAAAAAAAAAGCCCAGCTAAAAACAGTAAAACACCAGTCTTTCACAATTTCTTCCAAGTTGGAAATACAAACAAAAATCACAAACAAAAAAGGGAAAATGCGTGCAATATCTGACGTTAAAAGGAAAAAAAAGAGATACACGAGGGAGAGAAAAATTGAGAAAAAGGAAAAAGGGGAGAGCTTGAAAGACCTCAGACATGGGTTTGGTGGAGTGAGGAAATGGAGCACATTGTAGTGATTTGGAGACGGAGAGAGAGACTGAGACAGAGAGAGAGAGAGAGAGAGAGAGAGAGAAATTGAGGATTAATTAGAGACAACACATAAGAAGATCTTGAGGAATGAGAATCTCTGTGTCTGAATTTGGTAAATTAGGTTTTATTTTCCTGCGCCACTAGCGCTACTACCATGCGGAAACCCTCATCCTCCTCTCGTGACTTCAATAAATATTTCCCTTTCCATAATAGTATTCCATCTATTTCATACCAAATTTAATTTAATTCTCTTTTATTAAAACCCTTTACACAAAATAATAATAATAATAATGATATGGTTTTGTACACTTTAAAAAGTTAGAGTTACAAAAGCAAAATCTAACGTATATTATCCTCTGATAATTTATAAGATTTCAGCTTTTGTTGTTTTACAATTTTAACGTTAAAAACGCGTGATGGGCATGCTATACCTTTAGGAACATAGCTCGAGAGAAACCGAACTAAATTTCTTTGAATAAAGTTTTATACTATATATATATAAAATCAAAAGAAAAATCTCTTTTTGAGAATAATTCGTTACATTTTAATTATTACACAATCGATGGGTTTTTTTTTATATTTATGATACATATGACAATATTTTTCTAAAAAATATAATAGGACAATTGGACAATCTTTATAAAGCTTTCTTAATTGTGCTATTTTTTAAAATAAATTATGAAGATAGAAAATTTCGATATACATGCATTGGTGCTGTTTTTTTTTGAATGAATAATGAGTGGTAGTTAATAAAATTGTGGGCGAAGAAAAGCTTAGGAAGCAGGAAAAACATAAAGAAGGATTGGTCAAATGTGGTGGTAAGGGTGATGAAGGAGCATGAGATATGGATCTAAAACCATTTCTTTAAAGCAAAAATGGGTGGATCTCAAACAATTTTTTATTTTTTTTTAAATCATTGTATCATTCAAGATTTCATATAGTGATTTTCTTGCAAAAAGAAAATACAAAAAATTCATGCAGAGATCACCGACGAACACCAACGGAATATTATACAATTCTTTTTATTTTATTTTCAAAAAATAAGTACACCACCACGTTTAACTTTATATACCTACGGATATTGCTGTAAGAATGAAACTCGTTTATACAACATTAAAACGTAATTTTACGTTTCATAGGAAATGTTTTTCATAAGAATTTAATTAAAACGTAATATTATCTACCATTATTGTATATCATAGCAGGTATATTTTAAATTATTCTTAATTAATTAATAGTAAAAAGCTTATATTCATAATATATGAAGATTAAAACTCTTTTTCTGATACAGATTTTACATCATATGAATAAGATTTGAAAACCACCAAAGTAAATATCATTGTTTTTTTTCGCAGAAATGATAATTCATAAAACTTTTTCAGTGATAAATGGTTTATTAAATATATGTTATAAAATTTCAAATACTTTTTTCATGTCCTCGTTTAAATAAACAGCTTAACAGCTCTGTCTCGCAACTTATTGCCCATTTAATTCTTTCCATTTATTTATGTTAAAAGATAGACACAAACTTTAAAGTTATAAGATTATCTTTTATAGTAATTTTTAATATTGTATTACTTTCATTTTACTCTCATTTATAATAAGCTTATAAATATTTTAAAATTAAATCTAAAATTCATAATTTAAAATATAATACCTAATCTTGTTTCAAAATTTTAAATTAAAAAATATATATACAAATGATAGTTTTCTCTTAAATAATAAACTTAAAGATAAAAGACTTAAGTTCATAAATAAAATGAAAAAAAATTAATTATTTTATTTGATATGCATTGTCTATTTATTTTTCTACATTTATATTTTGATTGTTGAAAATACGAGTCACTTATTACTATTACGACATCTATTTATCTTGATTCTCGTTGCAAAAAAGGAAATGGATATGGGCCCTCCGATTAAATAATTGATGGTACTGATTCTCAAGGTGGGACCCATGCGTGTTGGTGCACCATGTTTGGAAAAAATCAAGATAGAGATGCAACGTTATTTACGTCTTTCGCAATAATACTAACTTTGAAAAGAAAAAATATATATCTTAAATAGAGTTTGGTATGGTTTATTTTTTACTTTTTTTTGCCTTAAAATGAAAATATGAGTCAAACATTCATACATAAAAGCTGTTAAAATAATAAGCAATATGTTTTTGTTAAAATAAATATAAAAAAACAAGAGTTTTAACGAAATCTAATACTTATAGGATTTTTACCTAACTTCAAATATAGTTCCCACATACTTAAAAGCTAATCCTGCTTTTTTTTATATTTTATTCTGTCTATATTTTATTATTTTTTTAAGAAATTATTGAATGTTTTATTCAGTGGTAACATATTTCAAAGCTGTTTTTGTTTATTTTGTTTATTCTTTGTGCTTGATTGTAATAATTTTATATTTTAAAAATATTAGTAAAATGTAATAACATTTTGTATAATGATTTCGCTATTGTTAGTAAAATAAAATTTAATAACATAAAGCATACCTATAATTACGTATACAAACAAGATGTCTATACAAGTGTACCATTAAAATATACACTCGTGCAAAATAGATAAACTTCCTAATAATTATTATTATATGCAAAATAAAATAACAATATTCACATTACGTTAAATGACTTGAGTTGAGTTGATTAAGTAATGTGAATATATCATTAACGTAATGTGTGTATGCATGAGTGTATGCATGAGGGTTGATTAAGTTATTAATCATGTTTCATTCTTCTCAAACCAACTATAATTCAATATGGCAATATCAAAGACATGACCAAAAATCACGTTCAGATCTAACTAATACATGGAATCACATAAATGAACAAAGTAAACCAAAATGTTATACCATGATCAATTCCAAAGTTCAATTATTCATTTATCTTATCACAGAGTAAATATATTAATCTATTAATAGTTACATGTGTAGTTCATATAAACTAAAATATACTCCTGCTCATAATTCAAAAACATCAACAAGATCAAATTCACTTAGAATTTCCAGATTTCAATATCCAAGTGCATGTAATAATAATATAGTTCTTAAAATTTTAATTATTCAATAACTCCTAAAATATTAACCAAATAATATAAACATGCAAGGATATTATTCAATCCACACTTTATTATAAACTATGATCAAATTTCGAGTTAAGATTAAACTAGTTTTTCTTATCTTAATTTTTTTTGTATTCGATATATTATCATTTGAGCAAAAATATTATTATGACAGTTTTCTCCAATTAAAAAATTATTGTTCAAACACTTAAGTGTCATTTAAGATTAAGTGACGAGTCTCATCACTCTAACTTTGATACATCATTTGAGTGAAGACAAGTTAATACCAATTTGTTTCCTACTCATGAATGTATCTTAAGTGAGGATACCTTAATTAAGTGATATTTTTTATTAACCTAATATTCAATTTCATTCTTTTAAATGGTTTTCAAAAAAGATATATATGATTTACTAAAATAGTTTAAATAAGTTATACATTTTATAATTGATCTATTACATAGGAATGTGATTATATAATGGAATGCCATTGAATAAAATTTGTATAGTTTGATGTAAAAAGATAATAGATATTATGATGGAGGTAGTACAAATAAATGAAGTATAAATATAAATTTAAAAATTCAATAAAATATTTATATTCAATTGATAGTCGAAGTTATATAGATGAATATGTTAAATAATAAAAGTTAATACAAATTTTTACAAATCTAACCAGGAGTAAAGAGTCATTGGTATTTTACAAATATATGAGGAATCACTCGTATATTGAAGAGAATTATATATTTGTATTTCATATTGTTGATTTATAATAGATAGTAATATTTATATGTTCATGCAAATCAAATCAAATAGATAGTATGACTTGCATCTGTACCAAAAGAATACATTTAATAATATTAATTTCTAAATATAAACTTAATACAATCTTTTACATGTTAGCAAAAATTTTTTTAAGTATTTAATTAATGTATTTTATATTTTGGATAGACAATAAATATGATTGATTGTCATTGTTAAATAATTTATATAAAATATTTTCAGTGATTAAATATTTATTATCTAATTGTGATAATCTATATTTACACACAAATATATATATATATATATGAGATAAATTTCATAACAACTATATATATATATAGTATTTTTATTTTATTTCAGTCATAATAATGAGGATGTTATATTGTATATTTCAAAATATATTAATAAAATTCTAAAAATATAAATACAAGTATTTAAAATAAATATGTATAATAGATTTAAATAAATAATTATAAATAATGTGGACTTTAAAATTATTCTTTTTTTAAAGATGAAAAAAAAATTAATTTGAACGTGGAATTTTAAGATAAAGAAAGTTGAAACATTTAAAAAATAAAGTAATTAATTTGAAAAGTTTAGATTTGAATAAAAAAAAGAAAATTTAACATAAAAATTGAAAATAATAATAATATGAAATTTAAGAAAGTAAATAACTGATATAAAAAAATAATATACTGTAAAAGAATTATTTTTACCATATATATTATTGACCTTTAAGGGAGGTTGAAAGCGAGGAGACTGAGCGGAGCAAGGAGAAAATGCTAAAAATATGAAGAGATACAACTACAACAATAAGTAGAAAATGTTGTAACGAGAACCAAGAAAGAGAAGAGAGAAAATCGAGAGAGAGAGAAAACTTCGATATTGTATTGAAGTAGTGTTGTAATGTTGTAGTGTTATTAATGAAAGGAAAGTAAGAATCCTATTTATAGAGTCTTTACAAAGAATAAGCTGATTTATTTCAACACAACCCCCTAAATCAACAACCATCGATCGATCTTACATTTAAATTTTTCCTTAACTCGATAAATCTTCGAGTACTCAGTGGCTTTGTCATCACATCAGCCAACTGCTCATTTGTTCCAATATGTTCGAGTTTCAGCTTTTCTTCTTTCACCTTCTCTCGAATAAAATAGAAACGAATCTCAATGTGCTTGCTCCTGCCATGATGAATTGGATTTTTAGCAAAGTTAATTGCTGACTTGTTATCCATCTTCAGAATTACAGCCTCCTCTGTCCTCCCAAATATTCGATTCAACAAATTTTCGATCCACAAAGCTTGACATGTAGTATATGCAGCTGCGATGTACTCTGCTTCACATGAAGATAGAGCTACTATAGGTTGCAATTTCGAACACCAGGAAATAAGAGATTTTCCCAAAAAGAAAATGTAACCTGTAGTACTCTTACATCCCACTCAATCTCCAGCCCAGTCTGAATCGGAATATCCGATTAACTTCCTTCCATTCCGATTTGCGACATTTGGTAAGAGTATACCAAAATCGATTGTTCCTTTGATATACCTCAACAAACGCTTAGGCTGCTGCAAGATGTGACATCTTAGGATTCCCCATGAATCGACTCGGCGGACCCACACCAAAACATATATCTGGTCTGCTGCAACAAAGATATCTTAAGCAGTCAATCATTCGTCTATAGATCGAAGCATCTACAAACTTCCCTTGTTCATCCTTATCGAGCTTCAGATTGGATTCGATTGGTGTTGATGCTGCATTGCAATTCTCCATTCTAAACTTCTTCAATACCTCCTTTGCATATTTGCTTTGATGGACCAAAATACCTTTTTTACCTTCGATGAATTCAATACCAAGAAAATACGACTATTTCCCAAGATCAGTCATCTCGAACTGAGTCTTCATTCTCCTTTTGAAATTCTCGATCGATGTAATATTACTGCCTGTTATGAGTAAATCATCGACATACAAGCGGATAATCAATACTTCCTTACGTTCTATCTTCGAGTATACTCCATGCTCGACCTCGCATTTATCGAAACCAAGCTTCTTTAGACAGGTTGTCGATTTTTATGTTCCAAGCTCTCGAGCTCTGTTTCAAACCATACTGAGCCTTTCTTAGTCTCAACACTTTGTTTTTCCTTCATCGATGATAAAACCAGGTGGCTGTTTAACATATACTTCTTCCTCCAATTCACCATTGAGAAATGCTGATTTTACATCCATTTGATGTATCTCCCATCCTTCATAGCTAGCAATGGCAGCCACTGTTCTCATTGTTTCCATTCTTGCTATTGGAGCATACACTTCTTTATAATCGAGACCTTCTCTTTGAAGAAATCCCTTAGCCACTAATATGGCTTTATACCTTGCTACAGATCCATCTTGTTTCAATTTCGTTTTATAAACCCATTTCACATCGATGGGTTTCTGATGACTAGGGAGATATGTTAACTCCCATGTCTTGTTCTTCTCGATTGCAGCCAATTCTTCCTTCATGGCTTCTATCCACTTAGGATCCTCGATTGCTTCTTCAAACGATACAGGTTCAGCTTTGATTTCAGCATACAGGGCTAGATGAACTAGATCATTCTCATCTTCCGATTCACCTATGACATGTCCCGATGCTGTTATTGAACTATCTTAATCTCTTACGTAATCATCGAGTCTTGTTGGGGCTCTTATTGTTCTGGCTGATCGACGTCTCCCTTGCTCTTCGATGTCTTGATATGATGTCAGATCCCTTTCATCGGTTTCACCTTTCTCCTCGATACCTTGATTCGAGTATTGACATCTTGTTTCGATATCATCATCGATCCATATAATACCTTTTCCATTATTCGTCGAACTCCATTTCCAGCAAGCCTTCTCATCCACTACTATATCTCTGCTGCTGATTATCTTCTTTTCGATTGGATCAAGCAACTTGTAGCCACCAGTCGATTGATAGCCAACCAGTATCAGCTTCTCACTTCTATCATCGAGCTTCTTCCTGTTAGCTTCAGGGACTTGCCTCCAGCAAATCGAGCCAAACACTTTCAAGTGTTTTACACTGGGTTTTCTCCCAGTCCACATTTCTTCTAGAGTCTTCTCTCCGAGCTTCCTCGTCGGACTTGATTTATCAAGTATGTTGCTGTGGCAATTACTTCACCCCATAACTCTCGAGGTAGACCTTTACCCTTCAACATACTTCGAGCCATATTCAGAATGGTTCGATTTCTTCTCTCTGCTACTCCATTGTGTTGTGGTGTGTACGGAGGTACTACTTCATGAATTATACCATCCTTCCTACAAAATGCTACAAATTCACCATTCTTGTATTCACCATCTCCATCTGATCTCAGAATCTTGATATTCTTTCCAATCTGCTTCTCGACCATCCTTTTAAATTCAACAAAGTAACTGAACACACTCGATTTTCTTTTAAGCAAGTAAGTCCATAGTTTCTTACTGTAATCATCAGTAAAGGTGACAAAGTACCTATTTCCTCCCATCGAAGGTACTTCGATTGGTCCACACACATCGGTGTAGATCACCTCCAGCAAATCGATACTTCTATTATCGATGCGCGCCTTGAATGGATTCCTTGCTTGCTTTCCAATCATGCAACTTTCACATAATGTGTTATTCTTTCGAATTTGAGGTAAACCAATCACCATCTCCTTATTCGATAATTGGTACAAACTATCGAAATTCAAATGTCCAAACCTTAAGTGCCATAACCAGTCATCATTCGATACTGCTACTAAACACTTGTGATTTGATTGTGAAATATCAACTCTGAAGGTTCGATTACCGCCCAGGGGTGCCTTCAGAATTGGTGCTCCACGACTGTCGATTAACCTCAATACCTTTTCTTCTGATTTCCAGTCTATCGAGTAACCCTTCTGCAGTAGTTGCCCGATACTTAGCAAATTATGTTTCATTATTGGAACATAGAGAACATCAGAGATCACTACAGTTTTATCATTCTTCTTTTTGATCAAGATCTTTCCTCTTTCTTCACAATTTACAGTAGTGTTATATGCAAATTTCACCTTGCTTTTGATCCGCTCATCCAAGTTCACGAACCAATCCTTCTGAAAAGACATATGATTCGAGCAACCCGTGTCAAAATACCAAGATGCTTCATTTTCTGATCTCGATGTAGTGACCATCAATACTGTTTCTTCTTCCGATTCCTCCTTGGCTATATTTGCCTCTTCCTTTTTGTTCCAACAATCTGATGCATAATGTCCATACTTGTTGCAATTGTAACACTGAATGTGTCTTTTATCAATCGATCGATTAGATGATCGACCTCCTCGATTTCTTCCACCTCTCCATTGAGAGCTCCCTGCTCGATCTCCTTGGTTTTCTTGTTCATAAGGATTCTTCGATCCTCTTCCACCAGATCTTCCTCCTCTGAATCCACCTCTTCCTCGATTCTTCCTGTGATCATTGCCTCGATCACCTGCATTCTTCTGTTTAGCCATTAAGGCTTGTTCGAGGCGATCTTTTCTACTTCTCTCTCATGCATCCTCTCGCTCATAGGCTTCCAAAGAACCTTGCAGCTCATCCAATTTTAAAGAATCCAAATCTTTGGACTCCTCGATGGCAATAGTGATCATATCGAACTTCGAATTTAAAGTTCGTAACACCTTCTCAACCACCGATCTCTCCTTCAACACTTGCACCACATGATTTCATCGAGTTCGTTAAAGAAACTAACCTCGTGAAGTATTCTTGGACTGTTTCTTGAACGTTCATCTGCAATAATTCATACTGTCTATTCAGTGTTTGGAGTCTCACCGTCTTCAACCTTTCTCCTCCGGCGTAGCTTTGTTTCAAAATTTCCCAAGCTTCTTTTGAAGATTCTACTAAGGAAATCTTCTCAAAGTTACTTTCATCAACACATTGATGAATATAGAAAAGAGCTTTACAATCTCTTTTCTTAGCATTTCGATACGCCACCCTCTGTTCCTCAGTGGGTTCTTCTGGCAACTTCTCATAGCCATCCAAGACTATGTCCAAGACTTCTTGAAAACCGAAGATGGTCTTCATCTTTACACACCATTTGTCATACCCATTCAGGTTCTTGCTGTCAAGAACGGGCATGGTGCCTTGGATTCCACTTCCTGACATTGCCATCCTTTGTCTTCTTCTTCAGCTACTATCCCAGACCTTCAAAGCTCTTGATACCACTGTTGTAACGAGAACCAAGAAAGAGAAGAGAGAAAATCGAGAGAGAGAGAAAACTTCGATATTGTATTGAAGTAATGTTGTAGTGTTATTAATGAAAGGAAAGTAAGACTCCTATTTATAGAGTCTTTACAAAGAATAAGCTGATTTATTTCAACAGAAGATACCTAGACTAAATAGAGTGAGAGAGTAAAGGAAGACTTAGAGCGAAGTGAAGAGGTATAGAATGGAGCCAGGATAAAATGTTGAAAACATAGAGAGACATAGCTACAACATTAAGTAGAAGATAACAACAAGTAGAAAATATCTAATAAAGGAAGTGAGAGATTAAAGGGACTCTAAAAACAGAGCGAGGAGAAAATGCTGAAAACGTGGAGAGACACAACTACAACAATAAGCAATAAGTAGAAGATACTTAGAATAAAGAGAGGGAGTGAGAGAGTAAAAGGAGACTTAGAGTACGAGAGTAAGGAGAAAATACGAGCATAGAATATTAAGAAGACGAGCCTATATACTATATAATTTATGATATTTTCAATTCATATGCTTATCCTATAAAATAATGAAATTTGTCACTAATTTAATTAAAAACTAATTTAGAATATAATTTACCTTAATAACAAAATTAATTTAGATTTTGATTTAAAAATTCATTTAACTACTATTATATAAAAATCAACTTATAATTTTTTTAAATTAATAACTAAAAAATATAATTTTTATTATAATAAAAATTATTTTAAATATCAATAACTTTTAATTATAAAAGTTTATAATTTTTAATCACTATAATGATTGATTTTTTTTCTTTTAAATTAATTTATATTTAAAATGTTATTTATTTTCTATTCTCCATTATCACTGCACAAATCAGCCTCCATGAGCCCTTCTTTCTTTGTTTAGTATAGTACAACTGCTGTTTTAATAGTTGTAATAATATTAATTAGAATTTTGAATTGATATTTAGAATATATATTGATTAAAAATAAAAGGGAGTGAGTCTTTAAAATTGTAAAAAAAGATTTACATTGACTCAAAATGAAAAATATCATAACATTCAATCAAAAAACTCTAAAATATCATTATCATATTTTTTGGAGCACTTATAAATGGAGGTGGGGACTAGAGCTTGAAGTGGATTTAGAGGATTTCAAACTTAAAAGAAAAATGTTACTTTTTACAATTTTGTGCATTTATTAACATTTTTTTTTCATTTTTAGTACATATTTAATTGTATTGTACACACAAAATTTTCAACTATACATGTGAGGTTTATGATAAATAATGCTATTTTTATTGAAAGGAGACATTTTATATCATTACTTTTGATAAAAAAACTCCAAACATGTTTTTTTAAGACTTAAAATTTAAGGTCGGACCTTTGCAGCAAGTTGATTTGGAGGATTTAAAACTTGAAAGAAATGTAATTTTTTCAACTTTTTATTTTGAGCATTTGTTGACATTTTCTTACATTTTTAAGCATGTGTTTGGTTGTGTTATGCACAAATTATTTTGTAATTGTATATGTGAGATTCATGATAAATAACACAAATTTTATAACTTGTTTATTGTCAACAACCAATGCAAACTGTTCTTTTGTGTTGTTTTTAAATCAACATAAAATTTACGACATCAATTCTAGAAAATTATATTTAAATATGTTAATATTAATTGACAACCAGTCACTTTCTATATTAACTGCGTCTGTATATAGAATAAAATAATTCTAATAATGAAACACTTATATATCAAACTAACCTATATAAAAAGTAATTTTTTTAATCATAAAAACCATATATTCAAAAATAATTTTCAAATTATAAACTAAAATCTATTTGCGTATATAAAGTGTTTGTAGAATATTTTTTAAAGTTAAGTTTATAACATGGTCTAAAATAAATCAATTTATATAAATACAATCCTTGGTAAATAACAATTAATATGCAAAGATGTTAAAAAAAAAACTAATAAAAAAGTATTTTTGTTGATAAAGAGGTATTATAGGTGCGGCAACATAAATTTGCATGTTGCACCGAAAAATAAAGGTAATTAATGAAAGGAAAAGAAGAAATTATTATAATGAGAAAGAAAACCTTGAACAACTAGGGTGACCAAGAAAGATTGGTAGATCTGAAAAATAAAGAAACATGATTCTCAGATCTACCTTTAATTAATAATGTAGATCAAAGCAAAATTATTACAAAACATAAAAAAGGAATTATTGTTATTATTATTATTATTAGAATTATTAGAAGAAGAACAACATTAACAAAAAGTATAAAATAATGAACAATTGGAGAATCCAGCTCACATAAACTCACTAGCATGCTAAGCTTTTTCTTATTCGATTTTGTCTTTAAATTAATCTACTACTTCTGATATGAAAATAGATCTAAAGGACGTGATTGTAATATTTAAGAAATTGATACAAAGGTCACCAAAGACTTTAAGGGAAAAATCAAGTGAAATAATATTAATAATTGCAAATGTTGCAAATTATATTTTAATGTTTATATTAGTAACTCAACCTTATCTTTTTTTTTTAAAAAAAAAAACTCAAATTAGTCTTGTATATTAAAATGGATGTATATATATTTACCTATAGACATACTCATATTTTTATATTATAAATCTGAATTTTCAGTTTTAAATGAGAACATCTAAAAAAATCCTTAAATTTCCTATATAAGCTTTGTATTTTAATTTTAAAATTTGCTTCATTACATCAAATTAAATATGTATCTCTTTTACATAGACTAAATATTAAAATTTTTATAATGTATTAATCTTTATTTAAATCTTAAAATAAGATATAAATAAGTATGGTAAATATTGATTTAAATTATATTTTTATTTATTTTTAGTATATTTTATTTATATATTTCTTTAAAGTAGTTTTTGCGTATTTTTTTATTAATTTAAAAAAGCCTATCTAATACACGAAAATCTTGGTAGTATATAATTTAATGTCTAAAATATTTTTATTTTAATAAATATTCCGAAATGATAAAAAAAATAATTATGTTTATTTTAATTTTAATATTATATATATGTACATTAAATTTACTTAAATTTAAGCATATATACCTAAAGCGTCGGCATATGTTACTTGAATTAAAATTATTAGCTGAAGATCTAGGTCCCAGGATATGCATGAGGCATGTTGTCTTTGATTTTTCTATTTCTTTTTATCTATTACTTTTGAAGAAATTATTGGTTTTTAAAAATTCATTTGAAGAAGTTAAGATAATATTGGTTATTAACTATTAATTCGTGTTTTTTTTTTCATTTATAGATACATACAGAGAAAAAGAAATAACATAATAAATATCAAAATAATAAACAAAACATTACAAAAAAATATAATTATATATGAAGATTTAATTACTCCCTCCATTTATGCCCTTTTAGATAACATGTATTCATTATTTTAGTTTTAAAAATAAGTTCATTTATTTGGTTGATCACTTAAAGAGATCTTATAAATAATATTGTTTTAAAAAGGCATACATTATCTTAAATGACAAATAAGATGAGGTGGAGAGAATATTTTTGTGAATGTGTATACTAGAAGCTTAAATAATAGAGAAGAAGATGTGGAGATGCAAATATACTAATGAGAAGCAGTAACCCCAGAAATTAAGATTTGAATGAATAGAATTGAAGGTTGAATAATGGAAGGGTTGTATTTAGAAGAAAAAGTGAGAGAGAGACAAAAGTGGTTAAGAAACAGAAGGGCCAGAGAAGTGACAGGGGGTAATGGAATTGCAATTGAACACGGTAAAGGTTATTAAAATAGAAGACAGTGACAGTGAAGAGGTGAGTGCATGCCACAAACACAAGAGGAAATTGGGAAACAAAGCAGGTCTGCGGTTGTCTTCAGATTTGTTCCTTTAGAAGCAAAATCCTCTATGGAAATTCATTGCAATCTTAGTTAGTTAGTTAGGAATCATGTCAAGTGAAGAGTGGGCCAACTGCTAACAAACTCTTTTGCAATGTTTGTAAATTGTATCCACATTCACCACCCAAACATGCTGTGGGGGAAAACCTCTCTCTTGTCTCCTTCCTATTATTTTTCACAAATGGAGAAGCCCAAACGGCTCACCCTGCACTTAAAAATGGATTTCGACATCTCAACTGCTCTGCTTCTGCTGCTGCTTTTTTTTTCTTTCTTTCTTTCTTTCAATTTCAAATTGTATTGCGAATGAAGTCTTGTTGGACTTGTAATTCAATCCCACCGCTCCTGCATCCAAGCTTTATGATTAGAAATCATTGCTTCACCTAATTTAGTTTGATGGTCAAAAAATAATGAAACTCTTTACTTTTAATTATAGTTATACTATAGCTACTAAAGTCTACTTAAGTTAGATTCAATATTTTCTTATTTTTATTTTAATCAATTAAAAATTATCAGTGATACATGCACGCATGCATCTGTCCTCTTCCTTTCGAAGTGCCTGTCTGGTCCAAGTAATCAAATACTACTTAGAAAGTACGGCCGAAAAACTGAAAATAGTGAGCTATATTATTGTTGTAGACATTTTTTTTAAATCTGTCATGATTTATTACTTATTTTCCTTTCTCACTTCATGAAACCGCTCACCTTATACTATTTTCCCTTCTTAGTTCTTATATTTCTTGGTAGAATGGAAGTTTATAAGAATAAAATTTCTTGATTAATACAGGAGACTTGGGGAAACATTAGAATAAAAAAGAAAAGCAGACCATCTCAGTCATATCTTTCTTAAGTAAATAATAACATGCTTAGCGTAAAATAATGTTATTTTGGATTGTTGTTATTTAAAGAAATATAAAGAAAACAATGCAAGTGAATTTTTCCACTCAAAGCGCACGCCATTTTTTCAAGGAACTAAATACCAATATTTCATTGCCTTAATTCGACACACCAAAACTGGACACAGGCAAAAGGAATGAATGACGTATTTAAATCAAAGGAATAAAAAAAATCAGGTGTAATGAAAAAAATGCAACTTTCATTTTACAAATCCCCCCCCCCCACCACCACACACACCATCCATCCTAACCACGCTCACAGCACCATAAAGTGCTGCAAGATTCAGATTGATTGAACAAAAATTACTTCTGGAAGTGAATTCGTGGAGACAAGAATCTAGAATTTCAATTATCTACATTTGCAACTTGGGAATTCTCTCCTCCACAACGTACTTGTCATTGTCAGGAAGTTTCATTAAAAATCACGATTTCAGACAAACCGCTTTAGAGGCATCCAGATGGTTAAGGCGGCAAGTTCCAAGAAGAAATTCGGGGAGCTCTTCACGTGTGTTTCCCTGAACAAGATGATCGGCATAAATTATTTTTGTGTATAGAATAGGAAAATCGTTCGTAAGGAAAAATGACAATTGCTTCTATAGGAGACTCTTCCACGAGATCATTTGATAATTTTTTAGACTGACAACTAATTAAAAGGAAATAAAAAAGAACATCACTTTTACCTGTATTAAAAAAGCCATCTCAATAACCAGATGGTTGAGGTACCCAAGAACAAGACTCACAACACCTCTTGCAACAGTAGATGATCCAATATCAACCCCAAGCTGAAACGAATGCCAGAATTTCCAGATAAGAATTACATAAAAGATGGTTGGTAGCTAAGTTTTTTACGCATCATGCATGCCATTAAGCCCAATTCTTAACTTTCATGATCAATTCTCCTGCGTGTGCATATATTTTCCGCAGACCAGAACATATTCATACTGCATACGCATAAACTCAAACTGGCAAACACAATATATTTATTCTAAGAATCTTATTTTTCCTAACAAGTTGCTATTCTACTGATAGCCATAATTTACCTCCAAATAGTTCTTTCCCTGGAAATAATTGATTTCCAAAGCCTGCCCAACTAGGCACGCCTTCTTTCCCACACTCTGCTTTACTATCCATGAACCCTGAAACAGGAATATCAAGACTTACAATCCAAAAGCACAAATGAAAAGTATTAGGCATTTGCCTTCTTAACATGGACTGTGCATAGTTAATGGGGAAGGAAAATTCTACAATAGAGTTCCTTAGATTCAATCAGTGACCAGGAGGAAAAAGAACATGTTCCAAATAACGTTTACTAGAAAATCTAAATGAGTTCAAGGAATTGGTAAGAAATAAATACAAGGATAGGAGAGGAAAATGTAATTAACTGGATCACTTCGAGATTCAATCTCATATGCATTCCTACAACTGGGAAAAAGGGTCGATATATAAGAGCGCTATTAGGCTGCAATTTAACTCACCTTAGATATGTATGGTATCAGTTTAAATCTTGAATTTCTGAAGGCATCATCACCCTTAATAAAACTCTCTAGCAAAGGAGCATCTTCCACGGGAGTATTCATCATATAATATAGTGCTAGGCTATATGTAGTAGAACCTGGAACCTGGTTCATACAAACACATAATTAGCACTGTGCTGAATTTTATGCAACAACCTAAGCACAAAAAGACTATAGATTACCTGAATGTTTACGATGAAAAAGAACTCGGGCCCTCCTTGTGCTGCATACTTCTGCAACAAACAAAACTTCAGCAAACGGATTTTTCTTTATAATAGAAATCATTAGTTGCTACACGATGGCTGAATATAAGTAAAGTCAGAAATAATATAATTAAAGTCAAGATAACATAATCATAGACAGTGACCAACCTGCACAATGCTCCCAGGACGGCCGCCAAGGTCATCTTCCCTTTTGTCAGATCTCACCCAATCTGCAGCAACCATTCGCATCAAGGTTCCATTCGCTTTAATCTAGTAATTATTACCAGACATTTGATATTAGTGATAATGCGCAAGATTAAACCAAATAACAACAAAAGGATAACTGCATATAATGCAATTAATCTGCAGTTAGTATCTTTCCTCAAAGCATGGAAACTGTGTATTATGCAAAGAGAAAACGTAATCTAGTGTTTCACCATTAAAAGATCATGGATATAACAAAATGGAGAAAGAATTGCATGCACAGGCGGGAACAACCAAGAGCAATCTTCATACAAAAATGGTAATACGTTGTAGCTATTATACCTTTAGGTGGTCATCGAGATAATTTTGTCCACGAATCAGGAAAGTAGAAGGATCTGCTTCCGTCAAGCTGCAAGGTAACGTACAAGTAGGATCTTGCGGAAGGGTGGATCCATATGAACATGTGGCACTACTGTCTTCCCTGACCATCTCTTGCAAGTCAACGTAACCCCTCTTCTGAACTGCAACAGAATCTCCAGACATTGTTAATCAACCAACAAAATAAAATCATGGTTAATCATAATCTGGAATCAAAGAGGATACAAATCACCTGCAAGATCATGCAATCTTTTCACAAAATTAGCAGCAGTTGATAACTTCTGATGACGAATGTCCTGAAATTCTCATTCACAATAGGACATGGAAAGGCCCAAGTCAAGCAAATTAAAGTTTTACCAAATTTGCAGTGTCAAATAATAAAAGCATAATATGAGATGAGCAGTCCAGCATCATAAAAATGCCGATAAGTAAATATGCTCACATGACGCCCCAACTTTGAATGTACCTAACCATCTTGAATACAATGGCAGTGATGAACATGACTGCATTGAGCACCCAATGGGCTTGACAGGATAAAATGCTAAATTGTAGGGCTGTATGTCTAAAATTAAAATATGCCTAAATACACCTAAATACAGCTTGCTTTCAATTGAAGCTCTTGGAAGTCAGACTGTCACCACCAGTCAGTGAACACGCTTGCAGTGATGATCCAAAGATTGTAAACGAGATAAAGAGGGAAAATTGCTAGGACTATGTGAAATATATATATACAACTATATCTAAACTATCTACGCAGAAGCACACAAAATTGGAGCATACAGTAAAAGGGAAGGGACCAAATTGCACAGTTGAACAGCCTTAAAAGGTAAGCATTTGATTAGAAGACCTACTACTATTGTGAATAACTTCTCAGTAAATTAATAAACACAATTCAATATCTAAAGGATCAGGAACGATTATCTCTAACTGTTGAAACTTGTAATTTCACGTCAATAATATTTCCAAATTATACATAGTTTGTCTAATATAAAGCTTATTCAATTAATGTGATAGCTTATTCAAATTATACATAGTTTGACATGACACTCCGACGTTTGATTGGTTAAAAAGTTTAATGAAGGAGGGGAGTTTAATTCATGGCATTCCCTTATTTTCCAAAATAATTTACATTATTTTACAAAATTTCAAGCCATTTTAGAGCATATAAAAGACCCTTAAACATATAGTCAGGTGTCTTGAGACTTATGGGTTATGGAGCAAATAACACCTTGCCTGTTTATATAAAACTTACGTCTTTTAAAAGGTTCAGAACTAAAGCAGTGTCTATTAACTATTGGGAAAAGTAATTTATCCCTAATAAAAAAAAGATCTAATAAACTGAGAACAATACCTACCATTTGAAAGCCCATGCAGTGATTGATAGTTACCAAATATATATTAAAGGAAATATCTGAAAAGTAATCCCTAAATATTAACGTCAAGACAAACTGCCTTAAAACTTCGGATTATTCACTTCATTCATGTGCAATGAAAACAAATATTTCAAATGGCATTTTTACCTGAGACTTTTGGTGACTACATTCAGTCATCCATCCATTTTCTGACTCGTCATAGTCTGATGGCTCTGGAACATCATAGAACTCATCATCAGCATCATTTAGAGTAACAAGGCTTGCATGCTCTGATTGCGTTTGATCTACTTCTCCAACTAAAATATCATGATTGTTCTCATCTGCCTGAATTTCGGTATCAGAATTAGTGATGCCCTCTTCCTTTCCATGAAGCCCACTCTTTGTCGTCAACTCTCCAGACGAATAATCAGAAGAAGAACAATTCCCTTGTCTAGCTTTAAATAACTCCCGTAATGCTGCAAGTGCAAAAGAAAGTGGTAAATAGAATACAAACTAGAATAATAAATCTTTTAATTAAACATGTTAATAACCAGCAATATAAAATAAATGTGGGCCAGCAGGTAAATAGTTATGTCCAATAATATAAACTTCTGAACAAATGAGACTACCAGCAACTCTCCCAAGCATTTGAATGGTTATGGAATGTGCTGATGAAGATTTAAGATAAGATCTCCAGCATTTCCAATCAATAGCAAGCATATGCTTTACAACTGATTGCTTTCCTTTGTTCACCGGTGATATAACATACCCTCCACCTACGAAAGAATACGAGTTGTCATCCTTCAACTATTCTAACCTACAACTTCTACTACACTGTCTACCTAGCAATTTTCATCGGCATTAAAGATTCTGAAAAAACAAGATCAGAAATCGTTCTTGTATACATAAATTGGACATTAGAATGACAATGGTGATAAAGTGAAGGAGGATGCTTTAAGAATCAGTGACAGTTGAACTATTATTTCAATTTCAGATCAGAATAAAGATGATTAAAAGCAAAGAACATTACGATTCCAAATTACCATCTTTAAGTTACACAGTATCCGAATTATTGAGGTAAAGCACAAGACAAATAGAATAATCGAAAAGAAATATTTACTATTTCTACAGTTTAAGCATACATTACTTTTAAGGCAAGCACGCACGTAGCCTTTTTGGGGAGGGCACTTCTTGTGAAAAACGGAATGGTAAAGAATAACTGTGACAAAGAAAACCACAGATGTTACTTTCATTCAGAATGTGTGTGGTGTGTGAATTTGCTTCCATAATTCACTACTACCATATGTTCCATCATCTTCTCTCCTCCAATAACGCCGCAACAAGAGATCTCTTCGTTGCATTCCCCTGTAAAATGTACGTGGAAAATTAAAACTTTTATTCTAAATAGAGTAGTAGGACCTTAAAACAGTGGCGGTGCAATGATCAGCACTAAAGGCTTGGATCTTTACCAAGGCAACCAATCACTAAATAGCTGTTTGTGAATAATGTCTGTGTGACCATCCAAGTGCTCCACCACATTCCCCTTGTAGAAACAGAAATCCCACCTACAAGCCAACATATAATTTGTTTTAATGATAATAGTAACAACCTCCATACTATATAATGAAATACTAAAGCAAAACCATGGTTGGTTTATAAAATTGTATTATACTAATTAAACTGCTCACTACTACATTGCTGTAACCTCATATCTATTATTAAACCTTTTTTATTTGCAGTTCATTCAATTTTTATACTTAATTATACATGACCCAGATAAAATATTTTTTTCAATCAAAGCACTCCATTTCACTTTGGCCTATTGCCATGATCATTAGACATAAAATGACTCGATCATGTGCTCAATGTCCGGTTAAAAATTCTACGCGATCTTGTTACAAGATTTAGTAAATGATAAACTTGTTGAAAGAATTTGGAGCCCTTTCTCATGTCATTCACATGTTTTTGGGGAGAGTAAAGTGGCGAAGGCAATCTGACAATATGCAATTATGATGTTATTTTATTTGGTACTGATAACTGGTGTCATGAGTTAGATGAATTTTTGTTACCTATGTGGGATAAAGTAGTCTTTTAGTTTAGTTATGACGATTGGTTAATGCTTGCGTATCCTACATGGGGCACAAGGGAGAGTAGTAAACTTTATTTGGATTATACTCTTTTCTTCTTTGCTCTGGTTTTTATTTGTTTGGCTCTTTCATTCTCTAGTAGTCTTGTAACATTATAATTCCTTCTTCATCCAATCACCAAATCTTAAGAATAACAATGATGATATAGTAAATTTAATAGAAGTAACATGCCACTTAACATCATTTAAAAACCAAGTCAATGAGAGAAAAAAAAAACATCCCAAGACAACCGACAAAATAAGAGATGTCTTGCTAATAACACAATGACACTGCTGGAAGATCACAAATCAACTAATGAACTTACTCTGATCTTGAAGGACCAAGAGACATAAGAGTCTGGAAAATGGCTTCTGAAGTTCCATCAACCACACCAACAGCCATTATTGCAGGGTGATCATCCCATTTCTGGAGAAAAGACCATATTAAAAAAATCATATTTCTATTCCAAATATAAAAAATAATTACTGAAAACAAATTATGCCAACCTTCCCACCAGAATCCCTGTCTTTCGCTTCCTTGAACAGTCGTAAACCTTCATTTTGCACCCAAAAAGCATTCATACCAATTTAAAAACAGTTTTTACAACACAATGACAACTCAAACAGCAGAAATAGAAATAAACTTTTACCGTTTTGGCAGCCGAAGATTGTCCACGGTGAAGGAGCAATAACATCAGAAGAAGAAAGAGTCCAATCTACAGAATTCGGGCGACTTCTACTGGAACACCCACTGAGTCTATAAGGATGGTACCGTAAAAACAATCAAAAGATCACACAGGAGATATATCGACTAAGCAGCTCAAAAAATTGAGAATTCAAACAACTTGAATGTTTTGTTGCAGTATAAATTATTCAAACAATTGATAGAAAGAATTAGATCACTCTACCTAAAGGATTGCCATCTCCTCTTAGAACAACCTACAGCATCATCTCCTCCATCAGGCGCACCCTGTAAACGTTCACATTAATAATCTTATCCTTCATTCGAAACCGCTCCACCTCACGCTTAAAACATTTCAGATCGCATACCTTTAACGATGCTTCATGAAAAGACTGAATCCACCTAGCCGCTTCTTCAGGACGGCGTGCTCCTAACTACACAACACTCCCACTTTGTAATTCGACGGCATAAGTTCAAATGGAAAAACTCGGTATCTTAAACATAACAACGACCTCACCTTTAACTGATCATTGTGATTTGAAGTGTTATAGAGAGTGAAAATGAAAAACACCTGCAATCAGCACAAAGAATGAGCATCATGCAACAGCAGCAGCATCGGTTATAACACAAAATAATCAAAGGCATTAGAAAAACAGAAAGAGTGCAATACTTTTCTGTTAACGCTCTCCCTCCCGTTATCCATGACTCGAATGCAGGAATCTACAATCGCGCTCCTAACAGGATCCTGAGAAGAAAATTCCAGAGAAAGAGTTTCACATGTCACACTCGATCAAGCAGAACGCAAACGATTAATTAATCCAGCAACTTATCTACCTTCATTCGCAACCGAATCGACGCAACATGAAGTCAGAAAAAAAAAGAGAATCGGCGAAATAAAAATAAATAAATAAATAAAAGAAGAACCTGGTTATTAGAAAGAGGAACGGATTTGAAGCTGCGGAGAAGGTTACCGTCGAGGACGAAGTAGCGCTTCCGCGAGAACTGAAGTCCAATACGGTTGAAGCGTATGAGGTACAACCAGCCTTCCATTCTGGTAGTTGCATCGGTTTGCGACGCCGAGGCAGCGCTACTACTTCCCATTCTCTTCCCTCTGCAATTCACTTGTCACCGTTCACCATTCACCATTCAGCATTCCAATCTAACTAATGATTGCACTAGGACACGCAAGCGCGGTATGGAAAATTAGGAAATCGAAGGAGAATGGAGGAGGTTTTTTTGAAGTGAAGGTGAGTGCGATCCGAGGCGCAGAGAGAAGGGTGTAAGGGAACTGTGGGGAGTGGCAGAATGTAGTTGCAACCACTAAATGCAATTGAAATTGTAATGCAAATGTCTCTCTCTCTCTTGGGGATGGCTGTTCCGTGTGGTGTGTATGCGCTGTGCTGTGTTTGCCTTGGGTGTAACTCTATTGGGTTCCATATGAGACAAAGATTGCCTGTCAAGTTAATTTCAGAACCACTTAAATTGACGCTATTACCCTCCTCCCCTCTCATTGCCCATTCCTTCTCTCCTACTCTTCCCTTTAAATTATTCTTTTCTTCCCACCACAATCACAATGCTTTCATTGGATTAATAAAAAAAATAGTAAGCCACACAAATGGAAAAACCTGTCTTAATTCATTTTATATTTCTCAACCCTTTTCTGGACTGCCATCTCTGGAACAGACCGTATCCTGTTTCAACCTTTTTCTTTTACTCTAAAACATTGTTTCTTTTCCTTTCTTCACAAAAATTATATATTATTATTTAATACAAAATTCTAATCGAATTTGTTCAATTACTTTCCCAAGGCTTTGTTAACCCTGCCAACAAAACTTATTTCTAAATATTTCTTTTCAAGCTTCAATTTTTTATTTCAATAAGGAATATAATCAGTTTTTTTTCTTTTAAACCAAAAAAGGTAGCTTTTCCCACCTCATAGTTTCATCCTCCACTCCATATGATTATGGAATTGACAAGAATATCCTTTCACCATTTTTTTTATTTTCTTGCAAGCTAACGCTGCACCCAGGCTCTCACTGCTGCTGCAGCTGATCTCAAGTCACCGCCGAATCCACTGTCGCCGCAGTCAATCCTCGCTGCTGCCGCACTCCATCTCTCTTTCTATTTTCTCTTTCAATCTCCAGAAAATTCTAGAAACTTAGAAAGAAGAGTATAGGATAAAGAGAATGATGAGTGAGACTTCCATGGTTGAGATGCGGTGGTGTGTGGTGGTATTTCTTTAAAGTGCGACCAGTTTTATATAATTGAGATTTTTTTATAAAAATATTGATTTTTGGATTCTAAAATTTAGAAATCATTTGAATTTGGAAAAGAATCGGATAGTACAATCTAAAAATATTTGGTTTCTTAATTACATAATTTAAAAATCTTTTCGATTGTGCAATTTGTAAGTAAATTTTTTTAAAAAAATAATTTTTGAATTATGAGATTTAAAAGTTAAATCAAATTTTTTTACAAGAAAAATCCATGAAAAGAAGTAGTTCAATTTTTTAAATAATCAACTTTATGATATTGCATGTTAAAAGTATGGGTGCTGGAAAAAAATAATTAAATGAAGGAAAATAGTAACTGGGTTAATGTAGTGACGAAGAGTCCAACCATTTATTTTAAAGTTAGATAACTTTGATAAAAGGAAATTTAAAATATTAAATATAATTAAAATAAATTTTTAAATAAGTAATTAATTGACTTGGTTAACGCGGAAGTTTCTTCATTCTTTATCTGGGAAGGTTACTAACATATACGACCTATCCAGCAATTGAAGACACGATGGTTTTATACTTTTTTATCGTACTATTTTATTTTAATAATTTAATTTTTATGGTGATCTTAATTTTAAATATATTAAATAAAATCTATATATTATTATTTTATTTTATTTATATAATTTTGTTTATTGTATTTATAAGAATATATCATTTATATTCATACATAATCGAATATTCTATTCAGCGCGTTATTTAATCAACAATATATAATATAATATTTATATTTAGTATTACTTATAATAGTAGAAGTTAAATAAAATGTGTTATGTAGTTACTTTTTAGTAAATATAGTAATTTTTTTCACTACTTTCTTATCAATATTTTTTATGAGTTTGTATTGCAATTTTAAAATATTATCAAGAATAGAATAGAAAAATAATAATCAGGGTCATGACATGATCTAATATTTTTTTTATGGGTTCACTTTAACCTATGTTATTTACCTTTACAATTAAGTTGAAAATATCTTAAGAATATAAAACTCTTTAACTTTGAGTAACAATATGGGTTAAACATAGGATATTGTAGTTTTTTAATGATATATAAGCTTTAAATCTCAAGTAAATACGTGACGATGAGGTTTAGGCATCATATATATCGATAATTTCCTAAGAATTCAAAAACAGTATATAATTTCTTACGAAGTATAATAAATCGTATTGTAGTTGGAATAAAAGATACAAAAGTTATCTAAAATTAAACTTTAATTTGAAGAGGAATAAGTTAATATATATATATATATAAACATGAGCCACAATTGTTTTTCATTCAATTTCCTTTTTGTTGTTTGTTTCCTTAAAAGCAAAAATAAAAAACAAAAGTCAGGTGCAAGTTTTTTTCCTCTATTTCTTTTCTTTTATAACTTCTCATTCATTTTAAAAAATTGACATATTTTGTTATCTTCTATAAAATCGTCTCGTACTCTATAATGCTCGAGACAAATAGGACATTCACTTGGATTTTGAAATAAATAAGTTTATTTATTTTTTTATAATTTTTTTATTTTTATATTCTTTTTTAATTGTATAGTTGAGAGTTTTAATTTTTCTTGAATAATTTTCAAATTTTTTGTAATTTGTGTTTTAGTTATTTTAAAGTTAAAAACTTGTAAGCACTTATATTCTTGGAAAACTAATTCTTAATTTTTTTTTCAGATTTTGAATCAATTATAGGTAAGGAGAGTTAATATTAAACTATTAAATCAATGTTGTATTTTTACAAGTGATGTATCCACATACATTTGAAATATTTAGTAAAAATTATAATATCTTTTTCAACTTAATCTAAATATATAATAATATCTTTTTCGACTTAATTTAAATATGTACAAGAAATTTTATTGTATTACTTTTCATATGAGAGTTGATTTGAATAATAAAATTAAATTGAAAAGCAATTGATGATAAAATAATAATAAAAATGTATTGAGATTGAATTTTATTTATCTTCCTCTTTTTCAATTTTATAATTAATAATATATGGACTCAATTATAGATCAATTCAACAAATATATTCCTACCATTCAAACATATAAAATTATTTAATTTAAATTATATTTAAAATTATTTTTCTAAGCTAACCTTGAATCGTAAATAAAAAAATGAGTGATCAATTCACTTTCATATTAAGAATTAAATTAGACCATTAACTCTTAATAAAAAACATTATACATACATATATATATAGAGAGAGAGAAGGAGAGTAAAACACACTAATTTGATATATTACATTTAACTCCAATACAAAATAAGTTTAACAACTCATGATTATGAACAAGTTAGGCATTATGATGGATCTGAGGATGGAGAATTAATCTTGAATTTTCTTTCTAGTTAATTCAAGATCTCTTTATTTTTCTTTTCATTCTTTTCTAAAACACTTTTGAGACTTGCCTACTAATTCAATTCCTGCTCAAGTGAAAAAATTCCACTTGAGAGAAATTTTCTCTAAGTTGATGGCTCAATTTTACTTCTTAACATCGTCGATTTTTCATTCTTTCTAACTTTTTCTTATTCTTTCCAACTTTTTCTTATTCTTTCCTTAATTCATTGCTTTTTCTTCTATTTTTAACACTTTTATTGTGTATAGATATACACAAATTTTTTCTGCACTAGGAGAGGTTATTATTGCTTTTTTTAAAAGATTTCTAGTTATTAAGTGTTTAATAAAAATCCAAATTTCATTAAAAAAATTTCAGTTAATTAAATTTTGTTTAAAGTAAATTTAGAAATGTAAGTTGAAGATTTATAGATATTAATAGTTGGTTGGGAATTGAACTTGTATACAAATTGCATCTTTGGTTAGTAAACTAGGAATGAATTATTTTGTTGGCTTGATTATTGAACTTGAAAATTTAGATGTTGAATATAATTGGAAGTTTTAAGTTGAAGCTAGTAGTAACATGATAAGTAAGAAATGTTATATGAATATTATGATTTGAAAATATATACCTTTTTATTGTTGACTTTTCACGTGAGTTTAAATTGTTATGCTGAATTTAAATAATATTAGTTCTTGTTTAAAATTTGTGCTTTTCTACAAAATTGGTTTTTGCATAATGGTCATTTTGGACAAAATTAATTTATTTTTAAAACGCAAGACTTGGTTATGAAATTTAATTTGGTAAAAATTTAAAAGTTTAGTTCATTTAATGATTAAGAAGTTATTGAGCAAACAAGTCACTGTTGAGAAAAAGGATTGATAATTTTAAACAAAGATATTATTTTTTTATAATTTAAATAATATTTTTTAAAAACTTTTAAATATTTTTAAATGTTAAAATCGTTTATATTTTACTAAATAGTTATATTTTATTAATAACCTTATAACAATGTCATGAATGGTTAATTGAAATTTGATAGTATTTATTTATTTTCTATTGAAATGTATAATTTTAAATGATAAATCTTCGATTATGAGTTATTATTAGATTGATGAAATTATATTATAAACTTAAATGAAATATAGCTTTAAAATGAAAACAATTATACTACTTAGAAATATAGAAATACTTGTAATAATATAAAGTATTAAATATACGCATTTATATTATTTTTTTACTTTATTAATATAAATCACAAACTTTAAGAGGTGAACCGATGAAACGAAGAGTCCTTACTTATTGTTGAAAAATTCTACATAATATTGAACTTATGTATAAAATTATATTATAAACCTTTTGTTAGATAAAATATAAAATTCTGTTAGAGTTATCATAAGTTCAAAATATTAGTGAATGTTTATATTTGAAAGTTATTAACTTTGAAAAGAGTATTAAAAAAATTGTATGATATTATGATTTCTTAAATATTTTGATCTGAAATATTTTACATGAAGTTACTATTAAAGATGGTAATGTATATGTTTGGATAGATCACATGATAGAAAAATGAAAAAAGATTTAAAATAACAAATGCAAAATAGTGTTATTTCTAATAATTATTTTCATCACTATGAATTGGTTGATTGAATTGGGCTAATCTCTACCTTTATTATATTTAAAATGCAAGCTGTGTCTGAAAAGGTACATATCCTTTCAGTTATGCTATGAGCCAATTTCCCCACTATATCAAGGATAATGAAACAAAAACAAATTATACAGGCGCATTAAACAAGCAATACACATAAACAAAGATATAAATAACACCCCAAAAAAATTCCAAAGAAACAAAAGAATAGATTGTTAATATTAAATGTTATGATTGGCAACAGGGAGTAATTAGTTATGAGTGTATGTATGTTTTGTTGCAGTGACTTGTTATGCTAAAATTAAAGGACAAGACATTGTGGAATGGGACCAAAATATAAACTAGATACGCAAATGCAGCTATGAACCAAGACTGAAAACCTAAATCTGAAAAGGTGTTCGTGTTTTATACGCTAACGAGTGCGTGACTATGATTGTATAGTGCCATTAATGTATTAATTTTAAAATACTAATAAATGTAAGTATAAAATGACATGTTTGAAATGCTTTATTGTAAAATTTTACCAACAAATACAATAATAAAGGAAACAAATATTACTTCACAATTGAATGATTAGATTGACTAAATATATGTTTTTATAAATTTTTTTAAACATTACGACTATATGTAATTCTTAATTTTGAAATAATAATTCTTATCTCATTTATATAAAAGATTGGTAAAAAAAACTATCCTTTTATATGTCAATTTTGGTAGAATATATATATATATATATATATATATATATGAGTTGAAATTTCTAATTGATAAAAAGAAAATACATAAACTTGTTATTTTAAAATTTTGATTATGGTGTGAGATATACTTATCTGATTATGTTTGTAGTCTATTGTCTTCTATAAATTTTTTTCATAAGTAGTATTAGAGTTTAAGTTTGAATTAAATACTGATGTGAGGTATTCTAAAACAGGATTATTGAGATGGAGTATCTCATATTAAAGATTTCATATTAAGATCACTAATGATAAATCTATTATCTTAAAATTTTGGATTATAATTGTGTCATAAACACTTATGTAACTTGTTTATAATTCATTTTTCTTCCTAAAATTTTTTAATAAATTTTTTTAACCTATCTATAAGAATTAGTATAAATATGTATTTATTTTATTTTCATCTTGTTTTCTTGTATTAATTATACATTTATACTTAAAATTATTATTACACAGAACTTAATCATAAAATAAGTGAGTAAATATGTATGATTGAAATGTTGAATGAAGAATTCACCTTCAAACAAAAATAATTTTAAATAATTTTTATCTTTTATATCTAAAATATAAATATGAGATTCTAAATGTCAAACCAAACCTATTAAATAATATAGAATATCCATTCAAACTCCTTTCATTTTAATTTTTTTCTTTCTAATTATATTATCATACCTACTACCCTTTTGCATATTTTTTATTCCTATCTATCGTTTACTATTTTTCACCCAAAAGTAAAGTAAATGTTTACTAATTCCAATAACCAAATAAGTATGTGATTTTTAAAAATAATTTTAATATGACTTAGTGTTGAATAACAATTAATGGAAGAAAGGAAATTTTGGTGTCCAATGCTTTGAATATTTTTTATATTTATATTTGTATTTAATAATATTATATAATATGTTGTATGTGTTTATAAAAATATTAAAATTAAAAATATTTTTGTAGTAAACAAATAGTAAAATATAATAAAAATAAAATATTGTTGTTCTTCCTTCAATTAAAAATAAAATTATCATATTAAAAGATAACACAAAAAAGTTACTAAATGCCTTTATACAATATTATAAATGAAAAAGAAAATAAAGTATCACTAACTTCACTTTCAAAACCATGGAGGGTAGCGTGGACATCCACAACATATCATCTAGATAACTACTTCCACTTCTCTTTAATTCTTACACTTTATTTTTTAAAGAATGAATTTAAGGAGAGAAAAAAGAAATTTGAGAGAAAAAAAGAAATTTGTTTTAAAAAAACATAATAAAAATAAAAAAAACATTAAAAAATTTTGTAATTAATTTAATTTATGTGATAAATTAAATTTAATAGAATATTAATGTATTTAAAAGATAATTTATAAAAATAATTTGTTTAAAAATAATTTAATATAAAAAATATTTTTTTAAAAGATAAATAAAAATTAACAAATTAAGTTAAAATAAAAAATTATTATAAAATTTTAATATATACAAAATTTATATTTAAAATACTCATATATTACTTAAAACTAAACTTTAAATTAATTAATTTTATTTATTTAATATTTTAATATTTATTTTCAAAATATAGTTATTAATAAAAATGAGTTATATTGCATAAATATATATATATATATATATATAAAATATTATATTATTCTTTTATTAGTATTATTATTTATATTATACTATAAAATTAAATATATGTATTTTAATTATATTATAATAAAATATAAATATTATGAAATTAATAGTAATAATTAATTAAATAAAGAACATTTTATAATATAAATATAATAATATTATATTATATAATCGATATAATATTTTATCATATATACATAAGGTAAGGTACTTAATCGATTAGGTTTTTCAATTTTTCGTAATTTTATAAAAAAATTAGCCACCAAAATTATACTTTATTTTCTATTTTTATTAATTTTTATTTTTCTATGTTTTAATTTTTTCTTCTCCATCTGTATACATTCGTCTCTCCTTAGATACAAATACAACACTATTATTCTAATAAAAAGTATTTTTTATTTATTTAAAAAAAAATTATTTAAAAAAAAATAACATACTTTTTATAATTACATCTATAAATAAATCAATATAAACAGAAAAATTAATTAAATATAATTACACATAAATATACGTTGATATAATAATATTAAAAAATAATTCGTAATTAACTTAGAACTATCTTAAAAGTAAAAATATAAATGTTTTTTTAGTTTGTGTGAAAAAATATTAATGTTTTATTTTGTGGAAAGTTGTCTGGATTAAATAAAGAATAGTGAAAATAAATATATTTATTTTTAATTAATAAATTTATTTTAATGGGTCAAATACAGTGTTTTCTTTTATGAATACAGTGATTTATTACATATGCTTATGTAATTCTAAAATTATATTCATGTTTAGCTAGAAAAAAATAGCTTCATTTGAATGATTTGCTTGCTCTTCTAGTATTTCTCTAAAACTATTTATAATTTTGGTCTTTCAAGTCCTTTTTAGATAAACTATGCTATTTTTTTTTTAAATCAAGCCAAATCTGTTCTTTAGTTATTTTTTCTATCTAAATTAAACTTTTAATTTTTATCCTATCCGTCTTAAACAATGTTATCTCCAATAAAAAAATACCTATAGTTTATAAAAATAAATAAATTCAAAAGTACACTTTCAACTCAAAATTTCACAAATTTATTTTAACTCCATTTAATTGAAGATATATTGTTTCAAAAATTATTTCCGAAAACCTAAAATGTTATTTAAAATGGATATGAAAATCAATATAAACTACTAAAACACCTATTTATGAAGTTGGTAACAAAATTCAACTAATAAAAAAATAATTTTAAATTTATGAAGCTGAAGATAAATTTGATTTTGGTTTCTTGATTAAAAACTTCATTTCCAATTTCAAATTTAAGAAAAATATGATCGCAATTTCTAAATGTTAAAGTTGAGATATTAAAATATTTTAAGTATTAGAAATTAAAGTTATATATTTTTAAAACTTAAAGAATTAAAATAAATTATTTTTAATTTGAGAAACTAAAATGAGATGTATTCTACTCGTAATTAATAGCATATGATAAGAATATTGAATGGACCAGTGATCAATCAATTTACAACAAATAAATGAACAACTAACAGCTACAGCGAATAAATGAAAGTAGTTTGCGAGTAATGACTCAGAAGTCAACACAATAGTTTTAGTTTTTTGTTTCTGTTAAAATTTGATGCCAGATCTTTAATTTTTTTCCCGCTAATAAATGACATGTTCTACTTTTAATTTTTAGAATTATACTTAATTAAATTTAATTAAGTGAGATATTGTACTTGGTTAATGGTGTTATATTTGTTAAATTTCTATTTATAATATTCTTATTTACAATTTCATCTTTTTTCCATTTTTTTCTTAATTTATTTTCTCTTCATTCATATTCTTGTTATTTTTGTCGATCCTTCAATTTTTTTTATCTCTAGGGTATGTATAAATTTTTTATTAGTATAAAATTTTAAATTACAGTAAATAATAGTGTTTTAAATTAATTAAAGTTTCTTATTTTTCATTTTCATATAATATAAATTTAATCAATTGATGATCGTTATTTATTTTAAATAATAGAAATTAAAATTTAATAAAGGATCAAAATTTAAAAATAATATTTTATCACAATAATATAAAATAAACATTCATATATATATATATATATATATATATATCAAAAGTTAAAAATATTAATGTGGTTCTGAGAGACCAAAGTCTCTAACTACGCATTTTGAATATTCATCACAGACTGAGATTAATAAACAATGAAGATAATAAAATAGAAAGCAACAGCTTCCTTGTGTGATTGTTATTGAGAAGAAGATAGCTATTGTGAATCACAAAAATAATTGATGTCTACCTTTCTATTGACGCAAAAAAAGGGATTACAATTTCATGAAATCTGAATTTCCTGTCGTTGAACCAATATATGGTTGGCAAAGGGATTGTAGCCACTTAAAGTTACAGAAAACTTATTAAACAAATTTGATTTACACTCATTACAAGTTTCCTACAACAAATTGAAGAAACCCAAAATGTACGATATCTGAGAAAAAGACAGAGATCCTGTTCTTTCAAATAACCGAATCCTTGTTCAATTTCTTAACCTCATGATTTTCCTCGTTTTGATTACCCACGTTTTTTCCGGCCAAAGCTGCTGCACTATCTTTGTCTTTCACCTAAGTAAAAAAATGAATAAATAAATATCCTAAATATTTTTTATAAATACTAATTTTATTTATCTGATAATAACTATGGTCAAAACTTCAAGGATATTGTACAGAAATTAAATTTTGAGTAACTTGTCATAAAGATTCAGAAAGAGAAAAGGGAAGAAAGAAAGGTAAAGATAAGTAATTAAGAACCTGAGAGGCCAATGGGAGGTCACTAGCTAACTGTTTCTTTTTGTTGTCCTCAGTGCAGAAATAAGAGTACAAGCCCATTCCAAAAACAGCAATGAGTATTCCAAGAATGTTTCTTCCAGTGAAAGGGTCATGCAGTAATGTGTACCCAAATCCTAGAACAAGGCATGTCTTAAGGTGTCCTAGCACTTGATAAGTTACAGGAGATGTTTTGCCTATGACCAGAAATGTGCTGAAGTTCACAGAAACAGCTATCAAGCACGACAAGATGATGAATGCCTGAATTTTTCATCAACAACAAACAATGTGAGAACCACATTTTTTGTAGAGTCTTTAAGCTTTTTATTAATGATTGAAATTTATGATTATGAAAAAGGTGTGTTAGAAGAAAACATGATTACATATTTATGGTTGTGACCAATTTTCACTTGATATATACGTGACCCAAATTTTTAATTTACTAGAAAGTTAATAAAACTCTGTTACTTGTCACATGAAGATTAGTTGAAACTATGATAATCATGATCTTGAACTGCTATACATATATTAAATATAGTAAAAGGTGAGGATTTAACATTACCAAGACAACAGGAGAATATTTGTAGGCAAAAACATTTTGCTTGGTGAGCATCTGATCCACAACAGGTCCTGAAACAAAAAGAATTGCTGCTTGGAATGGAGCAGATTGGTAAAGCAGCTGTGTGGAAGAGACATTAAGCTTCTTTTGTATTGTGTTGGTCAGCTAAATTGAACACTGAGTTAAGAATCCAAATATCTCCAATCTTCCTAAGCTTATTGAAGATAATTGATGATCATGTTTAAGCTATCATAATCAAAATAGTTACATGCTACAACTGGAAGAGTAAGCATTCGGCAATAAAGGATACAATTTGGCCAACACAAGTCGTTATGATTGCTAGAAGGGAAAGAACGGTTCCCACAAAATTGAGCTGAAGGTCTGTGATTGAGGCAATGCCAACTCCCACAAGTAATAGGAATAAAGAGAATTTTATTTTAGAGCTGCACATATTAGCATAAGATTTTACATCAACACATTAACATTGTTTAATTTAAAAATTACAATTTTAAATTCTTTCAATAACTTGTTACCTAAACTGCTTCTTCAGGAAAATAGTTTCTAACAATACAGTGAATGGTATGATCGCAAGTTTTGTCATCTGCAAAATAATCATTCCAAAAGGTAAAATTAATATATGTAGAATGAATGATTCAGAATACAACATACATGTACACAACATATCTGTATATATCCTAAAGTTTAACATGATACTATTTGGTAGCAGTAAAATGTTGGGGTGAAACCTGGTAGAATCCAATGGAATTAAAGCCAAGACTCAAATTGAGAAATCCAATGGAGATGCCATTCAGAATACCAAAAAGCATGACTGTTTTGAAGTCAATGGATTTGGTCACGAACAGATTCAAGCGTTGAGCAGCATGAAGGGTGCAAAATGTGACCATCAGATGCCAACTAGTAAGTGTTGTGGCTGGTACAAATGAAATAAAATTATAGGTTAGTGCGATAAGATATGTAAATGTTAATAAATTTGAGTCTTGATAGCCAAAATTATATGATTTTTGAAGAGGGGACAAAATGATTATCACCAAAAGGGAAGCCAAGATTGCTCATCAAGGCTTTGTTGCAGATGACAATGGAGACAGAAGAAGCCACCGAGAGAAATAGTGCACCAATCACACCCAATTGAAAGTTTGACATCTCTCCCATCTTTTCTGTCAATGATTCATCAAAGTGAAGAACTTGAAGTTTATATCATTAATTTAGTTTTGTGAAATGAACAGAGTAAAACTCAGCCATTTCCAGCGTTGTATTCCATTTTAATGTCATTAAACTAAACATACTCTTTTCTTTAAATATCTATCTGGCTGTTCAATTTAACTTTTTTGCCTTCACTGTTTCAATGTCACCTTCACAATTTTCATTTTCATTTCCAGTATAACGTCATCTATCAATTCATTATCAGATACTAAAAAACACAATAGTTTAGTAATCAGTAATATGTTCCTTAGCTTTTACTCAATGGTTGGTACCAAAATCAAATCAATTAACACGTACCTTATTTAATATTGATTAAGAGGAATAAATGATATATTAATTTGAGATCGAGTTTGAAGCTATTGCCTGGTAGAAGCCTGAAAGGAAACCATGATCAACAAACTTCTGTATAACCAGAATGGACAGACAAAACATAGATACAGATGTTGTTTATGATATTTTCTGAGTAGAATCTATATAAATTATTGAAGAGAAACTGTAATTGTGATTGAAAAACATTACAAGCAGAACCTAAAGAATTGTATTGTATGTAAATTTTGTTACATCAAAGAATGAAATGAAAATGATGATAAATGATATCATCATCATCATCATCACATACATACCTTGGAATGGTGAAATGAAATTGCAAGATGTAAGGGCCCCTCCAACTCCAGAAGATGAGCCAAGTTGTGAGTCTAAACGGCAGCGTTTATAGGCAGGTGAGAGCTGTATTGTGGAAGTATAAGGTAGAGAGACAAATGAGGGTGGGAGAGGGGAGAGTGAGTGATGGTGAATTGGATTGGAGGGTAAGCTTGTATGAGAATGAAGCTTTTGTTGTGGCCTTTATATTTTTTATGGGTTGGTGGTGGTGGTGGTGGTGCCTAATTAACGCCGTTAACTTCATGGGGTGGCGGGAGTTTAACGGCCATTTGAAGCAAGAATATAACTATTGTCAAACACAGAAAAATCTTAGTTAGCTGAAGACATGTTTTGTCACAATCAATTGGATTACCAAAATGCCCCTGTGGTGTGCACAAGGGTGTTGTTGTGAGTGGTGTCCTTTGAGTCATTGTGGTTGAGGAGAAAGGAAATAACATTTTGGTTGAGAAGAATGGCAGAGAAGCAAAGAGTAACAGGAAGATTGGACAGATAAGATGTTAAAATCAGGAGGGTGTTTTGGTCCAAAAAGGATGATGGATATAGTTGTATAGGGTAATAGGTATAGGTAATGTGATTACCAAACTCATTTGTCCCACATGGTTTAAAAAAATTGTATGCTAAATGAGTCTTGAGTGAGAAGTGAGGAAGGTGAGTGAAACCAACATTTCCTTTTAGGCCACATTTCAAGCAACACTCTCCAACCATTTTTCTTTCAAGAGACTTCAACCACACTCCTAATTAACATACCACACTCTCAATCTTTTTCCTTCAAACAAGACTTGTGTATCCTTCTATCTTCTCCTACTCCCTTCAAAATTCATTGCATGCAAGCTCATATATTCTACCTACTGTACTACTATTTCATGCTCACATTTCTCCTTCTTTCTCAATCCTATCCACTTGAACAACACTAAAAGATGTGATCATGGATACAAACTTCACAATAAATTCTTGTAAAAAATAACCCTTTTACATATCTACCCATTCAATATATTTACGTATATTAATTAAAGTTTATTCCTCATCTAATCACTAACTTTTAAATAAATAGGTTATATATTATATATCAATAACTTCATATTTTTTTTATTTCTAATATAATACGAGCCATTACAAATCCTAAAAAATATTATTTATATTTTATTATATAGTAATGACTTAACTGAAAGTCGTTTGATAATTTTACTAATATACATAAATAAGCTACAACAATTTAGAAGATATCATATATTAATAATTTAATATTTTTTAATATAATATAAATTATAAAAAATATTTTAAAAAATTATTATTTTTCTATTATCATATCAATAACAACTTAATTGAAGTTTCTATAACATTATTTTTTATCAAATTGAGTATTATTTTATATTTATGCTATTTTTTATAATATATTTATCCTTCTTAATCTTTTAGTGATTTGAGTGATAAAAATTATTTTTTAATTGGATTTTCATTTGATGTTTGAATATCAATCTTTGATTTGATGATAGAATATCATCCAACCGAATTTATAGTCCTAGAGTCTACAACTGAATATAAGAGTTTCATCCTATTATATAATTACGTTTGACATACCTGTGTAGATGCATTCGCGACCATGTAATTGAACTTCTAATGCAACTTTGTTATAAACGTATTTCTCATACTCATGGACAAAACTACAATTTTATATTTGAACTCTAGGTACAATTTTTTTATGAGTGTGTCTCCCACACCCATGCAAATGTAGCCACAATCCCTATAGACAAACATTAAGTGCAATTTTCTATGAGTGTGTCTCTCACATTCATGTGGACGCATTCATTAATAAGTGGTCGACATATAGAACAATGTTGTATATAAGTGTGTCTCCCATACCTAAGTGGATGCAATCGTAGACATGTGGCCGAATCTAATGAAATTTTCTATATAAACACATCTCTCATACTCATGTAAACACCACTATGTCTGTAATCGAACTTTTGGTGTATTCTATTTAAGCACGTATCTGAAACTCATGTGGACACAATAACAACCTAATGATTGAATCTCCAATGCAATTTGTATACTAGTGTCTCCTCATACCCATGTGAATGTAGTCACAACCTCGTAATTGAACTTTTGGTACAATTTTTTGTATGAACATGTCTTCCACTCTTACATGGACGCATCACATCATGTGGTCGAACCACTGATGCAAATTTCTATGTGAGCATATCTCCCACACCAATGTGGATGCAACTACATCCTTGTGGTCAAATATTTGATGCAATTTTTTTTTATTTAAGTGCATCTCAAACCCTCATGAGGATATATCCACATTCCTGTGATCGAGCCTCTAGTGTAATTTTCTATGAGTGTGACTCTCATACCTATGTGGATGCAATTTCAATATTGTGATTAAAACTTTGGTACAATTTTCTGCACAAACATGTTTCCTACACTTTTGTGAATGCAGTTACACCCTTGTGGTTAAACTTATAATGCAATTTTTTATATGAGCATATTTCCTACACTTATGTGGAAATAGTCATAGTTCTGTGGTCAAATTTTAAATACAATTTTTTACTTTATCACATCTTACACACCTTGCTATAGTCATGTGGTTTAACCTTTGGTCCAATTTTTTTGTATTAGCACATATCTTACATCTATGTGAATACAATCACACCTCTATAGTTGAACCTCTTATGCAATTTTTTATACAAGTGAGTTTCACACACCTATAATCTTGTGGTCAAATATGTAGTGCACTTTTTTACACTTTTTTATGTGAATATGTCTCACAATTATGTGGGCACAACCACACGTTTGTGGTCAAAACTTTATACATTTTTTTCTACAAGCGTGCTTATTATATCTAGGTGCAACCAAATTCAAGTAATTTGAGAAGTAACACAAATTGGACAAACGTTAGTAAAAGATTGATTACACAAGTTATTAATTTCATCCTTTCTAAACTTTTATATATGCATGCAATATATAAATATTGTTTTATATGTTGATATTGATCTATACTTGTCACATAAAATACATATAAATAGTTAAATACAAAATTTATACTTACATATGATAAAATGCGTGTAACTATTGATAAGCCAGCTTGAATCACACCTTGTGCACTCTAGCCTAGCTTACGTCTTGAACATCTTTAGCTCGGTTTCACCTCTTGAGTATTTCTAACTCGATTCAACATTTTGAACATTTATAGCTCAACTTCATACGTTAAGCATTTGTAACTTAGCTCACATCTTAAGCATCTTTAACTTGACTTATGCCTTGAACATCTCTAACTTGACTCTACACTTTGAATATTTTTAGTTGGACTTTACACTTTGAGCATCTTTAACTCGACTTCGGACCTTGAACAATTTTTTGTTAAAATATAAAAATATGTTTAATTCAACTTCACACCTTGAACATATTTAATCCGAGTATACAATTTAACAATTTTTATAGAAAAATCTAATAACTCTCAAATTAAGCACTAACCACTCTCTTTCATTTTTTATAAACAAACCCTAAACTTGATTCTTCACTCGTTATAAATAAATAATAAATCTTTACTTCAATATTTATAAACAAATACTAATTATTTTAGTTCAATTTTTACCAACAAACTAATTATTATATTTCAATCTTTATAAATAACCACTAAACAATATATTTCAATAATTATAGAATAACCATTACACAAAATCTTTATAGAATAAACATTAAATACTTTAATTCAATATTTATAAATAGACACTAAGCATTTTCTTTCAATTTTTATAATTAATAAAAGTTATTCTCAAATTCCAAGCTTCGAAATTCTGCATACATCCCCAATATATTACATACAAATTATTAACCAAATTAGTTGATAATATTTTCAATCATATTTACATAAATCAGGTACATTTATCATATATAAACAATTCAATCTTTTTTTTAATCTCCTATAATACATATGATAACATCTTCACCATTATTATTTTATGCTCGTTCTTTAATCTTGTACTGCTTAAAATAATTTTATATAAGTTAATCTCTATTTGGTACTTTGATGATCTCTTTCAAAAGTCATTCTCCAAATGTCCATAGTTTTAAATAAGGCTCAACTTATTTCAAGAACTCATCCAACGGTTTCGAACAACTTATCCAACAATGACTCGTATTAACTTATGCTTAATATTGGTCCAAAATTATACATGAAAAGTGACTAGTGAAATCAACATTATATATGTATGAAGCTTTTGATTGGATATTCTCTATTTGACTTTCTCAAGTTTAAGTATAAAAACTAATCGACACACATTATGTATCACGAAATGTTATATATTCTTTATTTTCTGATGAGTTTCCATACGAGTAAATTTCTTCTATTTTTACATTTTACAACTTTTTATATTTTCAATTTTACCACTGCATCATTTTTAAACATATTTTAATTATAGAAGGAATTTCTCGCATTGAAAAAAAAGGCACACGCTTTTTAACTAAAATTTCCATCTCCCTTGCCAAGCAAGAGGAAAGCTACCATTTTTTTCCCAATAAGATATACTTTATTATTAAGTCACATGTTCGTTAGAGACTTAAATATTTTCAGTTATTAAATAAAAATTGACTTAATCATAAAAAACATATTTAAAAATATTAAAAAAATAGTTAAATAACATATTATATCATGTTAAGCATTATTGGACAATTTTTTTTATAAAAACTTTTAGAATAAAAAAAAATAAGAAAAAAACAATAATTTTTAGAATTAAAATCAGTTTATAGTTACACATAAAAAGATAAAAATTAAAAAAATGTTTTCTATCATCGTAAGTAGAGTCGTCAAAACAGGCGGCCTGCCTAGCTCGGCTCGGCCCTACGGCCAAGTTCGGAAAATCTGATAGCCTAGTCCGGCCTATATTTTAAAACGGGCCACAATTTTTAGCCTGGCCTGACCCTATGTTAGGCCAACGGGCCAACGGGCCATTTTTAGCCTAATTAAAAATTGAAAAAAATATTACAATATATCTATAATATAATTTTTTATCAACAATATAAATATAAATATATAATATATTTACATGAATGTGTGTGTAAAACTGTTTACATTTGAACAACTTGTAAAAAAAACTTAGATCACATACTAAGTACTTCCAAAAGAGTCAAGCACCTACTAAACAACATAACATAGACTTGTGAGATGTTAGAAGAGTAGTGCAGTAGAGGAGATGAAAGAGCTTATGAGAAAGGAAGAAAAGAAATGAAGAAGAAAACAGAGACTCTGAGACACTAGGGTTTCTTTCTTTGGTATGATAATATACCAATTAAGAACAAAATTTTAATATAAAAAATAAACGGGCCAGCCCATTAGCCTACGGGCCAGCCTGGCCTTGGCCCATATGGGCATCGGGCCAAATGGGTCAGGCTAAAAAAAACCTATTGTTATATAGGCCACAATTTTTTAAGCCTAGCCTGACCTGAATCATAGGCTATACGGGCCAGCCCATCGGGCCAGACCTATTTTGACAGCTCTAATCGTAAGACATGCAAGTATGTTTTAGAAACAAACGGATTAAATCAGGTACGCAAATATTTGAATAAGCAAAATCAGGTTCGTAGGGACAAAAATAAATAATTTTGAATTCAATTTCTGAAGCCTATTCATATCCAATTACATCGAAATGTTAGTATTTAAGAAATTTTGATTGAAGTTCAGTTAAAATCGAAATTTTATTATCATAACAAATTTATACTTAAATTTTTAATTTTATTTTTTTATACAATCGGTTTTAGTTGAATTTAATTATAAATTCCACAAGAATTATAATTAAATGTAAATGTAATTATTAGAAATAGTGGAAACACATACGTGTGAGGCGTATGTGTTAATTTTTTAATAATAAAAAATAAAAATTAATGAAAAATTTATAATTATTTAAAAACATGTATGTAATTTTTTTATTATGTGTAATTAATTGAATTTGAAAATAAAATTATTGTATTCATAATTTTTAATTGAATGAAAATGATAATTATAAAATTTAAAGAATAAAATAATAATTATAATAAATTATTTTTATTAATTATATTTATAAAAATAAAAAAGAGAAAAAATTAAATACATCAGTTTGAAAGCACAATTTTCTTTACGACAACTTTGGTGGTTAAAATGTACAGGTGTACCCTGTTTGTTCTAAGTTGTAGTAGACACTAAAAAGGGTTCCGATGCAAGAACTCCTAGGTCATGTGCTTTGCTTATTTACTTATATACGTTGACCATAATAGCTCTATATTTTTTTCAAATAAATGTTATTTTTTAAATAATTCTATTAAAATAATGTTACTTTTAAGAAATATTTTATTTATTTAAATAAGATAAAATAATAATTTTATAATAAATTGAAAATAAAATTAATATTTTATTAAATGATTAGACAACAAGCAATTTTAAAAAAATTATAGTAATTTTACAACATATTGAACGAGTAAAAAAGATATAAATATTATGAGTGATATAATATAATAAAATATGATATGAAAAGAGATAAAGAAAAATGATGAAAGTTATTTGGGTGTCTAAAAATGATTTTTTAAATATCGTTATCCACTCAAATAAGCTCTAATAAATTTAAAAGTGTTTAATTCATTTTTATTGAACTTTTAACATTTTTTTACATATTTCAATGATTCGGTTAAAAAGAGTTTAATAACTATACATAGTTAAACCATTTTTATACCATATAATTCAATCAGAAAAATTAAATAGTTTTACACTAAAATCTTTTTGGCATAGCCCAAGACCTATGTTCTTACCTTTAACCTAAAATTTGAAGGCTTTAATTAATTCTTTAATATGTTTTATCTTAATTTTTTAAATTAATTCCCTGTAATCAATTTTCATTATCAAAGGATTCCTTTATATTTCTTCTCGTTCAATTTTATTTGGGCTAAAAATACTAAATGAGAAAGACCAAAAAGGAAAACTCACCATTTAAGCATTTTAAGAGAATAAATAAGAAATAAAAATTAGAAAGGGATAAATATTTAACATCTTTCAATAATTTCACATAAAATATATTTTTAATGACCTAACAGTAATTTTTTTCATCAAATCTGATAAAAGGTTGAAATGAAATGATAAAGTTTTTGAAATACTATAAAACATATTACGTTAATCTTTATGCATATTAAGGATTGGATCATTTTAGATATATACAATAATATATGTACAGACCACAAGTTTCAATCTAACGGCTGATAGAAAGTTATTCAATAACATAAAATTGATTGAATTACATCGGTATAAATTAATTCCTCAAAGAAGATGGATCAGAAAATACGCACGAACCTGAGGGGAGAAAACAATACAAAACAAAACAAATACTACATTTGAGTGTACATAAAACATGTACAACAGGAAAGATGGATCCATATATCAACTCTTCCCATTATGTTTAAGTCCTTCAAGATAAGCCTTATCAGAATTGGTTAAGCGAACTTGAAACTGGGCCCATTCACTTTTGCATCTGGCTCGTACCTGAAAGGGTATTCAAGAAAAATATTTGATTCAAGAAAAAGGGTATTGTAGTAGGGGGCAAAATGTCATATCGTAATACAAGTATACAAGTAATATAACTGTTATTGCATATGTAGCTCTAAAACAACTTGAAGGAGAAACCAACGGTGTTAAGCAAAAAATTGAGTATCGCTAACATTATTAAACAGAAACTATACATACCGAATCCCAAGGTTTTTTGCCTTTTTCAGCCTCTCCCTGAAAATTATGCATACATATCCCAAAAGTTATATTTGGAAAATAATACAAAATTTCTTGCAAAAAAAAGTAAAAGGCCATATGAACATTCATGGGGAGTAGAAGCATTTGGCAATAATAGTATAATTATGGAAAAAGACAGTCATCACTCTAGAAAACGTTCCTACTTATTTTACCTTCATCTTTTCGTTTACCTTTAATAACTATGAAGCAATTCCAACCTCACCCGCCCTCCCAAAAAAAAAAAAAAAAAAAGCAGAAAGAAAACAATAGTGAAGGAAAATGCCATCATCTGTGTATAAAAGCCAAAAGTATAATAATCCATAAGTAAGAAAAAGTCCTATTATTCTCTCCATCGTAAGAAAGTGCAATTCAATGAGGCTTCCACCAAGTCAGCCTTATCGTGCAATCAGAGAGATTATTTTCAAAATTTGAACTAAGGACTTCCAAGTCACAACACAAGGCAACAACCATACAAAATCGCCAAGGCTCATTATTCCATTTCTTTCTTACAAAAGTAACAGAGAGTTTAATACAACAAAAAAAAACACACTTGCAAATGTAATTGTATGATGGATGCATTGGGGTTCCATGGGTACAATTCGGTTCTTTAAGGGAGCTTTTAATACGCAGAATCTTTTTCATTTAAAAAAAAAGCATCAATTTTGGGAATGCTATAAATGTAGGTCATATTCTCAAAGATAATTGGCAATGTTTCATGAGTATGCTTTAAACTCACTTTCATGAAATCATGGGTTTTCGTCCCCTCTCATGAGAGTGCTTTGTTGGAAACATGGTTAAAAGAAATTCTGTAAAAAGTTAAAAGTTAAATTTTCAAGAACCCTTTACCAAAAATCCATTCCAAACATGGGGATTTAATATTCCCGACATAAGATTTCTGGAGAACTTATAGGAATCTCCCTACCAACCCCTCTCCCCCAAAAAGGAATCGTGCAGAGATATTAAGGCAAACTCATGGCAAAAATGTTAATCCTGAAGACATCCCGCCACCTTTTATAAGTGTACAAAGGCAACAACAAAGTTCACACATAAGATTTTTTACGTACTACCCAAACCCCTGCGACTAGACTGACCAAAGTGGGTTTGGAGATATCTCTATATATAAACACTATAATCAAGATAACAAGGTGTAAAACACAAAAAACTTGTGAAATATTGGCCTTCAGATTCAGAAGGAATATCAGTATCAAGTGCAGAAATACTTGAAGTCTCTAAAGATATTTTTTGGAATTTCAAATTTCACCTTCAGTTATTTTTTATTTACATAAGCCCCTTTAAAATTTTAACACACCTTCTACCCACTCCTCCAAAATAAATTAAAATAAAATAAAACCCTTTCATCTTAGTTTAACCTCTTGCCAATATGAACCACTCGTTTATCGAAACCTTATCCAAATCAACTTCTCCAATATAAAACACCAAATTATACTAGGTTGACGAGGTGACCAAGAAAAGAAAGAGGAAATAAAAATATAATTGCAAGTTAGAGCAACAAAGCCTAGATATCTTTCACACATTTTGTTATGTAATAAAAGTGTATTTTTATTTTCTACCTGACCAAGCACATCCTTACACATACTCCAAAACAAGTAGATGCATTTATCAAAACACAATTTTAAATGATCTAATCAAAGAAAATAAGTGGCCACCCTGAACATATTGTAAGCAAGTCGACTAACCTGTCTCCCGAGAGAAGGAATTACTTGATGAACAATCCATTGTGAATCAATTACGCCAATTTTTTCATGTGCTGGCTGCAAATAGGATTAAAATGAAAGCCAAGTAAACTAAATCAAATTGCTGGTTCTAAAAAAATTATTCGAGTAATGAAATTGTAGCCCCATATTTTCTATTCACCATAACCACAGGTTTCACACTCAAAGTAAACTGGGACAAAAAAAAGGCGGTACTTAGGAAGCCTCTTCAACTAATTCAAGAACAGAAAAAACCACGAAATGCATTTCAAGAATTACAATTGCCCACAATCCCAACAAATTAATCCATATAGTAACTTAAGAAAAAAAGCCAAAATTCATTAATATGAACAGAAACACAAATAAAAGAAGCTAACAAAACCAGGATCATTGTGTTAGATAAGTTCAAAAGGGGAAAAAAAAGAATTTATGCTTCAATTAGACTTTTTTAATTGTGTTCACATAGCTTTCTTTTGAGTTTGGCACCTGAAGGCTAACAAAAAGGATTCAAACACTCATCAGTAGGGAGGGTTAAAAGTAAATAGATATAATTTACTGACCTCTACACATCTTCTGAGAGCAAAGTCCAGCCCCCATCCATGCACTAGATCATTCTACAGAAGACAATTGGAAAGTCCATCAATACAATTACTAAGATTATGTACAATGCAAGAGAAGATTTACCTGTTCATCCAGCTATGTTACTATAATCAATATAGGCGATAAGGAAAATAAAATATACCTGAATCATGTGCCACACACAGCGCCAAGCTTCGCGAGAAAAGACAGGTGCCATAATTTCCACAAATCTAAAATAACAGAGATATAATAAAATTAACTAAGTAGAGAAAGGAAAGAAAATTTAGGTAAATGATATTGCAATACAACATTCAACTTTGAAGCAGGGTGGAAGAAAGGGCATACGCAGCACAAGGAGGCAAATGTGGATCACTGCACCAGCCTGGTTTCTCTTCTGTAACCCTGTTTGGCAACACATACAAAAGCATGTCAAGACTCAAGAAAACATTTGAAGGTATGGAAAAAAGAACCTTATTGGATCAATGACTAAGGTAGAAAAGTTAGAAAGAAAAGAACGGCAAAGGAATACATGTGAACTTCTTTGTCACCCCTCCTTTTTGTCATCTCCCATGTCAATCCCTTATTGGGCTCAAGACCAGGTTGAGAGATCTCCAATCCATATTTTTTCACTAAATGAATATACCTAGAGAATAGGTGAATAGAATACAGTTAATTAATCTAACTAAAAATTGCATAAATGTCAAATTTGAGCAAACTAGACAGATGAAAATAATACTTGTCTGCATTGAAGTGCTCTACTCCAAGATCTTCATCCCAAATAAAAATATATTCATAAGCTGATACTATATCAGGGTGCAAAAATCTTTTAGCATACCACCTGTACAATATCAAGTATGAGAAAATTGTATAAAACTAAATTATTACAGCAATAAGGCACACTCCGAAGAAAGATAAGGTCGTTTAATCCAAAGTTAAATGTAATCACAGAAAAATAGGCTTTCCATGTCCCATACCATGACTTTCATACGTTAAGTGCAAAAAAATGACAGGAAAAAATTATACCATTTAGTTTGTTTCCTTGCACTAACATGGATTGCATGCCTTGACCACTCAAATTGATCCCATTCACTAGTCCGACCATCATAATGAAAGAGCAAAATTGCAAAATCATCAGAAAACTACAGAACAATTTGATAGTCAGCAATTTGGAAAAAAATATGAAATGGTAAATATACAAATTAAAACGTATATATAAAAGTAGTCAATCTCTATAACCTTTTTCACTGCAGCATCGATATTATGCCTCTGTTCATAACCAACAGTGAATGTAACTAAATACTTTGGCTTTTTCTTCAGATCCTGCAGCATTCATGGTTTCATTGGAAGATTTGCAAGAAAGATATCAAAGAAATAGACATGCAACATGTCAGCACTATCCACACCGGCTTATCAACATGCAAACCTCCTGACACACTAACATGCAATGGTCTCATGAATGAATAAAGCTGCATAAATACACAATTGAGATAAGTGCACGTCTCTAGCCAATATGGAAATGCAAAGCATGCGTCAGGGGACATAGTTTTGATTTGCCTCCTATATCATGTGAAACTTAGATGGAAGAAGATAGTGCTATACATGGCTCTCTGTTTTACTGCAATACACCCACAATCACAACAATAGATGAATTTTGGGGTTTGATTAAATTTCATATTTGTAAATTTTAAAACTATATGGGACTTGACAACTACAAGCTACAGATAAATTCTTGCATCATAAATAACTGCTTATCAACATACCTCACTAGGTTCACCCCATAATCTGCGTAAATAAAAATCAGATTCTGATACAACAATTCCAGGGGGTAGTGATTCAGCTCCACGAGGATTTGATGCAACAAATATCTGTGTAAGTAGCAGTTTTGAATCATTCTTTATTTGCTTGCAAAGTAGTATGCTACAAATCTAAAGCAAGTACAATTATAGAATAATGTCTGAAATTTATAGCAATGCAGCAAGAATCACACCTGGCAGATAATAATTCTAGAGAGTAGTTTAATCATAACAAAAAAACTTGGCAGTGCCTTATGGATGAGACATAGGTAAAAGCACATTCAACTTCAATGTTCATCAAATTGCTTAAGCAATGATTATTAAAACAGACTACTTCCAGAGTTGATAAGCTCCTGATTCAAGAACAGCACCCAAATACTTGTTCTAGAAACAACTACGTAATGATTAATAGTTCACCTGATAGACCATTTCATTTAATTACAAACATTGCGCACCAGCTTCACATGTTATGTTGATAAGCTCATGACTGCTAGCACTTAATTGTTTTATAAGCTTAACTAAGTTCGTATAAAGGCTTATTTTCATTTTTTTTTCAACGATCAAGCATATTTTTACTTCCTTGCTGAAATTATTAAAGGTTTGGGACAAAATTTCTATCGGGTATGTTTTATCTAAATATGGAATAAGAACTTACATAATCAATCATCCACACATAAATTTTAAAATATAAAATAATTAAAATTACAAACATTATTAAATTATATATAAATGGACATTTCAATTAATACTCCGAAAAATCTTGATAGAATAGGATTTAAAAGGTTTAGCTCATGATATTTTCAACCCCAACAGTTAGCCATAAAAGAAAGCTTAGCAGTACAAATATTTTATGTAAGATTAAACCATGGACAGAAAATGGTAATAACACACATAGATTAACCAAATCTTTCTAACAAACAGTTTAACTGAATATATCAGTGCTAACAAACAAGTAACAACCAAAGGATACTCCCTTAGAAGATAATAATTGATCTAAAGCTTCAGCTTTACATTTCTGGGAATATACACGCATTGACATCCTTCTAAAGAATAAGTATGGAAAATACCTTTGGTAATTTAATTGACCCTAAGACTTCAAGATTTTTGGTTCCGGATGACTCATCAATAACAGCAGGAGATCTTTCTACTTCAGCCGAAAATTTGTCTATTTCAGCTTCAGCTACAGGTACATCAAAAGAATTCCCTACAGGTGATGAAAGTAGGCTAATCTGCAAAATATAACAAGAGAATGGAAAAAATTAATAGGATGATGAATACTTGACAAAAACACTGAGAAAAATTATTGTTGTAATTATTACCTTACTCAAATGCACAGATGAAATTGAAATACCAACAAAAAATCCAAAGGCAATTCCCATGATAGCTGTGACGAGAATCCGAGTACTTTCATTTGATCTTTTAAATGTGCTAAGAAGAGATTGTAAACTAAATTCAGATATTTTGGTAGAAAAGACATGGAACATCTAAGATATTTAAGATAAATTTATCCTTTACCCGCGATACATTATTGCTGTCCAGTTAGTATCGACCACAATCAAGTGAAGGTATGTATCACCCAGAAAAGCCCCAAATCCTCAAGCAAGCACCGACACAAGTATAACATCCTTCAACAACCAAAAATGAGACCAAGTATAAGACACAAGTAGAGCAGTAGCCAGGCTAAGTGTGCGTTTTCTATTTATGTGCTACACATGTATCTATCTGTCTGTCTTTCCATCCAAGGGAAGGCACTCGTGTAAATCCAAATTATATACTCAGAATGAGTGTGAGTGAGTGTCCGAGAGAGATATGAGACGATAAATATGCAAAATAATTGTAGATTTTTAGTAACATGTTGAAGACATTGAGACCAACAGACAGCATCAAGCATTTAAAGCCACGACGATAGTGCCATTGGTTAAGAGCTTTGCATGATGCCACTAGTTAAACCTCGTTGTTACTAACACTATCATTCAAAAAACAAATACAAATAGATCAAGCATTTTCAAGAACAAAGAGAAACTTGATGCGGTTTTAGCGTCATACTTCACTGCACTCAGTACCGATTAGTGAGAATTTATATTTTCCAAATTATCGTTCTCTATCAAACTTTCAACCTCAAGCCGTAGCATACGCCAGAACCAACCACAGCGCAAGTTTCCCGCAAAACGAAAAGCAAAATCAACTAAACGAACAAAACAAAACTAACGTAGCGTCAAATAACCGCCGAATACCACAAATGCGCAATATTAAAATCGCTTCATTGATCTACGTCACTGAATCTCACGAAACAAAAGCCGGAAACATATATTTATTCACACCGTAGACTACTGTGTTCATAAAACGACAACGAAAACTCAAATACTGAATTCAAGAGCTTCCACAAACACTAGAGCGGAATACAGATTTCACAACTCGTCCTTCACTAATAGGGAAAAAAGAGCTTACAGAATCGATTGTAGAAACGCTAGGGTTGAAGCTCGCTTTCTTATTAGATACTGATCGAATGAACAAAACGCGATCGGTCATTTGCTGCGATAATCATACAGAAGCAAATAGAGGCACTGCCATTCTCAATGTCAATGATGTTGAGGTTGTGTTCTGTAGCCTAAACTGAAATTTCCGCTCTGCTAATTTTTCTGTGACGAAACTACCCCTGTCTTCGTTTTTCTATTTCCCTTGTGTTTCTTTTTTCTTAAGGGCCTATGAGAGTGTGCCAGGTGGTTGACACGTGTGGGTGACCTAATGAGTTTGATTTTGACTGGTCAACTCTCTCCGTTGGATTGGATTCAAGCCATGCCATCCGATGGTTCATAAACTTCAGAAGCGTCTGTAGGGGTCACCTCTCCTTTTCTTTATTGTTTTTTTGAATTGATCAACCACACATTTTCTCTTTCTAATTACATTCATTAAAATTATTATTTTTTTCCTTTTCAATCTTATATTTTTTTAATTGTGTAATATCTTATAATTCCTTAAATTAATGATATTTCAATAATCCATTGAAGTTACTTCTGTTTTCCTTTTCCATCTGACTATCTATAGATTTTAAAACGTGTGACGTCATATTCTTCCTTACATTAATTATATTTTAAATTATATATATATATATATTCAATAATTCATAAGGAATGAATTAATAAAAATATATATAGAACATGCAAGTTTTTTTTACTGCAACAAAACATAAAAGTTGATTGTTTGGTCTGTTAATATGTCTTTTTCTCAACAAATGTGTGACTGCATTTTTAAGCATCACCAACCTATCACAGTTTTAGACTGTGGTAGAAGCACAAAGGTGAGACCAGTTATACTCCAAATAAAGCTTGTCTTCCATAAACAAAGAACAAAAAAGCATAATTGAATCATTGTATTTGTAGCTTAGTATTTGTATGTAGTTTGGGTATAATATAATCCATTCATTATATAATAATAAACCCTGTCATTTTCTTATCTTAGTGTTTAATACAAATAAACATTCCAAATAAACAATACTTAGCTATTTCGAATTTCGAATACACATGCCCAACCAGCTTGCAGTGGAAACCAGCTCAAGCCTCTCAGATTTTTAAATATAAATTTATGTTAAAATATTGATTCTCCACTAGATAACTTTCTTCCTCCATGTTTCTACTTCTAACCTCACATAAAAGGAATCCATAATTATTTACTCTTCCAAGAGAATCAAGAGTTTCTGCCCATATTTAAACAAACTTCTCAATCAATATTTATTGGAAAATAAAATAAGAAGAAAATTTTTAATTACATCAAGCTAATATAGAGATACCCGATTTATCAAATCTTAATCTGAAGTGGTTCAGGTCAGAGACGATAATGAGTGGGGTTGGGAGCAGGTTATTTCTCAAAAATTATTTTGTAGACTTTTTTTTTATACATGTAGGTATTTATGGATACTTATTGATATATTTTTAATATTTTTATTAATTAATTAATTATTTAAAATATAAATTTTAAAAAATAATTTCAAAATATAATTTAAATAATTTTCATAATAAAATATTTGTATAAATAAATTTAATTTTTCTACAAAACTAATTTAAATAAAGTTGAACTATAAACGATAAATTTTAAAAAATAATTTCAATTTTATAAATACAAATAAAAAATATATATACGAACCATCTTCAAAATATTAATATTTCTTTTATTAATAACTTTATTCTAATTATTTAATTTTTTAAAATATTTAAATAAAATTTATTAATAATAATTAATGATTACTGAATATTTACTAATCAAATACTATAATATTCGTAGATATTTCATATACATCTATTGTCTGCTAATACTGATTCAAGATATATATTTACTATCTGTAAAAATCTTCATTGTTATGGATTTTTATGCCATTTTTAGTTCATGTTACTATAAGCTTACTTGATTTTTTTTTTCTTAACATTGGCTTTGCCCATTTATCCAAAAAATAATGTTGACGATTCTTTGATGATGATGACAAGGAATAAAATATTATATCCTTCCCATATCCCAATTTCCATATTTCTCTCCCTGCCTGATCTTAACCTTATCATAAGTTATCACCACTCAAAGTGATATTTAAAAAATAGTTTCTTGAATTACTTTATTGTAAGATATAACAACTATCAATCGATTAATGTTAGTGACATAATTTTCATTCCATTTAATTTAATTTAAAATTAAAAAAATGAATACATAAATTTGCGAAGGATAAAAACGAATAATTAACTAATCGAAACATTTTTTTATCTAAATTACTACTTTACTGCGTAATTTTATATTGTCATGATCACATTTTCACAAATATTATATTTAAAAATATTTTTCTCTTAAATATTTTATTTAATTGAAAAGTAAAAGTAAAAGTAAAAATAGGTAATTATTCTAAAAGTAGCTTTCTTCTATAAAGATATGAGACATTGTTTAAGTTTTATTTGGAAATACAGCATATCAAAAATATAATTTTCACAAATTTTTATTAAAATATGAAAATATTTTTTTTTATTCTCATGTTTCTAGAATAAAAAATAATGTGAAACAAAATGCATTCTTTGTAATTCAGAGCAGTGCAGTGACACACTCATATAGTGGCCTTATGATCCATTGGTCCACAATGATGAATTTTGTTGGCTTGTAAGAGATTTTTCTTACTTCTGAAATCGATGGTTGCAATTAAAATAAAAAATGTTAAGAATAACGAATAACCTGGGACAAATCAGCAAGCAACTAGACAATAAAGTCACTGTTGGTAAAAGTTGTCCGTAGCCAAAGTTTGTATTGTTAAAATAAAATCACGGGCTCACAAATCAGAACCTTAAATAATATTAAAATTAATAGCAGATTAATAAAACAATAATGTAAGAATCCTTCTTATAAAATAAAGTTGTAACATCTTTTTATTTGCGACGAAAAGAAAGTCGAATTCAACTTTTAAGTCAAACTTAAATACATGAATACTGTAGATTTTACTGCAAACAAAAATATAAAATCAGGTTAATATCCATTCTTTCATATTGAAAAAAAAATTAATTTTAAAAATTTATATTAAAATATTTTTCTATAAAAAAGGAAACTCATGCAAATAATTATTGCTAGAAATGTTCTTAGTGCTTAAGAAATATTAATGTTAGTAAACAATTTGAAAGTATCATTTGTTTTTGAATATGATATATACTTAAGAATGATATTCCCATAACTAACACATGCTTCTTTGATATAGCATAACAGTTTAAAATATAATTTAAAATAAAAACAAAAGTGAGAAGGATGTTGTGAAAGTATTTAATATTTTAAAATATTATAATATGATTTTATTTTTATAAAATAAAAAACTACTTTATTTATATTAATAATAACATCGAAATATAATATCAAACTAAAAAAACTAAATAAAAAGAATTATCCTTCTAATTATTTTTGGACCAAATTCATCAATTAAGTCTTTCTAATGTACTGTCTAAAAAAATCATTTTATGATTCTTTAAAATTTAGATGTCCTTAGTAGTCAAAGAACTTACATAAATATATGATAACTAAATGTATTACAAGTATAACATTTGACATTTCTATTCATATTGTTTTATACATTTTTGTATGATTAGACATCTTTCTCTTAGTTTCTCATAAAATAAATTTTGAAATTATGATATATCTTGACTTATTTATCAAACTCTAACTAATTTGTTAAGGGAATTTAATTCACTTGATAGAAGAAGATATATTGTTACAAACCTTGATATCTTCCAAATATTAATTATAAAAAATTCTTTCCAATTAACAACTACGCTCTCTTAGCAATTAACAGATTTTTTTTAGCAAGGCAATTAACAACCTTGATATTTGTCTTCTAACAGCTACGCTCTCTTAGCAAATTAGCCAATTAACAGATTTTTTTTAATTGAATACAATCTATTTACAATGTAATGAATTTAGTTTATCTGGACATGTATACTAAGATTTGTGATTTATCCTTAACTTTACAAAGCCATGATGTTGATTTCTGATTATCAACATCTAACAACTTTGAGTACTATGCATTGAAAAATGTAAAAAAAAGACAAAGACAAATCTTATGACGTTGATTCTACACAATTTCTCTCTCAGGAAAAGTTACGATATTAGTGTAATTTTTATGAGATACTATCATAATGGACAGATTTTTAAAAATTTACAGTTTTTAAAAATTTACAGTTATGAGTAAGTCGTGTGTTGAGGATACAACTTTAAATTGAAAAAGTCGTAGCTTATGATAATGACTTCTTAACTTCAAAATATTTTGTATAGAAGTTGTTCTCATAGCTGACGACTTTGCCTGTTAATAAAGTTATTAGTGGTTGCTAATTGTGTGCTAAAGAATCGTGAGCTGAGAAGACAAATTTTGTTTGCAAGGAGTCGTCAGCTAAGAATACAACTTCAGTTGAATTTTTTTGGTAAGAAGTCGTGTGTCTGGCTAGCGACTTTGATGTACAAAATTTTGTCCAAAGTCGTGAGCTTAGGTGACGACTTCTTTGTTGCAAAAAAATTTCTTTGTGTTGCTAAATGAGGTTAATTTGTTGTAATTATTTAATTTATTAGTGTAATCATTAAAGAAGAAAAATATGTTTTTAACAAAATATAAGATAAAATGTACCTTAATAAAGACAGGAAATTAAAGTTACATATTATAGCAATTTACTGTCTATATGAACAATTGTCTCGGTTATGTCCTTCATTTTAACAATAGGAGCATTTTTGTTGAGTTATTTGGAATTCGATTATCCATTTCGTTATGGATACGATTAGTGGCTGATCTTCCTGATTTCCTGTGCCACATATGTTTGTCACCTCATTAGCAACCTCCCATCAACACCCATCAACATATAATTCAACACCCTTCATACACTGTTACCGACCCACTATTTTTGAAAATCAAAATGATGATGAGGAGGACGACAACAATGATAGTTACAATCCAACTCCTTCACCTCCTCATACAACAACTGAGCATGAACCCTAGAAGACTAAGAAGACAAAGAAAAATACCACCTTGTGACACAAGCTCACATAAATAATTTCATATTTCATTTGTGTACTTTTTTTTTTAATATGAACAATGTTGCTTATAATTTCATGTATTACACATTTTATTTTTCTCTTCGGATGTTTTGTTATTAATATTAGTGTGCAAATTTTATTTACCTCTTCAAATTTCTCGAACGACTTTCTTTTTAATATAAGTGCGCAAATTTCACACTCCTCCACGAATTTTTTCCACCAAACATGCAAATATTATATCATTCTTCAACAGAAGTCATCTGCTAAACTGATAACCTTGGGTACAATTTTATGCACCAAATTCTCTAGCTATGCACACGACTTCTTACCATACAAATTCAACTGAAGTCGTATTGTTGGAGCACAACTTCTTATACAATTTTAAACACCAAAGTCTCTAACTATGCATACGACTTCTTTTATAACCAAAGTATTTAGTTATGCACACAACTTCTCTTATAACCACAGTCTCCAACAATGCACACGACTTCTAACCACACTAATATGTTAATTAATTTTTTTCTTACTTACGCCTAATTAATCGTATTAACCATGAAGTGGTTATATCTAAGCACGACTAGTGTACAATTTATTTTCGGTTTAAGAAGTCGTAACCAAAGGTAACGACTTCTTTAATCTGAAGTCATTTTCCCGATGCACGATTTATTCATATACGTAATTTTCGTAAAATCTGTTCATTCTAGTAATATAGTGAGAATTATCCGAATTTGGTAAATGAGCCCTCTCTCTACCTGTTTATCTGTTTTCTATTTTTAATAAAGAGATTGAATCTTGAAGAAAAAGAAAAAAGAAAATAGGATTGAAATTGAACGATGATTAACCTTCATAATTAGACTGGAGTCAAATGTTTTCCCTAACAAGAAAAGCACAAAGAATTCAGCTCTAGGAAATTGTGGTCATCATTTACGATAATAGTCTTTATGACCTTGAAATTCTAACTAACAACTACCATCTACACAAACTTCCATCATATCTTCATAGTCTAAATCTCCACTGAATCTCACAATGTAAGGACTAATGTAGCTGTTCACGTTCCCAGCTTAGCTTGGAGACAACTCTTTCATGTTGTGGAAAATATTCCTACAAGGTGAAAACAAATCTCATCAGATATAAAAAAGAAAATATTACATTACTTTTGATAATAAATTATTATGTATTGTAAGTTTATACTATGAAGATAATATAAGTATACTTATAGACATAAGTTATTAGCAGAAAGATGTGTAAGAATAATTACCTCCATCTCTTTGACAAGTTCTTTAGGTGTTGGTGCTGATACAATTATATGGCGAGCAGTGGGACTGATGAACCCTTCCTCCACTGCTTTGTCAATGAAAGACAGAAAGGTATTGTAGTATCCATCAACATTCAGCAATCCCACCTTCCAAAATCAAAACATTGTTAATTTTATGTACACTTGTACACAAAAGTGTAATAGGCAGATTTTTCATAATTACTATAATTCTTCTAGGATGTAATAGAAATTTAATTTAGCTTTAAAAATACAACAACTTCGAAGCATATACAAAGAGTTTACCGGTTTATCATGGATGCCTAGTTGAGCCCACGTTATCACTTCCAGGAGTTCCTCAAGTGTCCCATAGCCACCTTTATGCACAAAAATTATATACATTACCATCAGGGACTGCTTTTTCTTTTTTGGTCAAAATAATATCTAAAAAAGGAAATATATCAAGTGCAATCTTGTTAAAGAAAGATGAGAGTGTATTCATGTTTTATAAAATGACAGCCAAAAATCTGAAATAACTTCTTTTTGTAAAACTTTTCATTTAAAAACAGTGTGAATTCTTGTTACACATGGTGTACATATTGTTTTTGGAGATGCACAGCTTAGCCTAATCCTGAAAAATTTTCTCATGTGATGCAATGTAAGTTAATCAAAACTTTACTTACATAGTACGAAGGTTTTTTTTTATTCCAATTCTTGCAGAAGTTTTATTTTAATCCGCACATGTTTGTCATGTAATACTTTTTGTTTTTTTATGAATCAGAAAAGGTCAAATAACGTATACTTATTCATATTAAATAAATTTGTGTTATTTTATTAAATGTATTATAAATTAATTATAAAATATTAATAAGATAATATATATGAATTTTTTTTATACTATGTATGTGTATCTACCCGATTAACCATATTAAGTCGTTCTTTTCTTAAATAAATTGAATGATTTACGATTGCAAATGGTTCTAATAAAATTAAAAAAATTCTTTTTAGATTAATGAAAACATTTTCGTTTTTCAACACGCTATGATTTAGAATTGACTAGTCACTTGTACAAATTTTGTAGCATATAGCAGTCATTGAAATCAAATAATCATACGTACAAATCTGTATAATGGCGTTGAAATCAAATAATCATAGGGCACCAATGTTTAGGCATTTAAAGAGTATTGTTTGTTTTTACTGTAAATTAGTGAAATCTTAGAAACAAGTATCTTAATGATATTGAATCAGGGATGACATCACAGGTGATCTTGTTGATTACTAATTGTTAACGTAATTAAGAAGAGATAATGGCATAACATAATGAATGTTGTACCAACCAGGTAAGGCAATAAAGGCATCAGAACGTTTGGCCATCTCTGCTTTTCTTTGATGCATGTCTGCTACTGCCTTCACTTCCCCCACTGTTTCTCCAGTGAGCTGCAACCAAATGAATGAATCCAAATCATCACTCAAACAGGTTCATGGAAATGTAAAGTGGAAACAGCTTTTGCGCGTGAGAGAGAGAGGGTTGCTGTGCTACAATACAATTCAATACAACAACAATGCATGCCACGGAATATGAGAGGAAGCTAGGGAGGAAGAGCGGTGCAATGATGAGTGTTGCAGTGTTGGCAGAGAAGTGGGCTCAATTGGAAATCATATGACCACCCTTTTGCTCCTCGGGAGAAGCAACAAATAAGAGTCAGAATAGACGAAAGATCAACCAACTAAGCATTTACTTTCTCTATTATACCAATTAAAGTGGGGTGATAACAAAACCAGAAATGCCATGAGAATCTAAAGTGGTATATGAGACTAGGAGAGAAGGACAAATGTGTTCAGAAGGAAAAAACCCCAGATTGCCAGGTGTATTCAATATTCATGTCATGGATAAACTAGGTCTTATAAAAAATGAACAAGTAAATGTGACTCATGAGTTGTGAGTGAAACTCAAATAATAACCAGTTCCAGTTTCACTCACTGTGAACCGCACATGAATCATAAAAAAGGACAAGTCTGAAGTTGAGATATTGGGATAACAAAAGTATGGTGGAAAATCACTTGAAATAGGGTGTGCGCCAAAGAATTGGAACAAGAGCATAATATTGTGGTAAGATAGGGAAAAGAAGTAGATAATTCTGTGTGTCCCCCTGCATATGTGTTCGGTCATTTTCGTTTTATTTCCAAGGAAATGCTTCCAAAACACCTTAACATTTACCTCTCTTGGCATAAGTGTCTTGGGAATAACTCTGCACGCAAAAGCAAGACAAAAATTAGTTCACTTCAACAAATTAAATATATATAACATAATAACACCATCATACCAGAGCAAGAAGATGCTCACCCAATTACATGGCGACCACCCTCGTAAACAGCCTGAGAAATCAACCCCATCAAACCAATGCTGCCCCCTCCATATACTAGATCAATATTTCTTGACACCTTTGCAATACCAAACAATAGGAATATATATATATGTAAATAGTTCTAATTTCGATGTATGTGTTTTATATAGACAGAGAAACAAAAAACTGGACAATTCATGCAAGACAGAGAACTTGAAATGAAAACTAGTTTAGAAGACACACAGGTTGACTATTTGCCGAATTGTAAATCTTAGTTTAGTAGTAAAAAGGTGTAAGCTTAGAAAAATTGAAAAATGAAAACAGAAATAAGACAAATTAAACAAAGAGAGAGGTTGACTTAATTTAAAGTCATCAATTGTGCGCGAAGATAAAATAAGGAAAAAGAATCTTAAAGCAGCACATAGAAGAAATCCAAGTCATGGGAAGAAAAGTAAGATGATATTAGAAAACAATAGGCTATGCTTGAGTAGAATTGGTCCAAAAAGGAAACAGAAGAGATAAGCGAGTAAGAGGAGCATTTACCAATTCCCTTCCAAGCTCAATAGCAGCGTCCTTATAAGTAGTTTTGTTCCCTGGACTGCTGCCACAGAAGACACAAATCCTCTTGAACTTGGATTGCTTCATCTTTGGTTCTTTCTCCATCTTTCTCTCTTTTCTTTTCTCACACAGAGGAACAGATTCTATGTCCCACACTGGACAAATGGATGAGCTATTGATGGTGTAAATGGGCACCTATGCTATATATAATGGCAACACAGGCAAAGGCTCGCACACGTCCTCACCTCATCACCAATGATGACGCTGACTCACACAACTCGTACGTAGAGACTGAGGAAGACTTGATTTAATGATGTGCGTGTTTTCTACTTTACCATGGTTCCCTCTCTACCACCAATGAAAGAAAAAAACAAAAACAGAAATAAAAACAATCCGTGCTACACAATACTATGTGAAGATGAGATGAGAAAATTGTGGGTTTATTTTTATCAACTTTCATCACAAATATATATAAGCACAGAAGCCCTGTTAGGTTGTCATTCAAATTTCAATGACTAATGACACCACCCACCCTTTAAGGATATCCTAGAATTTTGAAATGTCAGTTTGAAGTGAAGCACACATAACTATCGGAGGCCCTTCAATAGAGGCATTGCCGACCTGTCTGGTACCTTGAGATGTAACTTTGGACACAGAAAGTTGACCAAATATTAATTGGGTAATGTTCTACTTTGTGATAAATCTAGTAGATATGTTGATTCTTTTAATTCTTAACACACAGTTTGGAATGCACTGTTTGTGATGAGCTCGTGAAAACCCTTTGCCTCTCCACCCTTATTGCTTCACATTTTCAATTCTGTTTGTTGTGACTAGCCAAATCATAGCATCTTCATCTGGTTGACTTCTAATCTATATATTTTATCACATTCCCCATCCAACTAATCCTGTCCACCCACCAACTCCTATCACAATCTATCCCTCTCACACACTTCCTTCTAATTCTGTTAAAACAATCAACTCATGGTTCAACACCCAGTGCTGCCATTTCCCATTTCCCATTTCCCATTCCCCTATACCCATTACATAACATCTACTTCATATCATGACATACATTGTAGCGTCTAACATCTTCAAGTTCCACACAACCTTTTATTACATACATACACCTTTTTCTCATGATCACCCATTCTACATTTTCATAATTATTATTACCTTCCATTAATATGAACCTTACCAGAAAATTACTACATAATTAACTTTCTATCATGTTTAATTTTCAGCAGCCCATTTTTGTAATTCATGTACCTCTTTCTATGCGTCACCATGAAATATTCATTGCTTTTTATCCATGGGAGTTATTATGTTAATTAGACACGGTACAAGTCACTCACCTCTATTTCATTCTCCTAAGTAGGCCAATCTTGCTTGTCCCTATATTTTTCACACTCTACATTGTGCTATCATTTCATTGCTATGCTATATGTGATTATTTATTAATATTTTTGTCGATAGAATAATAATATAATAATTTCAGTTAAAATTAAAGATTCAAGTATAAAAATTGAAAGCGGAAGAAAAATTACAAACCTCTAATCATTGAAATTTTTTCAAAATATTTACGGTTTTAAATTTTTTTCTCTAAACCTTGAAGCACAAATCATACGGGTATTTATAGGGTTATGTCCATTACACAACTCTAAAAAGGTAATATCCAAATTTTATAATAATTGTTTGATAGAGATTAAATAATGAATCACTTATATAACTTCTTATAATGTGTATTTGTTTATTTTGTTGATTTTTGAATACTCAGTGATGTGATGTGTTCAGGCTAACATCAAGAAATAAAAATTGACACAGAATAATTTTACATTAAAAATCTTGGAAAAAACAATTATGTAATAGAAAAGTTCTCTTTTAAATGGAATGCATGAAATTTATCAAATGAATTATTATTTATAGCGAAAAGATAAGACATGCTTATTAAATGGATAGTTAAAAATTTTCTATTTTTGAACCAATTTACTAACCTATCATGGATTGATACATGTACCTTTTTCAAGCATCCATTTTTTTACTTTTAAACTTTAAAAATTTGCACAGTTTCATCATAATTTACGAAGTTTCTTTCTCTTTCTCATAAAAAACAATTATTTTATTAAAAATTATTTCGTTTAAAAGAAAATTTATAAAGAAAACAATAGAGAAGGTGATTATACTTTATCAATATCAGATAACATGAGGAGTAGTGATTTATGTCTTTTAATAAGACGGTTTAAAATTCAAATCTTGTTAACCTCATTTTGGATATAAAATAAATTATGTTGGAATTTAATTATAACTGTGAAAATATTAGTAAATTATCACGAATATACTTTTATGGTCAATTTTATAAACTTCGAATCTAATAATTAAAAAGATCAATTACATTTTGAAGACCAGAAACAAACTCACTCCAAATTTAAAAACAAAAATGTTTAAGCTGAAACAATATAATCGAGTTAAGTTTTATAAGATTGTTTATATATACAAGAAGAGATCAAAGTTATTATAAAAATAACTATGAAGAGTAATTCTCCACTCAATTACATTTTTTTAAAAAAAAACAACTATTCAAATTAAATTAGTAATTAATATGTTTAGATTAAAAAAAATAACAATAATAAAGAGTGATTATTTTAAAGTTTCTATTATATCTCACATCTCTCTGTATATAAGACTGAAAGACTAAGATTATTGCTTGATAAATATTTTAAATTATTATATGTGATCATTTATAGCAAGTTCTTATCAGTGATTTTAAGAAAACAAATTTGTCTTGGCAGTTACATCTCCTGCAGACGAATTTGGTCTGCAGAGCATGTGACATCCTTAAGGAAACTTTGCACATAAGTTAACACATTGCAGGGATGATACAGTGCCTCCAAATTAATTCCCTTCTTAGTATACACACACCGGTTTCTAATTGAAATGGTTCATTACCCCCTTGGTGTGTAAAATGGATTATAAAACCTAAAGTTTGGATGGTTTTGGTGAATTCATCCGTGCAATAATAGATGCTGAGCAGAGGTTAAAGAGAGGACAAATAGTGAATGTGTACATAGCTGACACCGATGTAGCATTGTTCTAGAGGATAGGCAAGAACAAGCATGTGCCATTCACTCCCAGCCATTCTTTGAGAAGAAAATTATGACAATCCGTAAGAGTCCTATTGGAAAGAAACATCTCAAAGGCCAATAAGATCTTGACGCCTCTAAAACCCATGATCAAATTGGTTTCACCAAATTTGGAAACGTTTAATCTGTCACAGACTCTAGTTTGATGCTACCCTTTCTGTCTCCCTCTTATATTACAACCAGCCAAATTTTTTGACTATGTTAATCAACTAGCAATAAAGTGCGTATCCCATCTCTTCTCAGATAAGATGTGTGACATTATGTTGGCAAACAATTGCGATTAGCCTTCACTTTCTTTATCCTTTGTTGGGGAAAGCATTGCAATGTGTTTTTATAAAATTAATATGTTCAAGCAAACAAACGGCTTGTCATTAATTTAATGCTCTTTGTTTGGGAATTGAACTTGTCTTTTCATCTAAATAAGTGATCCAACAACAACCACTCAAAATTATTTCTTAATAAACAGCTATATATCTAACCCCCAATCACTGAATTTTATGTCAAACATAATTTCTATATTCTCTATCAAGGTTTCTTACACGTAAAAGTTTATTAAGTTGCCATTTACTTATTTATTTTCCACACACATATACTCATTCTTAATTTAGTCTCTATATTGATAATGGTATCTATACACATATATACATGTATTTGTATATATCAATTTCATAATAGTTTTTTATATTGGAGACTAAATTTAGAATTATATGTATATATATATATATGACTAAAAGTAACTATTAGTTTAATGTATTTAAATTAAAACCAAGCTGTCTTTATAAATTTAAGTTTAGATTTATCAACCTATTTTATTATGTACCGTTTATTCGAATAAACTTTTCAAATCATGTTAATAAACGTGGAAACTTAAAAATGGTCTAACTTAATAATTAAGTTAGACTCTAAATATTAATTAACTTTATTAATGGCTAGTTTATAGATGATTATTATCGAATATTCGAACCCAGTTTTCATAAAAAAAATCACTTGATGCTTTAGCCAAGTTTTAGAAAATCTCATCTAGTGCAATCCATTTTAATCCTAATTGATATCTGATTCCAAAATTTCTTCGGTGGAGGCAAGCTGTGTTAACACTTCTCTTTCCTCTTTTTTGCTGGAATTTCAATTCTGTTAACTCTTTGGCAAGTGTACCAAATCGTTCAAGTAATAAAGTGGAAGTCCAAGTATCGTTTTCTTAAGGGATTAGCGGTTGTTTAGCAATTAAGTGTTATTACTACCTTTGAATATATTGAAGAAGATTTAAATTTAACGTTTTGATAATGTAAATTCAAATTGCAAAATTATAAACAGCTAGAACAATTAATAAATATCAGAAAGATGACTTTACTGGGGTTGGAATTCCTGAACTCACTTGAACTCACTTACTGTAAAATCTCGTGAATATAAATATATCTTAAACAAAACTCCACATTCACACAAAATGTAAACTTACCCTAATTCCTTAACAATAAGCTCTAAACTTTAATATCAAAAATCTAATTCCTTAGAGTTTTCTCAATAAAGCTTGCATGAAGGACTTGTGTTTAGAATGACCAAGTTTTATCATATTATGTCTAATATAATAACCCAAGGTTTGTTCCACCTTTAGTTCTCAGTTTCAAAATGCATTTTTCAATGATCAGAAACAAAACAAAAAGCATAGATGATCAAGCCATGCACAATAAACACGAAGATGAACATAAGAGTATGAAAAGATATACATATATATCAACGAGAGATACAAAAGTTTGAGTTCATTACATCCAACCCCAATGAAAAGGAAGTTTAGCTACTCATAGCCATTTGGAGCACCCAGAATGGATAAGGAAAAGATGATCTTCCAGCAGATTCTCCAAACCCTTCCTTTGTTCCTCTGTCTCCTCCTCTCTGTCTCCTCAATATATTTTTGCTCTTTTTATAGTGTATAAGATGAATCCCAAATGTCACTTTTTTTAAATTGATACACAGATTGACTTCTCACAGGGCGAGTAATTACTGGCTGTGCGAGAAGACTTTCAGACTTCCAAAACTCCATCATAAAACTCTCATTCTGATCATAAATTCGAGAAAACTTGTGGACTTCCAAAACTCAACCTTCAAACTCTCATTTTTCTACAAAAACTTAAACAAAGTAAATAGTAAACACATTCTTTAAAAAAATAGAAATATTATAATTATTAACCAAAAAAAAAAGAGAACAAGACAAAAATACAAATAAAAATGGTGAATTAATATAGCCAATTAAGTATAAAAAATCATTTATCAAATTCCAAGGAGACATCATCTCGTGAATTTGCAAGCAAATGAATCATTGAGTTCCTTCAGCAACTAAATGGTGGGAATCCTACTCAGATAATCATCCACGTGCTAGCTAGTTAATAACCCAAATGCATCCCCTTTCCGTTCTCTTTGTTCATGTCATGTTATTTCTCCTCATGCCTTGTAGATTTGTCGGTGTAGTTTTATGAAATTCCATTTCTTTAAAGTACAACAATGTACAAGGTATCCATGCTGGGTCCAAGATTGTTCACTTATAAGGACACAGAACCTAGTTGGTTGGCTTCTGGGGTTGTGTCACAAATAAATATAACAGTAATAATGGCACATAGCATATTCCTATAACACATTCCCTCTTAATACTTTATACGAAAACTGTATTAAATAACAAAAGTAAATGATATGAAAACTAATGTAAGTTTTACCATATCTCATAATGCATTCACCTGAAAACCAATGCTGTGATAGCTTTTGGTCACCATTCACACAAAAGTATATATAATTACTTGTTGTGGACAAAATATTGGAAAATATGATTGCAGATGTAAGTTCAGTTAAGTCTGCATTCTGTCATATTCGTAAGAGATTAAAACATTTGTCCAAGAGTTGCCTTTTCGGATAAGGCACACATCTCTTTCATCACATTCGTTCAAGCAACGCAAGCATTAATATTGTTTAGCTAACCCATGCATGCACTACAACCCTGCTTTGAGCATGTGTAAGAAAATGGGGTCACTTCCTGTGTTAATCAAACACAACTTGTCTATTTGTAAGGAAGTCTTGGTTCTCTGATGCCAAGTATGCCTAACTAAAACATTTCTATTTTTCACTTTATTTTTCCTACTACCACTAATCTTGCCGTGTTGGTAAGAGATCTGATGAAGGGCAACCTTTAATTTATACGATTTTTTTTTGAAGTCTAATTAAGTCTAAATTAACTTTTAAGACACTAGCATAACATATTTAGTTGTAGTTTAAAGATTGTTTGGTAGTCTATTTGATCAAAATTTTCTCACTTAGTACAAATCCCATATGTCAAACAAATTAAATCCACACTCTCAATCCTAAATCAACCTTTAAAATAAATAAATATCTAATTACTTTATTTTTTTTAAAAATTATAATTAAAAAATGAAATATCAGAAAAATACACTTAAGAAATTATCATAAACTTTAAGGTATGTCTTGATTGTCATACACTTAAGAAATTATCTTAAATATTAATCACCACAAAAATTGGCTTCCCAGGCTTCAAAATTTTAAACAAAAAGAAACTATAATATAAGAGCAAACTTTAATTTAGTTCATGAAGTATACAATTCCAAATTGACATATATATTATGTTATATAAATTGAGGGATTAATTTATTTTTAAATGCTATATATACTGTTTGGTCTTGATTAGACCTGTTTTTACATTTCTATTACTCAGTAGTGTAAACTTTATTTGATTAATTATTTGTTTATTGATTTAAACTTAAACTCAAATTTGAGGATTTTTCATTTGATAAGGCTTTTAATAAAAGTTAATTTATTGTGATTTGGTTAATTGTGATTCTGACATAAAAGTAAGTAAAACTAGGTCAAAGGATGTTATGAATGAAAGATATTGATAATTGAATTATGTTCGAAAGGTCTAAACTCATAAAGGGTAGTGAGAAATGGATGAAGAGTAGCATAGATAGCATGATTGATGAGGGAGCATAGTGGTTGTCATCTTCCACAATAAACAAAGAGTACTCCATGAACCACCGACTTCACATCTGTCCTTGGAGGAATGTGTGTCACATATATTATTTTCTTGCTTGCAGACTCACTTCTCTTTCAATCAATGTCCAAACAAAGCTTCTACTTACAAACCTCACCATTTATTGGCCAATAATCAATATATATGGTGCCACAAACCAACTTGTATACGTAATTAGAGGTACCTTTTCAACTTGTCAGAGTTTTATAAATAAATCCCTTTGCCCTAGTTGCTTCTCCATGTTCTTTCCTTATTAAGTAACACTTTTCATTTTTTTGTTTTACACGTATATAAAACTCACAGAATTTATCACTACAGCTGATTAATATTAGACAATTGTGATTATGCAAATCGTTTAAAGCTTAGTAGTTAATTTTTAATTAACAAATATAATTCATTACTTTAAGCAACATGGTGACATCTTCTATATGTTTGTCCAAAATATATATTCTTTAGCCAAACTCATGAATGAAATTCCACTTGGTCAAATATGATATCCTTTTTTGCGTCATGTTACAAAATTTAAGAAAGATAACAAATTTATAGTATAGGGTGACGATACGACAAAATCTTAGTCTCGACTAAAGAATTACGATGCTCAAAGCTAATTTGTTATGTTGGAAAATTATAATAACATTTAATCAATTCTAACATTCATGGTGAATCAAATTTTACTAGTATTGGTCTTTAGTTAATTAACACAAATTAGTGTTGGATTGTAGTTGACATATGTGTAATATTGGCAATTATCAACCCAATTTCTAAAACCACTCAAATTATTTTGCAAATTGTCTCAACTATTTGAATATCTTATTTGTGATCATCATTTTAGCTGTTCACTAAGCTAAAATCAAATTCAAAATCTCTATATATGTTTACTAAAAACATGAATCCATGAATATCCACTTAAGACCTAGTATTATTTTACTCCCATGATCCCCTCATTCATTCTCTACTTCCTTGTTTTTGTTGGGTTTAAAAAGATCAGAGTCTAAGAGGGCTACGGAGGAAATAGTTTGCTAAACAAAGTATTTTTCTATGGCAATTCAAAAGCAAATTCAACGCTTTTTGACCACCATTTACCTTAATTTTAAACTCCAAACAAGCCTAACATGCACTTATTAACTCGTAATTAATCCATTGCGTGCACTATTAAGTATTAACCAAGAAGGGCTTTAGAAAAGTAATTAACAACCAATATGGTATTAAGAAAAGTGGAAACTAGCATTAGTTTCTTTTATTTCAATTTTAAAAAGTAACAAGCAATAAGAGTATTAGAAAAAGTGGAAACTACCATTAGCTTCATGCTTCTTCTTTTGTCCATTATTTTCTTGGACAAATCACCACACTATCCATGGGATGCGAAGTACGATTGGAACTTTGATACCCTTCACATGCTGATGTGGTGACTTGACATTTATAGGATGCGTTCATTTGTTGGAATATCATTTATTTACGTGAAAAGGAAAGTGTTAAAATGAGGATCCCTTTCAACAAACAATATCTTTCTATTACTCTTGAAATTAAGCCTAAGATCACGTATTACATATACTATTTCTTATCACCATACATTATTTGTTTATTTGTTTATTCTATATAGAATATTAGAGGAATATTACTAAAAATTGTGTTCCTCATGAATCACGTCATCCAATAGTGACGTGACGCAAAAAGTAATAGAAAAGTGATAATAAGGTGGATCTATGTGTTAGTTTGTTGCTGGGTCTGAACATGGAGTTGCATTCCATTAGTAACAAAGACGCTGACATTGTTCCCATAGCTCCTAATTATGTGTGATAATTGATCCTTTTAGTGAAGAGGGTTCTTCTTCTAAGCTTGCACAACACAAAGTGGTTGTTATACGAACCCAATAACTAAGAAGTTGGACAAGTTCAATTTTTGATAAAAAAAGAAACAATAAAAACTTAATCTTAGCACTCCCTCAAATAAGACAAAATTATGAGAATAATGCGTCCATAAAAAGAAAATGTAGAACCCAATAAGACTTTGTAAGCGTTGCGCATAGAGTGTTGAAAGTTGAGATTGATGATAACTTTGGGTGAGTCAGCTTTCGTGGAGGCCAACATGGTTTGCCACTTTGAGGCACTTGTCTGCTTGTTATCATTGTTCTTTTTCCTTGTGCTGTTTTATTGTTTTCATCTATATTAAACTAATTTATTACTTGACTGGTTGACACGCGTTTAATGAAAGAATCACTAACTTTTATATTAGCATAACTATCAACATTAATATTAATTAATATTTTTATAAATATGTTTGACGCAAATTATTCGACTACAAAGTGTAACGACAAGATTTTATTCGATAAAATTTTATTTAATAAATCCTCTTGTTGAAACGTTTGTTTTAAGATTGAGGGTTGATTATGTAGTGATAGGTTAGATTTTCAACTCGTCCAATACAATTTCGGGACTCATATCACATATTCACAAAAAATTAATAATACTTGAACATAAAATCTAGCACCCGAAGAAGGTTTCAATAAGATCGGAGAATTTAATCAGGAAACAAGGTTCAAATCAAAGAAATAATCTTAAATTCTATTAACTTAGTCAACTTTTATTAAATTAAAAGAAACAATCAGTAATGTAATAAAAATACAAATTATTAAATGAAGGAGCAAAAGGAAGAGATCAAATTATAAATAAGACTAATTAAGTCAGGTTACACATACAATTTCTAGTACTTTAGTTTAGAGGTCCTCAAATCTCTTGTCTAAAACATTTGGCACTTATTATGGGACAGGTAAATTTAGTTCTATGTCGCATTTTAAGAAAGCATAAGAACAATGAGAAACATTTTTTGCTCATGAAACATCTTTCAATGCTCTCTTTATACGGGGAAAAACTTGTTAAGCATAAAGGGGATCATGATGATTGTAGTAATATTACTGGGTGGCAAAATTATATGATTTCATTTTTCTTTCATTTGTGTTTGTGTTGTGATATTATATCTCAACTTTTATTTAAAAATATTTGTTGTAATGGTGTCACTAAAAATTTGTTATTTTAAAAAAAACTATATATTTCTTCTCTTATTATTATTTTTTATTTGCTTTACAATTTTATTTTTTTTTATTTTTTTATTTAAAACAGGTAAAAAATATTATCTTAGTAACCTTAGGATTTTTAATAAAATATGTATTTAAATGTATATATATTTTGGTATTTTTAAATTTTCTTTGGTAACACTATCTAAAGATTATCATTTTTAATCAAGGGAGGGATTCTCATAAAAAGTCACTTAACTAATGTAAAAATTCTAATTTAAAGTTTTATTATTGCATAAACAACCATATAGATACTTCTTTGCAAATATTACATGAAAAAGGTTAAATAAGTGATTACCTTAAGAAGAGATCGTGTAAAAACCAATGCGACTCAAAAATGAAAAAGTTTAAATAAGCGACTCCCTCAAAGGGATGTAAAGACCAAAGCTACTCATAAATGAAAAAGGTTAAATAAGAGACTACCCGTAAGGAAAATCGCGTAAAAACCAAAGCAACTCGAAAATGAAAAGGTGAAATAAGCTACTCCCATAAATGGAGATGTGTAAAAACAAAGCGACTTGGAAATGAAAAAAGTGAAATAAGTGACTCCCCCAAAGGAAGATCATGTAAAACCAAAAGACTTGGAAAGGTATTTGCGTTAAAACCTAAGAGAAAATCAATGCCCAAAAGGAGACGAGAAGGATACCAAACATCGTTAAGGACAAAGAAAGTTAAAGATACCCGTGTCAAATTTGTATTTTAGCAACTTAAATATATGCAATCAAAATTTAGATGACACTCCTAACAACCAGAAAAAGCAATAAATAAAAAATAGTAGGAAAAAGTAGAAGTTGAAGTGACAGCCTACGCTACGAAAAATAGAGATAGGTGACCCATCCTACTACCGCATGTAGTAAAATATCCAATATGTCTTCTCGCTCGGATGTTCGCTCTAAGACTAGGGATTGTTTAGTGATAGGATTTTATCTTACTTATCTTATAAGTCTTCTCGCTCGGACGCTCGCTCTAAGACTGAGAGATGTGTAGTGATAGAATTTTATCCGACTTATCTTATAAGTCTTCTTGTTCGAACGTTCGCTCTAAGACTAAGGGTTGTGTAGTGATAGGATTTTATTCGACCTATCTTTTAAGTCTTCTTGTTCGGACGCTCGCTCTAAGACTGAGGGATGTGTAATGATAAGATTTATCCGACCTATCCTATAAGTTTTCTCACTCAGATGCTTGCTCTAAGATTGAAGGTTGTGTAATGATAGGATTTTATCATACCTATCTTATAAGTCTTCTATCTCGGACACTAGTTCTAAGATTGAGAATTGTGTAGTATCATATTAGATTCCTGACTTGTCCAACACAATTTCACGTATTCGCGAATAATAATAAAACTTGAACACAAAATCTGGACCTTAAAAAAGATTTCGATAAAATAAAAAAATCTATCTGCATAAATGAAAATGACTTATAATTGTTAATCATAATCACGAAACAAAGTTTAAATCAAATAAATAATTTTAAATCTCACTAATTTAGTTAATTTTTATTAAATTAAAAAAAACAACTAATAATATAATAAATAATAAAAATTATTAAATTAAAATTACAAAAAAAAATCAAATTATAAATAAAGTAAAATAAGTTAAGTTACACAAACAATTTATAGAGTTTCGTGGTATTTTTTATTAAAATACAAACTAATATATTATGAATATTTTAATTTTTTTTTCAAATATTTGCTTGGTAAGAAAAGATTACATTGAATTCTACTTCGTGTTTCAATAAAAAAAATGACTTATAAAAAATAAAATATTTAAATAAGTCTTAACAACTTTCTACAGTGCAGAAGAAAACATTGATGTTTTGCATGTCTTTACTGATTGTTAGTTTTTTAAACCAACAACAGACCAAACAATCTTTAAACATTTTGGAAATTAACAATCGATCACATCTCTTTACTCACATTTTTTTAATGTCTTATTCTCCCTTTCTAGTTACGAATGGAAGAACACCTGGAACCATTTACTGTATCATGAATTAATAGAGTTTAGGTTTAACAACTCTTGTTTTTTTCTTTTTCGTTTCTTTCTTTCTATTTCCTTCCCTGTCCATTCGGTTAAGCTCAAGCCAATGCGTCAACGATATGTTAAGTATTTAAATGTGAGAGTGGAGACAAAGTTCCACATTTAGTAAAAGTGATAAACATAATTATTCTAAAAATGATAAACATAATTGTTCAAAGAATGTGACTTTAAATCATTGCTTTTATTGAATGAAAATGGAAAAATGTATAAAGAGAAATATATCATAATTTAAAATACTGTAAGAGATCAATTTTAATTACCCATAAAAGGTCACATATATTCTCTTTTGACATATACTTTGTATGTTATGATTAAAATTAAATACAAGTTCAGATACTATGTCAAAGAAGTAAAAAAAAAAATTGCAGATTCATTTTTGTTCCTAGTGTTACTTAAGCAGGTATGAAACGAAAGACTTAATAAAAAGTAAAATTATTAGATGAGATCTAAAATTTATTTTAAAAAATTAAATTTTTTTAATAATTTTTTAAATTAAAATGTATTATGATAAAATTTTTAGGACTAAACATTATAAAAATAAAATTATTTTGAGAAAAAAAATTTAAAAACACTTCATTGATAAAAAGAAGACAAACATAATAAATTCTTAAAAAAAATTAATAAATTTATTATAAATTATAAAATTTAATTATTTCTTTAATTTGTATAGTTTAACCTTAAAAAATAATTAAAAAAAATAGATAAAGATTAAATTATAAAATTAATTATTAAAAAAATAAAAAGACTAATATTATATTTGTCTTCCCTCCCTCCTAACTAGTCTCATCAGTCCATTTCTTCTCTTTACTCTTATGTCTCACTTGATACTAAAAATAATAATTTCATATTATAATATTTATATGTATGATAGTTGTGCTTGAAATTTTTTTATTTTTAAAATTATTATAATCTAATTAATTTAAGTATTTTTATATTTTAAAATATTTTTATATAAAAGCAATCTTTAAATACATAACAAAATTTTAATTCTTAAATTTTTTATAACTTAAATCATTTTGTATTTAAACATATTTTTAGAATTTATTTTTTATTTTTTAGTTTTTAGTTTTTAGTTTTTAATTTTCATTTTATTTTATTTAAAATATATATATATATATATATATTAATAAAAATAAAAAATAAATTTATTATTTGAAATGAAGGTTTAAATAAATTTCTTGTTAATAATATGATTATTTATATTAAAAAATAACTCATAATTTAAATTTAAATTCAATTATAAATGAGTTTAAAAATTTGTAAAAATGAAAACAATTCTTTAAATAAATATAATTTTAATAATTATAATTACATTAAATTATGTATTTATTTTATTATATTAATAAAAGTAATTATATATAATTTTTAAATATATTATTTTGATCGTGAGCAACATCTTCTACTATTGAACATTTAGTACATATTTATTTTTGTTTGATCATGGATGAATTTTCATGAGCTTTTGAAAAAAAAATTGTAGTAATTTCTTATTTATTTGTATCATAATATGATATTTTTTTTATTGGTGTCGGTAAGAATAAAGTCTTTGTCTTCTAATTTGTACGTACGATGAGTCTGTAGACGATACTATGTGGAAAACTTATGTATTATCACACAATTTTTCAAGCTAGAATCATAAAACTAGGTTAGAAACTTATTTATCATTAGATAGCTTTCTAGAACGATAAAGACTAGGTCACAATAGTATTTTCTTTTTATAATCTTTTTAAAATTATCTTTAATTTAGTAGCTTTTATCCTTGTTAGTATTTGTTTTAGTTTCTATAATATATGAAATTTTAGTTTTCAGAAATGAATTTCACGTGGCACTACACCTTTGTGGGATGCATATGATGATGAGTGTTTGGTGGATACATTCATATTCATGAATTACCAGGAAACTGTGTATGTTCATGCAGAGTCAGGTGTTCTTGGTGGAATACACCATGAATCCATTCCTTGGTACGAAAGCTACACCAATTTCACAACACAACAAAATACCCCAATAATTTTTTAATCTTATTGCTGCTTTTATGAATCATCCCTTTTCCTGGGAAACGTTGATGTCAATCCAAAAGCACCAATATCATATAAAGCAATCATAAATCGAGGAAGGTCATCAATCTTTAGAAAAGGAGACATTGTCAATTTTTTAGTTTATAAATTAATTAAATTTTCAAAATATTTTTTTAAATTAGTTGTCATTGAGGTTAGTTTAATCTTCACCCAATAAACCAACTCTGAAAAATATGGTAAAGTGGCTTGTTACACATTTATTTGATTTTGCATCAAGTCAAAGGAACTCATTTTAACATGTTTTATTTTGATACTACAATTATTTAGGTTCAATGATATTTTTCATTCCTCAAATTTACACTAATTATAGTTTTGGATTTCCAAATCCAACCTTAAAATAATATGATTTTAATATCTAAATATTAATTTTGAGAAACTAAATTAATTTTTTTTATAGTTTAGAATTATTTAAGACTGTTTTAGTTTCTTTATATTCAGTGTTTAAAGAGTAAAACTATATATTTTTTTAATTTTGAATAACTGAAAGGATTTTTTAAAATTTAGAAAGAAAATCAAAATAATCTTAAATTTTAAAAATTAAAAGTATAATTAAGCTAATTATTTTGTAAAATTTGAATTTAGTGATGATAAAATAAACTTTGAACTCAAATTCGACTCGTTACATCGTCAAAATTTGATGATTTAAATTAAGATTTTTAACTTTAACCTGTAAATTTAAAAATAAAATAAAAAATAATATTTTGTATTATATCATTTGCATAATACAAATAATATTATTACTTAAATCATTAACACTTGTAAATTAAATTTTAAGTTTTAATTATAATAAATTAATTTATTTTATAAAAATAGTAATTATTTTAATTTATTTAATTAAAAATATTAATTTATCAATTAATAGTTTTAAAAATATTTATATAATTAAATATGATTTAAAATTATATATATTTAAATAAAAAATACTTTAAAAAAAATTAAAAATACAAAATAAAAAAAATAAAAAAAAGTGCAGATTAGTCTACTAACCTTTCCTTTGACTAGCTATACAAAACTGAATTGCTCTGTTTTGCCACCAGACATCTCTTTATATCTTTATTAGGTTTTTTTTTTCTATACAAAAGCATGCTCAAGTGTCTTGATTGTTCTCATTCTAGTTCATAAACTAGATACAAGAATCATAGCAACATTTCATCACAAGCACTTCTGTATAGTTCATCTTCAATCTCTCATTCCGCACATTTTAAGGTTCCAATTACTAGATTGAACAAAATGAAAAGAAGAAGAAGCGAATAGATATTAGAAAAAAAACTAGTCAAAATAGTTGAGTAATTCAGCCAATGTTATTTTTATACAGTAATTAGTATGGGCCAATATCATTGTTACAAAGATACAGCTCATTCTATCTGCACCTCTTCCATTTCTTTTTGTGCTTCCAAAAGAAATTAAATTAAACTATCCATTACCTCCACTTTTTCATGTTGTTTTTTTTTATTATTTTGTGAATTTTTTTTATAATTTAATTTAGTAATAACTTTTGGATTATATATTCCAAAAATTAGACAGATAGTACAAATTAAAAGTTATATGAATAATTGTATAATTTAAATATAATTTTTAGACTATGTAATTTAATTTTTTTAAATATAATTTTTAAATTATATAATTTAAAATCTCAATAAAAAAATTTGTTTAAAAATTTCTACGAACATAAAAAAATAGCTTGAGACTAGAATACATTTTTACATTTTAAATTATATAATTTAGAAATAAAAATTAAATTAACAAAATAATTTTAGTGTTTTAAAAATTCCAAGAATGCATGAAAAAATTAGAGAAGTACAGAAAGAATTTGTCAAAATATACTTAAAATATTTCATCTGATCTGACCAATTGACTAAGGGTGGTAATGCTAGCCCACATGAAGATTGATTTTAATATTTAATGTAACATCTTAAAACACTACAGGCACAAAAAAAGGTTTAAAATATTAGTAGAAAAAAAGAGTTTATGTTACATTTTAAAACTATTTTTTTGTATATTACATTGAATAATCAATATCTTTCATCAACAGAGAAATCTGGTTCTGCTGGCTTCGGCAAAGAGGAGACAACTCCAGAATCTGTGGGAGAAGACACAGACACAGACACATGAGCAGCTTTCCTAGTACTCCTGGCGATCCTTTTGGCATACGTTGGTGTCTCAGGCTCAGCATTGTTAATGGCCCTGGCCCTTAGTTCAGCAAGTTCCTTCCTCTTCTTATGCCTTCTCCACGCGGCCTGAACGAAACACGCAGCCCAGGTTCTCCACTGGTACGAGTAAAACCTGAATTTGTGTCTCAGTTGTTTGCTGTGCAGTCTTCTGAACTGCGACGCCACGAATTTCAGGTCTTCCGCTATGAGTGCAAAGGCCTCCACTTCCGATATGGCTTTCACTGTTCGAGTGGACGAAGGGAGGATCACACTGGGCCGTGGGTCCAAGGCCCAAGTTAGAAGCTCCTCGCCGCAGAAATCACCCGGCCCAATACGGCACGAATTGAAGAACCCGGCCCGGCCCCCGTTGGTGGTGTAGGAATCAAGGTGCCCTCTGATTATGAACAGCATCTCATTCACAGGATCACCCTCGCGCACAAGAAACGTGCCCTCTGTGCACAGTGCAGGCTTCAGCCTTTCACAGATTGCATCCAACATTCTCTCATCCATTTGATCAAATAACGGCACCTGTTCATAATCAGGGATCAAAAAATATTTTGCCTTTTAGTTAAATTAAATTTCATTTATTACATGCTACCAAGATCTTTTTTTTATTCTGTCTTCACTCTACCTTTTAGGTATGATAACAAGATTTAATTTTGAGAAGTGGGTGCTTTTCTATTGATTAAATGTGTTGTTGCAAGATTATTTTGTGGAGTTTGGACTTACTCCTCGAACTAGATCGAGACAAAGGTGGCGTTTGATGTCTCTCTGAAGATCCACCGGAAGTCCTTTGAGAAGAGATTCTTCATCTACTCCTCGTGTGGCCAGCCATTTGTATTGGTCGTATTTACGCACTGATTCTCTTAGTTCTGGAGGTAGTTGTCTGTGATGCATCCATTGTTCTGTATCAGTTCTTTTCACCCTCCACTCTTCTAAGCGAACAGTGGTTGATTGGAGATATGTCTGCAAAATTCAACTTCTATTGTGGGTAATACATGTAGAAAATACAGATAAAGGAAGTGTCATGCACATTTTAATTACCTGCATGTTACCAATTAGCAACGCAAAAAGAACCAGTCCAAGAGTTGCAATAACAATAGCAACCATTATCTCTCCAACATATGTGCTGGTAAGAAGGCCTTGTCCCAAAGAACTGCATCCTCCAATCAGAGAAGCATTAGTATCCACAAGGGTAAAATAGCTTCTAGTAAGTAAGCCATGCAAATTTTATTCCATTTGCTAGGGAAGAGGAATGAAAAGAAAAAAAAAATATTTCCCCTCATTTGATCCGAGAATGTGGATCACATTATCTTTTGCTCAACAAGATGAAAAGAAATAAAATAGAGAAGTGAGCTTCCCTTTTGGGATATTCTGAATGAATGATGCCAACTGAATTAGGATTAAAATTAAATTATTTTGAACAAAGCAAGGTGATGACATGATTGTTATAGAAGCTTAACTAGGGTGTAAAAGATTATAATAAGGTAGAACAACTGCATAACACTTACCTCAAATTTCTTAGACCCCACCACAGGCAAAAAAAGTACTTGTTGAGGAATGCTGAGGATGTAACTTCGGAAGTCACGGCATCAGCGTATATACCAAACTGATAGAAGTCATCTTTTGCATTTGGTGAGCATAAATTTGTGATATTACTTGCTATAAACCAGGAGACCCTGTGGGCATCTCTAACCCTGTGGCAGTCAAAGAATCCATATTGACAAAATGACTTCTCCAAATCGCATACACTTCTCCAACATGCTTCTTGACGTTCGATTGATAGAAGATACCAGCAAGCCCCTAAAATCTTTTTAGAATATTTCCATTCAAAAACCAAAATAATAAAAATAGGTTGCATAATGTCGACATGTGCTAAAATATAAACCACATGGTCGTTTGGTTTTGAAAGAAAATAAAATTTGATTTGTATTAACTCCTTTTCTCTTAATGTGAAACTTAATTTTCTGTAATAAACATGATAACATAAGGAATAGGCTTCGGCTGCATGAGCAATCAAGAAAATTTAGTTTAATTTCAGCTACTTACATGGCTAGCCAGCATGTAAAGCATTAGGTTGTAGGCTGCCCCTGCCCATGCTGTTTCTGCCACAACCCCTGTTGCTTTTACAATTTGTGATGAGAGTGGAAAAATCAAAACTAGCCTCGGAAAGTATTGGAAAATGATGAAGAAGCGAAGGACATTTTTTGTGTTGGCCATGGTTGAACCCCTAAGAGTTGGGATAATGATCCAAATTAACACCTGGAATCAACGTAGCAAAATGGCATATTTAGCATGTCAAAGCACCATTCTCTAAACACACTTCATCTTATTTGCTAAAATTTAAAAATCACTAAATTTTGTAGTTTTACCCTTAATTTTGCCAAAAAAAAATGTGTTCCTACACTTCTTTTGTGATGAGAAAGAAAAATTTCAGCAAGGTACCTGAGGAAGGGGCAGGGCAGCTACAAGGTCTAACCAGAAACTCTTGCGAAGGTACCTAACTGCAATCTTAGAATATCCTACAACAAGTTCTCCTCTCCCAAAAACCCTTGAAGAAGGAGCAATAAAAGCCGTACGAAACTTCAACAAAATCTGAATCACGTAGAAGACATCCCCCACTGATCTTACCAAAGTGAGGATAACCTCAAGAGTTATTCCAATATCAATGCACACTTCATCTCGAACCACTGGCAGATAAAAGAACAAAGGGTCCACAAACAAAGACACTAAAGATGCTACCAAGAAAATCTTGTTCCATCGGTGTATGGTTTGTCCCCTAGGATCTAATACTCTTCGTTTGACTCTGTCATAGTCTTCTGAGAACACTCTTGACAACATTCTAGCTTTCAAGAACTTCCCCGTCACCTTTTTCTTAGCCAGTTTGGAACTAGGCTCAGGTATTTGTGTCCCATCAATATGGTATTTGATCTTGACACCGTTGTCACCGTTACTTGTAGGAAATTTAGCTACCTCCGGATCATCCTTAAACCTAAAATATGCAATGAAACTTATAATAAAACCTTAATATAAATTATGAAAAAACGATTTATCAAGCAACTCAATCTCAAAGCACGCTTTATTGTTGAAGGGTGGAGTTAAAGTTTAGTAATCTATTTATAGTCAAAGATCAGAAGTAGTAATGGTAGTACTAAATAGCTTGAAATTCTAAAAATACAATGAAGAAACGAACCTTGCAGATCTTGAATTACCAAAAGCCATTTCGATATTCCAGAACTATCAAGCTCTCTTCAATCAAAATTATGAATCTGGGAGCAACTGAAACTTGATTTTTTTCTATCAAATGTTTGTTGATTATCCAAAAGCACCAACAGTGATTGCAGCAAGAAACTGCAAATCATCAAAAGCATAAAAAGGGGATGCCAACAAACAAACAATAGATTTGGTTTCTTACGGTTATTCCAACAAAAAGTGAGTGAAGTGACGCAGATTCCCGAGCATTTCCCTCTGCTGCAAGCAAAGCCATGCCATGCCACTTTGAACCAACTTCTCACATCTGCATCTCCTCCACCTTGCTTCTTGATTTGCCCCCGACCAACTAGAAACCACTTTGAGGATTCAAACACAAATTGGTCATTCGAGCAATGCAGAGTGAGAAGAGTAGTATATTCATTTGCTTGTAGTTGTCACCCTTTCCTTAAAAGTGGGGGAACATGTCAAACCGAGATTCATTTATAAAAAAAATGCATATATAATCCTGAAGAAAAATATTAAATTATAAAAGAAATCAAAGAGGAGATAGTTTTGTGTGTAGTGAAAGATTAATTCATTTAAACCGTAGAAATGACTAACTGGGTTTTACTTCATTTGAGTATTTTTCACATGTATTATTACAGAAAATATAATTGAGAGATAATTATTTATCAATTATCACAGATTTTGTTGAGAGATGTACACCTTATGCTATTGCAAGGTGACATTTAGACAAGTACAATCCTAAAAGTGAACACACGTTTTTTGTTATTTGTTTTAGTGCAGATTGATGTTTGATATGGTGGCAATTAGGAAGCATCCACATTGAGGAAGGGAAGAACTATGCTTTAATATAACACTGACACGCTTTTCAACGTCAATGAATGAATTTTATTTCATTTGTTGCTTTGTATTTATGTGAATTTCATCATCAACATGTTTATTCAATGATTATATATTGTCCAATCCAATCCAATCCAATCCAAGTGTGATAAAGTTAAGAGAAGAGTTTAGTCCGGCGGGTAAGTAGGGCCGTAGGTATCATAAACTCATGCAGGGGTTGCTGGTTTCGCTCCAACCAAACAAAGTTGCTTTAAGAGAGAGAGAGAGAGAGAGGTGAATTGTTAACATATTTTAACGTGCGAATGATCCGAGGAAGAGTTGACTGCGTTAGATACGCTGCTATGGAATCTGGACACGTGTTGCGTCCTTGTAACTCTCGCACAGACTCCGAGACCCAGCTCAGGTTCCCACCCATTGCCATAACTGGCGCTAATCACTACTCTCCCACTTTTCACTTTTCTGTTCAATTCGCAGATACAGTAGAGAGAGGATGAGATATCTAAATTCATTGCTTTTAGGCACGTCTCAATGTGATAATATGTCATGTTCTATGGTTTCTGTAAAAAAGTTGTGTAATTTGAAACACAATTTATAGAATATTTCTATACTTACTAAGCGTACATTATTTTTTTAAAACTGGTAGGTTATTGATAAGTCATGAACTAACATAGAGATTTAGTTTTGATAAGTCATCACTTAAGAATTCATCCAATGGATTATGAAAGTACTTTTCATTCAAAATCTTAATATAACAAGTTTTTCCATGTCTTCTCCTTATTTTTTCTGAACATAGGACTTCTAACGTACTTTTATAATACAAGCAATAGAAACATAATACTTTTGGACTTATATTTACGAGTATCTTCCTCGTCTAAAATTCCCAACAGACATCAATAGCTACATTTTGAGGACATTAACTAAAAATAAGATGAGATATAAGTTAACTCATGAAAAATTATGACATTACTTCGTATTCAAAATATTAAGAGAATAAATTTGTGTTACTCCCAATTCATACTTGATTTTCTACCAAATTGAATGATTTGCATACAATTTCTCTTTCAAAATGACCAGTTTCTTTTCATGTTCATTAATCTTTTTCAGAACACTCTTTCTCTGAATGCTAAATGCTCTCGTTTCAACTTCTTTCCAATGTTTTCAAACCTTTTCATCACTTCTTAAGATGAAGTTTGATGCGTTTTCAAACTTATGTTATTTTGAGTTTGAGAATTGCCTTTTGACTGTTATAAAAAAAAGTCTTGAAAATCATTACTCGATGTATGTAACTGTACTTGTACAAGAAATATCACCTTATTTGTTTGAGTTAAGTCCACCTGAGTAATTTTGCTTACGGGTGTAAGGAACTATCCTTACCCAACAAGTGAGTAAGGTGGAGAGGGTTTAGAAGCAGCCCTTGTGAGAAGATTAAATGGAATTGTGATTGGTTGTACCTTCCGATAGGTAGATGTATCAAATTGTTAGTTAAACTCAAGTACAGACTGGATCCATGCTGGAAGACTCATCCCAAGGATTTGCCAAAAATTTTTATGCACGAGTGTGTGACCCCACGTGTTTCCTTTTCTATCTTCATATATTATAAACAACACACTCTGCATCCACTCCCATAATCCTGTTCTTAGTTTAGTCTCAATATTAATTACATGTTTGGAGCACCCTTTCCCTCACGCAACCATGCACCTTTTTAAATATAAACTTATGTGTAGTTTATGCACTTTTTACTTGCTCAGAGTTTCAGCATCATCAGTCACGCTTATTGTTGAATATATTATAATAAATACACTTTCCCCGGAAACAAATTATATCTCAAATGTTGAGGTACCAGCTACAACCAAGTAGCAACATTTTCTCTAGAAAAGTTAAATTAGTTTTCATCCTCACCCCTGTCAGTAGCCATACAAATGAAAATCCTAAAGTAGAATCTTTGGACAGACCAAAGCAGCAAAGAATGGAGTCTAGAGTGGAGGAGGAGGGCCTGACTCGAAGAGAGGAGGAAAACAGCAACTAAATAGACCGCAGCAGCACAGGAACCATAAGCTGAAAATCATATAAAACCAAAACAAATAAATTTCACTGTTCATGTCATATTCCTATAGTTTAGTTTAATAATTAGTATGCAGTTCCAGAACTTAAGCAAAGAGAAATTCAAGTTCGTTACCATGAATCCAAGAATCCTCCTCCTGGGGGAGCTGGACTTAGCAACGGTGTGGTTGGAGGAGGAGGAGGAGGTGGATCCATCACGTAAACTACGCATACAAAGTTTACCTCTACGGTTCAATGAATAAGTCATGGAGGTTTCTTATGTACTAGTCCAAAATCCAACCATACATTCCTCAAATCACACTCTCATCTACCATTCAAAGGCTCATTCAAAATCACATATGCCACCCCAGCTAACACGTTAACTTTGCTAAGCCAGTCCTAATTTATAAAAGTTGCTCACAAGCAACCATTCCAATTTATTTGACTCAAAAATGTAGTAATGTACACAGTCTCATGGGTCATTTGTCTATCAGTTAACACGTGATATCAATCCAATTGATTGGTTGACACTCACCAACCCATGAAATAACACAAGAACTGATTTATTGAAATATGACTACCTTTTTAAAGTGAACAAACCTAAATTTGATTTAATTTATGATGTGTTGGTCAACAGGGCAGCTACATTTATATATATAAAAAAAACCATCCGCTGTAACTAGGTCTTTTGGTTCTTGGTGGGATCCCGGAGTATCTGTACAAACTCCAATCCTTTGAACCAGTTATGAACTAATTTTTGGTCCAGAGTTTTATCACACTTGAAACTCACTGTCCCCTGAGAGATGCGTTCTGCAGGAATGAATCCAAGCTTGATGTCAACTGAGCCACGCCTGTTCGTAAGTTCAATTCAATTAGTTCAAAGGTCAGTGTTAATATTTTATTGCTAATTGTATGTTTACTTATGACTGTACAAAAGTAAATTCTTCTTCAAATGAAGTAGAACCAGAGCCACCTATCCCTTTTATGTACAACAGTTCATCAAATTTATTTCTGTGATATCTAAAACTATGCACAAGACTTTTCAAAGGAAAGTGAAAAATAAATAAATTAGATGAGCATACTCTCAAGACTAGAGAGTGCATCCTCCTAGATATCCCACTAAACGATACACAATATAGGGTAGTATAAGCTACAGAGCTGTACCACAGTCCACAACATAAATTCATCAGACTTCTGCTCTATGCTTTCATCAAGGGAAATTGGAGTTTGTCATGAAAAATGATTCGAAACGAGGCTCAGTTAAATCTACCATTTCCTCCTCCGATGCATGCCAGCTCTCACCCTTTGGACTAAATAGGATCAAATTCTCCATATGCGCACTTGGAACTGTATGTGCATCTTTATTTTCATTCTCGACATTAAGATTGTGGTCAACACCTAATGGCAATAAATTACAAGCTGGAAATATACTTGATTGAGCTTGTCTTTGATTCTCCAAGTCCTCCAATTCCTTTACATATTCAGCAAGAGAAAACTCAGGATATGGTTTATTCTTATTACAATGTGAGGATGATCTATAACGGCAGTTGATGCAAGTGTAACTATCAGACAAGCAAAATATACATCATACACAAGTTTTGAAAATTAAGCAACATGTCCAAACTAGAACGCCTGAGTTAAGAACTGAGGACGGTAAGCACCTGAAAAAGGTTCATTGGAATGTTTCTTCTCCTTCTAGATCTGCCTGGGGAGATACTGGAAAGAATTTGAACAACTTCACTCATAGTTGGCCGAGTGTCGGGATCCAACAGCAAGCACTCCTTGGCTAAGTATGCCATTATATGCAGCTCTTCTTCTGGGAAGTTCCCTTTCAATTGTGGATCAGCCAACTCGGTTATTACTCGCCTGCCATCCTTCAAGCGAGGATTTGCCTAAAACAGAAGAAGTTTGGCAAGTTATGTCAATATTTTTTGAAGTTTCATAATCTCTTTATTAGTAGAATTGATTAAGCAAGCTGTCAAGAAGTTCAAACCGAAGATGGTAATTATCAATAAACTCAATCGTCCAAGTTGAGGATTGTAAATGGGAAATGATAAACATTAGATGCTGTAAAAAGACATGATGATTAACAATACTACTTGTTAGTATATTATTATTATGCAGAGATCCCTCCTTCTCATGAAAAATCCCCCAAATAAGAACAAAAGCAAGTTTAGGTTAATGTAATGAGGAATTATTAATTTACAATACCCATATAACAAGACTTTGTTCTTTGCCTGCAGATTTGTGGATGGGTTGCCGACCACTGATAAGCTCAAGTAGAACCACTCCAAAACTGAAGACATCAGACTCAAGAGAGGCTCTCCCAACAATTGCATACTCAGGTGCAAAATAGCCAAATGTTCCCTGCATTCTTGCTGGAGAATCTGAACAACTGGGGTGGTCATCAGCTCTCAAGTTTTTAGCCATACCAAGATCAGTTATCTGCAAATTGATTATTTAAATGGACAGTAAAAGCTACGATCATTTAAGTGGCAGCTTCCACCAACAATTTAGTTAACTCTATTTCTTCAGGAAAAATAGTTCAGTGGATTTACAAAATAAATTCAACAGTACAAAAGACATTAAAAACCACCAAAATTAGAATTTGCTTTCAATATCTTGCTACCCTTCTTAAATTGCATTGTCATTTCTCAACTAATTACCCATTTGCTAGAGGTTAGAAGTACCATAGAGAACAACCAAGACTCATACTTTTGCTTGCCAATTTTTGTCCAGAAGAATGTTTGTTGATTTGACATCTCTGTGCAGAATTCTTGGAGCAGCTGCTTCATGAAGATACTCCAAGCCCCTTGCAGCTCCTAAAGCAATTCTAACTCGAGTTGACCAGTCCATTTTTTTCCCAAAAACTCCATCTAACCGGTCCCTCAAATTTCCATTACTCATGTATTCAAACACTAGCAACCTTTGAACATTTTTTCCTTTTAATTCTGAGCAGTATCCAACTAATGGCACCAGATGACAATGATGAAGTCTAGACAATAGTTCAATCTAAACAAACCAAAAAATTGTTTTAGGCTCATCCTTTTTTTATGGAACATTCTAATATAACATGACCAAGGCCAATAATAGAAAGCAGAAACAAAATTAGGCACAACCTCTGTAAAAAATTCGGAGTCTGCCTCAGGCCCTCTTCGATCTTTTAGTCTCTTGACTGCCACATTACTACCATCTTTCAGCCGACCACGGTATACATAACTGCTCCCACCTAGTCCAGTTAGATTGGAAGTTGAAAAGTTTTCGGTAGCATTTTCCAGTTCAGCAAATGAAAATTGAATAATATTTCCATAAAAGGTTTGTCTTGGGCTACCAAACAACAAAGAGGACTTCTGAAAGCATCCTAAAAAAGGAGAAGAAGACATTTAAGGACAAAAAACTAATGGCAAAAAATTTTGGACAGTTTGAAACAATAACATTTAAACTGAGAAATGACTCCAAGAATATTGAACCCAAAACTGGCTTACCTGAAATATGACTAGTACGCGAAGAATTCTTATGACTAATTAAGTTGGTGGTGCTACTGTAACTTGTTTCTCTATCTGATGAGATCATTGGTGATTGAATAGGACATCTCTCCCTTCGGCAGACCTGACATACAACTGAGGCAAGAAATGCAATAGTTGTGCATGTAACACATATTGACAGAATAACTACTACAATCTTGCTCGAAACTTGTTTCTTTGAACCTAGTGGCATCCTGACAGTTCCTGCGGAACACTCAAAATTATGAATTAGATTGAGTATCTTGATCTGAGAAAAAGTCATTGAGTTTGTGTAAGGTACAGGTTATGCCGTCATCAATAAGAACAAAGAAACATTGAAGAGAAAATCATTCTTCAGAGAAAGAATTGATGCATTATGGAAACCCTGTTTTAAACCTTCATAACTGATAGGTGAGAAGGGCTTTAAAGCAGTTGCAAAATCTTGTGGTTTTGGAAGTTTCCATACCATGATTGCTGTTGCATCAATCACATTTTCCCACCATAGTCCAGAATTTTTGTAATTACAACGCAACCACCATATAGACCAACTTTATTTTTTGCATATGGAGGTATGCATTTTTTTTTCTTTGCATAATAATAACCGATTTAGCATTAATCCATCTAACTCAGTTTCAGAAATCACAAGTCAGGAAACAAAAGAGATGGAAGCCAAAGAGGAAGAAAGAAAAATACCCCAAGTGCAATTGCAGGCATTAAAACATTTAAGGTTATGGCCATCAGCTGACACTTCAGGAAACCCATTCGAATCACATAAGCATGTCCATATGGATGCACTCTCTTCAGGATCTAAATGGAAGGTAAAGCAGTTACCAAACAATATTCATGATGCGACCACACAGCCTCCCACTTTCTCCTAAAATATTGAATCCATACTGCACTCTTGTCATAAGCATATCAATTATTAACTACAACTCCCTATTTCACCCAAGTGGTGAAGACGTAGACCATTCCTGAAGCATATCATCAATAGTGACCATAACTCTACACTGCCATACCAAAAAAGTAAAAAATTGGTTGAGTAGAGTTCTTTCCATGTTAGAGTGCCAATGTTTTAAGCTTTAAATTTTACAACATTACATTGGGAGAATGAGGCTTGGCCTGTACCCTACTTGCATGTTTTACCCAATTTGTTTTTGGCAATCTCCTTGATTTCTGCCTTTCATAAATGTAAGTTGAAATTTATTATTAAAGCAGACCTTTATGAATTTAAATGAATCTTAGTTACTAGGAATCTTCTGAAAAAATAAATTTCAATACATAATAGCTCAAGCTAAATACTCAACTGAAGAAGATAGAAGATCATAGGGGTTTCAAAAGGCTTGTGGCCGTCGTGCCAATAAAAAAGTACCATTATACCTGAATGACAATCACATGACTTGGAACAATTAGCAGGAGAGTGTATCCGGTTCTCTTGTAATGAGGAGCATCTACATTTCCACTTGTTTGGTCCAGTATCAGAAGGTTCATCTGTGGGTAAAAACAAGAGGCAAAAGAGAAAAGCAGAATGTATGATGGTTCATTTGGATTTAATTTATAACTGAGAAGCAAAATGTAAAGTTTAAAACTTATTTACATAAGTACATAAGGAATACTAGTGGTGACAGCTTGAAGGTCAAATACCAAATATAAATGGTGATACTAACCACAAAATGAATGCTGAATACAGAGCAAGCTAATACCTAGAGCCACAGCGACATTGAATTGAGGCTTCATTTATTCCAACCTATACAAGAAAAGGAAAGGAACCTTTTACACAAATCTTGAGCTAGAATTTCCCTCATGTCAAGAGTGCAGTATGAGTCAAGATAAATTCATGAGCAAATGAAGCACCATGAGGCTACATCTTGTCATGGATAGAGGGATAGAGAGATTTATCCTATTAATGGCTTCAGTACAAGGAGTATTTCTAAATAACTTCAAAAGCATGTACCAGTCCTTCAAGATGACTCTGAAACAATTAATGGAACTTATCATGATCCTGACTATTTGTACTGGAATTTACTTTTCCATTGTGTGTGTATGAAGTGGCATCATTTGGTGAACCTGTTAAAGGGGATAAACTCAATCTTCAAATTCTCTTGCTGCTTCCAATCATCATCTGTGATCAAATTGGATAAAAAGGCAGGCAATCCAGAAGCAGGCAACAGTAGGCCCAGCTTTGAGTCTCATTTATCCATATGCTGCAGCAAAAAAATGAAGGACATCATTTCATACTGAATAAGAAGATTGAAACTCTCTCTATCTGGCCTCAATTTTTGTGGGCCGTGTATGTAAATAAGGTAAAAATGAGTAAGAAAGAAGAAACGAACGCTTAGCCGACAAACACCTGAGTTAAAGTTATCCCATTCGCTCCAAGTACTGAAAAATCAAAGATGAAATAACCCAAGTAAGGACTAGATTAACTAGCAGTTGATTGAGGATCAGCATAACGAATCCATATTTGAAAATAAATCCTCAACTGATTTATGCCTAAACAGAACATGTTAAATTGAAGAAGGACTCACATGCAAAACCAACCGATGGTTTGTTACGTCATACAATAAATATAGACAGTGAACTGTAAGAACTTCCTTCGTGGATGGCTTGAGAATTAGCTTCCAAAATGGTAACTCCTGAAAATAGAATGCGCTTGAGAACTACCAAAATAACACGTCCCAGTTAAGTCCACCTGCAAACTCTATTTGGGTATCAGGAGTTTCCTCTGAAAGCAGTGACAAAAGCTAAAAGTTTGAAGCTGTTTTGGCAAAAGCATGTTGAAGTAGGAAAGTCAAAGCAAGGCTGGTACATCTACCAAAGTCTGTGAGTGCTACTTTTACTGTAGGAATGCAATCATGATTATCATCATCATCACTCCCAAAGGCTTCAATAAAATTTTAGTCCATTCCATTCTAATAGTGGGGCCATAATAAAATTTCATTTGATAACAGAAATTGTAATAATGAGCTAGAGTGAAGAAAAGCAGGTGAAAATTTTTAGAAAATGGCAGAAATTCATCTTTTACCAAGCTGCATGTTTAATGTTTCAGTCATGTATACATCATCTAACTTCTCTTTCACTTTAACTTCCACAAATGGGAAAGAAACTATTAACTCCTTAGCATATCAATGTTGTGTACACAGATTAATAATGATATTATGGAGAACTAAGAAAGAGCATGGTTGAACAGATAATGGCACCGAATAGAGATCTGCTACAATGGGGTTATCCTTTAAAAACTTGATCTACACAAAAGAGGAAACGAAGTGAGTCTTGGAAAAGTATCCTTGTAGTGTACCACCGCTTTGAAAGCAACCCTATTGCTTATTAACAAGGACCCTTTAACGTCTTTCCATTATGTTCATTTATAACTAAAATGAAACCATATGCTCCTTATTAAACACGTTCCCAAGGTCAATGGTGGTGCTAATCATCGCGAAAACATAGAAGGTAAAACGAAGGCATCATTGTTACGTTATGTTTACATCATTTCTTTTTATTGGTCTAACATTATATATGAAAAAATGTGTACGCAACTAATCATCTAAGGCCTTTGTCAATTGTCTTCGCTGGTTTATTCCATGAGAAAAAGTGAGGATAAGAAAATGAAATATATCAATGAAAAGGGCTCCTTACAAAAGAGTTTCACTGAGGCTTTTCATTTAAATTACTTAATCATTAGAATTCATTTTCACTCCAGTAGAAAGTTATCTCTAAATTGAATATATAAGTAATTATTTTCAATTTTAAGTAATCTAAAATGACACGTGACACATAAAAAACAATGGTAACTCCTATAATATATTTAAGTAATTTCCATTACAAATTCTTCTAGTGCTCTTGAGGGGAACTTTAATAATATATATGTGATTTGATAGAGTTATTTTTAATATATTTTATTATTAATAATATCTTAAACCAACAAATTCATAATCAAATTATTTTAAGGAATTTCTAAAATGTCAATTTTCTTATAAAAAATGTTTTCTTATCTCATACTCAATTTAGCAATCTAACACGAAGTATCGCAATAAATTTTTAATTAAAATTAAGCTGATGGGCCCAACAATCTGTTTGTTTGTCGCTTGGGGCCCACTTGTGAGTAAGAGCGTCGGCACAGAAAATATAATTTAAAAAAAAAGTCAATGAACCCTCTCATTTCCTTTCTGCATTCCTTTGTGAATGCCAGGGATTACTTTAGTACAATCAAATATAAAAAAAATCTGGGGCTGCTATTCTCACCCCTTTTTGTCCTACACAACAAAAATACATTCTCGTGGCAATATTTTCAGAGCAAAATAACAAACAAAAATGAGTGAAATAACAAAACATAGGGTGGAGATAGCAGAGTCCAAAGACTAGTAATCGTGCATAGTTTGCCGTGTTTTATCTTTCGGCGGGCTGTTAATGGGCCTCTATTCCCCATTAGTCCCGAAATGACAAATGACACTTCTTTAGCACCAGAAAAAGTTGACACAATAAACCTTACACAAAACTAAGAGTGAAACGGATTTATGTGTTAAATTAAAGTTCACTTTTAAGATAAATAACAATTATTGCTTTGCTATAATTTTTATCGAATTAGGATTGAAAACTGATGGTTCTTGTAATGAATAAACTATAATATATAGTGTAATAACCGGACTCTGAAGCCTGTAAGGCCATTGATACACCCAGAGAACAAACTGAGAAGGAAAAGCTAAAGAAGCAATACTGATAAAAGGAATCAGAAGTATATAGTATACCATATATGTAATTCAATGAAGAAATTCTGTCGAATTATCTCCACTGCTACGTTGCTATACCCCTACTTCTCCGAAACATGTACAGTTCAACTAAAAGCAAAAAAAAAATCTGCATAACTACTAAGAACGCATTCCATTCCACTTTCCATTATTCCCCCACCTTACCGAAACCATTAAGAAAAAAAAAGTAAAAGAAGAAACTTAAAAATCTCCACAGAAAAGTGCATGTATTAGGCTTTCTGAGGAGAAATTTGAAAGTTTGCATTACTATTTTCTTCACTGGTGCCTGTCAGAAGAGGATCTAGCAGGTTTGAGGAGATTTACAGGTTGAGGCCTCACGAGAAAGGTCTGGGAACGTGAAACCATGTCTACCATGGAAGGGGTTCGGTATGCACTCACGAAACTGGTGCTGTCTGTAGAATCTCCTCGTGCAGTTGCCCTTTGCGATGAATGGGCACACAATCCTGAGAGAACATAAGCCCTTCCAGACTGCTCATAGACACGTTGGTTCGCCATCCTTTCCTGCATCTCCTTTAGTTCAGCAGAAAGAGCAATGCATAGTTGATCACCAGCTTTGGCAGAGATAGTTTCAGACAATGCCTGGTGACATCTCTCTAGAACAGAAACAGCAGCAGACAAATGACCACGTTCAGCATTAACTCTAGCCTCAGCCATTGCCTCAGCAGCTCGAAGCCTGTTTCTCTGCTTGTCTACTTCTATTGACACAATTACATCTCTAGCTACATCAGGTCTCTCAATCTTTACTTCATTATTTACTCCCATACCCTTCATTGCTTTTGTGATCGGGTCCCTATAAACACCTCTAACTACCAACAACGGCATCTCATCACTAGACTTATCCACCGGAACATTGACTGTCACCAAAAAGTCTCTTTCTTCTTCAGCATACATATCTCCTACCTTGATAGTTGCCATTTTTCCACTGTCAATCAAGCTAGTTTCGTAACTTCCTGCTTTTACTGAACCAAGTTGCAGACGGGGGTGAACACACTGAACTTCTACCTGTAATTCCTGAACCACCACACTCAATAGTCCCCCAATACACTGCGCAAATGCATCCTGAACCACACTCTCGTCTTCAATGAAGGAAAAAGTACCCCCAGACATCTCAGAGATTGAGTGCATTGCTATAGCATCATGGTCAACACCAAAGCCAAATGCATGCACTGGTATGTGCAGGCCCATACAATTGCTCCGATGAATGGAGTTTGGGACAAGAGACCGGTAATCAGTTCCAAGATTGAGCCTGCTACTGTTTATGGATGAATCCTGACCATCAGAGAGTAATATGATACTGCCAACTGGGTTCTTCCACCTGCGGTCAGCAAACACTTTGGCACCTTTCCTCAAGCCTTCTGCAATGCTTGTCACACCATTTGGAACCAATGAGTTAACTGCCTGCAGTGCCTCCTGCTTTCCAGCAACAGTCATCCTCCGAAGAGGAAAGATGCGTCGAGCTGTGGAAGAGAAGGTAATCACAGAAAGCCTGTCTGATGAGCTCAGATTCTCTATAACAAACCCCATAGCTCGTTTCAGTAGTGCAATCTTTGTACCTGACATGCTACCACTCACATCAAGAACCGTGACAAGGTCAAGTGGAGCACGTGAATTTAGTGCTGATAAAGATGATGATGATGATTCAGTATTGTTTCTGTGTCTCCCTGAACGAGGAGGGGCTTTGAGATTAATTAATACAGCAAAGTTATCATGAGAGCCCGACTTTGCAACAGCTGAAACTTCAGGATACGTTCTAATCTCCATTGGGTTTATTACAATGTGATCAGCCTCATTCAAATCATCGGTAACTAGAATTTGTTGATCCAAGACTTCATCATCATCATCAAATATAGCTGGTTCAGCAACATTATTAGAAGAAGCATGATGTGGTCCTGTACCAGCTTGTTGGGAAGGAAACCTCCCTGTGAGAGTTGACCAGGAATTATTTCGCGATGAATTTACTCGGTTGATCTCGTGGGAGACCTTAGAAGAACGACTCTGAAATGGAACCTCTTTCCATTTTGCTCTGCAAACAGGACAAATACGGTTCCCGTGTTTCACATTGGATGTGATGCATTGGAAATGGAAAGAGTGAGAACATTCTGCAGTAAATATGGCATGTCCCTGCCCTGGTTTCACTGAATTCAGGCAAATTGCACATGTCCCCTGCAGATAATGTAGAACCAAATGTAAGGAAAGGAACCGGTGCTAGTACAGGCACTAAGGATTATCATCATATACAGAACATCCATGATGCAACTTATCTATAAGATTCCTAGTACATATCAAGCAAGACTCCACAAACTCCCTTAAAACAAAGATGGAGAAAGGAAGTGATACATGTTGAATCATCTAAAACACTACTCAAAATATGGTTGAGACTTGAGAGAAAGTAGTAAGTAGCAACATCCAAACACTACTTCACCACTTAAATCTCACCATCTAGTAAAAACAATGTCAGCAATGCAATTTGATAACACACTTTTCATAAGAAAGCGATTATGAATACCTAATAATTAATTATGGTTGGAGGGGAAAAAATGGAAAAAGGGTAGAGTTGAAAAGCAGTAGGAGATTGACAAAATACAATAAACTTTTTTTAATTTTTTCTCCATTCACAGATCATATTATGTGAACTCGTTCATATCATTTATAAATTTTCTAAATTTATACAATTGAAGAATTTTTAATAATAATTGTTCAACAAAATATCACTTGAGAAATAAGTAACCACCACACAATGTACCCAACCATCAATAACCATTCTTCATTAGTCAAGCTTAAAAACAAAACAAAAATACAGAATGAAAGTCAAGGTTTAAAATTCGTACTTCTTATTTTTATTAAACCATTCTAATTTCATAGAAGTTAAATTAAATTTTAAAAAAAAATTATAGAACAAATTTTGCATTATTATCATTTAGTGCTTTCAAAATCCGCGAATCAGAGCTATGCCTCAATAAAGTGTAAAGTAAATAAATGCAAATTTTGGAAAAGTCACCATTAAATTATTTTGTCTAACACTAGCCATTCTGTTTGTATGCAGTTCCATTACTAAAGAGCAGTGCATAGAAAAATGAAATAAAATGCTACCCATCTTCACAACAAGAGACGACAATTTACTGTTAACTCGCCTAATTACCAAAAATCGAAGTTTCCAATGAAAATCTAAAATACTGCATAAAGCTCATTTTTTTAATCCGAAAAGTCAACGTTAGGTAGTCAAACACAACCCAAGGACAGCAAAGGAAAAATAAACATCAATCAGCGTACGACTTTCAGAAAGGCAAACGCAAATTGCAACTCTAACATTGAACTTTTCGAAAAACAAATTAATTATGGTACGTAAAATATAAAAGACATCAAAAGAAGGAGAAATCAAAGAAGATTCGTTCATTCATTGCTCGAGTGCGTATTTTTCTTAATTATAGCAGCTGAGATTTTCTCAATCAACTGTTAAGGGGTGTTTGACTCTTTATATTCTTGGTAATTAGAAAAACAAGGAGTTGAATGAGTGAAACAATACGAAAAGTGTTTAAAGATAGGTAACAAATGCAATGCAACCCTTTTACCATATTGGTTTCCAGGTACTCTTCGTCTTTTTTAAGATCATGGTATTAAGGTAAACACAAATAATAATAATAATACAACCTATTATGTGTATAGGGTCTCTTAAATTTATTTTGTGTGGATCGAAATAATTTTCAAACATGTATTTGTCCTTAGAGGGCACTACACATGGCAATGGAGATGAAAGCAACATCAAAGCGATGCATAATAAATCGTTTCCATAATATGGCACTACGATTAATTTAGCCAAATACAAAAGCCAAAATATTTATAAAAGAAATTATTATTACTATTTAGGCATTTGGCGTAATTTCTCTAGTAATTCCAGAATGCTAAATTGAAGAGGAAAAATAAATAAAAAGAAATGCAATGAATGAAAAAAGAATTTTCCTTAGGAGGGAGGAAAGGTTAAAGAACAATGCGAACCTTGGAGGATTTGGATTTGGATCTGGAGAGGCGGAGACCAGAGGCAGAGGTTGTGGAGGTGGCAGAGCGGTGGTCGGAGGAGGGGGAAACGCCATCGGAGAAGGTGGTGGCAGAGGGGAGAGAAGAGGAGGAGTTGTCGATGGTCCTAGGGACTTGAACACACATGTTGATACCAATGGCAAGCTTCACTTTTCTCCATTTGCTTCCCATTTTGGTAGAAAAGGGTGTGCGAAAAGAGAATCAAATTTTGAAGCAGTGATGGAAGAGTGTGAGAGAGAGAAAAACTTTTTGAATGAATGTGAGCATTGGAAGGCGAAGAGGAAAATAAGTGAGGGAGTTGGTTGCGAAGAAATGAAGAGAGAGATTATGGTTTGGTGTGGTAACGGAGAGAGAGAGGGGACGAGTGGTGAGAGGATAGAAGAAAAGTTTGTTTGTTGAAAGATGACATAATTGTAACAACGTTATTATTAACAAAATTATATAGGAAATGTTATGTTCAAAACTGTTTCTATATGACAGATATTCATTATAAATATGTTTAACAAATTTACAATGCAAACAAATCACATCAACATTATTTATATGATATGATATAATAATAGTTTTTTATATTATAAGTAACATTGTTTTGGATATGTTGAACCATATAAATAAGTGAAACAAATATTTTAAGGATTAATAGGTGGAATTACTTATAACTTCTAATTGAGTTAAACATTCACTATCATAAATAAAAAAGTATTTCAATATTTTTTTTAAAAACATTTTAGAGTATCTTAGGTGGTTTACAAATTTTAGGTTATTTCTTTATTTAATTAGTATTTTTATTATTATAAAAATATCTTACTAGGATGAGAATTACCAAACTACAATTTATGAACTTAACTTCGTAGGTATAAAATCTCTTATAATTATTTATACATGTAGATATAAACTTAGTGTATATACAACACAATTTCAACATTTTTTATATGTTTTTCTCTTTCAACATCAAACCTATTTATTGGCGGCTCTGTTTTCGTGGTTGAGATATCGAATTTTTTACGTTGAAGACTTTCATCTAATAAATTTATTTTATAGAATTAAGTTAGAAATAAATTAATTTGGAATACTTATTTTAGAGAATAGTGTTGGTTATTGTCTTTAAATTTAAAACTTATGTTCTAAAAGACATATTGATATGACATGAGAATGTTAAACTTAAAACATAAAACTTGTATAAAATCACAGTGTTCTGTAATATAAATATTTAATTATGATAGTTAAATTAATTTTAAAGTTTAAAAATTAAAATGGATAAAAAAATTATAAAGATAACTATATAACTCATTTAAAATAAAATAAGAGTGGTGACAAAATATTACAAGAGTATTGGATTAGAGATCAAAATTGGCTTTTTGTTTTATGCTTCTTATTATTTTAGTACATTTTTGCGTTTGCGATAACTACATCTTTTTATTAATGGTGGTTTGATTGGTATTTTGTATTTGTTGCACATGGGAAACACCTAATGTGAAATCTGAATGATCCACTTCATTGTGCTCATTAATATACCCACGGAAAAGGTATGGACCTGTTCCGTTTTAATTAAATGAATGAATGTTACGGAATACATAAGATATCATAAATAATAATTCTAGTGAATAAGTGTAGAGTAAGGTAACAAAATAATAACTTTTATAATTTATATTAAATTTTTAAAATACTTTTTAACAGATTAATAAAAGATAGAAAAAAAATAAAAAATAATTAAGTAATATAAATAGTTCAACAATTAAATATTTATAAAAAATTATTTAATTATTTTTATATTTTTCAAATACAAATATAATTAATAAAAAATAATTAATATATTATTAAACTTTATAAATAACAGATAATATAAAATAAATTTTTAAAAAAAATATATTCGAAAAACAGTAGTACCAATTACATGATCACTTTTAATTTAAGTCTAAAATAAAATCAACACAATAAAATACTACTTAAATTCCAAAAAAAAACGATATTTATGATAAAGAAGGCACGTGTTTTGTAAATACTAAATTAAGTTAAGTTTATGATAACTTATTGTGAGACTTAAATTCACAATATAAAAATGTATGATAGCAACCATAGAGTTGCACACTATCCAAGAAAATTCCAACTATCTAGATTTGAAGGCTGCGTTGTCTTTATACATTGCGTTGTTTTTTATTCAATAAAATGGAAATTTGAAGAAATTAGAAAAATTAAAAAAATGGTTCTACTACTAATATATTATGAACTATGTAATTACCAATTTTATGTGAATGAAGATCGCCAACAAAAAACACAGTCAATATTTTTATGTTGGTGGTCTCAATCCATTCAGACAATTTTTCTTTGCTACTGTATCAATAATGGATACCTTGTTAAAAGAAATAAAAGCTATGAAACTATATTCAACATTTGAGGGACATATCATATGTAATATATATAATAGTTATAAGAAAATTAAAAAAAAAGTGTGAGCGAGACATATCAAGATCTCATATACTAGTGTGATGTCCGTGACATATACTGTTATTAATTTTGGGATATTCTATTTTTATATTTTTGCGAGGTTTTAATAATGCATTTATTGTATTTTAACTTATAAAAATATGCGTTAATAGAAATATATTTATTTATTTTGAATATGGTTCGTTGCTTACTGTTAAAATGTGATATATTTAGGTATAATTAGATCATTCAATCTCTGGTTAATATTAGCACTCAAAAGATTCATTCAGATGAAAAAAGGTTATGGTATAAAAAACTCCACATAAGAATAAGTATATGGGGTAAAAATGTCCAAAAGAACCCATGGTTAAGGTTAGTTAATATGTATTCTTTTTTAAGTAAAAATATCTTATTTAAATATAAGAATAAAATTAAATATTTACTTAAGAAATCTTTATATACATGAAAAAATGTTAATTGCTTCAAAATTGAGTTATTCATAACATGAAACAAAATTCTAATTTATTTGTTTGGATTTTAAGTCCAATCTAATTAATTAGTCTTGCATTTGATACATTTGATGTAAATTAGATAAATTTAAAAGCTTTTAAAGTTAAGGTGAGACTAAATTAGTTTAAGTTATGTAAGATTAGTTTTAGTTGGACTCAAATTTTAGTAAAGTAGGATAAGTAAAGTTAGATCCGGTTCATTTAAGGTCGAGTCGAATTGAGTTCGATTTACGCAAGATTGGGTTAGGAGTGAGTAAGGATGAGTCAAATATGGGTTAGTACAAATAAGATCGAATTTAGCATAGCTTAAGTCGAGTTGAATTGAACCTAGGTCATGTCAAATCAGATCGGACTCAAGTAAGATTGATTCAAGCCAAAGCAAGGTTAGGCCAAATTGGCCTGAGCCTAGGTCAGACCGAATCAAGCTGAGTCAATTAAGAAAGGTCGAGTCAAGCTGGATCCAAGTTAAGTAAGGTTGGATCTAGTTCAAAGTCAGACTTTGTGGTTTTGGACCTATGTAAGTTAGGTTGGATCTAGTCTAGGTTAGGTTAAATTTTGGCTGAATTTAGCCCAAGTAAAGTTGAGACTAAGTCGAGTTGAGCCCAAATTAATCTGGGTCAGATGAGGGCAAACCCATATTAGGTTGGTTTAGACCTAGCTCAAGTCAAAATAGGTTAAAGCGGGTCAAGCTCTTATCAAACTTTGTTGAGGTAAGTTAAACTCAAATCAAATTAGACTAAGTTAAATCAAATTGAGGTTAGACTAAATAGTGTCAGACCTAGGATAAATTGGATTTAAGTCATAAAAAACGACTGAAAATAAACTTAAATAATGTAAAGTTTGATTAGAATAAGTCAAGTTCAAATTAAATTGGATCAAATTAGACCTCTAAAAAGATTGAGTCACATCTTAATCTTTAAAAATAAATTACAAATAATAAAAATTAACTAATATTAATTTACAGTTAATGTAAAATATTTAGGAACTTGTAATATAAAATATTATAATGATATAATTTTCAAAAATATTTATGAATTAATTAAGATCTTATTTTAATGTTGACTAAACTTATTTTGATCCTAACCGTAAGATCTTTTGAGATTTTGACTTTTCCAACCTACTAAAATGTTAATAATAGAAGAAAGTTTATTTTAGATATAAATTATAATTAATATATGAAAAAAAAGTCAAATTGACATACCTATATTTTAATGAGTAAATGAGCATGATCTTCTTTGGAAAGAAAAAATACTTGTTAAAACTCAATTTTTACTTTACTAAAAAAATATCAACTCTTTTTTTTAATCAAACATAATTAAGACAACGAAAATTATTATTCTCACTCACTTTGAGATTATAAAAGTGAAATGATTTGTTTTAAAAAAACAAACTAAACCTAAAAGATAAAATAAAGAGTCAAAAATTTAATTTAACCTAAAATATAACCTATCATATGTGAAAGTTTAGATATACATGATAATTCTTTTTTCTGACGTTCATATTCTACAAATGTTGGATGGTGTTTTCATTTTCAATATTGAAAAAAGAATACTTTCTTAAGTGTTCTTTCTATCTTTCTCTTTTTAACCATACAATTTTTCATGTAAAGACTTCTCTTTATTAATATCTTATTATCCTCTCCCTTCATTATAAATATTTCTCTTCATTAAATTCATGAGCCAGTGGAAAAATTTTTACTACTTTTCACAAAGATGAAGAAATATTACTTATAATTGCATGGTTATAAATCATACTCTTTTTATATTAATTTAGAACAACAGTAAAGATATTAGTTATTGAAATATTTTTATTAAAATAATTTTGCTCTCTCAATAAATACATTACTTTTATTAAAATATAGAATTGAGAAAAGTAACTAAAATATAAACATTGGTTCAATTTATCGTGAGAGAAATGAAAAGAAAAATCAAAATGGAAACATCAATTTTTTAACACTAAAATTGTCACTCCTCTGTTTTTAAATAAGAGTTGTTTAAAGTTTTTTACACAAACCAGTAAAAGTAATAACTCTCCTAATTTATAATAAATTTTTAATTTTTTTTCCAATAATATCCTTAAAGAATTAAATGTGATTTATTGATTGACGAAAAAGTAGATGAAAATATAGAAAATAATTAGTTAATATAAACAACTGGTCCATTAAAGTCTCATAAAAAGAATCATTTAATTATTTTTATATTTTTTAAAATAAGAATATAGTTGGTAAAAAACAATTAATGCATCATTGAAATGTGCAAACAACAGATAATATAAAACAAAATTATTCTTCTAAAACGACACTTATTTAAAAATAGAGGAAGTATCATTTAAAGAAGGAAGTATTATCAATGAAAACATGTTTTGTTGTATACTTGTTATATTTTTTTAGAACCTATACAATTAATCTTAAAGCATTTCCTTTTAACACGATTTAATATTCATAACTATAATTTTGTATCCTTATATTTTTACTCTTTGTTACAAAATGAATTTCACTAAAAAGTTTAAGAAAAGAGCTGAGAGTTTAATGAAAGGGGTGGATCCCTCCTTTATAGGCATAAGCTGAAGTTTGAGTTTGAGCAATATCAGTCTTTCATATGATTGTGACCGTGTAAAAGAGGATGGTGGGTTTGTTCATAAATCATCATCTCTTCTTTCTTTCTTTTCTTTTCTTCAAATTGGGTTGTTGATTAGTGTGAGAAGAAATAAAGTGAATGATAAGAGGTAGAATAATAATGTTATTTACAGTTGTGATGCAGTTTGTTGTGAAAATAAATGCATTGGTGGGAACAAGAGTAGCCAGAATTGAATGGGGGGAGTGGGAGTGTGTTGGTTTGGTTGTGAAAGTTAATGGACTACCAAAAAGAGTAGGCAAAGATGCACAGCATCATAACTTAAAGTGGTGTGTGCTGCTATCTCTCCTTAATGCAAAATTATAAGTCAAATCAAACGCCACTCATGTAATTTGTCATGTGCAATCACAATGACCTTAATTTTCTGATTGCATAGAAAATTCTTATTAGATTTTAAATTTTTTTGTTTACATAAAATATTTTAATTACCATTAAATAAAAACATTATCATTGAATAATAGTAATAATGTAGATGGAAGAACAATCTCCCTCTATCTCGGAAAAAAAACATTATTATAGACTTTAACCTAAAAATATATGGTTGAGAATCTTTGAAAAATAGTTTTACTTTTATTGGACAAGAAAATTATTCACAAGTATCCATTAAGGAAATAGTCTTGAAATGCATTAACAAATAAATTATTTGCAAAACGATAAACAGAAAATATTTTTTATTAATATTAACTAAAGAACTCTAAGTTACATCAATAAAAAAGTAGTTTCATTAATGAAATTTTTTTTTAATTAACATCGACTAAAAACTAGCTTTATTAATACTGGCTAAGAAAACTATAATTAATATTGGTAAAACAACAATTCCAACTAAAAATAATTATAGATTGTGTCAATGTAAATTGTGTATACTATCAATAGAATTTTTTTTATTAGTATTGACCAAAAAATTCTAACTGATATCAATTGAAACTAATACTAACTTACATCAATAAAATAAAATAATGAAAAAAATAATTATGAACAATTTTAATCTAGAAAAAATTCCTCTAAGATTATTTAACAAACATTTTAAACCGATGACATTTGATCTCAGCGAACTAGTGTTGATCTTTATCATTCACATTATTTCTTGGCCCAATATGTATTTAGATTGAAATACCCCCAGTTGCATATTAAATCTCTGCTAATCGTTTCTAGAACCATACAGTTCACCAATTCCCTGTGCTTCATCTTAATCGCCAGCCCTTCATGACTCATTGCATGCCAGAGAAAATTAGGGCAGAAAATTAATTACATATATACATTTTAATAATATAACAATAATTAGAATAAAGGGATGGAAAAAAAAAACTATTGCCATCAGTATCAGCACTACAATGTTTGCCCTACACATATTTCAGGTAAGAATCTCTCCCAACTAGGGGGAGCACAAAAAAAAAGGCTGTCATGGTCTATAAGGCTGAAGATGTGGTGCAGGGGCGCGTATCTCACTACCACCAGGTTGAAGATTTCCTACTGGCAAAGTGATGGTGTTGATAATTGGTGATCTTGCAGCAGCATTGGTGGGAAATCCTGATGTACTGTAACCGGCCCGTATAGGATGTACCATGGAGGGACTCTGCCGACTAGTCGCAGGACCACAGGAAGAAGAACCAGCGACAAGGGATGGCCAACTAGCATTTTGTTGTCTTGAAGGCGGAGGCAACTGCTGCTGTGCAAAACTTGAATCTGACCATAAAGTAAAGATTAGGAAGGACTAAAAATCTGAATACCCAGTGCTGCAAAGCATCCACGTTTAGTCATATGAATGTCTGCTAATGAGCGCAATACATAAACAATGCACACTATACCCGGACAAGCGGACAAGTACATATTTCCAGACCCAAAAAAAAATACCGGTGCAATCATATCATATAGCTTTCATAGCTTCAGGACTTCAAAACTTAAAAAAAAAAGTATCTATAATCTAGCCTATGAAAGAGGAAAAAAGCTGGTGACGCCAGCATTACTGATGTTCCAATTCCCACCAAATGAAGGAAAATTTTTGCCCCCTCCTACACAGCAGTGGCGGTCTATCCAAATTTTTTAGTGCAGATTTTCACCGGCTCTGGAGGGGTGGTAAGGACGGAGGTTTAAAATTAACCTAGACACGATAAATAATAAAAAGAAGTATAATATATCCTTGCCACGAACTCAGAAAAATCTGCACAGCATTATTACTTGGGTTCAAATATGATCAGTCAATAGTGTAGTTGAAGGCAAGGATAACCACTATTACTATCAGAAACAAGATGGGAGTGGAACTGAAGTGAGATCAGATTTTCTTATCATATCAAGCCAGGGCAATAAAAGCAATATTTAAATTAAGATCTAAAAAAAAAAAAAATACCTTGCAGCGTTCCTGATGTACATGATGGTTTAAGATTTGAGCATTTAGACCTAAAAGCATCTGCCAAAAACTTATTCATACGAACTACATTAAGACTTGTATCCAGAGTCGTCTTTCTTTGTTTGAATTCAGCTTCAATTCCTTGAATTTTAATATCGTACTTCCTGCGGAGTTCCTCTAATTCCTTTTCAAACTCAGTTTTCAACTGCATATTCTGCTCCAGCAAGAATAATATTATAATATTATATAATCACAAAAAGATGACCAAAAATCATTACACCAATCAAATATAAGCAAACCAGAAACTAACCTTCTCTTCATAGATTTTCATTGTTTGATCTGCTACTTTTCGTATTCTATCCAATTCAATTTTGAGTGGATCATAATAGCTCAATTGCGGCTTTCTGGAAGCTGAATGTGTTTCAGCTTGCATATGATGATGATTGATCTCCAGAGGAATTGACGAATTTATCATGTTTGCAGAATGCATTCTTACTTCACTGGGTGTACCAGTAATAGGGTCTGAATTTGAGACAGGGTGCACACCAACTTCATGTGAATGTTCCAAGTTTGAATCAGATTGCACGTCTTGATTTGGAACAACTGTTGGCTGATGTTCAACTTCAGTTGCCAAATGAAAATTAGATGAATTCAGGTGGGAAGATGGAAGCTCTGCAGATAGTAATTGTTGCACCTGATTTTGAGGCTTCACAATCAGTGAAGCCTGATTGGATTGATCGACTGGTACAACATCAATAGTATTAGATACAAGTTCAGGTTGTTCGGAAGAATGCTGCAATTCCCCAAACGTATCATGGTCAGGAGTGGACTCCATAGATAATTGCCCTACATGTTCTGGATGATTCATGACAATAACTGTTCTGGATACTGGATACTCTTGGGACAATTCTGCCATCGTTTTGGGTTCTCCTTCCTGCTCTTCTGATGTGGTCCTTTTAGCCACCAACACAGCATTTGTTAAATGCTCCATATCATCAAGACAATCAGCCGCTGCTGGAATACTCAAAGGAACTCCATCAGTAGTTTGTTGCTCCAAAAGTGGATTTGAAATGGACATATTATTTGGACCTTCATCACTTGAACAAGCAGCTTGACAAGTCCTTGGTGATAAAACCCTATCTAAACCAGGGACCTTTAGTCGACCTTTATCAGACATTTGAGTCATAGATGATGGGGGATTCGAAGGAGATGATGCATCCAGTAGACAGTCGTTAAAATTGACCATCCCACTTGTTTCCAGAGGTACATCTCTTACTGATATACAGACAGTGTCAAGTTCATTTCTAGTTTCTTGCTCTTCAACTGGAATATGTCCACTAAGTATGCTAGATGGGTCTCCAGAGTTTTGGTGCGGTGCACTCGAATGTGTATTCTTATCGGGACCATTGCTCGGTCTTACTTCTCTATATGAAAATTCATTTACAGCACCTCCATCAGATTCTTGTTCCATGAAAGAAGGAGGATTCACAGCAGTATCATCTTCTGGAGAATCTGTAATATTGATAATTCCATGCTGTCCCAAAAGTTCCTCTCTATCCAAAAAACTTACTGTGGCCCTATTAGCAACTCTTTTGCCAGATAAAGGTGAATTCTCAGTGACAGTATCTGTCATGGCTTTAACCTTATCATCATGACCCTTTCCTTCTGCGAAATGATTCTTTAGACCATTATCAGGCTGTACTTGACCATAAGTCTGGAAGGATTCAAACCCAGTCCCAAGCTCCTTTGAAGCAACTATTTTTAGAAGTTCATTTTGTGCCCAAGATTCCACATCTTCTACCCAAGCGGTCTCCTTATCAAGAAACTTCTGTTTGTCAGCTGATTGCTTGGCTTCAAGATCCTTGAGTTGTGTTTCATGCTGACATTTCAGTTCTTCAATTCCTTTTTCATATTCAATATTCAAAACCCTAAGCTTTTCCATTCTTATAACATCATTGGGAGAGCAGGACCGAATAACAGCTGACTGTATTTTGTACCTTTCCTCAAATTTAGCCTCTTCTTCCTCAATATCAGCCTTCAACCTCTGCTTCTCTTCCTCTTGCAAAAGGCATAGCTTCTTCAGCTTCTTTTTGCACTTCTTCTGAATTTCTTTAATACTTTTAGATATATCTTTTTTGAACAATTCAAGCTCTCGTTCAACTCTGGTATACACCCCATTCAATGGTTCAGATGCTTTTGGAGAGTCGGTATCATTATAATTTCCTGTACGATATAAAAATATTTTCTTCAAACAACGCAACATAGAATAAATGTAGTCCACCTCTTCTTTCTTACACTCGAAGTTCAAATCTTTTATAAGAGAAGCAATGGGGTCGAGTTTGTGCTTTAGCAAAGAAGCTGCAGTCCAACACTGAATTTTTTAAGATAAAAGAAAAAAATAGTATCAGTTAACACACACCGAATGCAATTAGGTGAATAATGCATTTATAAGAGGCATAAAACAGAAGTCCTGTATAACAATTATCACAACTATTTTACTCATAATAAAAATATACCAAAAGATATGGCATAACTGCAGATCAAGTAGTAAAATTTTATGCAGCATTTGAGTTGTTAAGATGGTAACCAGATTGTGAGGTGAAAAAGAATAAAGCAAAATTCCTTAATCGCCACCAAAAAGAAAATTGAGGGGAAATTCAGATTCAACTCTGCATGTATCCCACTTTTCTTTGCAAGAGAAAATATAGAGCATGATCCTAATGCTGATAGAAGATTTGAGAAAGATTTGGGGCTCAATTGGTAGCCAGGATATAATAGGGTAGGCTGCAGACAGTGGCAGCACAAGTCGCAGGCAGAGGCAGCAGCACTGGTGGCTGACTGCAGTGGCTATGGTTGCTGAACAAAAAAGTTGTTTTTGGGTTGCATCTGGTAGTTTAGGTCTTTTATTTTTGGGTCAAGTTGTAACACCCAACCCTTTTTTAAAAAATAAACTACAGTACTCAGATTGGGCAAGGCCCCAGAACAATTTTAAAAATTCGGAAATTAGGGTCGCATTGGTCTCGGGTTAGGTCACGTCGCATTGACCCTTGACTTCATCTTCTTCCTTGGGTTGAGCTCACAGTGTGATTTGCGCCATGCCATTCCACAACAGCAAAATCACACCATTCCAAGACATCGAAAGAAGCCGCAATGCACTGCCACAAATAACCCAATTTGCCACCAACATGTTGTGGCAGCCCAACACACCACTGCTTTCTACCATTGGGATGCCATGGTCGTTTAACGATAACATTTTATTACCATTTCATTTCCATCATAGCAATTATCATAACATCATCACTACCACCATTAGCATCACACCTTTTGTCATCATCCTTGTTACCCCCCCCCCTCATTTTCATACCAACCACCATCACTTGCACTATTGTTGCTACCACTCTCATCCATCATCATCCCCACCATAATCCCATTATCATTATTGTCATTATCACCAATACTATACCTTCATCGTCATCATTATTGTTGCTACCATCTCTTTAATATTGTTATAACTACCTCACCATCACTGCCATCATCCCACTACAACATATTTCTATCTTATCTCTATCATGGTGTGCACCAAACATTGGATAGAACTAACGTTTATCATATCCTTATATCCTATCCTGACCAGCAAACGAGCCTTTGTTGGTGTACAAAAGAAGGCAAAAGTTCACTCCTATAGATCAACACATTGAATTCAACTCCTTCATGCCAGGTAACAAATTATCCATCCATTCAAAATGAATGAAAAACCCAACTAGTTGAAGATGACAATTACCACATCATTTCTAGTATAAAAGAACCAGAAAATGTGTACACACAAGACCTTATTTCCTATCCTGACCACCAAACGAGCCTTTGTTGGTGTACAAAAGAAGGCAAAAGTTCACTCCTATAGATCAACACATTGAATCCAACTTCTCCATACCAGGTAACAAATTATCCATCCATTCAAAATGAAAGAAAAACCCAACTAGTTGAACATGACAATTACCACATCATTTCTAGTATAAACAAACCAGAAAATGTGTACACACAAACCTTATATCCTCTCTCAAACTACTTCTCATTTAAAATTCCCACCAATTCATAAGACATTTCTTGTAAACCTAAAAGAATTACATCCCCAATAATGTTTTAGAGGCGTTCCCTAATAAGAGTAGAAGCATAGAAGCAATAAGACATGGGAATTAGTTACTTTACTAGAAGGAAAGAAACTAGTTGGATGTAAGTGGGTATATGCAATGAAGTATTTGGCTTTGAGAGGTACAGAGCAATGTTAGTACCCAAATATTTCATAACAAACCTGCAAAATTGATTATTTAGAGACCTTTTTCCAGTTGCAAAGATAAATAAAATCCAGATTGTACTATTTCTTGCAACCAATTATGGCAAGAAACTACAACAATCTGATAATGTTTTCTAACATGTGGAGCTTGAAGACAATTCATATGGAGATTCTACTGCGATATGACAACAGTGCTGACGCCAATTCTATTTGCAGGCTAAAATGGTATCAAACACTTTATTCGTTAAGGAAGATTAACCTTTGGGTACAAACAAAATCAAGGAAACCACACTATTCATAAACACTTGACTTTAAGGGGAGTGACCTGAAGATTCTAACCTTAAATCGAGCAGTTCAGATGATAGTGCAATAGTAGATGAATATGTGTCAGTATATGGTTGGAAGATTACTCTATTTGTCTCACAAGGCAAGATATTCTATTTGCTTTAAGTTTGGTTAGTCAAGTTATGCACTTCCCAAGAAAGTCCACTTCAAAGCCACTCTTTGAATTTGCAGTACCTTAAAGGAATCCCGAGATCAATTTTATATAAAGGAATGGGAACTGATGCTGGTTATGTAAGGTCGGTGACTAAAGGAGCTTTGCTACTGGATATTGCTCCTTCCTTGAAGAAAATTTAGAAACTTAAAAAAATTTAAAACAAAATGTTGCGGATCAGTCTAGTGAGTGTTGAAACTAAGTTCAGAGTTATGACACAAGGTATCTGTCAACTACTTTTACAGTAAATTATTTTAGAAGAAAAGATGAAGATTGAGGAAGATTGAGAGGATGGACCTATGAAACTCTAGTGCGACAATCAGCCATAAGCATTGCATATAATCCGATTCACCAAGAGGGAAAGAAGCAAGTCAAAGTGGATAGAAAATGTGAGTTACTTTAGTGTTTATCTTTTCTAGTGACCTAGATACTTGGTATAGCTAGATTGACTGGATCCTAGGAAGTAGTAGTAACGTAATTGCTCTCCAGTATATTGATTTAGCACTAACTATTGTTGTAATACTCTGTAATATAAGTATACCACTCTGCGGACTGGAAGATACACTCAAGCACATTCAGAAAATTTGTGTTTCTCATACTTCCACAAATATAAAATTATTCATGTGTCTTCACCTAATAGCTTAAGCTTTTGAGATGGTTCATGATCAGGCCTTGTACTATAATTCTAGCCCAAAAACCAGATTATTTTGAGTAATAAATACCCAATACAGTGTTCATACTTAAGTTTAAGAAGTTTCACAAAATGTTACTGCAGGAAAGGAGAAGGAAGTCAAGATTGTTAACTAAAAACATATGCCTGGACTGTAAAAAAATAAAGAAATAAGCAAATCAAAACATAATAATTTTCTTTAACAAAACAAAAGCTGTGTCAAACAGCTAAGGAGAAGACAACTAAAGGAGTGAAATTGAATGGAATAGAAGAAAATACTAGAAAATATTCTGACCAGAGATAATTGAAAAGCCTGTAATATTGAAAACGGTTCCCTATTGACATCGTGGTTATTCATAATATATTCATGAAATTTATCGATCATGCTCTTCACTTTATCCTGCAGTACAAAAAGATGTCACCAGAATATTCAATTCAGATTAGGTAAGATTGACATAAATACAAATTCTGCCTAATCAATAATGATATCCATAACAAAATTATAAAACTCATTCCTGGGGGGGGAATGCAGGGTGAAATCAGAAGAATTGATGGAAAAATTTATTTTCAAGGTAAAAATCACAAGGATACACAATCTAGTGAGACTGGAACTATTTCAAATTCAAAGGGGGCATACACAAATTCCACCTTCCTTAGGATCTGCTTCCACATTGCTGATATCGAGTCATAGTTTCATTAAATGATATTCAAAGTCATTATCCATGTCATATTTCAACGCAATCATAACTCAAAAGGTTCCATAATATAACAAAATTAATCCAACAATGACGCAAAAGCACTTTCCAACAAAAATAAACAATAACCAACATACCCTAGAGAATTAGCACAGAGCACAATAACATAGATAAGATTTCATTAACTTTTACCTCCTTTATTTCCTTTAACTACTTCATAATTATATAGTTATAATCTATGAACACAGAAAACGACAATACAACACCTATAATTTCCAAAATATAGGATACTACTACACGGATATATACATATATTGCTTGTAAAAAGCTTATTATTAGGATAAGAAAAATATTCGGTAATAAAGAAAAAATATCTCAAGAATGTTCTTATTTATTTGAACATACTTTTATTTCCTCATTTCAACATATATATGTCTCTGTGTGTGTATATATATACACACACGTGTGGGTGGGTGGGTGTGTTATTATGAATTATTTAAATTGACAATCAAGATTATATTCAAAATCATTAGATAAATATAACAATCTTAAAACAGTATTTTCTAATACAACAAAAACGGATCTATTTCATCCAACTAAAATCCAAAAAGTGAAAAGAGGATCCAAAAAGACATTCAAATAGAGAAAGTGAAACACAAAATGTAAATGAGAAATAGATAGTTTGTTTATTTAAAGGAGAAATAGAAATTTACAAATTTAGTTCTTCTTAAAAAATCACTATGTTTGCCTTCATTAACTTTGCATCGGAATCATGTTGGACCATGTCCGAGGAATGTCAGAACCACAAAAAATATGATTTTTAAATTCAACACCAGCAAAAGTGTCTGATATTGTTGTATGTGTGCGATATCAAACACATGTTGGACATGGAGACATGGCATTGAAGCGCTGTCTCCATCCAGGCTTCATAGTTTATAATTATTCAAAACATGAACCTAATAGGTCTATAATAAGTAAATTAGATCTAAATTTTATTGACATAATTGCCTTAGTTACCATTTTAAATCCATTATCTTCCTTTCGCTTCCATAACGATTTGAGCAATCTCCTTAGTCCTACCAGTTCAGATTAAAAACCTATTTTCCCATTTGATACATCACTGTTAGGTTTTTACCCAGCAAAGATTACTTCAAAACAGACAATCAGAAATCCCAATAAAAGATTATTCAATTTATCAAGTATCTCTCCAGATCAAAAGCATTTCATTCCCACTTCATTATAAGCCTAAAATCACAAGTTTCATACCATACCATCACCAGCATTAAGGCAGACTTAGTAATATATCCAAATATCAGAATGCCTTTGATAAGCACCCAAGTGCTTGGAAAACCTCTCCTCAAACACTTAAATATTCAATTGAACATCCCATATCTATGTGGACTCGGGCCCCCATAATACACAAGTTCCTATCATAGCAATGCACCTAAGAGCCAACCTCCCAATGACACTTCACTCAACTCAACTCCCTTGCTGGTTAGAACCCTCCATAGATAGCCCTTTTTGAGACACCGACAACCAACTTTGATACCAATTGATAAGTACACAAGTACTTAGGAAACCCACTCTCAAAAGCTATCTATTAAGGGAGAAGAACCAAACACTTAAATACTCCATCAAGCATCCGAAACAACTTGATGTGAGACTTGGGCACCCGAGATTATCTTAGTTCCTATCAGCCCTTAACATTAAATAATGTTGCTGAACTGCCAATATTTATTTACGATCACACTTAATCAACAAAAACAATCTGGTAGTTAAAATGCAACCATACAAAAGAGTAAAGGACCAGAGCAGGAAAAGAAGTAAAAAGTTAACAAGGGAAGAACACATTTCATACCGGAAGAAGAAGAAAATCACAGAGCTTTGTGATCTCTGGCTTCAGCAAAAGATGTAAGCTACTCTGTTCATCATGCAGTCTGTTTTTTGGCTCAGATTCAACATTGTCTCCTTGAGATCTATCTGACATTTGATCAAGCAACCACATTGAGTAAGGGCCATAAATAATTCACATGGAATGGATTACCAGAACAAGTAGTCAAACTATGCAAGAATTGAGAGACATTACCCACTAAGTCTCCAGGTGTTCCTGCAAAAATATTTAATGGTTTCAGAGGTTATATAACATAAAAACAAAAAAAAAGTCTTACCATAATTGTTACTATTTGTCGACTTCATTGTTCAATGAAAGGTCAAAACAAAATGAAAGTAACAAATGTCACCACTAACCTGCCTTGATACCAGCGAGTAACTTTTCATCTTCAAATTTTGAAGAAGACTGATCAACAATATTGGTAACTTTCCTGCGCTTCTTTGCTGCTCCTTCACTTACAAGATCAGGCCCATTGACCGAACCATCAAAATGATGAACTTTCTTCCTGCTCCTCTGAGATGAATTATTTAAGTACTTCCACTGAAACTGTTTTCCGTCCAAAAGTTTTGTCCAAAAAAATTGGGATGGCTCTTCATCCAGAAAACCAAGTTTTAGCTCACCAAGCAAAGAAAAATTTCCATGGTACGTTGCCCCATTTTGCTGCACTTTCAATATGATTGAACTGCTGCTTGAACCAACATGTTCTCCGTCCTGAGATAGTAGGGATGAGAATTCATGCATTGCTTCTTTCAGAAATGGTCGCCCAAACAAGGATTTCACATTTGATGCAGAAGTTTCACCATCATGAAAAGCTTTCAGTTCATCAAATAGACAAGAAGCACCCCACATCAACAGCATATGACTGGTACTCCAGTTTATGTTTTGTAAATTGAAGTCAATTGACTTACATTGCTTAGCAAGGATTAAGGCTTTTTCTTCAACAGTGAAAGTCGAATATAAACGGAATATTTTTATGTATTCAAACTGTGAATCAAGTGTTATTTTCTGAAGGGATCTTATATCATTCATTGGGTTCCAATCACTATCAAATATAATAATGGAATCAACAGACGACAATTTGATGCTTGGAAGGCAAGCACATGTGTCTAACAAAAACACAAATCGTCTGTTGTTCTTGTCATTAAATTTCTTCATGGCAGCTTGCCTCTTGGAAGGCAGAATATTTTTGTCAATCCGTTCATACGAATCTGGACCAAATCTTGGTCGAAGTAGGTCTTCCAAATAATTTCCTATAACTCTTCCAGAACCTCCAATAGACTGCAAATTCAGTAAAAAACTAACACGGTTCAATGAACTATCTTCCCTTAAGTGAATGAATAAAGTACAAGAGAAAGTACTAACAACACATGTATGAGAGAAAATTAAAGAAAATCAAACATTAATAAACTGATTAAATTCTTTGATATGAAGAATAGGAATGTGAAAATGGTTCTGAAGCCTGATAGCTTTATCAGGATCGTGACTATTTTTCCTGATATTGCGTCAACTATAATCTACAAATACCCTACTCATTTCACAAATAACCAACTTGGCAAAAGGTTTGGACCAGATCGTCTTCCACCTGTCTTGAGACACACTGGTGCTGCTTCCACGATACCTGAAGGTACTGTTGGCTTGTTGTTCTTTTCTTTACATACAGGCAATATCACAGAACTCTCTAAGCTCGTTGGTGAAAGCTCAAAAGACATGCATCGTGCATATAAGTGTGTGTGTGTGTGTACACACATTCCTGTTACCAGTATGATTACAGTCATCGCAAGTGAAAAGTACTAGAACCATAGTCACCAAATTTATACCCATCCATCGAGATACTGACTACCCCTTTATATGTTCAAACATATTAGAAAAAAAAAGGCTTATCTTAGAGAAATGTCTAAATCACCACTCTGAAATCATACTAAGATCTGCAGAAAGAGAAGTCATGCAAAGAGTCAAAACTTCCATCAACTAGGAGTCCTTGCCATGTGCTAGCATCAGCACCATCTATGATTGTTGGTCATTTGATACCTATGTCGAGGTGGCCCAAACTGCTGGAAGAAGTGGAGAGACTCAACCATCCATTTGCCATGGTTGGCGCAAAGATCAGTAAAAATGATTGGGATGCAGAAAAAGAATAAGGGACATGTGCAGCTAATGCATACAGAGGTAGTTAAGAAGTACTGTACAAGTGGAGCAGAATGAACATCAACCATTGACTGATCCTCAGGAGGTACTGGGGGGAATAGGAGCAACTCTCATAGCCCAGTAGTGGAGAGGTACTCAGAATCAGTGTAACGTAATGTTCATATTGGATAAACATACACTGAAAAATGGAGTTAGAAAATAATAGTAATACTTAATATTTAGTACCTATAATTTTCAATTTTTCTAGTTTGGCCCCGCAACTTTTCTAACAAGTGTGAGTCTCTTTCACACTAGTACACCTATCAGACTACTGCTCTCCAGCATAAGGATCTCTGTTCACTCGGTTCTTTGTGTATAAGCCTTAATACTCAACTTCTTGACTCTTCAAACGTATCTAATGTGTTCCATACCATTCTTATCTATTAATTCCGTCTTTTATTTCTCAATTCATTCCAATGTTCACGTGCAGTTAATATGAATATGCCTATAGTTGTGAATATTCTTTAGCATTTCTAAATCTATAATATAAAATATTTATTCTGAATCCAATCTTTGATACGAAGGTCACCCAACTAAGAATTTGTGGTCAGTCACTCCTCACTGTGATTGATAACTATGAAGCTGAAGAAACAAATAGATGATGATGTAAATGTAATGACTAAATAGGTAGACAGTTCGCAAAAATGCGTACCTGAAAAAGAATGAGCACCCTTAAATCATTTTTTCTCAACTCCTCAAGCATTGAATCAAGAAGTTGCAACTTGCCACTTGCTTTTAAATCAAAATCAAGATACTCAATTGGTTCGAGACCCTTGTTAAGAGAAGGTTGCAGTTCTGGACCAACAAGATAGGGATGACTACAACACTGTCATGAGATACCACAACAAGAACAATGAACTGTTAAGAAAATATATAAACACTTGACAGCTCTGGAGTTAATTAAAAAGGAGTAAAGGAACACCAAATCAGCTATAAAAAATTCATGTTTGTATATCAAATTCATTTTAATAACCAATTAGCAACACCAAATCAGCACCAATTCATATGCAGAATGGGCAGTTAAAATAGATCCGATATAAAACGGAATCAGTTTTTTATTACTAATGAATTCCATGTACCCTGATTATATTTGATATGCCATACTCGAATTGTAATTATTACTGGTAAGAAATTATTAACAGTTTACCACTAAACAACCAATAACAATAAATACAAATTATTTAAGAAATTCATATTGCAGCATAAAACAGCTGTACTCTAAACAGAAAACAACTTTATATTGTCTTTGATGTTATGTCATGCATGCAACTTATTCAGAAAGTACAACCAAACCTTCCGGGTTGAAATAAGAACATCACGAACAGCCTCAACGCTATCAACCTTTGATGAGGAGCGCAGAATTGAAGAATTTGAAATTAAAATAGAACAATACTGTTCAAGCTGCAGATTAGATATTTGTACAGGAACCCAATACTCAACAAACCTAAAGGAATCAGACTTGCATCTGTATGTATTATGACTTGAGAACCTCTCCTTCAGTTGAGTGACACTGTTAATGGAATTAGTTATTAAACCAGCTTCTTTTTCATTATCAATTTGAGAGTCCTTCTGCAGCCTGCTTGCAGCAATATAATCCCCATCTTCAAGCTGATGAAAAATACCAAGAGATCAAAGATTTACCCACAGATAAGCATAAACAAACATTATGTATGAGTGGGTGTGTGGGTATATGTGTGCTCACATGCAGCGAGGGTGTGTCAATATACACAATTAGTCAATTACACCAACTAGTCTACCTGTTAGTACTTTGCTGATCTATATATAGGATTCTGATCAATGAAATGTTACTCAAACCATATAATTCTCACAAGCAGGATTTTCATTCACAAGAATGTAGCTTTCTTGGATATTTAAAATCTCACAAGGGTTATGGGTGTTTGTCTCCTTATGGTGAATTAAACATATCTAAAGATATGTTTTTCAATTAAACAAGGTTTCCATATCCTAAACTCTTCTCACCTACTTCACCACTATCTATGTCTACCCCAGTCATTTGATCTATTATCCCCACTATATCATCTTCTCAAATACCTTTATCGGAAGAATATTTGTCACCACCGTGTCATCTACTTCACCCTCTTCATTAGATTCTTTTTCCCCATCTAATTCCTCAAACTGAATATTCACCACCTTCCCAACCTCCCAATACCCACCCCATGTAAACCAGATCAAAATCTGGCATTACACAATCACGTATTCACCATACTCTACTTATCGCCAATATCAAACCAAAAACCACCAAACAAGCCCTTAGTGGTCCACAATGGTTCTCTGCTATGAAAGAAGAATTCCTTGCTTTACAATGCAACGAAACCTGAACTCTTCTTCCTTTTCCACCTCACATAACTGCCATAAAATGCAAAAGGGTTATTGGACTAAAAGAAAATCCTGATGGTACAGTACAGAAATATAAGACAGTTGGTTGTTAAGGGGTTTAATCAACAACCTCGATTTGATTTTAATGAGACATTTTCCTCAATTACTAAACCTATCTCTATTAGGATTATTCTTACATCTCTTCCTACTTGCAAGTGGTCTATATTTTAATTGGATGTTCATGAATCATAATGCTATTTTCGATGAAGAAGTTTCTATGGTCCAGCCACCAGGTTCTGAAGCAGTTGATACTTCCCTTGTTTGTAGACTTCATGAAGCCCTTTATGGTCTAAAACAAATTCCAAATGCATGGTATGATAGACTAAAAACAACATTACTGCAATTTGGTTTAAAAGAGAGCAAATGTGATCCTTCTTTATTCATCTACAGTCATCAATCAAATGTTGTATATTTGTTGGTATATGTTGATGATGTCATAATCACCAGCAAATCTCCTTTTCAGCATCTTATTAAGAAATTGGATTCAGTATTTCCTCTAAAACATGGTAATCTTGATTACTTTCTCGGTATAGAAGTTTGTCCTCAGTCCAATGGGTTTCTTCAAACTAAATACATTAAGGATACGACAACCAACATGCTTGAGGCTAAAGATATCTTTTCTCCCACGATTTTAGGATGTAAACTTTCTAAGCAGGGTTATGATTTGTTGCCTGATCCATCCTTTTATAGATTTGTGGTGGATGCTCTTCAATATCTCAGTACTTGACTGGAAATATGTTTATACGTTAACAAAGTCTGTCAGTTTATATCAGCTCCTCTTGAGTCTCATTAGACTACTGTAAAACGAATACTTAGATATATACATATATATATATATATAAAAGGAACTCTTTCCTGTGGTATACAAATTATTTCAGCTGTTGCTAATCAACCTTACGATAATTCAAGCATTTTTGGAGGCAAACTGGAATGCTGACCCAAATGATCATAAGTCTACCACTGGAGCTACAATATTTATTGGTCCTACTTTGGTTTCATGTGGTCTTGTAAGCAAACAATTGTTAGATCCTGTACAGAAGCAGAATATTGAAGCCTTGCGTCAGCCACCAGCAAGCTTCTTTGATTCAAACACTGCTTAGTGAACTTGCAATTACTCATTGTGTTCCTGTTCTTTAATGTGATAATTTCAGGGCTGTTAATCTTTCTCATAGTCCCATTCTACATGCCAAGACAAAGTACAGGGAAATTGATATTTCTTGTTAGACAGAAAGTGCTCGTCAAGCAACTAATTGTTAAACACATTCATGGAAATGATCCGTGGGCAGATAATCTTACTAAACCTCTATCTAATACAAGATTTCTTTTCAAATCCAAGCTCTCAGTGGTTGATGTAGATATTGTATCTCACCCACATTGAGCTTGCAGGGGGTGTTAGAGATATTTCTCTTTCCTGTTTGTTGTCAGTGTAACTGACTTTGTGTTCTTCTGTTTTCAGTTGTAACTGACGTGATTAGTCAGTTACCACTATTGCCTACCTGTTAGTACTTCTCTACAAACTCTTTAAAATGTACATAATCAATTCAGTATCAACACAATTTTCGTTCAATATACCAAATATATCTTTGTACCTATTGGAGTACAATTGTACCCTATATAAACTTTTTTGTTCACATGTAGTAGTATAGTAGGGTGTTCTCTGTCAGCCATGGTCTGACAGCTGTCATCTCTAACTAAAGTTGGATATTAGAAGTTCCAACCGCTATACTATATACACCTCATGTAATGTTACAACAGGGTTAATCAATAATACAATATTAAGATGTTCTCTCTCACTCTAAAACACACTATTATGGGTGTAACTGGGTTGCACTCAATCTGCAAACCCGTCTAAGCCAACCCAACCCAATTACAACTCTGTGTTTGGTTTGGATTGGGTAACAAGTTCATAAACTTTAAACTTGATGATCTCAACTCAACCCAACTACTTTGTCCAATAATATAATATAACAGGTTCATATAATAAAAATACTACTTGTCTATAAAAAATAAATTTATATTTATCATGTGAGTATTAATTTATTTATGTATTGTAAGTATCATTGCCTTACAAATATTCAAGAACATTGAAAATATTCTCCGAGGTATTTTCAATTACCCAACCCAATTATAACTGGATTAGGTTGCTAAATAAAGAAAAGTAAACCCAACCAAACTCAATTACATTTAATTGGGTTGGGTCGAAAATTAGATTGACCCTGAACCAATCCAGGCCACTTGCACCCTTACTAAAGAGATCAGTTTGATCCATCAAACCCTAATCTGATCAATTTGCATAATACTACTACAGTCACATAATACATCACATGCATAATACTAACAATGAGGAACAAAGAATCCGACCAACCTCGGTTGTAGAAGGGTTACAAGACTCACTGGCCATAGGATTATAATCCAACCTACAAAGAAAAGAACAGGTTATTTAGGCCTAAAACACCAAATAAGTCAAAATGCATGTAAATGATCATGAACTGGTCAACAAATAATACAAGTTGCAATCGCTACAATTCCTACAAAATATTTCATCTACATATTTCTATAATCAAATACAGTATTAGCAAGGGTTTGGTGAATAGAAGCCACATGGACACCTAAGAGCTGCACATGACTTGTGGCAAAGGAGAAATCAGTTATGTAGTAACCGCTAAGAATACCCAATACCTTCCAAAACCAAGATGTTTGACAACACTATCTAAAAGGACAAAAGGTGCTTATTAGAGATATACCCACTGCTTTTTCCATATGCATTTGTAATTTCAACCAATAACAGATTTAGTTCAACAGTTTACTGTTATAATTCAGGTACCAGTTAAAATTATCTTAGTCAGCAGTTAGTCAGACAGCTGACGTATAAATTCTAATATCACTGTACTTTGAACATAATAGAATTCTAACAGATTCTCAAATCTCTTTCGCTGTTCACCTCACTCTTCATCCTCTTTCTCTCAGTTATCTCTTTTATCCCTGTTGCAAAACTACTATCATGAGCTTGTAGTGTGCGTGGATCCAAACCATTGCCTCTCCAGATGATTCAGTCTTCATTCAGGGCAATCGCCCATCCACCACCTTCTTCCATCAAATCTCAATCAAACTTTTTTCTAAAAATTTTCTATCATGAAAACAACAAATAAGATGTGTTCTCCGTGTTTAAAAAATATAAATCCATGGTTGAATAACAGTTTAATACCTCTCTCAAGGTCATTCAAACGTATTGGGATACGAAGTTTAAGGCTTTTACTAACTATCTTACTGACTTAGGGATCCCACATCAAGTCATATGTCCCCGTACACATCATTAGAATAGGATTGTTGAACGCAAGCACCATCACATTGTCGAACTTGGTGATCAAAATAAACTTTCTCACTATGATTTATCTAACAAGTAGACTTCCCACTGCATTATTAAACTTTGTTGTCCCATGCACTACACTATTTCATACTTCGCCAGATTATACACTACACAGATTATGCATGTTTCCCACTCCATCCATTCATAGATTCCCACATATTAAAATTTTGATCTCAAGAATGTCTACTCTGAGGTTAATCCACCTCTCACAAAGGGAAAAGTGTTTTCCTTCTCTGGGTAGACTGTACATCTCCAATGATGTCGGTTCAATGAAACTCTACCCCGATTTATTTCCTCTACCCCTCCACCAAATCCCTCCTTCCCCTTACCCACATCCCAGCTCTGTTGCCCTTGTCCCTTTACACATAAACTTTCCCAATCCACCTGTCACTATATTTAATTCCTCCTCTTCCTCTACCCACCCAACTTCATCTTCTCCAAACACTACTTCTCTTCCTCCACAATCTCCTTCACTCTCACCATCTAGTCCAGTAAATGCACCTAATGCAAACCAAGTCTGAGGCCAGTATTTTTAAACTGTCTCTCAGTCCCACTCTTCTTCTCACCCATGTGGAAGTGGAACCCAAGAGTACTAAGCAAGCTTTACAAGACCCTATGTGGTTTAATGTGATGAATGAAGAGTTTTCTTCCTCTACCGTAAGTGGTTGGTCTCTTGTACATCTTCCCCCAAAATAGAATACCCATTGGCTGCAAATGGGATTTTAGAATCAAGGAAAATGCTGACGGTTCTATAGGCTCACTTAGTAGCCAAAGGTTTCAGCCAAGGGCACGGTTTTGATTCAAAAAAGCATTCTCGCCATTTACCAAACCTGTCATTGTTAGAATTATTCTAAAACTTGCTGTATTTTGAACATAATGGAATTCTAACAGATTATCATATCTCTACCACTGTTCAACTCCATCTGCTTTATTTTTATCAATGTTGCAATTCTATCAATGATTAACATGAAATATCAAGCAACATGCATCATATGAATATAATAAAAACTTATGATTCAAGAATTTGAAAATACTCTCAAAAAGAATATAATAAAAACTTATGATTCAAGAATTTGAAAATACTCTCAAAAAGAATATAATGAAAGCTATGTGTCCATCATTTTCCAACAAGTAACAAATACCTTATCCGCTTGGAATGTGAACCATCAGTCCCCATTATATTGCCACCTGGCCCTGAAGGGCTACTGCAATCAGAAACCAATTCGCAGTTGTTACCCTTAGTCAATGTGGCAGAAATATCTGAATCCATGTCCACCATAATTCCCTTTCTCTTAGAGGGCACCAATTTGTCACCCCTACTATCATACCCAACACTGTTTCTGATTAAGTCTTCATCCAATATGGAATTGTGTGACACTAACACCTGTAATGTTTCCTCTCTGCGGCAATTAGGCTGAATGCTTTCAGGTGCTACACCAATCTCATAAGTTGCAGCATTAGATGGTGCCAGTGAACCCGGAGACACAGTATTTTCTACTAGGTCTTTCACACGACTACTCAACCCATGATCAACTCTCATCTCTTTCGATTTTCCATCTTCAGATAGTAGAACACCATTCTTGGAATTCCTTGATGGTAATGTTTCTTCTCTGCAGCAATCAGGCTGAACCCTTTCAGATACCAAACCTGGCTCAAAAATTATGGAATTAGATGGACCGTCAGTCCCCATAATTTTTTCACCAATTCTCAACGGGCTACCAGAATCAGGAATCAAGTTGCAATTGTCACCCTTCACCAAGGTGGCAGAAGCATCTGAATCCACATCACCAGAGATTTCCGGGCTCTTAGAAGGTATCAATTCTACACCTCTATCGTCCCCAACAGTGTTCCTGATTAAATCTTCATCCAATATCCTTTCAGGTGCCAAACCTGCCTCAGAAGTTGCAGCTTTAGACGGTGCCAATGAATCTAGAGTTAAGGTATTTTCAACCAGATCTTTCACAGGACCAATCAACCCAGAGCTAACTCTCATCTCTTTTAACTTTCCATCTTCGGATGGTAGTGCATCATTCTTGGAGACTTCTTGACAATCAGAATGACTACCTTCAGAGCACTCATTAATCTTGCCTCGAATATTGTTGCCACCTTGATTTGACTTGTCGGTCCTATTAGGCACTGCAAGGCAATCTTTTCAGTCAAGCAATTAAAATGATAGATAATTAAACAAAACCTGATAATCATTAGCAAGCCACACTCAGCAAAACTTTGTCTTGTCTTCAATTTGATAAGTAAACAAAAAATCCAACAAGAGACTTGAAGAAAGGCCCTTCATTTCTAGCACCTTTAACTACTGTTTTTATTACATGAGTTTGTAACTTTAACCATAAAATTAGCACTGGCTTTTCAGACATTTAGATATGTAACAAAAATCAGGGTTCAAGGAAAACAAAATTGTTGAAATAAGAATGACAATAGGCATCTCCGTATATTACCTTGCTTTCGTTCTTCAAAGAGAGACCGGTACATAAGAGCAGTCATTCTCTTTATTTTAACCTGGGGTGTTCCCAGATCTTGTTCCTCATTTTCCTTTACTTCCTTAGCTTCAAATGTCAACTGTCTAACACTCTTCTCTTTGTTTGGCTTGGGGTTTGAATTCAATGAACCTGAGCTTTTTGAATCGGAGTGACTAGTAGAAGAGTAACTCCTAGTCCTTCCAGATCTTCTCAAAGAACTTGGCATGTTCTTTTTTTCAACCAATTCAGATTTCTTTTTATCCGCCGGTGATGGTGTTGCTCCCTTTTCAAATTGCCCAGACTTCCGAGTACTTGAAGGGCTAGGAATTATCCTCTTTGATAATGTCTCTCTAGGAGACCGTCTGAGAGCAGTTGCATCTGATACATTAGGATGTGATTTTATTTTTCCCTTCACACCATTTTGTGTGACCCTCCTGATTTTATTTTCTTCATCCTTAGCACTGTGACTAGAACGAGTAGTACCATTTACCATTTGTTTAGCAGTACACTGTGCGTGAGACTTCCAGAGAATAATATTTCAGATCAGTATAAAGACACAGAAACCATCACATAGTCCTCAAATGTTCGGCATGTGGCAAACATCATCAAGATGAAGTACCCGGCATAGTATCAACTGAGAAGGGCAATAGAAAGAATATGATCAGTTGCATTTCAGCCATTTATCATTATTCAAGTTGGAGTTGTGGAAAAATAATAAAGCAATAACATTAACTTAAATTAACAGAAAAGGGGATGAGAAGATATGTATAGCTAGAATTATTATCCACCAGTTAAAAAACAAAAGAACAGAAAATCTCTGTGTTTGCTCAAGTAGTGCAAGGAAAAAGCACTCATCTCAAAAATCCAACCGAATCAAGAGAGTATCTGTCTACCTGTAGGGAACATATCAATCTCCGTAAGACAAACCATCCCAACCAACATAGACACAGTAATCCTTGCAAATGCAGATTAAAAAACAAATAAGATCATAGAATAAACATGCGGAATCTGTGCATGCAAGGAATCTGTGCATGCAAGGATGAAAACGCGATACACATACTATAGATATAGCGCATGAAATTCACAGTGAACAATGGGGGAAAACGAAAAGCTTATTCTAGCTGATGTTAAGAAGACTGTCAAAATGCCAGCCAAATCAAACAAACTAGAATGCAGAAAAATTCGAAGGGTTTTACCTTTCTATGGACAATCAGAACCTCGAACCAATGCGAACACCGCTGCATACTCGCCACAAACTCGCCTAATTATTCAAACAAACCCTAATTCACTGACAACGGAAATCACAGAGACGGTCATCTGCAGCAATCTTAATGTTCGAAGGGTTTAAAAAGAAGAAAAAAATTTGAAACACACAACAAGAAAGAGAGAGACCTTAACCAACTTGCATGAAACTTTTGGCGAAGGCCAATGTTGAGATATTTTAGATTAGGGCAGTGTGTCACAGAAATTTATGGCACTATGTATTCTCAGCTTTTCTCTTTCTTTTGTGTTAAATTCCAAAGGAGAAATTCTCTGGGAGGGAGCGACTAGAATATATGGGTGAACTTTCTTTGTTCTTATGAGAAATTTATATTTAAACAAAAACTAAAACTAGGTATTTGATGTGGATCATACCACCAACAACCTGATAATGAGACCAGTTTATCCTATGCTTCTGAATTTAAATTTTTAATATGTAATTGATTAACTACTCAAAACAAAAACTATTTTATATAATATAAAAACTATTTTATATAATATAAAAACAAAAACAATTTATGTAATTGTTTAACGAGACTCAGAATGTTTATAACGATAATATATTTAATTTAAAAAAAAATGTGAACCGTGTCCTATTTTTTAAACATTCTTTATTTAAGTAAGAATACAAAACCCGGTACTATCAATCATATTTCATAGAAAAAAAAAATTATATAAGCTTCTACAGGAATCAAATGCAATTACCTCTCACAAATTTTGAATGTGTTTTTTTCTGTTGAGAATGATGGAAGATTAATTTTTTAAATGATTTATCTCTCCTGATAAATATTTTTATATAGAGAAGAGCAACATCAATCATGTAATGTATATGATTGTCTAGATGGCAATGACGACATAAGTATATTTATAATATTGTTGATTTATTTTATATTGCTACAAATGTTTAAAGATAATTAAAATCTGTCCTGGATAACTTACTTTACTATATTCACAAAACAACAATATTTCAAATTGAGAACTTATTCATTTATGAGAAAAAAAGATAAAAGATATACACCTTCAACCCACTTATAAAAAGTATAAGAAAAAGTTTTTAAAAATAAACCTATTTTAAATGTATGCAACCTCTTCAAATATCTCATCTCAAAATACTTCAACTCATTTAAATTTTATTTTCAAAAACTCTATGGTATCAAGTTTTTAATTAAGAGAAATTTTGAAAAAAAAACTCTTTTAAATGAGTTTATTAAAATTAAAAAAAAAATCTATGATTCATGATAAATTTATACATGAAAAGTTAATTAATTCAATTATATCCCTAAAACATTATTATTACTATTATTATTATTATTATTATTATTATTATTATTATAATAGCATCTTGCTGAAAACATAAATATTAAAAATATGTGTAATTTTTTTAGAGAGATTTGATTAAATGAATTAAATATAGATCAAAAGAGATCAGATAAAAAAAATTAAAGAAATTAGACTACAAGATAGATTAAGTAGAAAGATATATAGAAAAAAATAATGATATATAGAAAAAAAATAATATAGGATAAATTAAGTTCAAAAAGATAAAAAAATACTAAAATATTAGACAAATTAGGTAAAAAGAGATAAAAATATTAAATTGTGAGATAAGTTTGAAAAAATTAAAATATGAGACAAATTAGATGAAGAAATAAGTATGTTTAAATATTATGTGCTTATAATGAGTCATTACAGAACTGAAAATTAAGCTTGCTCAAATTATTCACACTCACACCTCCTTATTTTTTTAGGAGTACGTATTAGACACAGACATATTATTTTAACCTAAAAGATGTAAACTAATAAGGCTATGAAAAAAACAGTTAATATTAAAACATGATAGGCCCTTTTATATTTTTCCCACTTGGTCCTAAAAAGGATGGTGTCATCCTTTATTCTTTAATAGTTAGTTTAAATCTCTTTGATAAAAGAGTGATGTAATATAAATGAGGTGGGCACTATTTAATATTTTCAACTCAATTTTATTAATATGACAAAAAATAAATGTTGAGAAGATTTAGTAACTTATGATAATGTTGTTTTTTCTATCAATAAAAACAATATATATATATATATATATATATATATATATATATATATATATATATTATAATAAACTATAAAAAGTTTGTGAAAACAAATTATACTGGAACAAACCTGAAATCACATTGAGTAAAAAATATATTTCAAAATATTTAATATAACTCAAAGTTTGAACATGATATTTTGTATCTACTATTAAAATTTTCTTATGCAGTTTCTTGTTATTATAATATTTTTCTTCTATAATTCATTTACTTTTTTTCTCTTTGGTGACACCAACACCAAATGATTGCATATCATACATGTCCTTTTCACATACATTCATTTCCTGTTTTTACTTCCAGAATTAATGTTTCTCCAAAGTGTCAGGAAAATAGATAGGAAGATTCACCCAATAATCACATGTTTTTCACTCCTGGTCTGCTTTAGTATAAGACAACTGAACATGTTCTAAAATTCAAGTTTCAATTTGTCCAGAAAATAAATAAGACCAGAGTCAATTTGGATTGAAGTCATAAGCTAACCTTAAGTTGCAACGTACCTTTCCAAATATTTTAAGAATGGATCTTATGAAAATATTGTTTATCTTAATATTATGATTTTTATACGATTAAATATAGAATATGATTAAATGTTGACTGTGTAAAGTCATATATATATATATATATATATATATATATATATAAATATAAATTGCATTATGATATTATTACTACTAGAATTTTTTATATTTCCTAAAAAATTTCCATAACTTTTTATAAAAATTTATAAAAAATATTTTTTATTATTTTTTCTATAAATTTATAGAGAAATTTTAATGAAATATAAGAATTTTAATAATAGTATATCTTCTCCTTGAAACTGTTTGATAGTTTGAATTAAAACAATTCCCAAAAGTATATAAAACTTAAAGAAAAACAATAAGAATCATAATCAAAACCTATATATTTTATAATCATATTTACTGCTCTCATATTTTTGTAATTAAAGTTCTCCTATGTGAAGCATTAGTCTTTCTACATTTAAGGATTTATCATTAAAGATTACAATATTTCTTTGGATACTCAATATTTAGATGTTATGATTTTATTTTGCATTAAGTTTTTATTGTAATTTTAAAATTATATATGTAAATACAGTAATATCCAAGACGTGTTACAATTATTCTATTTCAAAGAACTTTTATTTGTGATATAGAATTTTTTAGAACATTTGTAAAAAAGTTTATTAATTAATTGAGATTGATAAAATTAAATAACATTATTTTAATTTCTTAATTAATACAGAAACAGTTGCTGTTGTTTTGTAATTGAATTGGAATAGAAAAGGGGTATTAACTAATTGAAATATACTCTCGCTCGATACTTGAAATATTAACTTTTATAAGGATCACAAAAGAAAAGTAAAAAGCTAATAGCACACAATTATGGTTTAGACAAAAGCTTGCATGAGATAACTCTTTATTCACTGGTGATTGTTGTTGAGAACATACATAACATTTTTAGTGTTGCTGATGCAGTTGTTAACAATTTTTATTTTAAGCTGTCAACTGCCTTAAACAAAACAAAAGTGTGGTTCAATTTCCTTGACGATTTCTAGGTAAGCAGAGTTGCAGAGGACGACCATTTCTTGCTTGCACTGGTCTAGCATTCTCAAATGTTTCCTACAACATCAATGAAAAGGTTATAGTTATACTTAATCAATATTTTGATTTAGGTATAATTTGTCTTTTGAAAATTTGAATAAAAAATGCATGTTATATTAGTAGAGGAGTGTTATACTTTAATTGTTATTACTCTAAATTAATAAGTTTTGATAAGTCATCAAAAGAGTTGTTGATTATTATCAGTGTTGTTTATAATTAGATGTTTCTGACTCCACTTTAATCATAAATTAGCCATTTTCCAGCACCATAGATCATATATAAGAATTGATAGCAGTAATTTAAATAAAGTGATGGGTATGTTTCCCACAAAAATATTAATAGTGAAATTAAAAGAAATTCACTTCCTAAATTCTAATATATATATATATATATATATATATATATATATATAATTAAGATTATTAACTATTTGTTAACTTCTTGGGAGAGAAGTGACCAAAAATATTTATTTAAAATTTATAATGAGAAAAAATTCATAAATTTATAATTATTTATTTATTTATTCTATATCATATTATTTTATCAGATGAAGCCACCACTTTTATATTATTTGTTAAGTTTTTTAGAAAAATTAATAAAAATATTTAATACTAATTAACTATATATATATATAAAATAAAAATATTACATTTAATCTAAAACCTTCAAATAATAAATTAATAAATTTGTGATTTTCTTAGAGTCAAACCTTTTTCAAATGAAAAAGTAATTGAAATTTTATAATGAAAACAACAATTTAATTGCTAGAATAATGTGACTGGTGCATTGTTTGTGGTGATGATATCACTGAGAAATGTTTAATTGGCATGATAAATAACTTACATCACCAGCCCCATCAACCGCTGCTCGAAGCAACTTGTTTTGCCTCCTTGAGACTGTTTTGTCCTGAACACAAGATTGAAAGAGTTATTATTAAAATATTACATGTTTTTTTATATATTTTCTTTGTGTATATATATATTTACATTTATTTATTTCCTTTTTCCACTCATTCACTTAGAAAATAAAATGTATATAACATGTTCTAGATTGAAATTAAAATGTTGAAGTGTGAGATTAAAGGAAAAATAAAAATATTCTGCTGAATAAATACTCTAAAAATAATAAAATATTAATATTTTAAAATTTTAATCTACAATTTCATAATATCACATAGGTTTAAGTTTAGAAAAAATTTTCACTAAAATATAAAAGTAAATAAGCTTAATATGGTATGGTGTGAAATTTAAACTTCGTTTTTTTTCTAAATGTTTGTCACAGTTGAATTAATGGATAGTAAAAGAACACACCTCTTTAATGAAAACAGTCCAATGGACATTTTCACTGCAAGGAGGAACTGTAAGAGAGCCATTGTATCTAAAATACTTGTTTCCTGCTATCCCTGCTACTTCTTCTGGGTCAACAATACCTAGTTCTCTTGCTCTGGTCACATTTTCAGCCATCAACTCTAAATCATCTTTTATCTATAAATCAAACAAAAGAGTGAACCACTTTATTAACTTCACAACAATAAATTTACTATAGATTTTGTCTTATCATGTTAAGTCCTACCACAACACATTCCAATTCAATCTCCTAGTGAAAGTTTAGAGTTATCAAATTCTCAAATAACAAAAACTTTAGAATAACTTTAGAGTAACCTGAAAGAATAAATTATTGTTTCATATTAAAAAAATATATATTACTTTCAAATTTCTGTAATAAATTATAATGAATTTATAGATGAGAAAATATCAATTTAACTAAGAATTAAATGTTAGAAATAAAAATAAATTCATTTTAGAATTTATAAACGACTGTAATCCCATTTTACAAATTAATTTTAAAATATTAAATTAGATTTAAAATTTATTCTTTAATATGGTAAAAGAAAAAAGTGTGTATTAAAGATATCTTATTATAAGAAGAATAAATCTAATTTTATAAATCGACTTTGTAATTGAATTAAGATTTAAAGTTTATTTTTTAATAAAAATTAAAAAAATAAATGAAATATTAATAATAATTTTTGTATGATTAAGCTTTTACTTTTTTTTATTTTTTATTATTATTATTATTATAACCATTTGTCTATCATAATATTTTATTTATCGGAACAAACACATGCATGCAGACAGTAACATATATAAATCTCCTGTGTTTACCGTTGATATGAAGTCATCTTCCTTCCCAAGGTTATATAGATTTGCAGTCACTGCAATTTTTTCATCTGAACTGATATGCACCATGTGTAACTCTAGATCATACCTACAATTTGAGAAATAATGGAAATTCTAACTTCAAGATATATTCTATTGGATAATTTTTTTTATACATGTGATTAAAAACAATGTAATAAATGAATAATAAAGAAAAAGCACCTTCTGCCGTTGATTGTGTGTTCAGAGGGAGAGTGCCAATGACCTTGTAGTAGATGGTATTGAGTTCCGTTAATTACGATAAACCCTGCATTCCCAGTCCAGTTTACCTATATTTTCATAAATAAACAAAATGACATGCTTGTTAATTAATCAAGTAAATAATGGTCATGATTACAGTAAGTATACTCTTATTAAGTCTTTGTTTTTGTTTTAGTTAGATAACCTATATTTTATACATAACATATTATTAACAGAAAATTTTGAATGTATAAGAAATTAAAGTTCTTGAAATATAAAAAAAAATGAAATTTATTGTAAGAAAAATAAAAGTTATAAATATATTTTTAAATGCAAATGGACAAAATAAGAAAAATAATATTATAAAATACTGATAACTATATTTTAATTATGTATAAAAAATTTATTAGTATAATATATAAGAAGATACCTAGACAAATTATTTCTATTCTAATTGGTTTCTCATCTTAATTATGAATGAAATTTACTATTTTTAAATCATTAATAATACAAATGTTTTATTTTCATTTATTTCAAATTTTTTTAGAGAGTTAAATTATATTTGACCCTTCCTCCTGTATATCGAAAACTAGGAGTTTTTAATGGTAGGGTACGCTAGTTTTCTTTATAAAAACAATTGAATTTTTATAATTTTATTTCCAACATGTGATAATATGAATTTGTTAAAAATTTAAATGTAAAAGTGAAAATAAAAGTTTTACATTAAATTAAATAAAATGATAAGATTAAATTATATAAAAAGAAAAAAAAATCATAAATATTAAATTTTAAAATTTTATATTAAAAATGATGTCATCTTTTTTTATATATTTTTTTTAAGAAAATTTTTCAACAAAATTTAAATAAAATATTAATTTTTATTTAAAAAAGGATAATTTTTTTTAAGAAATAAAAACTAGCATATTATATACTTTTTGTTTATAGAAATTAAACATGTAGAATTTACCTCAAAAAGCCAACTAAACCACTTGAGGAAGCATAGTTATCGTATATGACAACTAATTTAATTTAATTTAATTTAATTTTATTTTATTTTATATAGAAAGTATAATTTGAAATGTTTTGAGTTATACTTTTCTTACAAAATTAATTTATTAAGATAAGATATAGTGAGTGACATGATAAATTAAACTGATATAAGCTTAGACATTTAGATGAGTTGCTTACCATTATGTCATGTTCGGAACTAATAAGAGTGGCGTTTGCAGGTTGATAGTTCCTTTGAATCCCAGAAATGTAGACCAGATCCGCCCTAAGTGTGCGGAGGTCAATAGGAGATTGTCTCATCCCATCTCTACACAAAGGCCACGTATTTCCCCAGTTGAGTGGCCCATTTGGGCTTGAAAGATCGTAGTTAAACTCCTCTGCATTTCTCACAATAACTTATTTTAACTCTACTTTCTACACATGTTTTAAATATATATTATTTATTCTTATTTTCTCTCAGTAAAATGCTTTCAAAATAATAGGTTTTCAACAAAGCTCATATTTAACATATTTCTTACCAGACGTTGCTGGGGAGAAGAGTAAAACAATGAGAATGGACAAACTCTGAGCAAAGGCTTTGATATCCATGGCACCATCCATTTTGCGTAATTGTAATTTGTGTATTGGGTCGTGTAGCTATGTTTCCTTTTATAGAGGTTAACTCTTCGAAAGTCTAATTAAGTGAACACATTGGATTTCAACATGTTTCTATTTTCTTTAGTTGACTTCTAAGCATGCTATTTAGTTAATCTTGTAAGAAAATTAAGAAAAATACATTCAAATGTTCAAAATATATGAAACTCAATTATCTCATCTATACATCCAACTTTTGCCACACCTAAAAATGTAACAATGAAAAAATAACTATTAATTTATAAGCACCCTATACCAAAACATAATACCAATAACTGCTAGTTTATTTCTAATTTATTTTCTGTTACTTTTTAATAATTTTTAATTATATTGGTTATTTTAAACGTTTCACTATCTACACTATTTATTATTGTTTTTAATATTATACTTCAAAATTTAATTAAATTATATTTTCTTGCCAGAAAAGATATTACTCTTTAAAATATTTTGATCATTATACTTTATTTTAAAAACAATATGATAAACATGTGATATCTACAATTGTAAAAATTGAAATTTTCTTTTAGACATATATGATTTTTAATAAATAAAAATGAAAAAGTTACTTTAATAGGATATATTAGTTTTATTCTTTATTTTATTATAATTTTATCTTTAAAAAATTCTTTCTTTATTCTCTAAATATTCAACTGATCAAGTTATGTGTTTTTATAACAAAATAGATTTTTAAAAATATTGTATAGAGTTAACAAAATTAAACAAATTATATATATTTCTATAAAGGTGGCTGAGAGTTGACCAAAAGAAGTTCATTGAAATTTTGATGGAGGTAAGATTTTAATTTCCTATAAGTAGTTCATTATATGTTCTTCTTTTCTATTGAATTGAAAATCTAAAAGCATTGCTTAAATATGTGGTAATATTGTTATTTATCTATGTAGTAACTGCTAAGTTATTGTATAGCTAATAGGCATAATAGGTTAAGGTAGAAAGAGTTTATCATAATATTTATTTCAATTGAATATTGACTTAGAGATCTTAAATGTAACGTTGTTAATAGATGTACATGGTGGAATATAATTATATATATATATATATATATATATATATATATATATAATCTTTGAAAAATTGGTGTATGATTTTAAAGGGACAATATAATAAATATTTGGACTAACGTGTATATTCATGCGAGAAAACATATTATATGAACTATGGTTTAAGACTTGAGTAATAGAAATAGAATTAATAATTACTATATTTTTGCATATGTAGAACTGTTCAAGTCTAATTTGTTATAAAAAGTATATATATATAGAACTATATATTATGTGAGATATTATGTTGTGTTTTATTTAATTAGTTACTTCACTTTTGTGTTTTATAAACTTTTATAATTTTATTCATATTATACCTGATATTACATCTAATAGTTATGGTAAAAGAAAACTACAAATATTTGTTTAATATTTATAATCTATATATACTATTGTGTGTTTTCTAAGATTACAATAAGTATCTATTTTTATTTTATTTTAAAATTAACTAAAAATATTTCAAGATTAGTAACAGAATAGAAAATATACAAATCCAATAATTGAAATTAATAATAAAATAATTAAACCATAAATAAAAACAGAGCCTTAAAAACATTACGTTGATGGTTAAAACAAAAACACCCAACACTACATCATAAAAAAAGTTACTCAAGACTATTTCTTTGAGCAATTGATGAGAATAGCTATTAACCATTTGTAAAGTAAATAGCTAAATAAATATACATTTTTTAGTACTTTTTGATAGAACCTAATAATTTTTTTTGTATTATTTCTTCTAATTTTTAATAGATTGATGTTTTTTAAAATTCTACTTAAAATTACAGTATACGAGTTAATACAACAATAAAAATCCATAGATTATAGACAATGCAGAAAACTTTTAAATGTTAAATATGATTTTAATTTCTCAATTCTCTACAATTATTTTCGTAGTTTTTTTTTTAAAATACGTATAAACTAGTTCTTTGAAAACATATTATTTTAATCATTTCAAAATTAATCCTTTAAAAAAATATAATTATTTTTTTAATCTTTTTAAAAAATACACTTGTTTTCTGGTAAGACCATTTTAGTCCATCGTGCAAAAGTTCCTCGCGTCGTTTTTCTTTATAAGCTCCCTAAGATCTTGCTTATAGAATATTTGTTAAGTTTATATTTTATTTTATATCAAATAAGATTTTTTATTTACTTTATTTCAACATATTCTTTTTATATTATCTTGTTGTTGTTGTTACTTATTTTTATAAACGTAAGTAATATATTGTTATATATATATATATATCAACAAAATATAAGAGTTAATTTTATGTAGTTACATCTAAAAAAAATTAGTCTACTCATGTATGTAAGAGAAGGAAGAAATGATACAAAATGAAAAAATTATATTGATGAGTCATGGATGCATAAAGAAAGTTTGAGATTGTATGTGTAAGAAAGTTCTTTTTTTCCAACATCTAGGTTTGAATCTTTTTTATATGAACTTGTCTCAATTATTCTTAAAATCATTTTTAAAATAACTCATTAAAGTTCCATCAAACTTCTCATACTTAGCCTTATAAAACTCACTTTCAATCTTAGAATTCTCACACTCAACTTTCAAATTTTCAATCAAGAATGCTAAATTTGACTTTGAAACTCAAAGTTTGCTTTCACGATGAGCTTGACTTCATCCTTCAAGAGTTTTTCTACCAATTTTTTCAATTCTATCTCTTTTTTTGCAAAAAGAAAATAAATTTTTAGTAATATATTTAAGAAGATAAAATATTAAATATACCCTAATTAATGATAGGACGATCATCAAATTTGATTAAAACAATGCTTTAAATAAGATAAATGCTCTAAATATAAATATATAAAACATTTATCAATTGTAGATTCGAAACTCTAACTCACTAGCACGTTGTTGCCTTATTCACTTAAAATCTCTCTCCCTTATCTACATTTTGGGCACATAAAAGAGTTCTTGACCAATATTTTTCAACTAGATTAAGGTCACAAGAAATTAGTGAAGAGCAGATCACATATACTAGATTAGAATCTCGTTCAGGTAAGTGGTTTGGTGTCTTTTTCATGTTGAAGTGGTTTTCCTTTTTTCTTTGTTGGTTGAAAATTTAAAAGGAAACTCTGTCCATATAGTGTGTAGTTGGAAGCTTACCTAAACTAAATAAAGTGGGAAGCGAGCTTCGAGTTGCTGTACTTTAATCTAGTTAAGAGGAATTAACAATTATTCATAAAATGGTTGTTAGGAATAAACGATTGAACTAAGAATTACGATAGTCGTGTAGTATTATGGTATTATGTTGATAAATATGATAAAATAAGTTGTTGTAGACTATTGCATACATTGTTGGGTACTCATAGATGTGTAAGATCATTATGGAAGTGTAGAAAACGTGATGAATGTGATTGGTTGAGTTAAATAGGGAAACTCTCTGCCCTTATATCGCTCAAGCGACATAAGATTGGTCAAATGATGGGCAAGAGGTGGATAACCATTACCTCCACCGCTTTTGGTCGCTTAAGCGATGGACTGGTTGCTCGAGCGACAACTCATGTTGCTCGAGCGACAACTCATGTTGCTTAGGTGATGGTGGTAGCTCAAGAAAGGGAGATGTCGATGCTATTCTCTCTCCACTACAATTACGTTGCTCAAGCGATGGGTTGTTCGCTCAAGCAATGGGAGGAGTCTTATAATGGATTGCTCTTGGTCTCAATAACTCTCAAATGATAGGTTGGACGCTCAAGCAATGGGAGAAGTCTAAGGATAGGGTGATCTTGACCTTAATATTGTTTAGGTGATACGTGGTCGTTTGAGCAATGCAAGAGACTTGGGAATGGGATACTCTCAGCCTTGATATTGCTCAAGCGATGAGGTGATATGAAGGTGAGTTGTTATATATAAGTGTGGTTGCTCAAGCAATGAGAGTTTTATGGTGTGAATAATCTCAGTTTATAAATGGTGATGTTATGATATGACAATGACAATTGTATGCTTATATGTATGTATGGTGATTTTATGTTGTATATGAGATATGATGAATATATATTGTATATGAGATATGATGAATATATATATATATATATATATATATATATATATATATATATATATATATATATATATATATATATATATATATATGTGTGTGTGTGTGTATGTGTGGTCGTTAAGATGCATGATATTGATGATATGCATGTTGTTAACTTATCAACAAGTATGTTGTTAGTGATATTGCTCATAATTGTATATATGGCTGTGGTATATACACTTATGAGGGTTAAATCCCTTGATAGCTGATTGATGAAGCCGTTTATGAGTAGTGATTGATGGCCCTTTTTAGATGGTGGTACATAATCAGGGTGGTATTGTACATTAGGTAATGGTGGCAAACATGACAATTCATGGATAAGAGGTATCCTAACTTCATTGATTGCCTAGTTACATAAACCGAACATCAGGTAGTGAGAAGAAGTTGGGACAAACTTACAGTTGGCTCATGGAATAGATGTACATCTAGCTTTGGATAACGTATGTTTTGTGTTACCTTGACCTAGTTCATTTGGAGTAAGGTATTAACCTTTAATGAAACTTGTTTATCAAGAATAAAGTCTTTCGAAAGAAGTCTTATATTTTAGTCATGATGTGTAAGGTGACTAAATATAGAATTTGTGATATCATTTATTGGAATGATTACATACTTAATATCAATACATGGTTATTGTATATAGAATATAAATTTATTTGGATTATGATAATTTTATCAACTCATCTTATTATATGTGAATTACACTTCTATAATTACATCATATACTATAATAGACTTTTCAACCATTACAATTAAAAATGAACAAACTTTTATAAAGATGTAGATATATGAATTTACATTATTAGATAATTATGTATTAGAATTCTTAATCTTGATGTATTTTGAAATATGTGGTCTTGTTATATATATAGATGCTAGTGAGAAACATATATTATTATACAAATAAGCTGACTAGTATTATAGGTATTTAGACAAATTGGGGCGTTACATAATTTAATTTAAAACCAAAATTGTAATCACTCTCAAGAATATATTTTCACCCTAACATAAAATTTAAAATTTATATAAAATATTATATAAACATATTTTTTCCCACAGTAGACTCTTCAATATGTAATTTTATCAAACACTTAAAATGACAATACAACTGGCAAAAGAGACTATAAAGGATTATGCCAACCAATGTTTAATTTTTGAGGAAGGGTATATGCCAACCAATGACTTTTTCAGATCGGATATAACTATTCATCTTTTTATTTGTCCTTATTCTTATTTGTTTATCTTTTGAACAGTCCGTAATTTGGCCCACAAAGCATTAAAAAAGAAGGTAGGAAAAGGAAGTAGGAAAGTGTGTGTCCATCGTAGAGTTTGGGCACAAAGTTATGATTTGATTAGAAAAATATTCCTTTCTATGACGTAAGAAGCGAAGACTCTGCATTAAAAAATGTTAAAGTAGAAGAGTATAAATATTTAAAATCAGTAATTTGCATTGAAAAATAGAGAATAGGGGGAATCTGCAAGGCATTGTTAATATTGGGAGACAATGACAAGTCCTTACTCTTGAGGGTACTTGTTAGTGACTGATTAGATTTGGTGAAAAAATTTCTAAGAAAAAGGGTGTATAAGAAAAAGGATGACGGGTCTTTATTTTTCTTTTATATATTTTAATTTTATCATTTTTATTCAATATGAAACTTTATGTCTATTTTCACACTTAAATATCTAATAAGATTAGCCAAAGCTAGTTATCATGAAATAATATGGGTGATTTTAGACAACTCATTGTTAAAAAGTTATTAGGTAATTAATACCAAACTATGCGTGTTTATTGGGTAATATATTTTGAATATCAATGATAAAATAATTCCAATCTGGCAACTCACTAGTACCCTGTACGTTTGTATTCACTGCATTTGGATGCTTCGACCAAATGTTATAAGTTCCATTTAATTTAGGGTTTAGTATGTTTTTAAGTTTTTTTATTCCTATTTTTAAAATTAAAATTTTAGTCTTTAAATAAAATATTGACTAATGTTAGTCTTTGATTTTTTTGTCAAGATTTTAGCTGTAATGATATGATATTATGTTTTAGAAAAGTGTGTATAATAATTTTAAAGAGCTAATTACATTTAGTAGTACATGCTAATGATCTAAATAAATTAATAATTTATTTTAGGTACTGTGTTGAATTTGTGTTTTAATTATGAAAAAAGAGTGAAAATAGTGGTTTTGGGTGAATATAATACTAATACGAGACTTTGGGTTTTTAGTTTTGGGCTGTAAATAGTTTCAAATTCAAAAGAAATTGGGTGGAGGTGAACTTAGTTGGTGTAGGGAGTACAAATAGAAATGCGGTGAAGGTATTAGTTTTGTTTAGAAATACATAACATTTGAAGAAATGATTGGATAAATGAAGCATGTGTACAAATTTCACCGTTCTTAATAAAAGATACCCAAAGAACTCTGAATATATATTATTATATATTAACTGATAAATTAAAATACTATGTTATACATTATATAAATCACAAAAATTTAAAAAAAAAACTTTATCTACAACTATCATTGTTTTGTAATATTTTTTTTCTTAATTTAGAAATCGATCAATATTTTTTTAATTTTACAATTAAATCAGTCAAACGTGATATTAAAGTATTCAAATATAATAATTATGTGTGTATGAGTTTCCCATAATCACATCTGAACAAGAAAAGATGTAGTATGATTCTCCATATATTAAAGTTATCTTCTTTAGAAATTATACAAGAAAACTTTATAAATTCGTTTATTAAATTAATTTTAGCTTATGAAAACTATTAAATGTTATTTTCATTTTTTTCTTATTTTTTCCAGTAAAATACTTAAAGAGAAATTTGTCTGAATAAATATAATATAAAAATTATAATCTTAAGTCATTTAAATAAAAATCAGTTACTTTTAGTTAGTCTATTTATTCTTTAAGTTAAATAAAATTAGGTTAATTTGATCCTATAATTATGAACCGACCTATTTTTAAAATAATAATATATTATTAAAACATATTAAAAAGTAATAATTCCATGAGAAAGCAAGACACCGCTGATGGGTTGTCTGGGCCTCCAGCCCATTTGAACAGGATATTGGGTTCAAGAAGGCAGCTCCTGTAACCCATCAGAAGTACTAGTTTGGATCAAGGAAAAACATAGAAGAAGACCAAAAAAAAAACACCACAAGACAAATACAATTAGGCTCATTCTTTTTACACCTAAAAAAAACTAAAATTACTAAATCATTCCTGCATCCCCTCTCTCATGTTGGATTTCTTTGATATTCTGCAAAATCTTTTTCCAGCAATTTCCCATATTGTGTAATTTGATAATGACTATATATTCAAGTTTTTTTTTTATGATTTTAAGTCAATCATTCTAAACAACATTTAAATATTCTCTAATAGAAATATTCTCTTATGGAAATATTTCTCGTATTTATACATTTTTTAAGGAAATATTGCTAATAATATGTTAAAAATATTGTTAAAATACTCATGCTAAGATGCTTTCTATGTAAACACTAGCCATATCTGTAATTTAGTACTTTAGTAAATTAGTTATGCAAGCATGAATCAATTTCAATGGATACATTTTATTATTATAATTATTTATCATGAAAAGGAAAATTAATCATAGCATGTATTTAAAGTAATTATATAACAAATGGTCTCGATTAAATTTAATAAATTCACTAAAACTGAAAATAAAATATATCTAAATTTATTTTTTGAAAAATTGGAAAAAAATATAAAGTATGAACAATAGAACACTTCTTAGATTTAAAAGAAATAAATAGTTTTGGTATAAGACTTATATATCGTGATACAGTGTGGTTTTAAATTATTAACATCATTTTAAAATATCAAAATATATTATTAAAGTAAAGATAAAAATGATAAATTATATAATAAACGTATAAAAAAGTATATATTATTATTATTATTCAACTAATTACAAATCAATATGATGAGAATTATTTGTTAAACTAAAAAAAACTTAAATGCTCAGTAAAAAAATATTTTATAATAGGATTAAATATATTTTTAGTTTCTGAACTATTTGTCAAAATTGTGTTTCATTCTTAAGATAAACTTTAAATTTATTTCGTCCTTATACTTTATAATCAGGTGTAAATGATCATTGATGACAAATAAAAATATCTTTAAGAAAAAGAAAATAAAAAAAAATAAAGGAAAAACTAAAAGAAACTTAATAGACGAATGATATTCAAATAGAAACTATGAAAAAAAAAAGATAAAAAAAAATTCTACACATCATCAAGAATTGTGTACACAAATTTATAAAACATAATAATAAAATAAGTCAAAAGTTTATCTCCAAAACAAAATACAATTTTGACAAATAATTTAAAGACTAAAAATATATTTAACCTTTTATAATATTATTAATTTTTTGTCTTTAATTGTTACATTTTGTAAAGTTAATCAATTATAAATTAATAATAAATATGTAATTATTTTCACTTTAGATATAAATATAAAAAACTATTTTCAAATTGTTCTTCATTGAGAACGACACCTGCCTACACAACAAAAAAGAGAGACAACCAGAAAGTATATATAATATACTTGAGGCACAGACAACACTGTGCATACACTTCTCAAAACTAAAAATAAGAAACATGTTTTTAGTTTTGAAAAGAAAGGTAAATTGATTTTAAGGTGTGAATCATGTGTATTTCTTTAAATGACGTTTGGAAACGAAAGATTAACAATTTGCGAACATTCCAAAGAAGTTCTTTAGCAGAAGCATAATATCTTGTAGGTGATAATAAATACTTCCTATATTTAAAAATCATATTGTTTTTCAATTATTAGAATCAATTAGGAGGAAGCAATGTTAACAAAATCTAGACAAACAAACATAATCTATTTTTATATTTTTCATATTATAAATATTTTTAAATAAAAAATATATATTTTTACCTTGGTATTATGACATAGTAGGAAATCTTTTCAATTATTACTCACGTTAAGATAATTCTTTGAAGTGCATGCAGACATTTTTATGAGTTTCAAAGACGAAGAAGGAAAATTCAAGGCTGAAATTAGAAACGATGTAGAGGGAATGCTAAGTTTGTACGAAGCATCATACTTGACCTTGGAAGGAGAAAGTCTTTCGGAGGCAAATGCATTCTCAAGAACACATCTCACGAATTTAATGAAAGAAGGATTAAAATTTAAAGTTTCTTCTCAAAATACTTTATTCACTATAGTTTTAAATTATTAACATTATTTTAAAATATATTATTAAAATAACGATAAAAATGATAGATTATATGATATATTGCTGCTTGTTGTTTTTCTGTTTTAGGCTCCGTTTTTCTTTTGGGTCTAAGGCCCATTTATTCCTTCTTGTATATATATATATATATCCTGTTTACGTAAATATAACAACACATGCAACTTTTCTGAAAACACGTATACACTGTTCATCTTCTTCTCCAACGAAACAATTTTTTCGTTTTCGTTTTCTTCTTCTTCCTAATGATTCTTCGATATGGTATCAGAGCGGGATAATCCTGCTCTGCTTCCCTATGTGTCTTTTTCATTCTTTTATCCTCTTTATTGTTCTTTTCTTCTCCCCTGTTTTTTCTTTCTTTTTCAGAATGAACAGTAAAGATTTCGATCAATCTCAGAATCCTTCGAGCCCCTTTTATCTTCATCCAGGAGAGAATCCTGGTATGATACTTGTTACTCCTCCTTTAAATGATACGAATTATCACTCTTGGAGCAGAGGGATGAAACGGGCTCTTTTATCCAAGAACAAGGTGAAATTCATCAATGGAGATATTACTGAACCAGCTAAAAGTGATTTTTTATTTGACGCCTGGGAGCGCTGCAACATGATGGTAATTTCTTGGATAACTCGTACGTTAACACCACAAATATGGCAAAGCACAATTTACATAGACAATGCTCAAGAGTTATGGGAAGATTTAAGAGAAAGATTCTCAAAAGGTGACCATTTCCGTATTTCTGATTTGATTCAAGAAATAAACTCTATCAAGCAAGGAGAACGCAATATTACAAAATACTACACGGATTTAAAAGTTCTTTGGGAAGAACTTGAATTCTTAAGGCCCATACCAGAGTGCAAATGCAATGTCAAATGTTGTTGTCATGTAAATAAGACAATTACAGATTATAGAGAGTCGGAGTACGTTATGTGTTTCTTGAAAGGTCTTGGTGAATCTTACTGCAATGTTAAAACTCAAATTCTCCTCATGGAGCCGCTACCTGGGATTGACAAAGTTTTTTCGCTTGTTCTTCAACAAGAAAGACAACTCAACGAAAACAATTATTGTGATGTCAAGATCCTTAGCAGCAACACAAATCAATCACGCTGGAAACCGCAAGTATGTGAAAATTCTCAATTCAATTCTCAGACTAATACATGGAAATTTCAAGGAAGAGGGCGAGGAAGAGGTAAGCAATGTTCTTATTGTCATAAACCCAATCATACCGTGGATGAGTGTTATTCCAAACACGGATACCCACCTTGGATGAAACAGAGAAGCAAGAATGTTATTAATCAGATCAACACTGAGAACAATTCATATTGCGTCAATGAAAACAAGAATTCTGAACATCGTCAAGGTGAAAACAATCAAAATGGTGAATCTTTATCTTCTAAACAGATACGACAATTATTAAAAATTCTGCATAATTCTGAAAACAAAAAGACCAAATCAACGTGGCTTCCGGTGAGTCTTATACTCAGCAAAACACACAAGGTAATATCACTGAAAACTCTTGGATTTTGGATACTGGAGCAACCGATCATGTTACTCACATAAAAGATTCCTTTATTAGCTTTCATAAAATTAGACCAATACATGTGAAATTGCCAAATGATACATATGCTATTGCAAACTATGCTGGAATGATAAAACTTACGAAGCATCTTACTCTATACAATGTCTTGTTTATTCCCGAATTCATGATCAATGTTATATTTGTTCAAAAAACTTATTGATTCCTCGAATTGTCAAGTGCTTTTCTCACATAGAACATGCCAGATAATGGAGTTGAATACCTTGAAGACGATTGGATGTGCTAATCTTCAGGGAGGGCTATACTATGTATGTAAAGAATTCAACAATGGTAAACATGATGAGAAAAGAGTCAACAATTTTTCCACTCATGAAGATCGTGATTTAGATATTTGGCACTGTAGACTTGGCCATCCATCAGATAAGATTCTTAAACACATCTGTAAAAACATACATGATATAAAGTACTCTGAAAACAGATTATGTGAACCTTGCCATCTTGTGAAACAACATAGAATGCCCTTTCCTATAAGCAATAGTGTTACTTATCACATGTTTGATCTTGTCCATATGGATATATACCTTTAAGTATCACATCTTTGCATGGCCATCGTTATTTTTTGACTGTGGTGGACGATCATACCAAACACACTTGGTTATACTTAATGAAAGCTAAATCAGAAATCAGACAACTTATGCATAAATTTGTTACTTATGTTCAAAATCAATTTAATAGATCCATAAAAATTATTAGAACCGACAATGGTCAAGAATTTGATTACAAAGATTTCTATGAAAGACTTGGAATAATTCATCAAAAATCCTGCATAGAAACACCTGAACAAAATTCTGTAGTGGAGAGAAAACACCAACATATTCTTAATGTAACAAGGAGCATATTATTTCAATCCAAACTTCCAAAGATATTTTGGTCCTATGATGTATCACATGTTGTTTTCTTAATAAATAGGCTACCTTCATCTGTGATTGGTTTTAAAAGTCCCTATGAAATGCTTTATAAGAATAAACCTGATATGCTTAATCTCAGAATTTTTGGTTGCATTTGTTTTGCCTCAACAATTCAAAACGGACGTAGAAAACTTTATGCTAGAGCTAGAAAATGCATATTTCTTGGTTTTAAGGTAGGAATAAAAGGTTATGTTGTCATGGATATTAATAGTAGAGAAATCTATGTTTGCAGAGATGTCATATTTTATGAACATTTTTTTACAGATATACAAACAGATAAAGATTATTGCATTGAAGACACTGATAAAAATATTGACAGTTTTTTATTTGATATACCTATCAATCATATGCATGATTCTCATCAAAATAATGAAAATAAGATAAGAGAATTCAATTAAGAAAATATAATTCATAGAGATGAAAACACTGATAAGGATATGCATGATATTCATCAAGATACTGAAACTGAGATGAGAGAAATTATAGAAGAAAATGTAGTTCGCAGATCTAACAGAAGTCATAGGGCACTTGAATTTTTAAAGGATTATCATTGTCAAACATACAACTTAAATTCTATCCAAGATAACAATAATATACGATTTCCTATAACTAATGTGATGTCTTACAAAGATGTTTCATCAAATCAATTGAGATATGCTTTGTCCATTTCTTCTCATTCTGAACCCAAAAGTTATAAGGAAGCATCTCAAAGTACTGAATGGCAGATGGCCATGGCAAATGAAATCAAAGCTTTGTAAGATAATAAGACTTGGTACATTACTGAATTGCCTCCTGGTAAGAAACCTATCGGATGTAAGTGGGTATATAAAATCAAATACAAATCAAATGGTGAAGTTGAAAGATACAAAGCGCGTCTCGTCGCCAAAGGATACAGTCAACTTGAAGGAGTGGATTATCTTGATACTTATTCACCAGTTGCCAAACTCACGACTGTTCGCCTTTTACTTGCTATTGCTGCCATTAAAAAATGGCATCTTGAACAATTGGACGTAAACAACGCATTCCTCCATGGAGATTTACAAGAAGAAGTCTACATGACCGTGCCAGAGGGAGTTCAAATTGCAACACCCAATCAGGTTTGTAGATTAACCAAGTCTTTGTATGGAATGAAACAAGCAAGTAGGCAGTGGTTTGCCAAACTTGCTACTTTTCTGAAGAATAATAATTTCATACAATCCACATATGATCATTCATTAGAAGTAACTCACATTCTTTTCTTGCCTTACTTGTTTATGTTGATGATATTATATTAGCAGGAAATGATATAATTGAAATTAGAAACATTAAGAAATCCTTAGATGATGCTTTTAAGATTAAAGACTTGGGAGAACTAAAGTTTTTTCTTGGTTTTGAGATAACATGATCAAAGGAAGGTATACATCTATGCCAGCGAAAATATACTCTTGATCTACTTGCAGATGCAGGCATGCTAGCCGCCAAACCAGCAAAAACTCCCATGGTCAAAACTTCAAAATATCTATTTGAATAGGATAATCCCGTTCATGAACCAGAAGCTTATCGGAGGCTCATTGGACGTTTGTTATATCTAACAAATACCAGACCAGATATATGTTTTGTTGTGCATTTCCTTAGCCAATTCTCTCAATCCCTTCAATTTACCATCATCAAACTGCTCATCATATTTTGAGGTATTTAAAGACAGCTCCATCACAAGGTCTCATATTTTTTTGTAGTTCTGTTTTACAGTTGCAGGCATTCAGCGATTCTGATTGGGCAGCTTGTCCAAATTCACGAAAATCCATCATTGGTTTTTGTATATACCTTGGAAACTCCTTGATTTCATAGAGATCCAAGAAACAGAGCACGGTTTCACGTTCTTCTTCTGAGGCAGAGTATCGTGCCCTTGCATCTACAGTTTGTGAAGTACAGTGGCTAACCTATCTCCTACATGATCTCTGCATAAATTCCACAACTGCCAATCTTTACTGTGACAATCAAGCGGCACGACAAATTTCCATGAATCCAGTGTTTCATGAACGCACAAAACACATCGACATAGACTGTCATGTCGTAAGAGAAAAGCTTCAAAATAATCTCTTCCACCTTTTTCCCATTTCAACAAGTGAACAACCAGCTGATATTTTTACAAAGGTGGTAGAAAAAAAAACATATTCAAAACGCATGTTAGCAAGCTTGGGATTTCAAATTTATATCCACCAGCTTGAGGGAGGGTATTGTTGCTTGCTGTTTTTCTGTTTTAGGTTCCGTTTTTCATTTGGGTCTAAGGCCCATTTATTCCTTCTTGTATTGCAACTTTTCTGAAAACACGTATACACTGTTCATCTTCTTCTCTAGCGAAACAGTTTTTTCGTTTTTGTTTTCTTCTTTTTCCTAATGATTCTTCGATATGATAAACGTATAAAAAAGTATATATTATTATTCAACTAATTACAAATCACTATGATGAGGATTATTTGTTAAACTAACACAGCTTAAATGCTTAGTTAAACAATATTTTTATTATATTTTTTGTCTTTTATTGGTACATTTTGTAAAGTTAATCAATTTTAAATAATAATAAATATGTAACTATTTTCACTTCAAATATAAATTTTATAAAATGTATTTATCAATAATATATATATATATATACATGTGTGTATAATTATGTGTTGTGTTTATAGAAGAAACAATGACTAACGTTATGTCAAAATTTATTTTATTTCACTTTTTTCTTCTTGAAATTAAGATTATTGATAGAATTTAAAGTAAACATTCTAACTAATGAATTATAGAAACTAATATAGTGAAAAAATGAAATGAATAAAGAAAAAAAGAGAGAGTTTGTAGTAGAAAATATAAACAAAAATAAGGATATAATATGTTTATTATAATATTTTTAATTTAATTCAATTTATTATATACACATTTTAGATAAAAATTATCGTAAAAAAATAATTAGGACGGTCAAAATAAATTTAGTCTGATGGAACAACTTGCATGGTCTATGATTTAGATTAGGTTACACTTTAAAAATAATGACTTAAATAAAAATATGATTTTATTTAGTCAGATGCATTTGGTTCGAGACCTATATGGGTCAAAGTCAAGATGATTCACAAACTAATGAGTTGATCTGCTTTTTCTTTTATGTTAATTTTTTATTTTATTTTAATTACATGTGATATTATAGATGTGAGACATTAATAAAATTGGTTATTAGACCAATGTGTGTATGTGGAAGACAAATAATAAATATATTGTGAAAGACCATCAACACCTAAGGTATAATGCCATCCAAAGTATATGTACCTTCACGCCTAAAGGACCATCAACACCACTCATATAAGGTTACATCAACTACCTATCAAAAACTTAAACCCTCATGAGTTGGTATATTACGACCATATATTTGCTATAAGCAATATCAACAAAATATCTCCTTAATAAACCAATAAAATACATATAATCAATATCATTATAACCACCAATATATATATATATATATATATCATCGAACCTTATGTAGAACATAAAATTATTATGCATGCATGATGTGAATCTATCATACTAAGAGATTAACGAAAGAAAATATTAGAATTATTTCTAACTGATAAATCTAGTGAGCATTTACTACTTTAAATTAAAAAATTAATAGATAAAAATTTAAAGCTTTAATCAAAAATTTAAATTCAAATTACAAAATATTAAAAATTAATTTAGAAATCATAAAATTATAATTGTTATCTTGATCGCATATGACCCACTTATCATCATCGGTTAATTTTTTTTTTTTTGAGAAATAGGCCTCTCCTATCCGGAGATAAATAGGCTTCTCCTATTCGTAGATAGCTCTTAAGGACATAAGTTATTTTAATTTTTCTAATTTATTTAAATTCAGCAACTTTTCTAAAATAGTTCTACATTTTCATAAATAAGATAAATCATTCTTCCCTAATAATTCTTATCGGAGCTGGGTTTGTGGTGTCCCTTGTGATATGTATGAGATAGAAATTGGACAATGGAGAAATGGTCGAGGCACCTGCAACGTGATATGAATGTGTGATGTGATTGTGATAACATGATATGGATTTGTGGTGTGATGTGATGTGATATAAATGAAGCAAAAATTGAACCTTTATTTTTTTTTCATAATTATTGGACATATTTAAAATTGATTAAGGTTAAAATGGCTAAGAATAGTAAAAATATCAACATAGGATATAAAATGACGGTTCAAAATAGATTTTTTATCCTAAATCCTTCCTATATTACAGTTATAGTTGAAAGCCTATTAAATTATTTTTATTATCATTAACAGTCTAAGGAAGAAGGTGAAGAAGTAGGAAAAGGCTATAAGAACAATATATATGAAATATAAATACTATAAGATAAGTGTTGTCCCTATTTTCTAATTAAATTTAAAATTTATCTTTAATATTATATAATGATATTTCGTTAATTTAATAATAATATAAATTATTTTGATAACTCTAATTATAGTTATAATATAATATATATATATATATATATATATATATATATATCGAACATATATAAAATTAACTAATTTTTACATTAATTAAGAAATGATAAATTAAGTTTTTGAATGAATGAGATTTCGTCAATACTTTTATTCAGTTATTAAATACATAAAAAAATACAAATCACTACAATTTAATGACAAAGTGGTCATTCATTTAGTATAAATTCGTTCGTAAAATTATATTTCAGTAATAAATGGTCCTGCAAAATGTAATTATAAGTCTTTTTACATATTCAAGGTATAAATAAGATTTTTCTCGTTTTGTTTAATAATTACACTAATACATTGTAAACCACATGAAAAATAAAGTTTGTATAAAAATCATCTATTAAAACTTAATATGAAAGAAAGTTATGGAAAGTATAATTTCAATAAGTTGACCTTTTAAAATAATATTGTTGAATTAGATTAAAATAAATTTATATTTAAGTTTTTTAGTTGTTTATAACTAATACTAAGGAAGTAACAGAACAAACATATTCATAAAGACTTTTAAAAAATATTAAAAATTGAAATTATATTTTCGTAAACTAATTTACAGAAATTCTTCCATACAATTTTTACAATCTACGTGTAAATTTATTTTACATTATGGAAAGATTAATTTAAAATATTATTTTAAATATATCCAAATCAATTTTTATGACTATAAATAAGAGTGATCGTTTTTTTTTCTATTTAACTAATTTATCAAAAACAAGTTGAGATAAATTAATGTATGAGTTAATAAATATGGTTAGTCTAATATAATTATAGATTTGTAAGTTTATAAAAATTAAAAAGTAATAAGAAATCTAGAAAATCTTCTATTTATTCTTTAGTTCTAAATTAAATATTTTATAAAAACAAAAATTTACAACAAATAAAAGATTAAAAAATTTATTAATTTATTAATTATTATTTATTATAAATAAATAAGAAAATATAGTAGAAAATAATAAATTAAAGTGAAACATCAACTAAAATCTGAATATATATTTATAATATAATGATAGTATAAGTTGTTTAAACATTACTTTACAATTATTTTATTAATATTTTATAATTAATTTATTGTGTATTTAATAAAATAATACATATTTATTTTAGATTTATTTTCTTATTTATAAACATATAATATTGATGGATGAAATAACAAATGAATAAGAAAATAATCTAAAGTGACCTATGAGATAGATTAAGGGGAAAATAAAGTTGAGCTAATGAAAATTTAATGATGTTTTGATAGGGTAGGTTTCTACAAGCCTGATTTGGGTTTCTTCTGAAGGTGAGGGTTCTATATATAGAGGGAAGACACTCTCATTGGTGAGCATATATTTGATACTACACATACGTAGTGTAACCTTTAGACTGAACACACCATGGCAAGTCATGTATGGAGTCTTCCCTATTGCTTGTCTACCACACAAACTGGTGACGCCAACAAACACCATGCCCCATTTAGAACTCCACCTAATTTCAAACCCAGTTCTTTTACTCATGAATTTATCCACTCCCTGGGAAACAATCTTGCGGTATCTTTCTTTTCCTTCAATTTCTTTGCTCTCAAGATTAATGTGTTGGAACTTTTGTTTTCGCTATTCATGGTTCTGTCATTCATGCCAAACGCAGATAGAAACACTGCAAGAAAGAGCAGCTAAGTTAGAGGAGAAAGTACGAGTTATGATGAATGAAACAGACATGGAACCACTAAGCTTACTCGAATTGATTGATGATATTGAACGCTTGGGACTGTTCTTCAAGTTCGAGGAGGAGATAAACAAAGCCCTTCTCAGAATTGTTTCAATTGAAAACCTCAAAGACAGACCAAAAAAAGGACTGCATGAAACCGCTCTTCTTTTTCGAATTCTCAGACGACATGGCTTTGATGTCTCCCAAGGTATATAATTTCAACCTCGATCATCAAATTTTAAGAAAATCAGCTTCTAATTTTAGATTTCTGTTGTTATAGTATATAGTGTGTTAATTTTAAATCTATTGTTTTAGCTTTTCCTCGTACAATTAATTTAAAAAAAAAAACTGTTGACAACACAATTTTAATGAAATAAAATTGTACAAAAATAATAGTTAAAACTTGAAAATTCTATCATCACTCACCACAAATCTCAAAGTCAGTCCTTTATATACTTTCAATTTTAAAAAACATATACACAGCTGATAAATAGAAGAGATATTAGGATTGATGAAGACTTAGGGTGACATATAGGTCACACTACAGAAGCTAAAGTAATCACACAACAAAAGCAAAAACAAAAACAAAAAGACAACGAGAAAAGATAGATATTATACTACAGGCACAGAGAAGACTATGTAGAGACTTCTCAAAACTAAAATAGGAATTTTAGATTTATGTTATAGTATATATATTTTTTTTATCAGCATAAAAGAATCAAATTTATGAAAATACTTGAGGTATTTCAACTCGTATACAACAATAAATACAAAAGTTAAAATTACTTTTCTACTACAATCCGTACACTAGTATATTTTCTACTAAAGTCCACACACTTTGCTTTACCCTCTCTCAAAATCGCACCCAATATCTAAGGATTCCGCCTACAATTTATTTCCAACCCACAAAACCCAAAATGTTAAAACAAAATACTTTCTAGCAAACAGATATTAAACATAACTTTGGACACAAGTACCAATCCGAGAATGAGAAACTAGCATTTCTATACTTATAAGAAATCCAAGCCCAAGTTTTAATCTGCATCATACTAAAAATCTCTTCAGCATCGACCAATTCATTTCTAAAGGTCACTCCATTCCTTTGGTTCCAAATGCACCATATAATAACTATCCACACACATTTCAACACTTGGTTTTGTTTCATAGTTAGGTCCAACAAGCTGAAATGTTTAAAATGTTCCATTGGTTGGCAATGATTGACCGTACATACTCCAACCCATCTACTACACATATTCCATACCCTAGCTGCTACCTTACAAGTACAAAAAAGATGGTTGACTGACTCATCTAGATCATCACACATTACACACAAATAACTTGTCATCCTTATTCCCCTACACCTCAAGTTGTCCCTAGTAGCAACTCTCTTTAGGAGAACTCTCCAAGCAGAGTGGAGGGTTGTTGGTAAAGCTTTTATCTTCCAAAAGTTTAAGAAGAATCACGCCTCTTCACCCACACTATGATTTTAAATCTTCCTATAAGCTTACTTAACCGTATACAAAGTAGTATTGTCTTCTTTCCAGATCCATTCATCCTCCACCTCTTTCCTTAATTGTATAGTGCTTATCTCGTGTTTATAGTATATATTATTTTTTATTTCTGTCAACAGAATCAAGTCAAATAAACTTAAGCTATTTTTATATTTTTCATATCATTAATATTTTTAAATAAAAAAAAATTCCTTGGTATTATGGCCTAGCAGGAAATTTTTCAATTATTACTCACGCTAAGATAATTATTTGAGGTGCATGCAGACATTTTTATGAGTTTTAAAGATGAAGAAGGAAAATTGAAGGCTGAAATTAGAAACGATGTGGAGGGAATGCTAAGTTTATACGAAGCATCATACTTGACCTTGGAAGGAGAAAGTCTTTGGGAGGCAAATGCATTTTCAAGAACACATTTGACGAATTTAATGAAAGAAGGATTAATGGATGCGAAAATGGCAGAAAAAGTTATGCATGTATTGGAGAGGTGTCCCTGTCACCGAAGTTGTTACATACTAGAGGCACAACAATATATTAACACATATCATAAAATAGAACCGCATAATCTCTCACTGTTAGAGCTTGCAAAGCTGGATTTCAACATGAGACAGTCATCACTTCAAAACGAACTAAAAGAACTATCAAGGTAAAGAGGAAATAGTAAAGGAGAAAGAAAAAAAATCAGCATCTGTTAAAAATAAGCATGTAGAAAAAGTGGTTACCTTTAGTATAATTACTGAAAATGTCTTTTCTTCTATAGTATTTTTGTGTGTATATGATTGAAGAAAATTTTAGTTGACCAGAAAATAACATCAAAAGTACATAAGAACTTGTATCCAAATCTAATTCTTTTAATAATTAATCTTAAATTATATTTATGTGTTTTATTGTGTTGTTACTTAGGTGGTGGAAGGACATTGGCCTCTCAAGGAAACTAAAATTTGCTAGAGACAGACTAGTAGAAATATTTATTTGGTCGGTAGGAATATTTCCTGAACCTCAATTTGCCATCTGTCACAGAGAACTCACGAAGGTGGGGCAATTACTCACAGTCCTGGATGATGTATATGACATCTATGGTACCTTAGATGAATTGGAGCTCTTCACAGATGCTGTTGAAAGGTTTGTTCAATTAATCTCATACACTAATTCATTAATTTTACTATTTTCTTTGACAAAAACGAAAAAAAATGTCTTATTTTAGTATATAATTTTTTTATACTTTTGCACGGACACAAGATGGGACGTGAATTCCATAAACACTCTTCCAGACTACTCGGTGTTGTGCTTCCTAGCCATCTATAACACTGTTAATTGGATGGCTTATGACATGTTCAAAGAACGGGGCATAAAATGTCTTCCTTACCTCAGAAAATCCGTATGTAATTCAACAAAAACTAGGTATTTCTTTCCTATATATACTTTTATTATCACTAAAACTAAAATGTTTGTTTGATTACTCCATAGTGGTCTGATTTGTGCAAGGCCTACCTCCAAGAAGCAAAATGGCTTCACAGCAAAATTATTCCACCATTCAATGAGTTCCTAGAAAATGCAAGGATCTCAATCACATTAGGGGTTGTTCTTACTCATTCCTACTTCTTGGTCAGCGAAAACATCACAGAACAAGCACTTCATTCTTTAACTCATCACCATGAATTATTGCGCTCTTCATTCACCATTTCAAGACTTTTGAATGATTTGGCAACATCAACGGTAATCTTAACTTTGTTTGGCATAACGTCATTAAGTAATTCCAATGATCAAACTTCATTCCTAACTTGTTGTTCTGGACAGGACGAGATAGAGAGAGGTGAAACCTCAAATTCTATTGTAAGCTATATGCACGAAACGGGTCTTCCAGAAGAAAAAGCCCGTCAATACTTCAAAACTTTGATCGACAAAGAATGGATAAAGGTGAATAAATACCTAGTTATGGACTCTACTTTCCCTAAATCTTTTGTTCGAGTTGTCATTAACCTTGTTAGGAGTTTTCATTACATGTATGAATATGGAGATGCATTTGGACGACAAAATAATAAATCAAAGAGCAGAATGAAATCATTGCTTGTGTACCCGTTCCAATTAACGGGTCACGATGATGTTGGAAAAATGAAGTTTTAAGTTTGAGTAGAGTGATTTAATATATTTGTTTGGGATTTGTTATTTGAATTTTTTAGCTTGCGTGACATGTTATTAGTAAAATGTGGGTTGGATTTTAATTTAACTACTTCTATTGAATATGTTTTTGTTTCTGATTTAAAGAGAATAATTCTAAAAAACATTTAAATATTCTCTTTTATGAATATATTATTCTTGTGGTTTCTAATTAATTTATATGTTGTATGATAGAAATAAATATGATATATTTATATTATTAACTAATAAAAACAAGTGCACAAGAACAAATCAATAATTTAGCATAAATTGATAATTGCAAGGTTTAATTGATAACTTGTCCGGTTGTGTACATAATAATGTTTTAAGAAGTTATTAGGTGCATAAAGCTTAATAACTCATGTGTATAATAATTAAGATAATTCAGCAAAGATCTAATTTAAGTTATATAATTTAGTAAAAGATTTAAACTAGATTAACTCTGTAAAAGTTAAAATTATGTTAAAATATCCTATGACATCTTTCACTTGAATCTTCCATCATAATTAGATACACTTTTAAAACTTTTAATTGCTGATAATTTTTATTATTCTTCCATGGTATATAATATCAAATACAAAAAGGACTTTTTTTATTATTTCTCATTACAAAAAAAATTATCGTTACTTATAGTAAAAATCTATAAGTAATAAAAAAATTTCATAGATAAATTTAAGTTATTTATATATTATAATTCACAAGGACCTAAACATAAATAAATATGTACTAAAGAGAAACAGATATATTAAATATGTCTTATGAATACTAATAATCAATTCAACCAAGACTTTTATTTACACGCAGATTACAAAATCAAGAATCAATGTAATTTCATTACAACTTAAATCTGGATATCTACAAATGTTCTTATGTGCAAGAATTATTTTTTAGTTTCGTACGACTTGATATCTTAATTTATATGATTTAGATCATCACTGAAACAATGAAATTTTTGTTAACCATAGGAATTTGTACACAAACTAGTTAACATATAATCCCAAGCATATAACTTCAACTAAATTCACGCCACAATGTGTATAATTTATAATCGTTTCATAACATCATATTAATATTACATTGAATACTTTAACTAACAATGACTTATATATCTAAGAATATGCTTGAGTGACTTACAAAAGCATATGAAAATATGTCATTAGATCCTTCTCGGTCAAAATGTATGGTGTAACTTTAGGGTGTAACTTCAGTGAGAGCTTCCGTTGTCCAAGTATCTTCTAAATGCTTCAACGATAAACTAAATTAAAACAAAGCTTGTTTTCGAGTTCCTTATCAGTCAATACCTAGTTGTATAACTTAAGAAAAGAGAGATTAAAGACTCAACAAAATTCATAGAAGTTCATTGCTTAAGTGATCAACCATCACTTGAATGAGAAGCTTCTAGAGAAGAAAATAGTCATGCCTCTCTCTAGCTTAATTTTTTTTCTCCTAGCTTGATCTAGGACAACCATCACTTAAGTGTCCTACTGGTTACTAAAATAATAATGTTCTACACTTCAAATTGAAGTCTTCTCTTAGACGATAGCTCAATGCTCTAAGTAGAAAACTACCAATTATGTATATCAAAACTAATTAAAAACTAATTTTTAAACAAAACAATGATCCTAACAAGTTTGAAAGACAATTTTAGACGTAGTAAGAATATTGTTTGTTGACAATCTCCATTTTAGTCCTTTCAAACCATTATGAAGTTCATGAATCTATGAAAATATTGATTTCCATTAATTTTATTTCAATACAAAATTCTCTATTTCAAAATATAGTAGACATATACAAATTAACGAAACAATCGCATTGTAAAACAACTTCTCTTATCTAAAAATTATTTGTAATTGTTATAAATAGTTGTATGCAGAAATCTAATATAATATTACTAAACACATCAAAACTTTAGTTAATGAAGATAAACTGAGAAAAAGTTTTTTCAACTTTCAAAATTGGCAAATAGGTTAAAAGAATAGAAATTTAAAAGATATTAAAGAAAGATTACATTTACTCTAAATTAAATTCTACTCATTGAACATGTTAGTTATTATCCAATAGATTGTTCTTGAAAAGAGAAATGATTGGTCTTAGAAATTTAAAAATATGAAAGAATTTAAAAAAAATAAATTTATTATAAAAAAATAAATTTATTGTAAAAAAGATTAATTGATAATAATTAATTTTTATTTTGTTACTGTCCTGATGATACTTTACCATTAAAAAATAATAAGAATTAATCTTAAAAGATTAGAGAAATAAATGAGAGAGACAGAACATATAGTCGTACACTAATCCTATACAATTAAAAAAAATGTTTTAATCACTCTACTAAAATGTTTTGTAAAAGAAAATCGTAATGAGAAGGCACACTTTAAAAAAAGAAAAATAAACTTGTTAATTGACGTTTAGTGATACTAGTAAAAAATTTAAAATATTTTTTCACATAAATGATTTGAAATTATTAAATGTTTAAGATGAAAGGACTAAAAGAATTATTTTTCATATGACAGACAAAAAATATCGAGGTATCATGTACTTCCATTAATTTATATTTTTTTTCTGTTAAAAATATAAAGAAAAAGTGTCAATTTTAAACTTTAAACAAATTTGGTGCTACTTGAAAAATATTTAAACCTTATTTTAATATTCGAAATATATTGGTATGAGTAATTGTGTGTATGCACAAGTAATTACACTTATTGATTTAAATATTAATTTATAAAAACTTTTGTTGACTATCTCTATGCAAGAATTCCTCCTTCATTTTGGTCAATTAGTTTGGTTGAAGGTTTTCATTAATTTCTTAATTACGGAACTTAATTTCAAAACCTAATTGTGAAGCACTAATGAATCCTTCTAAACTTGAAGTACAATTGTGTTGTAATGTTCATAAAAAAGTCAATTTTTTACTGCATAACAATTTGAACTCGCTGTTTATATCATCAACCTTTTCAACATTATGACATAAGTTTGATGCAGGGATTTACGTGGAGTAATTGTATGCTTGTATGTTTCTCTTTTATACCTTTCAGACATAGTAGACAAAATTGACCATATTGAATTAAAGTTATATTTACTCCACATTTGGCTGAATTCAATGGTGAGTTAAAGTTAAGTTATTTTTACTGCTAATAAAAATCTCTGTTAAAAACTTGCGTTGACTATTTGTGTATGCCTCCTCATCACGTGACAATAGCTACCATACAACCATTACAAAAATAATATAAACATGCCACAGAAGTCTTAAGTACACTCTCTAACTTCTACACTCTTTCATTGAAGAAATGTAAAAGCAATTACAATTTTTTATTCTTTTACTACCATCCAATTTACCTTTTCAGCCATATTTTCAACATTTATAAATTAAAATCACTATTTTCAGTTTCCTGAGAATTCTTTGATTTCTTAGGGTAAATTATCTTTAATTATCCTTATTTCTTTTAACTTGTATACTAATTCTAATTATTTTATATCTTACGTGATTTAAATTACATTAATTACACATTCTCTTTTTATTTTGTTCATATAATTTATCTATAATTTTGTGGAATGATAAATTGTTATTCTTTGGGTTGAATGAGTTTTTGTAGGTATAAAATTGGTTTGTATTAAAAATTGTTATTATATATCTTTTTACTATTTTTTATACCAACATCTAATAAATATATTAATTTAATTATAATGATTATTTTATTAGTTTTGAATTAATGATATTAAGAAAATATTTTTTACAGTGTTACATGTCGACATAGCTATAAATATTTCATTAGAATGATGTCATTTAAAAATCGTTTGTTCAAAAGTATTAATAGAAATATTACAAGGGCTAAATCAATACATTTATTAAATAGGATAGATAGAAACACTATTTTGTTTAGATATTTTATAATACGCTAAACAACAAAAAATCATAGTAATAAACAATTTACACACCTATTATTTTAAAAGGTCTAGTACTAATTTATTTACGTACATATACATGGTAAAAAATAAAGAGCCCTAAGTTTGTTTAGAGTTCTTCGTGGACTTCTAACATTATTTGTTTATGCATTAGATATAGTAACGACAAAAGATCAGTTAACAAAAACAAGAAGATAAGCAATAAAGAAATAAAAAATAAGATTAATATTTAATTCAATTGTAATTTAATTATATCATTTTAGTTTTAATAGACTCTATATGATTTATTTTACAATATTTTATATCAAAATGCACACATTAGCTTAAATAGATACATGATAGCAAATAAGAAAAAAATATGAGCGGTTTCTCATCCTTCAAACAATACTTTTATTCTATTTCTTTAATTTTTTTATTTTTAATTATTTTAAACTATCCAATAAAAGAAAATATATTATATGATATGATAGATCTTGAATAGAGATACATGAACCTGAGTAATCTATGTATCATCATCCTAACGAATATTAAATAGAAATCTTTTGTAAAACTTATATTAAATATATGTATTCATTTTTACTTTTACTTTATACGTAAAAATCAACTTTATTAATTAGGATAATTTCACTACACAAATAACTATGTGTTCCAATAATACAAGAACTATATATATTTTTATAATATGATGTCTCTCTTTTTTAACAAAATAAATAATATTAATAAAACAGGTACTTAAGGTATCTTAATCTATATACATCGAAAAAAAAAGAAAATATTTGTAGATAAATTTATATATTAATTAACCCTCCTCATACCCTCCTATGTCTTTGTTGTTTGCTTAGGTACCTAGGTATCTTTTAATAGTTACGTTGTTTGTTTTTTTGTCTTTCTATCTTTAACACACAATTTATTAGGTTACTCATGTTCTAGGTTAGTTGTATGTATTCTGTGGGACTAGGACTAGCTTTCTGATTCTCTTGTTAGGTCTTGTTTTGTATTATTAAACTATTTTTTTGTATATACTCTATTTGTTCTCTTTTTATAAGTGTTGAAGTATTTCTAATACTTTTTTATTCATATATTCTTTTACAAATAGAAAGAAGTTATTGTAAAAAAAATTGTTGTTATTTTAGTTAGGTTTAAGTTTGACGAGAATAACATTCTACAACCACTAATTTATTTATTTTCAAATCAATTTATTTATTATTTAGTTAATTAAACTTTTATTTTGGAAATGATGAAACAATCAAATTATTTAACAATTTCTCACAAATAATACATTCTTATATCAAATTATTGTTAAAATATGTTAATATAATATATTTTTAATATTTATTTAAACGTTAATTAAAATTAATATTAAAAAATAAATAAAATTAATATTAACATGTTAAAAAACTAATTTTCTTCTTTTAACAATTATATTTTATATTTATTTAAAATAATATCAACTAAGATAATATATTTTTAATAATTATTTAAGTACAATATTCACCTTAAAAATAGAAACACAATATTCCCTAATACAATTCAAACATATCTAAGCATGATTTTAATTAATCCAATAATAATCATATTCCATAATCATAATCAAATTAATGTATAATTTAAAATAGTCTACTTTGTCCGAAAGTTGTTTATCTTCCATGACTAAAACAAGTAAAAATTCAAATTCAAATAAAATGATAAATTATAATTGAAAGAATATTATCTCAACTAGTCGGACAAATAAAATCGCAAAATGCTTTTATGTTTGGATATAAGAAAAGGATAGCAAAGTTAGTGAAAAAAATATCAATAATTACGTAATATTACGAATGATAAAGTTTTTCAAATATTGAAATAACCAAACTGTGAAACTCATGTAAATTTCTTCACAAAATCTCTTATAGTTCGTGTCAAATATAGACACAAAATTAACCAGGGATTCGTCAACATGAGTTCATCATTTGAAAACAGGAAAGTCCTTTTTCTAAATCTCTATTTGTCATAAACTTGACTACGATTGATTTTTCGAAAAAGTTCCCTTCCTACAAAAAGAAATTATATATGGTGACTTTTAACAGATAATTTTAAGAGAAGAATTTAATCTTTAACTTTAAAATACCATGTATTAAATGACTTTTCAACATTTTTAGAATAATGAGAATTTTAAATGAACTTTTACAAAAGAAAAAAATCTTATGAAAGAATTTTCAATAACACAAAATAAAAATTTTAGGCTGATAAAAAAAGTAAATGAAAATTGTAGAAATTCCTTACCTTCCCCTTGATTATTACCTTTCTGGCACCTCTCTTTGCTTTACGGACGTAATCGCGTAATATAAATGTAACAAAATTTTAATTGGAATGATAAATTTTATTATTATTATTAATTAATTAATATCATAATGTAAAATAATTTTATAGTTAATTATGCAACATTTGTCTACCTGATAAAGTTTTATTTATAATAGATAATGTAATTGATAAATTATTATAAACCTAATTCGGCAATTTGATAGTAGAACAATAAATTGATCTCTAGGTTTAAAGTTTTGTTAAGTTAGACAAAATGTTGGCTTAAGTTAACAACTTGTTTACTTTAAGCAAAATATTTAATAAATATTTATTAAACAACTCAGTTAAGTTAGACAAATTATTTGTTTGAATTAAATAAAATGATCATTTAAGCTAGAATTTAAGCAGTTCAATAATATAGGTAAGCTATTAAGATAATGAAGTCAGGCAACACATTTCTTTTAGAGTGCAAAACCTCTCTTAAGCAAATATAATTAATGTAAAGGAAACCTTTTATAATAAGGTTTGTTTAAGCAAAAGGTTGGACCAATGCTCCACAATTGCTTTCTTATCTTATCAAGGCTCAATAAATTCTTTTATAAAAAAATAGGTCCAAAACATATGTTGACTTAACTTTTGGGACTATATATGGAGAAAGATTCAAAACTTCTATAATGAAAACTGAAGAACATATCCTCAAATTTTCATCAACTATATATTAACCCTCTTCTATATCCTATATGTACTATTTTTTTTCTATGCCTGATATTGTATAAGACTAATTACCTCTTACATGTTCAACTAATATTTGATTAGCATTGAAACATTCTTTCAAAACTAAAAAAACTAATGGGGATTAATAGTAGGAATTAATTAATTGTAATTAAATATATTTAAACCTATATATACTATAAATATAGGATTTGCTACTAAGTTTTCCGACACACAACTTTGATAAATTCATACGATGAATTTCTACAAGATGTTAAGCCCAACACAAAGATACATTTGAATCTCACCACTAGTGGTTGCATTATGAGAAAAAACCTATGATGAATCGATAAAACGTATTAGTAATATGGCAGAAAACATTAATATATGCCACAATAATTATATATATATATTTAATAGGATGTGAATAAATCCAGTGAAGCCATGCATGACACAATACTAGAAAAATCAGAACGGAACAAAGTACAATAGAATTTGAAAACCCCATCCTAGGATGAAGCGAAATAAAAAAATAATGTAGTCAAATATTTCCAGAAGATGCTACACCAGAGGTAAAAAATCTACAAGTGCTGGACAACAACTTAAGACACTAACTCAATTTACACAGATCATGTTTTCATTGTGTTTTTTTTTTTTACTTGATGTGCTTTGACACATCATAGTTTTTTCTTAAAAAAAAAATGCAGATTTTAAGTTTTAATCCTAAGAGTAAAGAGACATTCATCCGGAATTTGAATTTACGTGCAAGTCAATTAATTAAATTTATGGAGATTTTAATGAATTAAATTAAAAAAATTATTAATTAAATTTATAACATAATTTGGTAATTGATGAGATAAAATGACAAGGACCCTTAATTCAAATACATAATCAACAAGAAAACAAGCGTGTAATTAAGTTATTCATTAAATAAAAAAACGTGTTTTTATATAAATATTACTCTCTCTATACGGTGGTTGCGTGAAACGGAAAAGCCTAGTCTTGTGACTTGTCAAAGTGGTCAAATTACTTATTGATAGCTTTTCCAATTTCAAAGCATTGGCCTCCCTCCTATTCTCATTTTCATATTTGGCTAACCTACCCATGAGTGCTTATAAATATTGGCATGAACAATAGCCACCACTACTCCACCACCCACCAATATCAAGTAAATCGTAACCCTCTACTTCTCATTAGTTAACCCCAAATATGACAACCCAAATGGAGAAGATTGCTACCATGATTTTCATTTGCTGTTTCCTTTTATTCCTCTCTTTACCAGTCATGTCTCGAGAAGTTGGTTAGGATCGATTTGCTTGTTCGCTTTGTTTTTAATTTTGCATGCTTATCAGAAAGTTTGAATTATTACATTCATGCTTTCAAAATTATGTAAACCTTGATTTTGGAAGGAAAATAATGTATTAAGGAGAGACAATAGAAATGGATATAAATTATTACTTATATTTTCATTTAATCCGATACCTAATACGTGTTGGCTATAGCCATGAGTTTTTGTTTGCTTATATAATTTACATGGCTCAGCATACTAATTAATTCTCTTTTGTGGCAAGTACAGAAGATGAGAGTGAGTTTAGTTACGAGGAAGATAGCGAGAATGGACCATCTCATTGGGGAGACATACACCCTGAATGGAGTTTGTGCAACAATGGATCCATGCAGTCACCAATTGATCTATTGAATGAAAGGGTTGAAATAGTATCCCATCTAGGGAGGCTTCAGATGAACTACCAACCCTCCAATGCCACTATTAAGAATAGGGGCCATGATATCAAGGTGAATAAATATATAAAATTAAATTACCAAATTAAACAACACTTTTGACATCACCAAAGTATAGCTTTTAGAGTCCAATGGTATATTTAGCAAAGAGTCTTCCTCTACCTAACCATAAATTGACTCTGATCCAACCATTCTGCTTTGCAAATGCAGCTAGAATGGGTTTCTGGTGCAGGTAATCTTCAAATTAATGAAACTAAGTACGTACTCAACCAATGTCATTGGCATTCTCCTTCTGAACACACCATAGATGGCAAAAGGTAATACATACTTCTTTGAATTTACAGAGAATCTTTACATATCAATCTTTACATACACAAAGCAACCGCAATATATATACACTTGTTGTAGGTGGAACCTTTAGTTACGCTGGTATACTATACCTGTACGTGTAAAAAAATAGTTAAAGATAGAATTGCACTGCAGGTTTGATCTAGAGTTACACATGGTGCACGAATCTCCATCTGGACAAACAACTGTGATAGGAATACTGTACAAGATTGGAAGACCAGATTCTTTCCTGGCATCGGTAAATTAAATTTCTGTGTTTGTCTGTCTCATTGTGCATGAAGGCCTAAGTCTGTAAAGACTGATATATAGTAAAAATTGAAGTTAGACATGAACCCTTGCTTTTTGTAGTTAACGAGTCATATAAAGGCCATTGCTGATACCACGGAAGAAGAAAGAGTGGTGGGTGTAGTTGACCCTAGGCAAATCAAAATTTTCTACAAGCAGTATTACAGGTATATGGGTTCGCTGACTACTCCTCCTTGCAGTGAGAATGTTTCTTGGACCATCGTTAGACAGGTACATGTGCTAACTATATATCTATCTATCCTTAATTGGCATGAATATGCATCATCAAGTATTGTTTAACGATTGTGGCAGTTCTTAAACTCCTTTTTCAAAATATTGTGATAATATATCTTACTGTGTTTGAACCTTGTTTAACTGCTCAGATACGATCCGTTTCAAAGGAACAAGTTAGATTGCTGCGAGCCGCTGTTCATGATGTAAGTTAATAAGGAAGTTCAATTACTCACGAAACAATGGGACACAAAAGTAAAACCATGCATCATATAAACATGAGACCCTCTCCGTAATCTTCTAGCTTCATAATTAAGCTATAGGAATAATTATTAAAACAGACTCCACTAATAGAATATTAGCTTAATGTCCATATAAGCAGTAGTTGAATATTAGGTAGTTCTATATCAAAATCAATAATCATCATATCACAGTTTGATTAATGACTCTCCTTACGTAATTATTTTAAATTCCCATTCTTTAGCTACTTTTCCTTTTATAAATCGAAAACTTATGACCATGAACATTGTTTATCAATATATAATGCACCCATTGTAAGCTCTTTCTTTTTTTTTTCAAAAAGAAGATAGATTTACAATGGAAAGACGACACTTTATGTTTCTTTCTGCTAGGTACTTTTATTTAATATTTTTGGGGAAAATATAGGCAAAAAAAGAGTAAACAAAAATACTGTATCACCTTCATTTGTTATAAGTCATTACGATATCTGGGTTTTCTCATTGATAAAAGAATACTTTGCTATCTGCTTGAATTTTTGAAAACGTCAACTTATTGCATGCTGAAAAAAATAGACTAATATTATTTCTTGCGTTTTAACCTTGACACCTCGCAGGAATCAGAAAGTAACGCAAGGCCACTGCAATTAATAAATAATCGCTTGCTGCAACTTTATAGGCAAAAATATACCAAACATTGAAATTCAGGACATTTTCCAGTGCAAACCTGACCAAAAGGTTGACTTGTAATTGGTCGGAGAGTGAATGCGTTTCCACGTGGATCGTGCCATTGTTAATCTCTTGTTTGTTTTTCTTTGACGGGGATGGATTGTTATAATAATCTGTCCTATATATATATATATATATATATACACACACACTGTTGGTATTACTTTTTTTTCAAATTGGATATTGTATGGTAGATTTATTTTATAAAAGACAAATTGAATAAATAATTTAATAATTTTCTGTGGAAGGCTATGCATAATTATGTGATTTATTATATGTTTGAGAATTACCATGTGTGTTTATTGAGTTAAACTTGGGTTGATAAATATTTTATCATGGTGAGGGTTTCCTGTGGCCTGTAGGTGGTGAAAAATAAGATTATATATAAGAGAGAATTGTATATGCACCAATAGTGTAATACAATAACATATAATTGCAAATCATTATATACTAAATATATTAATTTTAATTCATCATGATTTTTAATTATAGATAGATATATTATCAGCAAAGTATAATTATATTAACAGACCAAAAAGATGCTCAAACCCGTTTATATATGAAAAACATATTTACGAACAAATATTAATTAAAAATATTATAGAAATTGGAGAATTATATATATATATATAATCGTATCAAATAAAAGGAGTGAGACACGTTAATTTAAATCAACATAGAGTGTCTTCATTTATGTTCACAAGAGACTGTTCTATATGGGTTGAAACACTTAAAATTATACATATATATATTCTTATAAAAATCAGCATAAAGTTTTTAGGTTATTTTTATATTATCATCAGTAAAGCAATTTTAATTATAATTAGTAGCATTTTAAGTTTATTTTTCTCCTCATTTAATTAATATGTCATTTAAGAAATTATTTTTATCAATTATATTATTAATTTATAATAAAATTAGTTATTAATTTAATTAAATATTAATTTGAAATTTAATAAATAATATTAAAAATTAATTACTTTAAAGATTTAAATTAAAAGTGATATAAAAAATTTCGTATGAATTAATTCATTATTCATTTGGTGTGATATGTGTATCATCTTTAAAAAATCTAACAAATATTAATAATTTATAATTTAATTATTGTAATAATTAATTATTTTTAGTCATTAAATTAATTAATATTTAATAAATGTTCTATAGTACGCGTGAATATTTATAAAGATTAATTGATGAATGTATTGGATCGTGACGTGAGAGAGATCAAATAATTTTTCTCGTTGATAGAAATTCTTTTACTATTTTATTCCCGCTTTACTGTCATTATTTTGACGATATAATATAAAAGACTGTAAGTTTCCACAAATTGACGAGATCAAGTCTTTAAAGTAATTAATACTCTAAAGATTTGCTAAACACTGAAATATATTCAATTAGTTTTTCTATTACCCAATTCCACCTTTATAAACATAAAATAGCTTAAAATATTTTGTGATAAAGTGTTTTTTAATATTTAATTAATGTTTTAACTATTTTTTCTCTTTTTGTCTTTACTGCATTGTTCCTATCTCAGGACTGATCTGTCGCGTGTAGATGAAAAAATAAAATAATAACAAAAATTGAGAAACCAGGAAAAACAAACAATAGAGAAAATTTGCGTAGAAACACTCGTATGTATATATATATAAAATATTAAAATATTACACATTAAGATTATGTAATATATTAGGTAACCTTTACAAAGTGATTATGTACATGTAATATTTTATTATATTTATATATTATATTATTTTGTTTACTCATTATTTTTATTATAATATAATTAAAATAAATAATATATAATTATCAATAATAAAATTATCAATAGTAATAAAACTAAAAACTAAAAATAATAAAAATAATTTTATAATAATTTTAATAAAAATTAAAATATTAAAATTATAAATAATGATAATAATATTATTATAATAATTGGTTATGTAATAATAATAGTAACTTTTTATTTATTAAAGATTTATAATAATTTTTTATTTAAATTTAAATTTTTAACTTTAATTTATATTTTAGGAAAAAAACTAATGTTAAATTACTTTTAAATATACTATTTTTGTAAATTATTTTTTAAATATAGTAATATATAATTAAATTTAATTTATTACATTAATTAAATTTCTCATAAACTTTATATACTTTCAATTTATTTTTTTATATTTTTTCTTTAAAACAAATCACTTTAATTTCGACTCTCTTTATTTTAAAATACATCATTTTTTTTCTCTCTCATTTCCATTAAACATCTCTTTATATTCACTCTTTCACGCGCGACATTTTATCTCTGTTCAATGTTGCCTTGTGATGAAAGTGAGATAAGGTGTGCCTTGGCCTTTTTTCCTTTATACGAAATGGCTAAATATATTGAAAATTAAATTAATTTATTTGTTGGACTGATTGGTCATGATTCTATCGGTTCTAGTTAACAAAATATATATATATATATATAAATATATATAATATTCAAATATTTAAATGAGTTTTTCTAAGAGAAAAAATTATGTTATTTTAACGATAACATTAAAAACTACTTTAAAAACGAGTTATTTATTAAATTATTATATTAGAAGAAACTTGTCGATATCTTAGTAGAGTACTTGAGTTAGTTCACACACTATAATTTTCAATTGATTTACTACATTTAAATTATTGTTACTTTTCTCTAGGAGTGAATTAATGTTAGTATATACTACATAAATGGAAAACATCTAGATCTTTCATTTTTCTTTTTTACACTTGGTTTATTTAATAATTAAAATATTTTACATTGATAAAAATTTATTAGAATATAAATATATAATAAATATCACAAAAAAAATAATAATAACAACTATGTAATAATAATAAACTTTTTTTTAAGATTTTATCTCTATTCTCATGACTAAGTAATAACAATTAAGAGTAAGAAGTGTAGATACTTGAATTTTAAAAAAAAGGAGTAGTGGTCTCAGTGGAAAGAAAGTTACGAGAAATATGAAAAAACGATACACATAAATAATAAAAATATAAAAGACAAAATAAATTTTAAACATAAAACTTTCTTTTTTATTTTAAAGAAATTTGTAAAGAAAAGTACATGTAATCCATTATATTTTAAAGATAATCGATTATACGCTTTTTTTAAACTAAATAAAACGTATTATATTAAAAAATTATTATTATTATCTAATTAATTATTATTTATTTTATAAATATTTATATTTTTAAAATAATAAAATAAATAAATAAAATTAAATATAGGATAAATTGTAATTTAAATAAAATAAAAAGATTAAAATTTTAAAAATTGATTATATTAATTATAATATAAATACAAAATCGATTAAGAATATGATATAATCGTTATGAATATACTAATAGATTACATAACATGTAAAATACTTGTAACACCCCAAAATTTATTACATTTACTTAGTATATAAACACTCATTTTACTTTCTAAAACATTTAATTCTCTCTTCATAGGAATTTATAATAAATACACATTTTCATCCTCCTGCAACATCATCTGCTCCCGTGTAACACACGATCATCACAGTTTAAAATACAAATACAAGCACACAAAACAGGGTAAGCTAGTGTTTTTAAAAAAAAAATTGAATACATTACCATATGCATATATTTTCTTAATTTATACAATCCAAACACATTTTTAGATAATTCATTCACATCTCATTCATGCACTCTCATGAATACATATTTAATTCATTCACCCAATATCTATCAAAAATCAAGTGTCTAGCTCACAACCCATTGGCTACCTCTCATGTCAAATTACAGACATCAAATCACAGACACTTGACTCTACTTCCGGAAAACACATGCGTTGAATTTAGACTCAAAGATCTCCTGTCATAACGTCTTCACTAAGTTATCTCACATAACAAACTTCAACTCTCACCACCTGATATTTTCCTCTATGTGAGTCCAACATGAGTAGAGTCAGAATATCTCTCGAATCCCCAATTCAATACATCACACAGGCATCAACATAATATTTCCTCCCTGGAAATAACTATAACTCCTCATAATCATAACACCACACAATATTATTCATATACATTTTATATTAATCCAAATCATGATATAAGCTAACAATTCATACCACATTATACTCACTCAATCATAGTGAAATTAAATATTGCAAAACATTTGAAATGTCACCATACTAAGTTATACTCATCAATTCAAGATCAAATATAACTCATTTCAAAGATAAGAAGATAATCTACAACTCTTATGAAGACTTCAAGTACTAAATAAAACATATACTTAGCTTAAAAGTTTCCAAAACTACTACAACTTCACAAAAATTGACAATTTGACCTTTTCTCAATAAAACAAGCATAACTTGAGTTCTAGATCTCCTTTTTAATTGATTCCAAATCCATTGGAAAGCTAACATCCAAGGCTACAACTTTCATGAAGACCATTAGACCTAATTCTAAAAGCATCGTCTTTCCCAGCGAGATCTAAATCGCCCAGCGAGATCTAACTCGCCCAGCAAAACAAACCACTGGAGATTTAAATAAAATGCTCGTCCAGTGAGTATTATAGTCGCCCAGCGTAAAAAGCTCTCGGGTTTTCAATTATATGAATTTCGCCCAGCGAGAGATTGGCTCGCCCAGCGACTCTGCATAATTCAGAAAATCTGCAAAGTACTACAGGAGTCCTAACTTAGTTCAAACTGAGTTATAGTACCTGTTTTGTACTAAAAGAGAATATTTTGTTTCAAAATAACACTTGCTTGAACCAGGTTGACCCCAATTATAACATTCTAATATATAATAGATAAGCATACAACCTATTCCATTCAATCTACACAATTCCAATCACATCTCAAACCTTTCAAATATGTTCAAACAAACACAATGCTGCACAAAAATCAATAGTGTGACCATGTCACCTTCACATCCAAATCTTCTACCCTAAGGTACTATCAAAACATAACTAGTTTCCCTTACCTGTTAAGGTTTGCGTCTCAAGCTTAAGCTCCCAGCACCTTCAATGCTCATGGGACAACTAAACATGTACATAAAAGACTCTAATCAACGATCTAAACATACTCTCATACTCACTGACTAACATAGATTCATCTTTGCCCCTAGAAAACCACACATGCAATTACGGGTATCTAACCATATAACCAAAAATCAACTCTAACTCAAGAAAATAGGACAAAGAGAAACTTACTCTAAAAAAATTTCTGATCGGTTAGAACTATTCTATTCTCCATCAGGATCTCTAAGGTGAGCTCTGATCTACAAAAAGATGAGTGGATCTTTCAGAATCTTAGAGAGAAGTCAGAGAAGAGTATTTTAGAGAGATGATAGCTTTTGTAAAATGAAGTTTAAATAACTAAATTTTTCTATTTATAGGTTTTTCAACTTAAGTAATAAAATATTTATATAAAATATTTATATAAAATATTTATATTTCATTTCAGTTAAATCACTCTTACTCTTACATACATTTTCTTGGTCCATACAAAACTCATATTATAATATAATTAATTTTAATATATTATATAATAAAATAAAAAATTATAAAATAATATTTAAAAGTTATTTTAAATTAAAAATTTAATAATAAAAATAAATTTAAATAGTAATAAATAATATTATTAATATAAATAAATTTATATAATAATATTAAAATTAATAAATTTACATAATAATATTAATAATAAAATAAAAAATTATTAATAATAATATTAAATAAAAATTATTAATAATAAATTAAAATTTAAAAGTAATAAAAATATTTTATAATATAGTTAATTATATTATATTATATAATAAATGTTTAAAAATTTATATAATAATTATAAATATTAAAATGAATAACAATAATAATAATAATAATATAAATAAATTTATATAGTATTGATAATAAAATAAAAAATTAGTAATAAGTAAATAGTTATATTATAACATTTTTAATTAAAAAATAATTTTTATTTATTATATTAATCAAATCATTTATAAACTTTTATAAACTTTTTTTTTTTATTATTATCTTTCCCTTAAAAGAAACAATATTACATTTCACTATCTTTCGTTTAAAAGAAACAACATTACATTTCACTCTCTTTTTCAAAGAAACAACATTACATTTCACTCTCTTTTCTATCAAATCCATCATTTTTCACTCCCTCAAATTTATTCATCAAAAAGAACAAAGCCTAAAAAAAAATGTCATGACAACAGTGGGAGTATGAGCAATCGACAAGATCGTCAGAGGAAGAAAAATAAGAATGCCACACGAGAGAATAAATAATAATGGAAAAAAAACATACTCAAAACTCATTACATAACGGATACATGACCATGGTTGTATTATTTACAATAATTACAATGTTGTCACCCTTCGTAATAATTATAACACTATCGTCACAAATTTCATTTAGAATTTTTTTAACCAACATTGTTTCGGATAGTTAAAATTTTATTTTTAATTTGCATTTGTAGTGTCACATTTTTTTTATATAAGTTGACTTAATGATTTACTAGTATTGTATCTCATATATACCTCTTTAAATATATATATATATATATATAAATGAATATTAATCCGAAGCTAGTGGAGCATGTATTCTAATAAATTAAAAAACAATAACAATTTATTAAATTTTATAAATATATAGAGATATGTATTGAAAAATCTAGAAGTTTGTAATTAACTTTGAGGATTGATATAAAAGAGTTTTGAACGGATGGAAAACACGTTACATTAATATATCACTAAACAACCAACGATAGATGTTAATCGCACTACATTGTGCTCGGTTGACTTGGATTATGATTTATCTGATTCCATAATCTGATTTGCAAGTTTCCTATTCCAATGTAATTCTAACAGCAACATGCCTTAAGTTGTCTTAAAAAACAATTCTTTGATGATAGTTTGGTCATCCCACTAAATGTTGCATCATTTAGTGGGTTTAAATACACGTATTTAATTAATATTAACCGCATAACTCGTACTCTTGGTTGCTCCTGTATATAAGTAGGTTAATTTGTGCTACCTTCGTTGTTAAGCAAGTCAACAAAATTTAGTGTATAACTAGAGAGGTAAGATTACTTAGATTCTCTTGCTATTTATACAAAGTTTTGTTATGTTTGATTTTGTAGAAGCAAGAAGAGAGGGAGAATATACGAGGTTGCAACCTTTGGGATGATACTAGGTATGATGTGGAGCTTATCAGTGTCCATGACCACAGAGAAGAAGACCTTCTTCATGGATGAAATGAACTTGAAGAAGGAGAAGTTTCCAACCATGAAAATGAAAACCACAACCCGGGTTTTACGTAAGGTGGTGAGAATAATCATCATTACTCCCCAGGAAGGACTTCAAGAACAATGATGGTTGTCAAAAAAATTGATTGATGGAAGTGACTCATAAAATTTAAATGTTTATGTTCATATTTGAGACAGATAGATGTGGTTCGTCCTGATCTTGAAATTAAATAAAAGAAACTCAGATCCTGTGCAATTTTAGTGTTATGGCTGATGATCTGTATAAAAGGAAATGTGGATAAACTTTAAGTCTATGAATCACAATTCTGAACCACTTTTTTTTTGTCTTAGAATTTAATTTTTGATAGTTTATTCGTATAAAAATTTTAATCGGTCAACTAATTAGAATTATGACTGTTCATAGTTGTTGTAAAATCACTAATTTCTAAATTATACGGTATCCTATTATCTAGTTAATATTGGACATGATAAAACTAAAAAAATTAAGCATTTGTTAGGAATTGGGTTTAACCTTCACTAAATTTAATTTGGAAACTCGAAATAATAAACAAAAATTAAATATTAAAAATATATAAAGAAAGATAGAAAATAAGGTTTGTCTCCTGTGAAAGAAAAAGGGTAAATTAAGTAATATAATTTCTTGATAATATTCTTATCAATTCATATATGTTAAGTATGTGCAAATAACATATTGACCATTAATTTTCTTATTAGCAACCGAGATTGCATATTTTATCCTTTAAAATGAATAGTTATGTCAAAAACACCATAAACAAATAGGAAATAAAAGTACAAATATTCATTTTAGATAGTTTATTCAATAAATTTGTGTCCTAAGAACAAATTGATTACTAAAGTTTTATAGTATCGGGTAAAAATTCAAAAGTAGCATATTTTCTATTCTTAAGGACCAACACTTGATTACAAGAAAAGGAAACTTACTAATCAATAAGAATTCAGGTAAATCATCATCATGTTAATCAAATCATGTAAGCTGTTACTATAATCGATTGGATTGTTGGTATGGTTATGATTTGTCTATGCAATAGGTATATTTACAAAACTCGTTTTCTGGGACTGTTTTTAAGTTTGTCATTGTAGAGGAGGTCAATTAAGCAAGTTTAGTTTTATGAACCTGTCTATTCATATATTATTCATATTATGTAAGAGTTTAATCACCTCTTTTATACTTTCATATGTTTATTCTTTTTATAAAAGAAACAAAAAAATCATAAAAAATATTAACTAGTAATAAAAAAAACATCTATATTACAAAACAAAATAATAACAAATTACATTTTCATTTTACACTATTTAATTTCATTAACAACATCCACACCAACGCATGTTCATAGACCGAAGTGCCTATCAATCTCATGACTAATCCTATAAGCATTATTTTTTATTTTTCACTATGAGTCCAGTAAATAATAAAATTGTAATAATTATATTACAGACATCACAGACACCACTACATCATCAAACTCAAATAGCATATATTTACTTTTCACTCATCATCATTTATAACTATATTTTCCATATAACATAATTTATGTAATAAAAAAAATCAAAAAACTTAATTAAAACATATCAATCAATATTTTCTCCACAAATATTTAAATAATAAATACATGTCTTTAAATGAAGAAACGCATATTTAAAAATTTTACATCAGTTTTTCTTTTAAGAATTTTAGCTTGAGAAAAAATGTCGTGAAGATGTTTTTGTTTGAGCAAATATTTCTTCACCTCAGCACAACCTTCTTTGTTTCACTAAAAATTTATCTGTCTAACCGAAAAAAAATTTTTGTTTGAACAAAAATTTAACCGTGTCAAGATCATATGTATTCTTTTAGAAGTTTTTTCTTAAAAAAAAACAACACCTCGAATTGAGCTCTTCCTTCCAACTATATTCTTTTAGCAATCATAGTGTTGCTTGAGTAAAAATATAGAACTTTTCTTCAAATTTACAATATTAAAAATTTAACTATGAACTTTAATTGTAAATTAATGAAATGTGATTTATTACAAAAAATAGATTTCTTTTGAGAAAAGCTCAGGAGTCACACACTGAGTAAAATAAGTTACTTGATAAGTATAAAGATTTTTTAGATTCATTTATTATTATTCTTTTAGGTTGAAATTTCTTTTGCGCTTAGATATTAATAATTACTGTTTTATTGAGAGTTAAACTACTCTAGATTAGATTAAACTACAAGTTGAATACTAAAAAAAATGAGCCAAGTTGTAAGTGACGGGAGGAATATATATTGTTTTATATATTTTCCTAATTAATTATCTTAATAACTTTTTATCATATAATATAGATTAAGTTCATCTACTACTCTCTGTAACATAGAAGTAACATCAACAAACCTTTTCTTATTCCACTTTTACATGGCTTCTCCTTGAAGGCATAGGAGCACTCCATGTACCAGACAGAAGAATATAAGTCCCTTTGTTTCAATCTGGAAGAAAGGTTTTGTTCTCAGTTACACATACTACATCGTAACACAGGAAGATAATTTAAAAGAAATTCCCTATGGTTCACCCACTAACCGAACACACTCTAAAAGAGTATAAATTCCTTTCATAATATAAATATACCCAAAAAGTTCAAAGCAAAACCACCACACTAAAGCAAGTGTATTTCTTTATCAGTATCAAATACCACCAATGAACCAATCTAAATCAATTGCCAAATTAAATTAACTAGTTTTTACATTGATTACATAACTGGTTTGTGTACATAAATGATCGACCATATGGCTTTGGTTGCTAACTAAGGCCAAATTCATTCATTTCTAATAACCTTACTGTGGATGCTTGAAAACTAGACATTCTTAAAACATTGCAACACCAAACTTTGATCCACCTGTGTAATTGATTTGATGATAATGAAAATAACAAATGAAAGATAGTTCACAAATTTGGAAATATATATAATATAATATGAATATTTTCCTCCCACAATTCCACCATATCCATTGATGATCACATATATCTTTCCATTTATGAAATAGGTTTTATGCACTACCATTTGGTTCAATTGAATCAATGATGAAAACATTCTGAGTAATTAGCATATTCCAAAATACTAAGAATGGATATACAAGAACCGGCAAACTCGGATGTGTATGATTATAGTGTAGTGTAGGGTAAATGATTTGGGTTGAATTGAATTGAATTGGAGCTTTTCAATCAGGCAATAACTCAAAATGGTATTTTGGTATAGTCTTTTCCCAACATAAAGCAAGTTGCAACCGCTGATATTAATTTTAAAAGAAGAGGGAATTAACAATGCCAAATTATCATTTTGACATCAATCAACACAACCAATGCCCTTGAATGAGGTGGAATTATCCTATTTTGTCCACATATAAATCAGGACAAAACGTTTCAACAATTAATAAGACTGAATAACATTTTTAATGGGAATCGCACTTAACTTTGCCCTATTTGGTGACAACACATGCACAACCCCATCATTTTATTATTTCTAAGTTGACTTAAGAATAACCCAATTCATTAGCCATGTAATAATAGCTTTATCGTGTTCCCTATAAAAGCAGCTTGACCCTTTTCTTCATTCTCCATACTAGATCGCAACTGCATCTATTGCATCCAAGTTTTACCTGGTGAGTTAACTCACATGTTAGCTGGTTAATTTTGGAATCATAGTATATTTACACTTTCATACGCATTAATTGCACCCTCTAATTCTTCCTTTCTTATTTTCAATCCTAAATGGAAATACTTTAACTATTTAAATATATACATATATATATATATATATATATATATATTATTATTATTATTATTGAGATTGATAATATCTTCATGAAAAAAATGATGAATTTACATCGATATGAATTTCATTTACTTTCACCTTATTCACTAACTTCTAAGAAATTATAATACAATTATAGTGTAAAGTTTATTACATTATTATTTAATTGTAAATAATTATATATTATATACATCATAAAATTATTGATGTTCATAATAATTAATTCGAGTGTTATATTTAAGATTATTTTTAATTAGTTGACATTGTGATTTTTTTTCTTAAGTAGTATATGGACATTAAATGAAACTTTTAGTTAAATAATTTCATTCCAAAATTAGACTAAACATCTCTTATATTCTAAAATCGGTATAATATATATTTTTTAAAATTTATAAAATATAATAATTATATTATTTTCTTACTTTTATTTTATAATATTTAAAGTAATTCACAAAATTATAATTATAATTTTAAGTCTTGAATATTTTACCTAACACTATCCGTGTGAGTTAATCTCTTTTTTAGTTATTTACTTACACTATATATATTGTAATAAGATAAGAATAATAATAATCTTGCACTTTGCATGGAATTTAATTAAATTCAACTTTATTCACTTTTATCCGTTAGATAATTCGTTGATCGTTCCATTGGTTATTATAATATCATTGATCTTAGAAAAGGGAGCATTATATGAATTCATCCCTCTGATTACTTTTGCTTCTTCTTTTTTCTGGCTAAACTAAATCCAGTAGGTATATAAAGAAGCATCGTGAAGGAGAAGGTGATATGAGTAGTGTCAGAATGAGGGTTCTGGCAATTGCATTAATTTTGATGGTAGCATGCTGCTGTTGTATGGCTTGGGATAGGTGGAGCATAGAGGCCCAAATGCATGGAAAAACCAAGCAACTTAGTAACCAGAATAATCATCATACCATCCCTCTCAAACACTATGGGAAAACCCCTGCCACACCCCACTTTGACGTCATTGATGATAATCTTCATCATCATTACATCCCTCCCAAGGATTTTGCTAAACCTGCCTCTGATGTCACTGACGATAATGATAATCACTACCCTTCTAATATGGATAATTATGGCAAACCTGGAGGACTAATTAAAACGCACGGTTAATCATCCCAAGGGTTTCTTCCCTCACAAGAACCATCACACATGCATCTTTGAGGTGAGGAATTCAAATATACGGCTGGTAATACCTAGGTGAAGATCATATAATCGTACGTAACTTTTCGCGTAATGTTTGATAAATAAATCCGATACTGCTAAACATGTGTGTGTGTGAAAGTAGATTACGAGAAATTCCAGGTTGTTCCTTTGACAGATGCAAGAGTTTCTCAGTACCCATAGAACTGAGCCTATCTCACTACCTGTATGTTGTGTCCCCTTCGATCAGTGTGTACCTATAAAGGAGTGTAGTAGTAATTATAATCATCGTTTTCTGTTGATATATAAAGATGTGAGACGCTATGTTTGCTTGCCACTGCTCCTACGATTTCTTCTAAAATAAATACATGTCTTTTTCATAAATGCTGTGTTTATAATTAAAATTATAACATTTTAATCATCTATGTCAATTTATAGTTAACAGAAATAAATTCAACTCTTCCCCAATGTAAATATTTGACTAAATTAGGTATACAAATTAAAAACAATTCTTATTTTTGTAACATTATAAGCTAAAACTCAAATCAAATTTTCAAGATTACACCAACACCTATTCTGAATCCATTAATTAGTCTCTTATCATCATATTATTCCACATCACTCCTAATAATATTGAATATAAAAAACAAAAATCCAGTCAATCATGTCAAAAATAAAAACCTAAATTTTAAGAAAATCTCATTCATAATTATATAATGTAAAAACGTACATCTAATAATAAATAGTATGTCACAAAGATAGAAAATGTCTACCCAACACTATTTTACCTAATTCACAGCTATCAACACGTTCAGCTCCAGCCCCTATAACTCGATCATGTTGATTACAGCCAGTACCTCTGCAAGCACTGGTTAATTATTACCTTTATGCTTTGTTATATTCAACTTTGTCAATAAACACGAACTAAAATAAAAGCTCCACACAAGTGCATACACTTGCGTAATTTATATACAAAGTGTTTGAGAGGGTATAAAGTTTAATTTAGAGTCACTGAGTTGAAAATTTGAGTTACTTAAATTAAAATAAAACTAGATATTGATGACTTCGAAGGTGAGACGTACTTAAGAACTCCAGAAATTAAAATAAGTTCGTGATAAATTAATCCTAACATAAAAATTAAAACATCAATGCAACCTTACATCTTTATTCACCACTTCTTTTCAGGGGAGGAGGAAAATTTTCCATCGTATACAAATGCATTTTCATAAATATTACACCTCAGCCTTCTTTTACCATGCTCGTTACCCAGATCAGGTTAATAAAGAACTAATTATAGATAAAGGGAACGCAAAACCAAAACATAACTCCACCTTATACCCTATCTTCTTTCATTTGGTCGTTATGCCCTTGTTGAACAGCGTGTCTCCAAAAGTTTGAATGGCCACCCAGTTTCAGTTCAGATTTCACAGTCCGAAGAAAAGTTGGCATGTGATCAGAGTACCACAGGGTGTCCACATTCGTTATCCCATCACTAAGTTACTACAATCAGCCCACAAAGTCACCGATCATGTGCCCTCCAAGATGGTGTCTAAGCTGCTCCTCTTGCAGTTGTTGATGGTGTTGTACCCCTTCAACGCCATGCCTAAGACCCAATGTTAGTGACACGGAACCAAGTCCACCAACCTCAAGGCCACCACGTCGGTATGGCACAAAACCCATCAGTGTACCATCCATATTGTTTGAAGTCATTTGGCATTCCAATTTAGATCTCTTCTCTTGACTCCATTGTTCTTCATTTAACCCACTTTCCTCAGCATTGCTTGATCCCATTTCCATGCCCTCAAATCGGTTTTCAGGTATTGAATTCATACCAATACTATTCAAAGGCTTATCCACTCTAGGATGGCTGGTATCACCTTCAGTGCCAGAAGATGTTCCCTCATGATTACCACTCCTCTCCTTAGTGCCTGTTGCTTTTGTTTCAAGCATATGTATCTCCTCCACCATCGGCTTCCATACTCGTACTCGAGCATTTATGAACCAATTTGATACCTGCAATTATCAGTTACAGCATTGTTTCGGTAGTAAAGTATAACTAGCAAGTATAGTTAGTTACTGTGCACCGAACGAGAAGCCGAGGATAACAGGCCAATTCCAACCTTTTGTATATGGCATGAATTTATTTAAAACAGTGCCAACTATTTGATACTGTTGAACATTAAATTAACAATACCAAAAAGTGTCATGCGTTCAGATTAACTCTATTTCTTGATCTTATTTTTAGCGATAGTGAGCTCACAACAAAATAATATATTATGATGATAATAATATACATTAATGAACTACATCGTTAGAAATGTCTATTAAATTGAATACTATGGCATTAGTGTAGAACTGTACAGCAACATGCATACAATAACAGTTTAATTTCCCATTCAACAAAGAACATATCGTTGGAGGTCAAACTCTTAATATATAGCATAGCGTTATATTTTTGGTAACAGCTTCTAATGTTGCAAGACAGAACTAGGGAGAACAACATTAGAAAACTCATTTTTGAAAAGTCAAGAAATATATCGAAACATTGAACCAAGGTTATGAACACCCTTAAAAGCTGCGAACGTGAACATATGTCAATTATATCAATTCAATCAACCGAATAAAAAGCCAAGAGACATAATAATGAAATTGAAGGAAAAGGCCCACACCTGATTCCGTGATAGACCTGTTTGAGTAGCCAGCATGTGTTTATCAGTGTCTGTAGGGTAACTGAAAAGAAATTAAACAGCAAAAAAGCCATAATGTTCAATACAAATGTCTCTGTGGAATAGAGAAAAGAGTCACGGAGCAAGAAATAGAGATACAGAGACAAACATACGGATGAAGAAAATGCTCAAATAACCAGGCTTTAAGAATTGCCACTGCACGCTCTGGCAACCCTCTCTGGGGCCTCCACACATGCTGTTGGGGATCAAGAAGATCCGTAGTACCCCTGCCAGACTTGTTCTTTAGAAAGCTTTGGTCCATGCTGCATCTTATCCTTGCCATTGTAGTGTCAGCTTTACTACAAGTACTGGAGGAGGGTATCGACAAATCCTCTCCCAAGGCTTCGCTTAGAAGCTTGAGCTGATCTGAGATAGAATTTTTTAGGCACCTGAAGTGTTTTGATACTGACTTCAGAGCCACGGAGACATAAGGAGTAGCAGAACTAAGACCCGCTACTGACTCGAACGATGAAATAACCATTTGCATTTGTAGATGGTACTGCTTGCATTGCCTGGTAACCTATAACAATGGCCCAACGCAACAGTTTCAAAAAGCAACTTTTTAAAATTAACCAAAGATAAAAGGCAATGGTTCACGAAAAATATAACTAGCATTAGCATCATTAAGATAAATCAAATTATTTTCACACTAGTAAAATCACTCTACCTTCGTAGGACCAATTCATTATAACCTAATTTTAGATTTATTATGGCACTGTATTACAGTTGCACGGCATAAAAAGTCACAACGAAACAAAACAAAATAACAATCACAAATTTTTTTGGTAAAATTATTACCAGCATGCATATTGAAGTACATTACTGAAAATAAGCACAATACCGGTCAGTTTGACCAAGTTGAGATTAACCAGGTAGGGCATAGCTTTCACGTACTAAATACTTTCTGATGATGTTTGGAGTATAGTACAAGAACTTGTAAGGTGAAGTTTACCCGGTTGACCTGTTGACTAACACTATTCTTGCACGCACGTGGATCCTTGATAGATTTTAAATATTACCGTGTACTGGAAGGAAATGTCAGGCAAAATAAGTAACAGAGTTAGTATGTGTACAATGAAGGAGCTGATTGGGTGCATTTCCAACTTTTGCTCTGCCTAGGCCTGAAACTACAGTTACTAACTCAACCATGAAACAACAGTCATCCTACAAAACTTATAGTTCAGAATCTTTTATTCATGTACTCACAAGAGGAGTTTTGGGGTAAATAAGTATGAAAACGAATTCACAAACGCATCCTTAAATTCTCCAGTCACATCGTAAATGTTACTCATTAGTAAATATGATGGAAGGATTACCAATTTAGAGTTAAAGATGACACTTTTTTTTGTTAAGAAGTATAGAAAATGTCAATCTATTATTCTATGATCACTAGCTACAATCATGATGCTGGCAAGATTAAACTTGTCTTTAAAAATTAACATATATAGCGAGTTTCATATTGATACCAATTAAGAAACTAATTACATTGATACTTGGGATAATTAAATCAAGAAGAAAAAGACTTGATAATTTTTTCTTTTGAATCAACTATCAATCATTCTTGTTGAATAACTCGATGATTTTTTTTTCATTTCCGAGCTGAAAATGTTCTGACAAAAATTCCTATTTCTAAGTTTCGCATATGAGAATCATGTTTAAATCTACTGACATGTCTTCCTTGGTAGACATAAGAGAATCCACTCCTGGAAAATTTTACCAAAGAAACAACGCATGAGACAGAAATATTTAATAAACATTGAGCACCAACCAACAGTAATAAGCATAAATAAATTGTGGGTGAAAGAAATTATTGACGCTCGAGATCTACAAACTTAAGCTCAATACAGAATTTGTTTCATATCCATCATTCCAGGATCTTACTTATTCTAAAATCTATTTATATTGGACCATGTTATCAATTCCATAACTCATCTTCTTTCTCGAAATTTATGAGCGTGTGAGAAACCTACAACTTAAATGTAAGAGGGAGATCAAGCAATGCAAACCAAGCAAAGGAACAATAAGAGCAGCAATCAAAGAGACCACACAATGAACAAGAAAGTAATAAAAAAGGTCTTGATTTGACCATGAGGAGGTTAATCAAAAGGGAGTTAATCATCTCATATCATTACCAACAACCTAGGTGATATTATATTTTATATAGTATCATTATGTGATGAGACCTTTATATTCCTTTCCCTTTGTTTTTCACAACGGGTGAACAAACATTACTCCGTTACCCTTCTTAGGATTCCGTTTAAGCATTTGTTTGAACTAGCACGAATCACTCTATGATGATAATTTCATAGGTAACAACATTGCAAGAAGTCCGACTGTTAGAAGCTGCAAAACTCGCAGCACGAAGAAAGCAATTGACAAGTTAAAACGTCAACAGGGTCACAACTTGTGTTCCCCGTACTATCCCTGAAAAGTGAGGTTTAAACGGATTTTATCTTAACATAGTAGAAATTAAGGCTTGTTGGTTGCATTTGTCCTTTTCCATATTAACAGTGAGTTGTTTCAAACAGGCATTAATGAGCCAAAAGAAATGCACAGAAAAATAAAATATAAAACAGGTTATGGAAACAGTGAAAACGAACCTCCTCTTGCATGTACAGCAGCTTTGCTTTCTTCTGTCGATAATCTGGCCGCGAAGAAAGACCAAAGCTACTTCCAACTCCCAGATCAGCACTATTTTCCTTTGAGACATTATACAACATAGTTGATGAAGAACCTGAGTTACTACCTTTAGCAGTAACCCCGGTTTCATTGACAGTAACAGTATCCGCAGAAGAAGAAGCACTAACTTCTAGAGAAACCCGTTCTGAAACATCATATGATTTCGCAATTTTTGCACCAGATGGACAGCAAATCTCATCTAACAATTGTTGGACAGACTTTAAGAACCTTGAACTCTTGAGAATAGTAGCATACCCAGTGAAAGGGCCAAGGGGACCCACACTTCGGTAACTAATAGTACTCTTTGAAGGCACTCCCACGGTGTCTTGAAGTGATTTCGTACAATCTCTAGAAACAATGGACGGCTTCATATTCTTCAAACAACGAGGATCATCGGATGTAGACCCTTGTTCATGCTGAGAAAAGGATGGCTTGGGTTGTGCATTCGATGAAAGTGACAAGGATAAGCTCTGAGGAAGTGAATCACTCGGGATATTATCTATTGCTCGATTTGTCCATCCAAAACGCAGCGGATTTGGGTGATTTCCATAACTCGGTTGTTGAGGCTCAACTTCACTACTACCATTACCCACCCAAAGGCTGTGGTCGTTTTGTTGCATTAGGGAAGTCATGTCTTGCCTAGTGTGGGCGCTGATAGAAGCCGACTTCACAATATCTTGCAAAGCATTCTGATACAGTGGAGAAGGAGGAGGATTATGCAGTACACCTAATTGCTTTTGAACTTCTCTACCACTTATTTCATCAGAAGCATTACTACACTGTACATCCATTAGTTCGTTGTAAGAAGACACGTTGTTGAGCTCAGAAGATAGAAAAGAATTGGCATTAATTGCATAATTTACAAACCAATCAGATCCTTGCTGGGGAGCACTGTTCCTCCAATTTCCCAAATTACGAAGTTCACACTGTTCCTTGTGGGAAGAATGAATTGCAGGCATGGAATGGGAAAATGAACCATACTGATTCATCATCAGCCTATTACTCGGTTCAACTGCGCCTATTTCTTGATGATACTCCAACGCGTTCTTTGGAGCAGACAAAGGGTTTGAAGAAGTGGAGAAGTTTAGCATCTCTGATGAATAAACAGCTGGTTCATCAAGCATGTTAGCGTTTCTAACATTCCTAACGTGAAGAAGGTCAAAGTTATTAAACCCCGGCTGTAACGATAGCGGTTCAAGATTGTTAGGGAATTCGTGCAGAGGCTGAGAACCGTTTTGGATTCTCAATTTTTCGCGCCGAATTTGCTGTGCCACATGAGACTCGGGCCTTAAACTGCTCATTTTCAAACTCACTAAGTTTAACAATCCGATGACAAAACCTGTTCTCAACGTTCAATGTAAGCCTTTCAGAAGAGCTCAGTCACTGCATAAGCTCAATCCGTAATTGCTCTCTCCTGCACAGAAATTCCAAATCACCTTATCGGTTAAATTTTGAAGAAAAAAAATACGAATTGTGGGAGATCACAGTTTTAACACCCCTAGTATAATTTCAGAAATTATTATTATTTTAATATGTAAAAAATATTGCACTACTGACACCCAAATAAAGAAAAGAAAGAAAGAGATAAATACGAGAGAGAGGCTGCAGCAGCAGCAGCAAACTGCCACCATAAATAATATAAATAATAGTAGTAGTAATAATAATAATAATAATAAAGAAATACATAAGGCAAGACAAGACTGTGAGGGAAGTCTGAAGAAACCGATCTAACTTCATTTTTTTCTATAATATTCCCACCTTGTACATGTTTCAAATAAAGCTCCTTGTTCTAGTTTCCTTTCTCAATTCTCACTGTAACTTATCTCCTTGCAGCATAATGAAAAATAAAATAAAACAAAAAGGTGGAGAGGTAGCTCCTCCTCCCTTACCAGACACCAAAAGTAATACTTTCTCTCAAAAAAACAGCTCCAATATGATGCTTTTCCACCCACCAAACAGCGCAATATCTAACCCTCTCTGTCGGTAACAAAAACATCGAAGGACAACCACACAACTAGCACTACAATAACAAAAAAAGAAAAAAACCTAAAAGCTATACGTAAACCACAACGACAACGTTAGACACCTCTTAGTGGCAGGCACAAATAGCGAGTGAAAACCCTAGTTGTAGGGCTCCCTTGAAATGGATCTATACCCTCACACATCCATAGCGGCCTCCACGTTTTCAAAGCAAGGTGAAAACGGGTCGAGCCACAGCGGAGACACCTTGAAAGCATTATTGTTGAATGTGCAGAAACAAGAAGTAGGAGGTAAGAAACACGGACTACTACGTTGTGTGTATAGAGAAAACGACGCAGAGACATTAAGAGGCGAGAAACAAAACGACGCACAAAAAATCTAGTGTTTCAGATGGAGGAGCCAAGAAAAGAAAGAAAACGTGTATGGTTTGGACAGTTGAAAGGGTGAGAAAGGACTATAAGGAACTAGTTAAGGTACTTTCACCTGTGTCATGGCAAGTTGGCGATGATGGAGACCGAACCAGTTACAATTCAGATGAGAATGAAAGAAGCTTTCACTACTACCACCCTAGCCAGCACCACAATCATTACGATGATGGCCCTTTAGCTTTGACGTTTAAATTAACGTAAAGTCGCAGTTAAAAAGTTAAAAAATAGTAAAATACTGCGCAAGCATTGGAAAACTGTGACACTTTCCTCATCCATTGTTCAACGAGCGTGGTTGGCCCCTACACTTTCATCTTCACTCACTCCATCCTTTTTTGCATATTATGTGCGTTTTTTATATTCTGCGTTGGAAACTTTCTGTGTGTTTGTTGGAACTTGGATGCGACGGAGTCTTGTAGGTTCACAGATTGTTTGCTTGCTCCAATTCCTTTTTCCTATTTTTATTTCAAGTGCTTGGTTTTGTATGGCATCAATCAATAAGACACTTTCAACTATTTCTGAACAACTTTTAATTGTGTGATGTGATGGGATGCTTACAAAAATTTATGGACATTTTTGTTTATGTCGATTTTATATCGACAAAAAAAAGTGTGAATGACATTTTAAATGAAAAACGAAACGTACTAAATTAAATAGCATATATATTATTTCTTGAGTACAATTAAATGAACATTTATTAACTATCTGATCTAATATCTAATTATATGTTTAGTAAGAAAATAATCACTTACCTTATTACATAAAATTACTTTGATGCAACCATCCGTATTTACAAGTTATTTTTGAGCTTTTGGGCCAAATTTGGTGTACTTAAATCATCATTATTAATATTTTTAATAATATTTTATTAATAATTTTTCATATCAATTAATTATATTGTTTATAAATAAGAGTTAAAGATTATTTTCTTTAGTTCATTCTAAAATATTTAGCTTTAAAATTTTTTATTTTTTATTTTTTTTAAATTTAAAGGAGTTTTCATTTGTCAAATTCTTATTATATTATCATCCTTTAAAGATAGTAAAAAATCTAATATATTAGACAATGAAAAATTTTATTTAAGTGAAGTTTTAAGTCTTTTCTTCTTTTCTAGTTTAAATATTTAAGAAGAGTTAATGTTTGCATAGAGTTTAGTTTAATTTTGGAAATTATTTCAATCCAAATAAAGAGAACTAATAATCTTTTTTTGAAATAATGTTAGTTGTCAGTTGTATAGATCGTATGAAAATGGGTTCAATGGTGAGCTTCATGGTATGATTGATGTTTTTATGACCTATGTCATATTACTAGTATGTGGAGTTACTAGTTTATATTTTACCTCATAAATAGGTTTAAAAGGGGAGAGAACCTTGATCGTGTTGAAAAATAATGGTAAGTATTCTATAAAAGTTGTTTGGAGTTGTTGTTATCTTGAACATCGTTGAAGCGACAAAAGGTCGTTCAAACGAGATTTAGATAAGTCGCTTAAGTAACATCTTACAATGCTCTAGTGATGCTTGTAGCTAAAGTGAGAGAGAGGTTGAGACAATTCTCTCTCCACTAAAAGTATATCGCTCGAGTAATGGAAGCGTTGTTCAAGTGATGGAAAGGTTTGGAACTTGATTACTCTTGAGTTAAATATACTCAAGCGAAAAGGTGGTCGCTCGAGTGAGGAAAGATCTACATCTTGAAATGCTCTCAGGTTGAATATCGCTCAAACAACCAGTGTGTCGCTCAAGTGAAATTGGTGTTAGTTAATGTGTTATGATGATAATGCTCGAGTAAGAAAAGGTCGTTGGAGCGACGGTATGTGAGGTTAATATGATGTTGTGCTATGATTATAAGATAACTCATGTTTATGATAATATGAGATTATTAAATGCTTATATACATGTATTGTTGATTTTATAATGTATATAAGGTGAGATTGAATTACATATGCTCCTGGTAAATATATTATTTATATTGTGATGCATGCTATGTTGTACACAACTAATGCCTTTTAAGGATGACAAATCTATGTCACTTGAACGACCAACTCACCCTTTGAGTGACATGAAGACCAAGAGTAGTCATTCTCTGAGCCTTACTATCACTTGAGTGATCAACACACCATTTGAGCGACGTAGGTCCAATGGAGAGATAATAGTATCAGTACCTCCCTCGCTCAAGTTACTTCCATTGCCTAAGCGACATCTCTCATCACTCGAGTTACCAATCCATCGCCTGAGTGACCAATGGTGGTAGAAGTAATAATTACCAACCACCTTACCATCCTTGAGCAACCTATGTCGTTTGAGTAGTGTGCAGGTCAAGAGTTGTTTTTCTCAGCTCATTCAATCATGAATCTTTGATTTTTTACACTTCTACATTGTTTTCACATATTAACCAACTACCAACACCTCAAATTTTCAATGTTAATAGCATATTCTACCATTCAGATTCATCATCAATTCAATTTATCATCAATAAACTCTTTTCCATTTTGAAAAACCATTTATCAAGGTCCAAGTTTATGCATATAAAGTTAACTCCCTTTATCTGGATTGAAACACGACTCTTCAAGTTAACTTCTCACCTCTACCAGTTCTAGGTAAGTTCTAATTACATGATAAACGAACAAAGTCTTCTCTTAAACTCTTAACCATAACAAAAAAGAAAGAGACATATTCAATACCAAAAATCTTTCAAACTACTTATTCATTCATGATTCTGATGAGATAGAAAGAATTTATGTTTCACTAGCTTCTTGCAATCCTAATCTAGTAAAAGACCTCCAACCAGAAAATCAAATATCTTGGAAGGACTGTTTAGACTCAAAGAGAGAATTGAAGACAAAGGGTTTTGAGAAGGAACTATATTGACGTCAGAATTTTTCATACAAGCATCATTCATAATTCACTTTAAAATTTACTATTAAAATATTATTGGATCTTACACCAACACTACATATCTTTTCATTAAAGATGACAGGTCAAATCTTGCTTTCATCTTTTGTATATTTGTAGTTAAAAATGTGTTTTAAAATAAACTTACAGAGTCTTTAATTTTTTTAAGCACTTTAGTATAGTTCCTTTTTACTAATTTTACTAGCGCTAGAAAAATGAAAATTGTAAGACCATTATTATTTTCATAATAGATTTTAAAAAGAATTAGTTATGATGTCTATAAATAGGAGTTTAACTTCATTACCAATTCATTATAAAATATATTACTTAAACTTTCTCTCTCTTTCTCTGAATTCTCTCCAAGGGTACAAAAAATATAACTTTTGGTTTCTTGCCACCTTAGAGCCACAAGGAGCTGGCAAAGAGAGGAACCACGTATATCGTCAAATTTTTGATCTAGTAAGTGCTTTGGTTCCTTTTGGTACTTTTAAGTTTCCTCTCTCTTCTTCTTTTAAGTTGAGTTTTAGGAGGGGATTCAAGTTGTTTGAAGTATAGTTTGGAGGTTTACATGAACTTATTGAAGCAGACAGTAACAGTAGAATTTGTAGTGTTTCAATCTAGATAAGGGAAGCTAACTAACTATCTGTGTGTGGTTGATGGTTGTTTATAGTTATTGATGATGTTGATTTGATTAAATGAGGATGAGAAATCAATTATTAGGATTATATATTGACATATGTTGTTATATATTATGTTGATGAGCTTATGGTTGTGGAAAATTGGTTTATACGAGTTGTTTGGAGTTCGCAAACAAGTGGATATTGTTCAAGATGGCTCTCGATCCTGTTTTTGCTCAATCGACGTACGATCACTCAAGAGAAAGTAAGGTGGTAGATAATAATGACCTCCACCGCTTAGATCCGCTTAAGCGATGAGATTCCACTCAAGCGACAATGATATTTTCACTCAAATGACAACATTTAAATCAAGTGAAAATGACTTTGGATCTCGAGTTGTTCTCGACCTTATTTTCGCTCAATCGAATCAGGCTTTTGGAATTAGATTTAGTGGTTTTCATGAAAGTTGTAGCTTTGGATGTTTTCTTTCTAATGACTTTGGAATCAATTAAATAGGAGATATAAATCTCTAGTTATGTTGTTTTTAATGAACAAAGGTCAAGTTGTCAAGTAGTTAGAGTTGTTGCATATTTAAATACATTTTTTTGTGAGCTAAGAGGCTATAAATGATTATTTTTTATCATGTTGTGAGTTCGTAGATTCTTCTATACATGTTCCATCGATTCTTGATGAATATGAGGTAAATTAGAAATATATATGCTTTCAATATATATATATATATTATATACTTGTTGTGGTGTTGCATAACTTGTATGTAGTATGTATGTTTAGATTATTTTATGAGTGTGATTGGAGTATATTAAGGGTGGTGAATTTTTTTCTAACTTGCTTACATATGTAACATCCCAAAAGAAATCGAGTTGTTACAGCATGCATGTATATGGTTGTGTTTTATATGTATATAAGGTTTGGAGGCCTCGATAGGTTGTGTCTAAAGTCCTTTATGGGTGGTTGGAGGATACTCAAAGAGGTATCCAGTAATAGGCTAGAGTGATAAACATGACACCCACTTAATAGGGATATCTCGACTTTACTTTGTCCAAACATGTAGACAAGATTTCAGGAGGTGAGAAACTATGGGAAGCTTACACTAGGTGTTGGACGTAAACGTACATTTGGTGTCATCAACGACGTTGTGTTACCTTGAGCACATGGAACTAAGTCGGTTTTGGAACGGTCAAGTATTAGTTTCATATGAGATTTGTGTTGTCATTCAGATGATTATATGTTTGGTGTTAATGCATAGTTTTATAAATATAATTGTTGAATTATATGTGATTTATATTTAATTTGTTAGTTGACTCTTGCATTGATATGAGTATTACATAATGATCATATTATGTAAGGACGGAAGCATATTCTTCTATAGATGGAAGTGAATAGTTTTAAGACAATATAAATTAAAATAAATCTATTGTACAGTTTGACTTTATTTTTTATGAATTTTGAAAAATTATAGTTTTATTAGTATAATTATGTTATTTGTATAATTATGTTTGTAGATATATAAATATGATGATAATATTATTAATATACTGAATAATATGTTAGTTAATAAAATGTTTGAAATGTTTAAAAATCAACAATTCAAACATAACAGTAATACAATTTCTTTTATCTAATAAATATAAATGGATCGTGTATATTGATGTAAAAAATTCCAATAAAAAAATATTCACCTATCCTTAAGCTAACCTCTTTGAATTAATATTATTCACATAACAATGTTCCAAATACTTGATGATATATTTTTAATTTAGTTGTTTTTTTAATTTTATTGGTATCAATTTTTAAACATTTTTTTTATCTCAATTTATGTCTTACGTATATTATTTAAATTACATTGATAAATAATTATGAAACATGAAACATGGTATTGCAACAAAGAGTGTAAAAAAAGAGACGAAGAAGATGGGACGAAGGGTGAGCGTGGAGTGGGGCATAGGTAAAGATAGTGACGAATAACGTAAGATCATTTTTGGCATATTTAATGCGCACCATTTTTGCGGTGAAATGTCACAATTCAGAATTGGCATAAGCAGTCAACACCTTGTTGAGCACGTGGATGGGTCAGGTTTTGCATATGAGACTGCACTATCACACATCTCACCCACAATAACACCAACATATAACATCTATGTCACCTTTGAATATTTTACTTATTTATTTATTTATGTTTAAATTTTTATTATTAACTATTTTTATATTAATTTATTTTATTTATTATTATATATTTTAATTTATTTTCCGATTACATTATTGGATATTTTTATTATTTATCTTTTTTATTTATTTTTTAACTATCAGATATTTTTAATATTTAATAACATTTAATTTAGTAAATTTAAAATTATTTATTTAATTTGTGTTTTATTTTTTATAATATTTAATAATTATTAAATGTTTTTATAATTATAAAAATGAATATTTAATTCCCAAAAGTTTCTTTAATTATGAAATTTTATAATTAATATTATAAATTAAATACTAGAATATATTAGATAAGTTAAAAAATTACCTATCCACAATCATTATAAACCTAAAAATACGGTTTTCATCGTTTCATCATCTACATCAAATAAAGTCTAAAATGTAATCGACTTAAATTAAATTTTGGATTCTTTTAACGGACAACTTTGTAAGAATTTATAAAAGATTAAATTCTGGGTTTTTTCTTCCAAAAGCCTTTGTGGAAAACTTGGTCTTAATAGACCCCAGTTGTCTGCATATGAATTTTAGTTTTAATTAATCTTAAAAAAATACCTTTACTGTAAAGTGTATATCTTATTTATATGTATTGATGGTATGTTTGTTTTCAAAGAAATATCAATAAAAGAAAAGACATAAAAAATACAAATATAGAAAAATAAAAAATAATTAAAGCAAAAAATGAAACACAATTTTGGATTATCAATTCCTTTTTAAAATATAAAAAAAATTGCAAAGAATTGAAAAAGTAATCAACTATGAAATATATATAATAAAATATTATATCATATAATTGATTATATATTACATAATCGATAACATAATGTAATATTTTATTATATATAGTACACGTTATACTTTTATTTAATTAATTCACAATATTAATTTATTAATATTTATATTTTTATTATAATATAATTAAAATAAATATATCTAATTATATAATTAATAATAATAATATGAATAAATAATAATAATAAAAAAAAAATTATAATTTAATATTTAACCCAAATTAATTTATAATAAAAGAATAATTTGATATTATTTATATATAATATAACTAATTTTTATTGATAGGTATATTTTGAAAATAAATATTAAAACAATAATTAAGTAAAATTATTTAATTTCAATTTTAGTTTCTAAGTAATGTAACTTATTTTAATATATGATTATTTTAAAATATAATTTTTTATATACTACAAATTTATAATAATTTTTATTTTAATTTAAATTTTTTAACTTTATTTATATTTTAAGAAAATTATTTTTATATTAAAATATTTTTATAAATTAACTTTTAAATATAATAATATGAAATTAAATTTAATCTATCACTTTAATAAAAATACCTCTAAATTTTCTATTCATTTTCCTTTTACATAACACTTTTTACTATTTTTATTTTTTTATTTACTTCGAGAACTTTTCTTCCTAATCGAAAGACACTTTAAATATGTGATCTATTTAATATATTATATCACATTTATATTAGAAATATTTAATACAAAACTAAATATATTACTCGATAACGAGTAACATAATTAGTTTAATGAGAACATGTATGATAAAAATTATTATATATAACAACTTAAAATTTGTACTAATTTTTATTCATATTTTCTTTTAGAAAATTTAAAAATAAATTAATTCGTACTTTTATGATAAAACAAATTAATTTGGGTCTAATATTTTATAGATAATATTTTTTACTCTTTATTTGAGTTATTGTGTTATTAATCAAGAGAACTGAATATAATAAGAATTAGAGTTAGACTAGAAATCGAGCAAAAGGAGAATATTTCGATCGAATAAATCTTGAATTCTCTCTATCAAACCAAGAAAAAGATATTGAAAACAATTCTGTAGGATGGGGCAGTGAAAAAAAGAGTAATGTTCTAAATAAAAAAAAAGCCAAGAACAATATGGAGGCAGAACTTCATTTCTTACTCAGAAATTTTTTGACTTTACATTTAAACTGGAAAAATGGCTTAGGTCAAAAAATATTTAACACTAAATAAAACTTAACGTGTGAATAATACTTTCACTAATAAGAGAAATAATTGATGAAAAATGAGTATAAGATTAAAATGGAGTCGAAGATAAAATTGGATTACAATGATAATCATTATTCAAGCATTATAATTTATTTAATTATATTTTTATCTTATTTTTAGTATTTTTATTGTTATTTTAGAGCTCTTAATATGCCTATATTAAATATTAAATATTTCATACAAATTGACCTTGGCATGATTTAAACCCAAGACTTTAGATTTGAAGACTGATACTTCAACCACTAAGTTGAAATGATTTTCATTTAAAATATATAAATGTATAAATATAAAAGTATATAAATATAAATATATAAGTATATAAATATATACTATATAAATATATAAGTATATAAATATATACTATATAAATATATAAATATATAAGTATATAAATATATAAGTATATAAATATATAAGTATATAAATATATATTATATAAATATATAACTATATAATTATATAAATATTTAAATTAACGACAAATTTTTACCAATAGATAATTTATTAACAGAACTAAATTTGTTGGTAATTAAAATTTATCGACGAAAAATTTTTCATCGATAAAATTGTATTAATAATTTACAATTTTTTTATAGTGTAACATCTTTTTATTTTATAAAATTATATAATTCATCCGTTATTAAATAGTTTAAATTGTAATTAAATATAAAAAGTAAAAGAAATACTTTTAACAAAAACTAATATATTAAATGAGTGAAGTATAGTTGAAACAAAGTGTATATAAAGCAAAACAGAAAATATAAACCATGTATTCTTTATAGTTAAAACAAAATAAAAATAATATAAAACATATACAATATATCATTCTTCCAACATAATAAGATCATTTAACATCATTCGATCTTGAATATATATTTAATATTTCGATAAAAATCTAAAAACGACACATATAACTTGTGACTCATAAGGATGTAAATATGTAAATTTGCATTATTTAATATATTTTTAATGTTATATTTTTTATACTCGACTTGCAGATTAGATTAAACGCATTTTACATGTAGAGTCTATATTATCCGTAATTCACATTATTAAGTTTAATTTAACTTAAAATTAAATATTATTTATTTATATTTGTTACCGTCAAATTCAATTCAATATAAAATATAATTTTTTTATTATTGTTAACAAGTTTAATTCAACTCAATGTTTCTTTTATTAATTATAAATTTTTTAATAAATTATTATTATATAAATGAATAAAAAAATAATAATATCTTTTTATATATACAAAATTAATCCTTGTAATTTGTGAATTTTACATAATAAATCTAATTTATTAAAATTAAATATTATTTAAAATATGAAATATATAAATAAATATTTTACGAGGGCATAAAATTAAAAGAAAGATCGTTATTATACCTAATTCTAGTATAAGTAAAGCTAAAAAAATTATAAATGATTTCAACCAACCATTACAAACAGTATAATAAATTTTTATTAGGTATAATGTATTCAGGATCATTAAATGAAAAAGAGAGAGTTGTTATTGGATTGGATATTGAAAATGTTTTTTTATCATACAGTAGTATTTGTTTTTCATCAAGCATAATCAATTTTTTGAGAATTTACTGACCATTTGAATCTAAACAATTATAAGTATATTTTTTACAAAAAAAAAACTACCTCCAAGTGTTTTATAAGATTTTCAGATTAAAAAAAGTAAATTTTATCATTTATTATAAAATGGTTATGAATTTATTTATTTATTTGTACTCTATCAAAACTGTATTAGTTATTTTTTTTCTATTTTCATAAAATTATCTTAAATTTTCAAAATAATGAATAAATGTAAACAATTTTGTTTTCCGAAAATACCTTAAAGTAATAGTTACATTTACTTTTTAGCATATATTTCATCATTCCCTAGAGTAAACACGAGATTTGGCAGCAACTTCATTGATTGGAACCTAACAAATCTTGGTATGCAGCTGACAAAAAACCTTCTTACAAGGTCAGTGGTCAACCTAGCAAGTTAGAATAGAAACAGTGTTCTTTTAAAAAAAATGAAAAGTAACAAGTTTTCTCAATATTTTAGTTAAATAAAAGTGATTTTATAAAAACGTCAATAATACTTATAATATACTTTTTAATGCATATTTATTGCTATTTTTTTTTAAATTCTTATTGCATTCACTTTCAGTTTTTTATTTTTTAAAGAAAAATAGTAACCTTAAAAGTATTATGAATACTTATTCAGTACTATATAACTGAAGGAAAAGTATTTTTAATTATTTATTATTATATTCAACAGTAGTACCCCTGGTTCATTGGTTACTATCAAATGTAAGGAAAACAAATTTTAATCTGATAGAGTGGCTTCTTCTTCTGCATATATAAAATAAACACATGCAGACACGTTAACATTAGCATAGGATGGTTTCTGTGAACTTAACTTAGAAACATAAGTTAAAGCTTAATTTGAAAAGATGAAGGAGGAGAGAAAGAGAAGAGAGTGCAGAGAGAATAGTTAACAACAGAGTGAGAGTGTGATGGATGGCCTGGCACGGGTGAAGAGAGAAAGAGAATAATGAGAGACAGTGTTTGTGTGTGCTAGGAATTTAGTGTGGTCAGCTTTTGAATTTATCGGTAAATGGTGAATTATCACTGCCGTTAAGCAAAAGATCTGCTGCTACTGCTACTTCACTGTTGCTGCTGCTGCATGCATGGTTGGAAACCCCATAACTCTCACTCTGTTCTGCTCTGCTTATTCAAATCCTCAGGTGACGTAATCTCCTCTTCTCCACCTCTTTCAACAATTTCTTTTGTCACTATCTTAAACATATACTCTTTCTCATACATCTTTACTCTTAACTAAAAACCATCTACTCCAATTCTCTGAACTTTCATATTAATAAATTTAATTTTACTTATTTTTAATTAATAATCAATACTGTTAGAAGAAACATATTAAAAAGTTCAAAAATATATTCTCAATGTTTTATTAATTGTACTATTTTAATTCATATGTCATTAGAATTTAGTCTGGCACTTTTTATAATAAGGAAAGGATTTTAGGAGAACAAATAAAGAAAACTTTATGAAAAAAATCATTATAAAGAAATAAATCTTACAATAAGTAGCTAGAATTAAATAAAAATATTGTTTGCTATTCTTATTTTGTTTAACATTATTTAAATCAACATAGAGAGTAAATTGAGGAATATTTTGTCAGAAAAATTTATTCAAATGTATTCCATATGACTAAGCAAAATTATGTATTCGTTTTAGAAGAAAAATTGTATTTGTAAAAGTAAAATTTTTAGTTAATTATATTTTTATTTTTAAAATATTAAAAATAAATTAAATAACTTATTTTAAGATTTTAATTAATATGTTATTTGTGTTAATTAATTATTTTTTATTTATATTCTCATTAATTAATAAATTTTATTTTTTTAAAATTAAAAATTTATTCTAATTATAAAAATTATTATTTTTATTAGTTTACATAACAAAAATTTATATTTATTTCAAAAAGGGAAGTATATACTAGTTTTATAGATTTTAATAAAAAAATTAAATATATTTTCTCTCTTTCATTGTATTATTTAAGGATTTTTTATATATAAAAGTATTATAGTAACTTTTTTAATCTATAATAAATTTTAATTTTCTTAAATAATATTTAAAAAAAATTATTATTAATAAAAAGATAATAGAATATACTAAAGAATTGATATAAATAATAGATTATTTATAACATATAAAAATAATTTTATTATTGTTAATATTATTGAAATTAAGCGTATAAATAATAAAAAATAATTAATATAATATTAATAATTTAAAAATAAAAATAACAAATAAAAAATAAACCTAAATACTTATAATATAATAAAACAATACTTAATAAAAATTGTAATTTTTATTTTTATTTTCTCTTTACTTTCAACCATCTATTGAATGCACTGACACCATATTTATTACACTAGAAATTAGCATATTTATTATTCTGATGAACCGTAATAATATGAAAATATTTGTAATGTACTGGTATTTGGTAACATTAAAGTTATAACATATTTAATATATTTTAAAATATTTATAAATTGTCTGTATAATAAATATTTTTAAACTATATTAAAATCAAAAGGAGTTCTTATTAAAAGTGTTCTTACAAACAACCCTACAATTACAAGATATTTTAAATCTCAAGTATTTCTGTTCTTCCTAATTTCTTTTTAGGTTCCTCCTTTCTTCTCGAGAAGTAAAGGCTCGATACCTCAGTGAACAAAAAAATTGTATAAAGACACTAACTTCCAAGTTAGTTGACGGAAAAGAAAAACAAAAATGAATCGTTAATACTTAAAACTTCTGTTTCGATAAATTATAAATTTATAGGATACATAATTTTATAAAAAAAATAAATATTAAAAAATTAAATAAAAATATATATGTATTATTATTTATTAAAAAGAGTATAATTAATAAATTTGTATATTTTAAAATATATGCTTATTTATATAATTGATTATAAATTTTTTAAGATATTTAATGTGAATAAATATTTTTTTATTTATAAGTGAGGATTTTATTTAAAATTTTAAGTTTTATTTTTATTATTGTGTTAATTATTTCAATAAGAATTTTATAAAATTAATATTTAAAACTTACAACTTTAAATTTAAATTTTGTAATGAAAATTTTCATACCTTATAGTAGTAGTTTTTGAAGTACTCTTTTAATTTCATTTCACTCCTTCTTTTCTAATTTACTTATTAGACTACTTAGTAAAAGTAATATCTTATAAATTTGTTCATAATTTCTTTTCAACACATATTAAAATATTAATTTTTTTTATATAAATTTAAATATATTTTAGTTTTTTAATTATTTTTAAACTGTGTTTAATCTCTAATATAAATTTTAAATCTATTTTATTTTTATATTTTATAAATTTATATAAATATTTTTAAAAATATATCAAAATTTTATTTTATTTTTTATTTTTTTTCTTGTAATTTCCTATTTTATTATTTTTGTTTTATAAATTTGTTTCTCCTTCTTGAAAAATAATTTTATTTATAATTTATAATAAAAATTTATTTACATTAATAAAAAAATATATCAAAAATTAAAAAATTATTTACGTCAATAAAAAAACATATCTAAAATTTGTTTTAAGAACATAACATAATTTTTAATAAATAATTTAAAAAATAAAAATATATTTAATAATTTTATATATAATTTAATAAGTAATTTAATATGTTGCTCTAAATATAAGAATTCGGATAAAAACATTAAAACACCAAATCCTTTTTTATATATATCAATTGATACTAATAAATATGAACTTCAGTAATTTTACTTCTCTACACTCTATAGAAATTTACTATTATGGAGGTTGATTATGGTACTCTTGAATAAAAAAAAATGTAACAATTATAATACAGCAAAATAATTATGTGTGAGGAATGTTAATACTTCGAAATTAACACCCTCTCTTAAACATTACAGATTATAAGCTATAACATATAAGCTAAAAGACTAGCACAGGAGAAAAACTAAACTAGTATTAGTAGTAAGTAAATCCAATATGACACACCACGAACACTCATTCTGCTATGCATACACCATGCTAATCCTGTTGATAGAAGTGGGTTAAGAAAGAAAAATAGCTTAAATTGGCAAGCCATGTAGCTGTTTTAATCAGAGAATAAATAAATAAAAGAAACAGTTAAAATAACAGGTAGTATCAGTAGTATAGTAGTTTAACTACAGCTAGCCAATCGTAAAATATATATTCTCCTTTCTTACCTAGTTTAACAAAAATGAAAATTATGGAGTATCCCTTTTGATCACCACAATTTGGTTATAAAAAATGAATTAAGTATAAACTTTTTTTAGAACTCATTTCATATAACTATTAGTCCATGGTATTCCTTGTAAATAAAAAATTTAAAAACAAACCTGAACAAGGTTATTGTAACTTTTTTTAAACTTAAATTTGAGTTTTTCTTCAGAATAAGAATTACTGCAAGAAAAAGATGCTATAGGGTTAACAAAATTTTAGAAATTATTATTTATTACAAGTAAATAAAGAATCATATTATAAAAACATACTAAAAATATAATAATAAATAAAATTTAGAATAATACTTTTTATCAACAATAAAAAATAATATATAAAATTCAAATATTTAAGGTGTTCTAATCATGTAAAAAAATACTTACATATATAAAATATATATATATATATATGTTGGACAAATTTTAAGATTTAATATTTATAAATTCTAACTTTTTCTATGTAGAGTTTAAGTTTTTAACATATAATCATTATTATGAGTAAGATATCAAGATAAAAAAAACTAATACTCATAAAAAAAAGAACAATTGTATAAAAAAATATAATCTTATTTTAACATATAATATAAAATCTTAAAATTCAATATTCATTTTCTTAACTTTTGTTACAGAGGACTCCACCAAATGAAAGCTTTGCCTACAAGATTTTCCAATTTTTTGCTCTCTGTTTTGTTATAACTCTTCTTTATTAATAATACATTGAAAGTTTTTTTGCAGTTTGTTGTGATTAAGTGACCACATTAATTTTAGGTTAATTATAAGCTTATAAATCAACTGTATACTTTGAAATACTAAAGGACAAACATAAATGCAGATTCCACACTATTTGTTTGATCTCCATTATTTTTTTCTTCTTCATAGTAGTATGTTCCTTTTTCATTTGAGTTTCTTCTTCCTTTTCTGCGGAATCTGCCACCTTTAAAAAGTTGGTCTTTTCTTTTTGGGATGAAACCGTGAGTTTAATATCTATTACTAATAGTTTTCTCTCTTGTCTACCATTGTGATGTATTGTTTGTACTCTCACTGCTACAGAAAACATTTTTCACGTCGGTTCTGGGGATCATTTTACGACGGCCACAAAATCGACGTTGAACAAGGCGACGTTAAAAGTAATATTTTCAACGTCGGTTCAATTTGAACCGACGTTGAAAATCACAGACTTACAACGTCGGTTAGGGCTAGAACCGACGTTGTAAGTGTCATCCAAACTTACAACGTCGGTTCTAGTAATAACCGACGTTGTAAGTCGTGTATTACTGCAAACCAGTTTCTAATTTTCTCATTTTCCCTAAATTTTGGTACCTGCATATCAAATAAATCAGCAAACCAGCCACAATTTCATATATAATACATTTCAAATAGTTAAATTTCAAAGATAGACTCTCTAGGTAAAGGTTTGGTTAAGATATGAGCTAATTGATGTTTTGTATCTATGTATTCTATAATGCAATCCTTAGCTATATGATCTCTAATGAAACGATGATGTCTAATTTCTATATATGTTTTGTGTCTTAGAAGAACAATTTAAAAAAAGAAAGATTGATGTAAAAACAACATTATTGGATGGATCTAATCGATCTTGAAAAAATCATAAAAAATAGTTAGACATTGAATTTTCCGCTAATTTTTGTTGTGTTATGTTCTTTTGATGTGTACTTGGATAAAGAGGCCTCACATCCCCCAAAATAATCATAGTTTTGAAAATACAAAATTTAGGTGTAGAAAAACTTCAAACGATCATAACTTTTGCTACGGACCTCGGATGGAGATGCGTAAAAAATGAAAGTTTTTGGAAATGACCCAACGAACCTACTGGCAAATTCCGAAAGGGGATTTGGGCAAACAAAATTTCAAAAATCCTCCATTTACTATAACTTTTTTATTATTTTACTATTTTTACCTATTTTCCTAAATTATGGCCATTTATGTGACTAACTTGCACTTGTCAAAAAATTTTGAAAAAATTTGTGGAGTTGTGTCGTACCAAACAGAGAATTATCAGGCCATTACATCTTAGAAATTTCATACTTGCAGCTTCTTTTGTCCTAATTGCATCATTTTGCATACGGTTTTTGTCCTAATTCCTCTGTTATTTGACTAAATCCAAATTTTTATACATAAACAACAGTCATCTACAAACAATCATCTACAAACACTATATACAAAACTATGGGCACAACCAGACCATCATCAAAACAATCATCTACAAACAAACACTATATACAAAACGAAAAACAATAAAATAATAAAAACTCACCTGGCCGAGTGCGCGTTCGGCAGGCGGCTGGCGACGGTGGTGGCGCAAACGGCTGACGGAAGGGAGCTGTTCCAGCGGCAGCAGCGACGGCGACGGAGACTTCCAGCGGCGGCGACGGCGAATCGTGCTTCACGATCTTCGTGCGGCTTCACGATCAGCTTCACGACGGCGGCGTCACGAGCTTCACGGCACCGGGGAAGACGATGGTGAGGGGGAGGAACGACGTTGGTGGAGGAACGGCGTTGGTAGAGGAACGGCGTTGGTGTCACAGAACTCGCGGCGGAGAACGGAGAACGCAGAGGGAGCGGCGCAACGAATAACAAAAGTGAGGAAGGAAAGGAGAAAATAGGTTTTTAAAGGCCTTTCTACGTGTCATAAGTGCAACGCCAAACATTTTACGTCAATTATTGCGGAACCGACGTAGAAGATTTTACATTCTACGTCGGTTCTGCAAATAACCGACGTAGAATGTTGGTTTTAAAACATTCTACGTCGGTTATACAGTATAACCGACGTAGAAGGGTGAAATCAAACATTTTACGTCGTTTGGATTTAAACCGACGTAGATTGACGATGTTAATACCTACTTCTGTAGTAGTGTCTTTTTGTTATAAATTTGTATATTATAATGCATTGAAGGATTTTTGCACTTTAAGTTGACGTGATTAAGTGATTAAGTAATATTGTTATTTGAGGTGAATTATAAACTGGATCCATCAACTGGAGATTCCACGCCCTCCCAAATCTACCACCTCTATAAAACTCACTAGTATTTGTTTATTTTTCTTTCTGCTCTTTTTGTTATAACTCTTCTACACTATAATAGATTGATTTGAAAGTTTTTATTTTGTAGTTTTTTATATGATTAAGTGATCATGTTAATGTTAGGTCAGTTATAAGTTTGATATCTCAATTAAAATACTAAATGAGAAACATAATTGTAGATTTCATTCCATACTATTTATTTGATCCTTCATTATTTTTTCTTTTTCCATAATATCATTGTCCTCTTTCATCTGGATTTCTTTCGGAGAATCAAATTGTTCTGTTAAGCTAATAAGAATTTTCATCGACAACTTATTAATTATTTATTTCTATTTTGATACAACTTAATTTGATTTATCAGTTATTGAGGTATTTATTTCTAAAGATATATCCTAAAATTTTAGAGCATTTATAATAAAAGTTGTTTCTAAACAACTTTCATTAACTTTAAATAAATTTTATTGGTTCATATCATTTAATAAGCAATTCATATTATACTTTTATAATTTTGTTTCAAAAAAATTGTTTATAAGTATCTTTACTTTTTGACAACTCATTTTATAATTTTTAATAAATTAAAAATTAATTATTATGAATAATATATAAATATGAATAAAAAATAAAAATATTACATAATAAAAAATACAATAATAAAAATAAATTTCATAATCAAAATAAATTATATTAAATAATATCAATTTATAAAAGTACTTCTAAATATATTTTATTATAGTATAATTATAATATTATATCTAATTAAAATTAAAATATATTATAAAATAAAATAATATTTTTATAAAAAAATTTCTATATAAAAATAAGTATTAAATACATATTTATTATTATTTAATTAAAGAAAAAGATAAAGAATTTGTGGATGAGATGAAAATTGTTCCTTCCAAAATTTATTCCTCTTAAATTTTTTGAACTTTTCTTATTACTTCATATCATTTCAATGACAATTTTTTATAAATTCTGTTTTTTATTATCTTACTAAACATTTTTATATGCTCTTAAAAGAGAGTGTTCTAACTGTTATAAAAGTCATAAATACTATTAAATATTCTTACTAAATCTTTTAATATGCATTTAATCTCATTTAATTCACCTTTAACAATACATACACATTATTAACAAAACACGTTGAGTGAGGTGTTCTTTTTTGTTGTTGTATGTTACATATAACATATGTACTTAAACGAGTTGTCTACCAAGGTTAAAAGAATTAAATATATAAAATTAAAAAAATAAGTAATTCTACCTTTTATTCTTTTCTTAAAAATAATTTCTTAATAATTACTAAATTATATTATAATAAAATAAAATAAATAATTAATAAAAAAATAGAGGTTCATGATGGAGCCTCGTTAATCCAGTATTAGATGAATTAAATAAAAAAACTCACACTTACGGAACTTAATATTCACAAAAATAATATCGTGTTGATATCTGTGGTTAATTTTTACTTAGAGAGATAAAAAAACCAATGAAAGAAAAAATGATAAGATAATAATTTCTTATGATATAACAAGAGAAAAGGATAAATGATAAGATAATAATTTCTTATGATATAACAAGAGAAAAGGATGAATAAAAACAAGAAAAAATGAAATAAAAAGACTTAAAATCTTTAATAAATTATAAATTCTTATTTAAATCTTAAAAAGATATTTATTTAAATTTTGTCCTTGATATTATTCTATCTCTTATAACCAATTTCTAAAATATTTTAAATTTCACTTTTACTACTAAACTTATTTGTCAACCTAACTTTTTTTTTTCATTTTTTAACATAACTTGTATTTTTTTATTATATAATGCCGTAAATATCAAATAAAATAAATAACCTAATGTATATCTATCATTGGTTAATAATCTAAATCATTTTATACATTTTTCAATTAGACTGATACATAAATAATAAAATTAACAAAAAAATTAAAAAAGTTTAGTTTATTAAATATTTAAATTAAAAATTATATTATTTTCTTAAGAAAAAATCAAAGAATATTAAAAAATCAATATTAAAAACCCGAAACCTATTTAACCGAAATAAAGAATCCTAAATGACTGGTTGCACCACAGTGTTAAAATTGTTTTTGCAGAATCCACCATAGCTGCAAATTGTGCATAAACCAACCATGCATCTACAAAGTGCGCGGCACATCACATAACATGTTGAAAAAATTGGTGACATGGATGCGCCAAATTTCACCACTGCCTGGTGCTGCAGTCATCTTGTTCATAAAAATACAGTTGATTGATTGTGTTAGGAAAACCAATTTTCAAAATAAAAGCATAACTTTTAAAATTATCTTCCAAAACAAGAAATGATAGAGGAAGTAGGGGCATGTTTGAATTTGATTTGATGAAGAATCGCGTTGGTTCTTGGTGGAAAGGAGTGTGATGGAGCATTACATTTTACACAGCAAGAATAGTTAGTACGGGGGAGGTGGTGAGCGAAGAGACAAGCTTTCACGTCGAGGGAATTGAGATGGGAGGAACAAGAATAGTGGCAGTGGCGTGAATAGAGGGAAACCCTAGTGGCAAAAGAAAACAAAAGGGAGAGTGATGGCTGAGAAAGATTGACAGTGACATGCACGCACTGAGTACTGTTACACTATGGTCACTCACCCGCTCGAGGGAGGACCTGTCCAGGAACCGAAGTGAAAGAAAGAAAGAAATGTGTTTGGAATCGATGCTGCACTGCAATACCTACAAATACTCTACACCCTCTCTCGTCTAGGCTTTCTGTTGTGTTCTTTCTGACGTTATTCTATTGTGTGACCTTACTGCAATTAAGACCTACACTTGTGCACTTTATTAGGGATTGTTCCTTTTGCTGTCTTTTCTTTTTATGGTTCATTTTACTTTTTTTCCTTCCTCCAATGCACCTTCAAAATATTCAATCAATCCTTTCACAAACTATAATATCTATTTTCTCATTCTAATACAAATCTCACTTTCTTCACACAGTTCTCTTCAATCTGTACAAAAGATTTTCCATTCAGATCCAATTAACAAAATCTCCTCCAACCCTTTATTCTCTTTCACAATCCGTCTTTTTTCTTTCCTTCAAACTGTAATTATCTCCTAAGACATGTGTTTTACTTAGATTAATCTTAAAGTTTGTAATTGTCATATCAGTGGATGGAGAAGATTCTGATGTGTAGCTGAGAAATAGGATGGGTATGTCTTGTAGGTTGAAGAAAGAATATAAAGAAGAAATTTCACAGAAAGGAACATTGGAGGATCCTTCAGTCACCTTGACCATTCATTTGCTTAGGGACATTAAAGTGTCTAAAGACGTGGGGTCTAATTCAGATGCAAGATGCTCTTCTATACTGTTTCTCTACTTATAAACTTATAACCAACAAGACCGGTGCTTCAATTAAATCACATGATAACAAATAACAATATGATTATAGAAAGTGGGGATATTGATGAATGATTTTGGAAAGTAAAGATAATATACTTATACCTAACACTGATTATAGATAATATTATAAATACAGTTACCATTAGTGTAACAATTTTTTATTTGGACATAAAATATGTTTTCCTTAAATAAGTTCAAAGTTTTCTAATACTGTCTGTATTCTAAAGAATTACTTTTTTACTATTATCAAGATGTTTTCACTGTCACTTGTACGACTGGACTAGAATTTTTTATCATATTTATATGGTTGAGTCAAGATTTGTTTCTTATCATCGTTGTTATGAATAACGCATGACTTCAACTGAGACACTTAACCATCAAACATTGTCTATGGTGTTGGAGACTTCGTATTAATCAGTGATATGGTATCTTATATATTAAAATGATCTCAAAACTATTTAAGTTTATCTTAGATCAATTAGTAGGGTTTAGATGTAAGAGTTTACTTAAATTTTTTTAGAAGGCATAAGAGTATAGACTCTTGGTTCTAATTTATTCTCCAAAGTTCCTTCCATGGTAGGAGAATTTGTCGATTTATTTGATATTTTATTATGAAGAGAACAGCCCTAGAAACAGATGGGCCAAGGTCTAAGAAAACCCAAAGACATTGCATAATTTTGTTAGGAAGGTTTTACGAAGGAGGTAGGTAACTTTAGTGAGAAAAATTGGCTAAAGACATCTAACTTTATATTGTTGTGGACTTAGCTAAAAGGAACACCTATAACTCCAAAATTCACAATGTGTCTTCTTTCTATCTTTTCTTTCTTTCTGTTAAACCCTAAACTCTTTTCATTTATGCCTTTTACTTTTCCTTTCAAGGTAGGATTGTTAATTCACAGTTTTACGTTCAACACCAGATTTAGGTGTTTGATAAACTCTTTTTCTTTCTCTCTGGAAAGTTTCGCAGAAAAATATTTAATACTTATATTTGTAATTGAATTTCTAACAACTTTTTCTTTATAAAAATATAAATAAACAAATATGATACCATTTCCAATAAACATTCTTAGAATTGCTAACGTTGCTTGAGTAAGTATTAAAGTTCACATCTTTACTGATATAAAAAAGAAACATTACTTATTCGTATTCTCTAACTAGGAAAAAGAGACATTTGGGAGAACACAATTTTGTGAGTATGTAAAACTATGATAGATAGGAGAGAAAAATGAGAACTTTTGAAGAAACAAAGACAATGTAACCATTCTTTTTTTATGTTGAGCTGAAAATATGAAGTCATATATTGGGTTATACTTACGAGGTATTCTTTATACTGTTTGAGAGGTAAGAGAAAATCTACAACTCCTATAATTCACTATAAATGATCTAGTCCTGAAGGAATGTTGAATTCATTCTTATTGTACTAAAAAAGATATCAAATTGTTGTTAAAAGTATATATTTAATGAAAAAAAAAATAGATGCAACTTCTCTTCATCATTCAAATTTATGATGGTTTGATATATTTAAGGCTCTTGAAAATCATTTTTTATGACTATGATAAAAAAATCATCCATACATAATTTAATCAATTACTCACAATTTTTTCTGCCTTGATTAATTCTTAATTATATTTTAAGAATCACTAAAATGTTGCGCAGTAAATTAGAAACCATTTTTAATAGATATTGTAGAATATATATGGTAATATATTTCAATATATAACTGACTTCCAAATTTAAATTATAAGTATTTAATTCCAAAGAATACTTTATTTATAATGTATTTTCCCAATATCATTGTAAATAAATATTCTTCGAAAGATTTTGGAAAGCTCATTTTGTTCTCCAAAGCCCTACTTGTTGCATGGTAAAGATTAATTCTAAATAACTAAGAAAAGCATTATGGGACTGAACATTAATAATTTTTTTATGGGGTCATAACTAATAATGTAGCTAACAATTATATCACGAAATATAGTATCTTGGAATTTGAATAGTTTAAATTTTAAAAATTTATAAAAAAATTAATTTTTGTGATTTAGGATCTATGAACTAATGTTTCCATTTGTTTTACGGATAGAATTCAATTCATTTCAATAAAAAATAATTATTAAATATTAAAAAAGAATTATTATGTTAATTAAAAAATAATTATTAAATATTGAAAAAAAATAATCATTATATTAATTAAATTAAAAACTATTTTGTAAATTAAAATTTTTTAATGTTTAAAATAAATTTTATTATTAATAAAATAAATAAAAATGTTTTTTATTATTAATTTTAAGAAAATATGGATTAATTTTTATATAATAATAATTAAATTAATTTTTAAATTAAAATCTAAATTAATTTTTAACATTAATTACTAAAAATTTATTTATTTACTTAATTATATTTTAAAATTAATTTTTAATTAAATTAATAATAACTTTATTGTTCTAGAGATTAATAATTTAGATTTAAAAAAAATCTTATAATAATTACAACCTCGGTGGTAATAACTCCTTTTTTTAATTTCATCATGATTATTTCATTGGTATGAAAAAGAATAAAATTTACACAATTATTTAAATTATAATATAAATTTATAAAGTATCTTCTATTTCTCAATCAAGTATTCTCAAAATTATCTTCTTTTTCTCTCACTTATTTTGCATTTGTTAAAAAGTCAGTCTTTAATATTTTTCACTCCACTTTTATTTTATCTCTGTACTGAAATTCGTTTATAAGAATTTGTCGAAAAGATAACATTTTATGAAAATTTCAACTTTTTAGTGTAATTTAAAATATAATCTATATATGTATTGTGAGTTTTAATTATATTTTTTTACTATAATATTATTCAAGAAAAATATACTAGTTTATAGCATTTTCCAAAAGAAAACAAACTAATAGTGATAGACTAAGAGGCCTGTTAATGGCCCAAGCGAGGTAGAACAGTCACCCTTCAGTCACAATCCATTCAGTTCAGAGTAGTTTTAACCATTTTGAAGGCCCAAATAAAGACAAGAATAGTCTTTGCCCATGAAAATATATATTTTCAATTGTAAATTACAAAGGTTTTCTCAAATTACCCCTATTTTTAATACCTCTACACTTGTCTTCTAACAATTTCAAAACTTAATGAAGACTTTAAACAAAAATAACATGCATATATTAGAGGTGGCAAATTGTTGAAAGGTTGAGATTTTCAATTTGTCAACTTGTTATCAACCTGTTTTATTTAACACTTTAATTTCACAGACAGAATTAGATAAATGGGATTCGCTCATCAAGTAGTTCTTTTTATTAAAATATAATTTAAAAATTTTTCTCTTTTGTATTATATAATTTCAAAAATTCGATATATTATAATATTTTAATTTAATAATTAATTTTTAAATTACATTTTAATTAGTAATTAAAATAAAGTAATTTAATATTTAAAGGATAATAATTATTTTAAGTTATATAATTAAAAATATTAATTAATTAATTAAAAATATCTATATTATTAAGTGTATTTTATAAATTATATATATTAAAATAAAAAAATTAGAAAACATAAAAGAACTTGTCAAAAATTTGTCTTTATGGACCATAAAAAGTGACGGCAAAGATAGAAGAACATATTTAGAAAAGAAAAAAAAATATTAATTAACATTCACATTTTTTCTAATATTAAAATGAATATTTAATTCTTTAAATTTATTTATAATATTTTTATTAAAGTATTTGAAGTAATTACATAGTCATTAATTAAACTAAAAAAATATTAAGTTAAAACAATTTTATATAACATAATCTCTGGTTCAGTATTACCATCAAACAAGTCATAAAAATGATATTTTTATTTTAATTAAATTAAGTGTGGAACCCCACCTAGGATCTGAAGAATGATTGAGCATACGAGGAAGTACATTTTTTTTTCTATAGTGGGTTAAAGTTTCAAATAAGCTAATTAGTATCTTAATTAATTAGTTGATAATACGTGGAAATCCATCTTCTTCAACAGACCAACTTTGCAATTTAGTTGTAATCACAAACAAAATGACCTTTTATTTTGTCCACACACACAGAATTACAGAGCTGGGAATTAGGTACTTAAAAAAGTAAAAGTAAAAGGTGTTTGAAAATATTCACATTCATGAAAATTCAAGAAAAAAATCTAACCAAGTTATATTGGAAATTGGGGTATATGTTTAGCATATTTTTAAGAAAAATAAATAAATTACAATTTTCAGGAACTAAAATTAATTTAGGCATAATTTACTTTATATTCATTCTTTCATATAATTTATTAATGTATAATTTATGAAAAAATTTATTTTAAAATTTTCTAGTTATTTCTCTTTTAATCATAGATAAATTTGTTGAATGAAATTCATATTATCTTTCATTCCGTAAAATTTTGAATATAATTTTTCTTACATTTCAGGGATTAGACTTGATGTTTTTGGTTGCAAGAAGAAAGGCTTATCCAACTAGCCCATGTTCTTAGGATGGTTTTGGATGCAAGAAGAAGAATTATTTTCTTATGGCTATTATGAGAAATTATAATCAATAGTGGTTGTGCTTTTTTAATAGTAATAATAGCTAATTAGAAATAACAATAAATAAAATAATCTCTTTTGTTATTTTTTTAACTTTTATTTTTGTTTTTAACTTTAACCTTTGTTAATTTGACTCTCACAATTCATTAAAGGTTACCCTAGGAAGTCAACGAATGCATACATAGCCCAGCGTTCCTCAATTTCTTTCTGACCATCTCTGCAACTTGGAAGCGACTTTTAAAAGTTGGTCTGTGCTTTCTAGTGTGTATTAGATTAAAAGTTTGTCTTTATGATTTTAGACTGTAGATAAAAAAGTTGAAAAATGAAATTTTAACTTTCATCAGATTTAATAAAGTAAAAAATTCAATTTACCATTACAGACATCCCTTATAATATAATTTTTTTCCATTAGACAATTTTAACATTCTATAGCTTCTCATGTATTTCATGAGTTACTTTTGCAATTAACTAAAAGAAATATCTTTCTATTATTTCATAGAGTAAAAGTAAAATGAAGAAGTGAGTAGGTGTTTGTTGTGGAGACGCAGTAAGGTTTGAAAGTATTGCAGTGCGCACTTTACAGCGAAAAGCATAGCCGCAGGATTGATTGGGTTTGGGTGTCGACCCATTCATTCACCACCAAAGGACTTGGCTTTATTTAGTACTTCTTGTTTTCCAATAAAAGAATGAAGCTGCTTAAATTCCAACTTGAGATTTATCATCTTATCTCCTTTTCGCTTTCCTAATCAGCGTTGAATCTTCATACTTCAAACACCAACTCCAACTATTCATTTTAAAGATACTTTCTTCTTCTCTTTATTCTCTTTATCCTTCTTCCTGCGCATATGTGCAAGACGAAGATGGCCACCAACGCCGCAAGTCCCACTCGCACCCCGCGATCACAACAACGCCCCACCACCCAAAGCCCAAGACCCTCCTCCCCAAGGCCCACACTCAGGCCCAACCCTGCGCCCACCACTTCTTTCTCCGACAAACCCTCCACTTCTTACACCTCCACCACCAGCGCTCCCTACACCGGCTCCACCGGCTACCGTCTCTCCTCCGACACCTCCATTGCTAGCCACACCTCCCTCACCTCTCTGCGCGGTACGCTGCCAGAAAACCCCAACATCTACGATTTCTCCGAAATCTGCGCCGCCACCAACAACTTCCTCGCCAAGCGCCACTCCTCCTCCACCCCCTGCTGGCGCTGCACTCTCCGTGGCGCCGATGTCATTGTCTTCCAGCGCAAGTTCAGCCGTAAACTCCAGATGAATCAGCTCCAGCAACTGCTATCTGTCGTCTGTCGCAGCCACCACGTCAGCATCATCAAACTCCTCGGCGCCTCCGTCTCCGGCGACCATATCTACCTCGTCTACGACTTCGTCAACGGCGCCAGCCTCTCCGATTGTCTCCGCAACAAGAACAACGCGCACTTCACTGTTCTCTCCACGTGGATGTCGCGAATGCAGGTCGCCACGGATCTCGCTCACGGACTCGATTACATTCACAACAAAACCGGTTTGAACATCAATTTCGTCCATAACCGTATCAAATCCAGTGGTATCATCGTCACCGAACCTTCTTTCAACGCTAGGGTTTGCCATTTCGGCACCGCGCAGCTCTGCGGCGAAGTCGACCTTCAAAACGAACAATTAGGCGAAATCAGTGAGATCGTGGAGAAATTGCCGCCGTCTCCGGCGAGATCCAAGCAATTCGAGGGCGTGCGAGGGTACATGGCGCCAGAATTTCAAGCCTCCGGCATTGCGACTCAGAAGTCTGATATATACGCTTTCGGAGTGGTGATCTTGGAGCTCTTGTCCGGGGAGGAGCCACTGAAGTTTAAAATCGACGAGAAGACGCGCGAATTCGTGAGGACGTCGGTGATCGAGACGGCGAGGGGCGCCGTGGACGGCGGCGATGGTAGCGTGCAGGGGAAGCTGAGGAAGTGGGTGGATCGGAGATTGAAAGATTCGTTTCCCGTGGACGTAGCGGAGAAGCTGACACGTGTCGCACTGGAGTGCGTACACGTGGATCCAGATATGCGACCAAACATGGGACGCGTTGCTGGGAAGATCTCGAAGTTTTATTTGACGTCGAGAATATGGTCGGACAGCATTAAGATTCCCGATTTTACTGTTTCGTTGGGTCCTCGTTGAGTTCTTAATGTTGGCGGCTTTGTTTTTAATTGGTTTACCATGCAACTTCAATTAAAGTGACTGGTAGTTGATTTCACAAGATAGAAATGTAGAGAATTCAGCAAATTATTATTCAAATTAACAATATTCTTTTTGTTTCTGGTTTCTCAGATCGCCCCCATTGGTTCTTTAATTAAATTGGTTTTATTATGCTTTGATTGGGAGAGGAGTTGTGGAATGAGTTTTTTTTTTAAACAGTCACTTTCGGAAAGATGAGCAGAATTTTATTATTGGAATTTGGTTTGATGACCTTTTAGTCCATAACGAATCATATTTGTATAAAATAAAACACGCCATTTATTACTCGCAGATTTGAATTTCAAAGTGGAAGGAATAATGTTGGAGGGGCTGAGGTACTCTTGGTGGTGGTATCATCTGAGATGAGATGAGACGAGGTATTAATGATTATGAAGGTTGAAATACCAAAATAATTAGATACGTATTACTATCTTCTAAATCCTAAATATTATCGTCCTTGGTGCATATACTAACTTGTATTAATTGAATATAAAATATATGTTTTATAATTATATTATTTATTATAAAAATAAATTTTTACTAGTATAAAATTTTTCAATTACAGAAATACAACTATTATATATGATAAATTATCTTCTATTTTTACTGTCCTGAATTTACAATCGAATTACCTGATAAAATATTTGATCTAGTGAACAAACATGATCATTGCAGGTCACAAAACACTTTAGGATAAGAATTTATTTAAAATAATAAAATAATTTAAATGATAAAGTATCAATAAAAATATCACAACAAACTAAACTCAACACCAATTTCACCATATTATACCAACATGCCTATGTATCCACACAATATATATAACATATTATGACTGTCTTCTGGAAGACTAAACTGCTATACCCGAACTCAGAGGCAGTTATACATAACATAACAATTATTTTTACCAACCATTTTAACAACCTATAAAATGATGAAATTGATTACTAATTGAATTAGAGACTAATGTAGAGTCTAATTTAGTAAGTGGTTAAAACTTTGGTAGCTAATGTTAAAAACAAATTTAGATTCTAATTTAGAAACTAATTTAGTGACCATTATATAAAAACTAATTTTATAATTTTTTTAAGACAATAACTACAAAAAAAATATAATTTCTATTACAATAAAAACCATTTTAAATACCAATAATTTTTAGTTTATGAAATAATTTCTAATTTAGTCATTACAATGACTAATTATTTTTTGTGTCTAAATTAGTTTATATTAAATGATTTTTTTGTGTGTGACTTTATTACAATATTCATTAAGACAAAAACTAAACATGAAATAGTCATGGTTACATCTATCCACTCAAAACTTGAAGTTAAATTTTACATAAATTTCAATTTATCACATACATCAAGAAATTTACCCTTCTTTCCAAAGAGTATAACTATTAAAAATTTCTTTCTTAGCTCTTAAATTTGAAAGTTTCTATAAAAGAAGATAAGGGAATAACTTATTCTTCAATTCAAGTTTCTTCATAACTTTGTAAGGGCTTATTTGGATTATTGGAAAGACAAACTCCAAAATTCTTATCTTGTAATTTTTTCAGATCTCACGGTTTCACTTTCCAAGTACTTTTAGTATCAAACAGACTCAAAACGTTTGTGGAAATGGAGGGCCCCTTCTACCCTAATTTGGTAAAAGTATTCTATCTAAATTTAAAATCTCGTACAGATAGTCCAAACACAAAAGTAAAAAGAGTTTATATTTACCTATTAAAAGAAACATGCTTTTCAAAGATAAAACACTTTGAAGGAGAAAATTCTCCATCATAGATATCACCTTCTAATAACATCCATTACAAAAATTACAACATGAAATTTTAATTTACTTTTTTTAATTATATTATGTTATATTGATTTTAATTTTTTTTATAAATTTTACTTCATTATAAAAATTTATAAGACTCTTTCTTTAATTAATTTTTTATTTAATTATTGATATATATATATATTAAAATATTAAAATATAAAAATAATGTTTATACTTATAATTTAACAAAGTTTTATTTAAAATTTGAGTCTTAAATTTTATATCATGTGAGCATACTTGAGTATAAATGTTACATTTGAATAAATAAATAAATATATATATATATATATATGAAAGCTTACAAATTATATAACAGAATAAGATTAAAAAAGTAAATTAAGATATTATATTATAATTGTGTAATTAAAATGCGATTAAGTTATTTTTTTATTTTAAAACAATGTATTTAACATATCTCTATTATAATAATCATAATATGAAATTTTATTTTACACGTTTTTTGATTTATGTGAAAAAGACATATTATTTTAATATTTTTTTATAATTTTTATTTTAATATAAGGGTGATACATTTTAATTAATATTTCATTTGATTGTTGGGATAAATATATTTTTAGAATAGATAAATAAATTTTTATTGTTATAACTCAAAATTTCAAACAAGACCATAAATCTTAAATTTTATGTCAGTATACTAAAAAAAATCTTAAAAGATCAATATTAAAATCTTCTGATCTTGTATATGGTCCTATACAATATAGATGTTTTAAGATGATAATTTAAATTGAACTTTTTACTCATCAAAATAGTTTGACTATAAATCGGGTAATTTAAAATTATTTTCATTTAATAATTAGAGAAAATAGTGATTTTTTTTATAATTTCAAAAGCTAAATTAAATAATTTTTATAGTTTTAATGAAAAAATTTATGTATTTAGACAAAGGAAATCTTACCAGCACATTAAGTTATGCCTAAAGCGCGATCTGAATTCATTGGATTTGGCATAAAATGAAGTATTGGGTTTAGAAAGTTAAAGCATGGAGTAAACTTTTTTTCAGTTTACTTCATGGAAATCAAAATAGAAATTACAATGTATAAGTCTCTATGCAAGGTAAAATAATATTCTTATTAAACACTATCTTTAGTTCAAAAGTACTAATGTTCAAATTAATACTCACGGATTATTAACATTTGATCAATAAAAAATATTAACATATTTAGTCTTAAATATCTTATATAATATAATATAACATTAAATAAGAATTATTTTTTTATAAAATACATTTAAATAAATGTAAATTATATTAAAGCATCAAGGATTATGATATGAGGTTCATATTTTTACTTTCAAAATTTTATATCAAATTTTTTTTTCAAATATTTTATAAAACTTCATTTGATAGACTTCAACTTTTTAATTATCTCATATTATAATTACATTTAATATAAGTAAATAATATTTTATTTTATAATTCATAATTTTATTTAAGATCATAGCTTATTTAAGATCATAGATTTTATTTAAAATCATAGAACTTCTTTAAGATCATAAATCTTATTTTTAGTATAATTTTTATAATGAAAATGCTTATATATATATATATATGAATATGAGTATGAGAATGAGAGAGAGGAGTGATATATATCCTTGCACAAATTTTTGTCCTATAAAACTATAGGATATTCCAATTTACAAGTGTAAGTTAAAATTTTCTTACTGAATTTAATTTAAAAAAACTTTAGTTTTGAAATTGAAGAGATATATGCTTTAACATACCTAAGCTCATCATAAATAATAAATCATATTTAATGATATATTAAATGAAGGTATTTAAAAAATTATACTTCCTCCGTTTTTTTTATATGTTTTAATTATGAAAAAAATTGTTAATTTCAATAACACAAGTATTATTTTTTTTCACATATATTTTGTCCTTAAATTTATTAAAATAATTTACACGTCTATTTATTGTGTTAGATGGAGATAAATTGATAAAACAGGAAAACGTAGCATAATTTTATTACAACAAAAAAATTATTATTTATTTTTTCTTGGAAAATAACTTTACAAAACATGAGAAAAAAGAACGGGTGAAACATATATCAATATTTTGTGTTTATTATATATTTCTTATTCCGTGTGCATTAATTTAAACATTACTCTAATTCTTTTTAACTGTCAGAATTTTAAAAGATATTTTATTCTAGCTGTCATCTTAAATCTAATTACAGCATTAATTATTCTTTTCTGATTTATATCCTTACTCTTCTCCTAACCTTATATTATACATATATATATATATATATATATATATATATATATATATAGTGTGTTGTAGAAATGAAAAATACTATAAAGAAAATTTATTACATTCATTGGTAAAGCAGAAAAACGTAGCACAATTTATTAATATAAAGAAAATTTATTACATTCATTGGCTTCTTCAAAATAATCTTAAATTACTATTTTCTTTTATCTCACAATAATTGCAATTTTAACCACATGACAAAATTTTGAATTAATTATTAATGAACCATTAATATTTTATTAACTTTTTCTCAAATTAATTATCATCACTCTCTAAAAAATATTGTATTTATTGAAAGAGTGAAGTTATTTAAGTAAAATTACTTCAAATAATGATATATTTAGTGTTATTACTAATATAGGAGAAAAAAAACTTTAAATTGCAATGACTTTGTAATAGAGGAAGTAGTTTTGGACTTAAGATAACACTCCATCTATCCCACAGTGGCTTAAAGTTTCCTTAACACAAATTAAGAATTCTTTTAAAAATAATTTTATACAAATAATCTTGCTCTCTCATTAAAGACTTCACTTTTATTGAAATAAAAGGGTAATAAGTAAGGAGGGAAATAGGAAATAAAAACATTAATGCTTCAAAACTGAGAACATAAGACCATTTTTTATTTTCCGAGAAAGAAAACATTCAATCAGATATTTATGAGTTTGAAATTTGATTGAGAAAAATGAGACAAATATGATCTCATACTCCTTTTATTTATAAGTTTTTTTAAGGTTGTTTTACATAAATCAATAAAAATATTAACTTTAATATTTTTTAATAGATTTTTAGAAAATTTTTCTATAACACCTTAAAAAATTAAATACAATTTGTTGATTAATAAAAATATAAAAAATAATTGATAAAAAAATAGGTCACTTAAAATTGATAAAAACAATAATTCAATTATTTTTTATATTTTTTAAATAAAGATATAATTAGTAGAAAGTAATTAATACAATATTAAAATTTACAAACGACATACAAAAAAAACAAAAAAAAATTTCTAAAACAACATTTATTTAGAAACAGAAAAAATATAATATAAAGCCAAAAATTTATGTTTCACTTGTTTCATTTAATATGATAAAAACATTTATAACATATATCTACTTAAGATTTATATTTAACGTAATAACGCATCTCAAATAATACGAGATAAATATAATTCTATATAAGCAAAAAAAGATTTGCGTTGACATGCTTTATTTAATATGAGACAAACATTATATGCTCTAAAGTTTATATTTGACGTTTTAATGTATCTCAACTTTTACGTACGAGACAAATATGATTTCATAAAATATATGCAAAAGATTTATGTTTAACATGTTTCATTTGGTATGAGACAAACATTCATAATATATATGTAGTTAAGATTCATATGTGACGTAATAACGTATCTCAACTAATACGAGACAAATATGATCCCACGTAATATAAGCTAAAGGTTTATGTTTGACCTGCTTTATTTAATATGAGACAAACATTTATAATATATATGAAGTCAAGATTCGTATTTGACGTAATAACCTATTTTAACTAATATGATCCCATATAATATAAGCTAAAGATTTATCTTTGACACGTTTTTTTTAGCATGAGACAAACATTCACAATATGTATGCAATAAAGATATTTGACGTATTAACATATTTGAACTTTTACATAGACAAATATGATTCCACATAATATAAGCTAAAGATTTATGCTTGACTTGCTTCATTTAGTACGATACAAACATTTATAATATATGCAGTTAAGATTCGTATTTGATGTAATAACGTATCTTAACTAATATGATCTCATATAATATAAGCTAAAGATTTATCTTTTATACGTTTTATTTGGTATGAGACAAACATTCATAATATATATAAAGTAAATATTCATATTTGATATTTTAGCGTATCTTAGCTTATACGTATGAGACAAATATAATTTCATAAAATATAAGTAAAAAATTTATGTTTGACATACTTTATTTAGTATGAGACAAACATTCATAACATAAAATACGATAAAAATTTATATTTAACGTATAAACGTATCTCAACAACTAATATGAGACAAATACGAAAAATAAGTGAATCTAAGATCCTTACAATAATTAATGTCGATTTGTAGAAATAAGGATTGTATATCAAAATACTTTAAAAGTAAGTTACTAATCTTTTTAGTAAAAGTCTTAGGAGGAAGAGTTAGTGATTTTTTAAGGAGCAAAAGTTATTCATTGAAGTATCATGGTCATTATATGGTGTATGTAACAAATAGTTGAGAATTAGAATGATGGTGCCCTTTCAATGTAGCATTGTGTAGTACTCTCTTTAGACAATATTAATGTTGTATGACCAAATTGCTAGTGTAATGAGAAAAAAATTATTTGTTTTACGAGAGAGACCAACGGAGGATTTGTGTTTATAATTCAAATACTAGTATAATAAAGTATTTATAAATTGACATGGAAAGGATTAGTGTAATAAGAAACAAATTGTTTTACCTAAGAGACTAGATTTTAAATATGAGAAATAGAATATTAATAGCAAAGATTATGCATTGGACATTAAAAATAATAATTAAAATATTTTATACCTACTTATTTATATTATTTATATATATTAATTTGATATTATCTTTACTCCACATGAAATCTTTAACATATTTTCTTAGATCAAAGAGTAAGACTAAATATTTGTGAGTGGTTCAATATTTTACACTCATAAGTAACAATTGATTTTATATGTAATTTAATCTTATTTTTAGTCCATATAAGATCTCCAACACACACACTCTCTCTCTTCAAGGATTAATCATCCCAATTATAAAACTAGATATTGATAACCAATTTGATAATGGATGAAACGATAGATTCAAAAAATTTCATTGTGATAGACTTTAAGTTAGAAAGTGAATTTATATTTAACTCAACCTTATAAAACCAATTTTATAAATTTATAAAATGAGAATTGTATTCATTTATGTAATTTAATTTAATTTTTATTTAACGTGAGATTTAAGAATATCTTTCATACAAATAAGACAAATATTTATGTTTAACGTTTTCTTTAACACAAAAATAATGATTATAATTTGGGCGTACTAAAAAACATAAACCAACCAACACAAACACCCCCAATCCATGATATGAATGACCTAAAGAGATTCGGAAACACCAAATACTAGTTATCAACTAAAGATAAAGAAGAAATAAACATACGAATGATATTTGATATAATGTGATAAGAGAAAGATGAAACAAAATAGATTTCGGTAATGTTTGCAAAATAAACTCTGAAAATCCAACAAGGATTTGGGCAAGACTAAATAATAAAAATAAACATCTGATTTTCTCCACTGGGAAATGTCGATTATTAGTATTTATGCACTTTGCTTATGTGCGTACACACTTCAACCTCATGTTAATTTCATATCTTCCCATTTTAGTGACCATCGTCATATTTGATTGTTTAATTGTCACGAAATCCTAAATCGGAGTGTTGCATCCAATCAAAGTCGAAATGGAAAGGTGGGATCGGCTGCTCTGTCCTTGGAACTGCAGCAAAGTTGACTAAGTTGGCCTCCTGAGCAACACCTGTGTCTAGTGGCACAAAGGTGGTGTTGTTGGCCATGAAGGTGGCGTTGTTGTCCACCGAGGTCATGGAAGGCACAATGCCGGTGCCAGTGGCGGCCATAATGGCGGGCTCAGCCTTCTGTAAGAGCCATTCGATGGTCTCACCATCTGTCTTCTTGCCTAGCTCACGGGTGAGTTGGAAGATACGAGCAGCACAGATTGCTGATAGACGAACTCGGCGGTCTCTCCCATTCACCTTGATGTGGCGGTCCTTCTTGATGCCCCTGGAAGGAGGCTTCCTGTTTTGCATCACTGAGGGACCTTCATTGGCAGAAAAAGATTCATACCCCCTCTCTACACTCATGTTATTCACTGAACCAGTTGAAGACATGATGTTCACAATCCAGTTTCAGCTGCAGCAGCAGGTTTATATAAGCTGGTTTTGGGGACTCATCACTCCGTAAGTATATTATATTACTATTAATATTATTAGTAATTATTAATATTATTAATGTTAATATTATTATATTACACACAATTAAGAGAGCAGGGATTGACTGCAGTATTTATTTTCAAGTTTCATAATGATAATTAATCAGGTCCAGCGCATGATCAGAGTTTCAATCTCTCGTTTTCTGACACTTGTATCTGGTAAAGTCATTAATGTTTTTTTTGTAACTCCCTCTGTGAAGTAATTAAGCATGAGCACAAGGCATCATCCATTTGAAACATGGTGCGTTACAGTTTCTTTTCAGATTTGGCCTATGTTCAGTGCAAAAGTAGTGGTGCTTTTTAGAAAGGTAAGTGAAATTGCCGTTACCAAATACACCGAGAATCAGGCATGGCAACCGTGTTGCAGTCACTGCTGGCATTTCAACGTTCTTAGTTGTCTTCTCTACATGGCATTTAACAAGCCGAGTAAATAATCTCTATCCTCTCCATAAACATCCCCAATTATATTTATAAGATATTGATTAAAAAAAGACTATCAATTAAGAGAGGGGTATATTTATTTCCATTAATTAACCAAATTGTACCTGGAATACATAGTTAAAAACACTCATGAACACTTTTTTTTATCTAAAGTGAAATAATAGAAACACATTCTTTACTGTTCAGTGAAATTGATTGAAAATTACAAAACTGTGTCTTCTTATTTAATAAGCCTCACTATCTAACTCATGATTTGTACTTCGTAATAAGTTTTTTTAACCTGTAATAGAAAATGTAAAGAAGCATGTTAAATAGTGTGGGCTAACACTGATCTCACAGAAATCCTCGGATTATGAATGGGATTAGTCCAATTCTATATACCGAGGCTGCTGCACCCAGAATGTGAAAGCAATCACATATTGTGTATTTGTGTTAGCTATTTATTTATTAAATAGAATTTAATTTTCATTCCATAAAAGGAAGAAAAAAAATTCTCATTTCATAGAAAGAACTGGTGCTTATTTGGATATCAGTATCACTCTACAGTTACTTCAAGAGGTTCATAGTTATTATGCCCTGAGATGCTCTTGTACAGAAAAAATTTGAACCTTCATTTCACAGTTCAATTTAACATGTTTGACTACAAACCTCAACAAAGTAATGCTGACAATAATATTAAGACTAATTAGAACATACCGCACAGTTCTCTATACAGAATCCGTTTCAGCCACACATGTATGCTCCTAGGCCACTCATGCAAATGATTGATGATTATCTCCATTTCAAGATCTGGGAACTTGGATTAGTGTTAACACCACGTGTATTCATTTTGTTATTCTGCATGGCAAAATAAAAACTCCATGATTCAGCAAAAATAATGTATCACGCAACTCATTTCACTGGGTTTTCTTCCAACATACCTTCATCACAGTTGTGAGGAAGACTAAAATCTGGCACTTCCTCAATATCATCTACAGGCTAATAATCAGAGATATACAAGCAATATGGTTACCAAAACGAAAATAAGATGAGAATTTCAAACATATGCAAGAGAGCCAACCTACCTGCCATAATTCCAATAGCTGCCATAACAAGAAACCAACAATCATGACCAAGCAAAACAACTTGCCTGCCCACGCTCCACAGAAGAGATATCTAAAAGAACAGAGACTGTCAGCACAGGTAGAAGTAACTCCTTAGTTCATTACAGCAAGTATATTTTAAAATTAGAAAGGCAATCAGTCTTTGAATAAAGAGGAAAGCTCAGAGTTATTATAATCAGATTCGTGTTCCTACTTCTATTTGAACTACTACCCCTATAAAAATAATTTCCATGGTATTAAAGCTGTTGAATGAAGATCCAAAAATACATTTCTATACCAAGTACCAACAAGCTTATGTTACAAGCAGATTAAACAAAGTTATGCTGAAGTAGTTAACAAGGTCACATAACTAAAACTGAATGAACAATGGAGTTCCTATTACAACTATCAACTATAAGTTACCATTGCAAGCAAATTGAGCCAATGATGTTTAGAGAGTACCGTGAGAGTCTTTCATGTAGATTTTGATTGGAGCACTTCAAAGCACGATCATATACAATTTCAGTCCTTTTGGCAACATCATGCCAGTTGTAGAGTTCTCTCATCTACAGATATAACATTAGAAGAGGATCTAATTTACTCACTACATGCATCAGAAACACCATGTAAACAACAAACTCACTCGATTATGCATGACTTCAGGATCAATCTTTGGCAGCATAGATATTGCCTTTTGAATTGCATGCACCATATCACCAGGATCAGGCTCTGCCAAAACAATCATTTCATCGGGCAAAACCTATAAGCAAATAAGTGAATTGGTATGAAGACCCTTAAGATAGAATTCAAAGGGTTGAAATGAAACTGGAGTTCATACACAGCACAAACAATACAAAAGGTAATATATTCTCAAACTGAACCAGTATAGAAAGAAATATGTTGCATCTACCTCAGGAACTCCTCCGACTCGTGTGCTCACTGTTAATAATCCACAACTAGCAGCTTCTAATATGGCTATACAAAAAGCTTCTGTTAAAGAACTGAAACAGTGCAAACATTATTAATGATTAAAAATAGATATGCAATTAATCATTGTAACCGTTGCTGACATGAGAAGCCCAACATCTGACAATGAAAGAACTCTAGCATCTAGGACTGCTCAATGTCCAGACTTAGATAACAGAACTATAAATTCATTGTTCTAAAGCTTAAGGAAAGGAGAGATTTGTTGCAGGAGCCAAACCTATTTAAGAAGATGTGCCCAGATATTAGAACAGATCGGACTTGTACATGTTGCACAGCTCCCAACATTTCCACTCGATCTTGAAGCGAATGCTTTTCTCTCATCTCTTCCAACCGCACACGCTTAGGTCCATCACCTCCAACAATGAAACGAACCTTCAAATGGATATGAGTTATAACTTTGAAAGTCTATAATTACAAAAGAAGAAACTAATCCAAATCATTTCTATAGCATTACATATTTCTCTTGGAACTTGCTTCCCATATGAGGACATCTATAAAGCAATGATAATGTATGCATAAATCTGCCAACAACCCAGCTATTTGTTCTGTCAATAGATAAAAAGTTACACCAAAGCGCAGACACATGCCTGAAGACTTAGTTTAGCACTGATATTTGGTAAACATATGCAAAAGGTTCATTCTGGAGCATTTATCAAAGGATTAGTACTGCGTGCATAGGCCAAAGTACCATACAATCTTTAAAAGAAATGCCTATATGATAATTGTCTGAATGCAGCCCCAAGTTGCCTATTCAAATATTTTTACTAAATATTGTAAGGGAGAAAAATTGAGGGAGTCTAGATCTTTCACCATCTATTTAAGAATAAATTTTGAAATTAAATGAGATCTCTCACACATGTTTGAGTTAGCTGATAAAAATTAATTGATATCGAACAATAAATGACAAAATGAACAACACTATTCTTTTACTAACGTTCATGTGTGCCCTATGTGATTCTTCATCATGAAAGTAGGACCATCCCTCATTTTTCTTGAAGGATAACATAAATTAGTCTCGTGCATGAAACTATATGACATCCTGTTTTCAATCAGATTTTCTCTGGTAATTCTCTAACTCATCAGAAAGCATAATGAAAATAACTCATTAGGGAATGCTGTGGCTTCATAATCACTGCTCACAAACCATTGCGTCACATTTTTATTATTGTCATTTGGGTGAATATTTCAAAAAAGCTGCTCTGAAGTGCCACTAAACAAGAGATTGCTAAAAACTCTAATAAAACTTCAAGGATCTCAAATTACAAAAACAGATATTTAGTGATAGCACAAATTACGAAATTATAATCCTAGAAATAGAATTGGAGAAAAGGCACAGTTACTTCAGGTATTGCATATATTTGATAAACCAACTACAGCTTTGAAAACAAGTACTTGGGCTTTTCTCAATAGCATCTACAATATAACTCGTTCAGAGCAACAGAGAAAGCGCCATAAAGAAATTGTACCAAAACCTTTGAACACCATAATATAAATAAAGCTAAAGCATTCTAAACAGGTCCTTTAGGTTATTCACATCTCTTCCATCTAAGAAATCGAAATTGAAATTTCCTCCTAGCTATGCAAGGAAAATTAACAATGTTCTCATCAACTCACATTGGGATGTAATCGGCATACTTCCGGAATGACTTCAACAAGTAAATCAACTCCCTTTCGATAAACCAATCTACTGATAACAACAATTACAATTTCTGGTCCTTTAGGACGATTCACTGCAGGCTTGAAAATGGCAGTGTCCACAGCATTAGGTACGACAAAAACCTTCTCAGGTGGCAAACCAGACCGCAGCACTGTGTTTTCCTTGCTTGTATGGGAAACACAAATGGCTTGACTCACATCTGCCAAGGTAAACTGTAACACCTTGTTCATGTGGATACTTCCAACATCAGCAAAACCATATAGTGAATGATCTGTAAACACAACCTTGTATCCCATGGTTCTTGCATGCATAAGAGCTTCATGACAAAATGTTGAAAAGGCTTGGTGTCCATGCACCACTGTAATTCTTTCACGGATAAGAATAGTTCTAATAATTGGTAGTAATCCATAGAAGGTTGGTAATGTATTCTGCATAACAAACGGCCTCCATGGAACATAGTAGACTTTCAGACCACCAGTCATATATCTGACCCCAGACCGATTTCCATAAGCATGAGTTGCAACCACCACCTGAATAGTCATTTTATTTAAATTCACTTCATTTCAAACAACCTCAGCATAAGTAAGAAAAAAGATTAAATTACTCTCATTCTCCTATATTTTGCATTTCCAGCATAAACCTCCCATCCACACATAGAATGTAAACTCATCTCACGAGCAACTAAATCCAAATGCTGCTAAATCTAATCAAATTGTTAACTCAGTGTCCACTTGATTTGCAAGCAAATCAATTTATGGCACACGTTCCAGTGCAAAAGATGAGCTTAATTTGGGCACACGTGTCAATAAACAATTCAAAATCAATTCTACCAAAATATAACACAAACAAGCACTAAACTGTTAGCTACAGTTAATTTTTTTACTGCCAGTTTGCTGGATCTGGCTTGTCTACAGTCAGTGTTTACATGCGTATTCACGTGATTAGTAATTTGCAATTGTAAGACGGTTCATATCTTATTTAGATAAATCAGAATTGAGCAACACATTTGACATTTGAGCCAACCAATCTTATCACAAAAAATATGAAACACACATTTGAGCCACCCAATCTTATCACAAAAAATTTCGTTGAATCCATATCCCTAGTTTACAGCTACCCTAACATGTTGAATCGGCACAGTGGAACCTCCAATTCAGTTCTCATCAAATGAAAGCGTAGTGAGAAAAATACAAAGTTCTCATAATTGAATAAATGAATGAATGAAAGAAACAAAAAAATGGCTCACCTTGTGGCCTAACTTGAGCAAACATTGTGAGAGGTAATATATGTGATTTTCCACACCACCAAAGTTGGGATAGAAGAAATCTGACACCATCAGGATTCTATGCTTTTGAGGATCACCCATCATGTCTCACACAATATCTGCCTGCATAATAACAATCCTATTAACAACAACAACAACAATAATAATAATAATCAGAGAGATCACACGCTATGAAGGCTCTGCAAACCCTAATACGATAGAGAAATGAAAGACGCAACAAGAGTGGAAGCAATGACTCAGTTGAAAACGCTTTACTGAAAATTCATGAACCCGACAATAGGGGAACCAGTGACTGACCCACTTCAAGAAGCTTGTGTGTACCACCAGAAAAAGAATATATGATCTCAAAATCCTTGCCATAAAAATGGAATTGAAGAGCGAGATTCGGTGTTCAACACAAATGGAGAAAGTTACCTTCCAGCGAAAAAGACACCAAATCACTCCAACATTTTCTGCCTCTTACCAATTTTGAACTAGGTTAATTTATTTAAATATTTACCAATACTAATAGGTTTTATGTTATAAATTTTGCTAAAATAAATTAACTTTATTAATGTTTTCAATAAATAAATAGTTTCTATTATTGGCTAAAAAATGTGCTTGTACAAAATCGTTTTACACTTAAATCCAATAAAAGTTATCATATAATATATATAGAGAGAGAGTTCTTACAATAATAATTTTATAAATCATATTTTAATAAATAGTAAAAATTATAAATCATTAAATTATTGTTTTGTTAAAACATAATCTTACCTTGATGTAAAATATAATTTTTTTAAGAAAATAGTATAAATATTTTTATCAATCAGTTATAGTAATTTATAATTTGATGAAAATATAAATATAATTTATATTATATTTTATTGTAAAAGTTCAGAATTTAATTCTATCGCATTGATAAGGTAAATATTTTTTACATTATCGTTTAAGTATAAATCGACACTGTAATAAACTTTTTATATTTAAAAATTTATTTTTTTTATGAAAGTTTGACATTATAAAAATCTTTAAGCTAAGCTAACTAAACTATAAACAGTAAAAAAAACCTGTTCTAAACTGGCATCAACCTTTTTCTGATCCTGACAGCGCTAATCTTCATTTTTTCATTCTAAAAAAATTATAACTTTGTTCCAAAATAATAGAGTTATCCTAATTATTTATTATTTTTTATTCAACCAATCCTTAAAATTAGTTAAAAACTGCTATTTTTTTTCTACCAAACAATTTTAAAAATTTAAAAAGAAAAACAAAAGCAATATTAGCAGGTTGCAAAACTGAAATGAATTTCTGTTTGATGGCACTCACAACTCATTCGGCCCAAAAGTCTTATATGCATTTTCCTTATGGGCCTTTTTCCATGGATACGTTGGCCCAATAGAAACAATTAAAGAAAAGTGCAGAGCACAATACAATTAAAGGAAGATAGACCAGAAATCTAAAATAAATAATAACTTCTATATCAAGAGAGAAAAATAACAGAAGAAATTTTGAATTTGAAATTTCGTAACATTTTGAAATTTCACATATAAAAAATCTCTTTACATCATCATACCAAACAATTCATCTTATTATAGGAATTTAATTGGAATATATTATATATATTAGCGTTCTATATTTTTACAAGTCTAATATATTACTATATAATTGAAAATTATAATAATTATTTAAAAAATAATATCTAAGATCATTTCAATAATTATGAAAAAACAAATTATTCAAGATTCTACATTAATTAGTGATATAAAAAATTTATAATTTATAAATAGAATAAAATCTCAACTAAACTAAGTTAAACATAGATTCACTTATCAAATGCATAAATAACTATATTAATAAAACAAGATAACATAAATATAATCTTATAAAATATGCATATCAATACTAATACATATCCAATCTAAAAAAGGCTTTTATAGCAAATTACATATATACTTTTATAAACTCTAAAATACTATCAATAAAATAAATTATTATTAACTTTCTTTCATCATCAATTACTATTTACAAAGTGATGATACTGGTATCAATTACGACTAACATAATAATATTTAGAAAATCGATATGAAAGTGAGTTATAATATAATAAATATTAATCTAAAAAATATTACTAGTTCATAGTCTTACATTTATACATCATGATATATTATTATTGAATTGTTTTTACTAAGATATAATAATCTACTAATTCTTAATTATTTAAAGGACTATTAGAAGTACACCAAACTTTTTCCTTATTTGAAACAATTTGTCACTTGAATGTTAATACCTACTCATGTTAATTATGTTCAAATAAACACTCATATTTCATCAATTTGAAACATCATTATTAAAAACAAAATTCAATTTATTATGTCAACGGTTAATTATTGTGTATTTACCTCTTTCAAATATATCATACAAAATATTATAATTTTTTATTTTAATATAGTAAATTATTTTAATTAATTAAAAAAAACTCATAGAATAAAATAGATGAAGAGGTTAAAATTGTCAATCTATCCTACCAAATTGGTGACAATTGATGCTTCAAAATATGTCGAGCAAATAAACATCATAATATTACAAGTATAATAAATCTATGTTTCTCTAGGATGGAAGAAGTGAAAGACAAACACAATATAAACAAAATCATTACAAAATAATATTTCAAATATAAATTTTACAAGACCAAAGAGGATGAAAAAAGCTATTACAAATTAAATATTCTAAATATAAATCAAATGCTATTTTAAATTTTAAGTTTAATTTTTTCTATAGATCAATCCCAGAATCTAACTAATGAAATAGTTATTAAAAAATTGTAATAATTTTATTTAAATTTTAGTTAAAAATACACCGAACAAGACACAAAAACTATATATAATTTAAATAATTCAAATTAAATAAATTTTTATCATATGAATTAAATTAATTTCTACATATCTATTATTTAACTTGTTAATTTTTTATTTTATTTTAACACTTTTTCCAAAATTAAATATAATAATACATTATTTATATTACAGCAACTCTTTAATATCTTAAACATATTAAGCCACTAAACTTAAATATAACTAGGTGTATTAATTTTTTCACATACATTACTCTAATATATAAAAACAATAACAAATATTTAAACTAGTTTCAGAATATAGAAGGATATATTAGAGATAATAATAATTATTCTTATTCTTATTATTTTATTATTTTAATCCTAGTATAACTTCTAAAATAAATGACGATGGCCTTTGTTTTAGAACCACAATTCCTGCGCAGATGCCTCCAACGTGTCGCAGTTGCTTAAAAAGGCAAAAGTAGATCCCACATCTGAAGGGTCACTACCACAAGACCACCTATTATTGGGGTCCCTTCAGAATTTAATAACTCGTGTTGTATAATGGCTCTGTATAATTCAACACGCATTTGAATTATTTATGGAAATAAGTATTTTATTTTAACCAAGTTCATTGATATGTAATTAAAGTTTATTAATAATAATTGAATTATATTTAACAAATAATAAAAAAGACCGTGTAAATAGATTTTTTAAGAGACAAACATGCTACTATCACTTCCATCTCCTCCTTCTCTTTTTAAATAGTTTAAGATTTATTTATACATATCAATAAAAATAATAATTTCTATAATTTATAATAAATTTTTAAATTTTTTTCAATAATAACTTTAAAAAATTAAATGTGATTTATTAATTAAAAAAATAAATAAAAAAATAAATAAAAAAATAAAAAATAATTAATTAATACAAACAATTTGTCTATTAAAATTTCATAAAAAAATTATTTAATTATTTTTATATTTTTTAAAATAAAATTATAATTGGTAAAAAATAATTAATATATCATTAAAATTTATAAACGACAGATAATATCAAACAAATTTCATCTCCTCAAACCACATAAAACAAAGAGAATAATTATTAACGTAAATACTTTTTATATATGACCACACATGAATACTTTTATAAAACCTAAAATTACACATCTTTAAATAAAGTCAACAAAAGAATTGTGAAGCCAAAAAGAACTAATCCACTGAACATGATGCGAAGATGATGTCACCATTTGGTCAATCCAGTTGTCACTGTGTTGACTCTTACTTGAATGGTTGTAAAGGAATATTGTGCAGAAGTGGAAAGAACGTCATAATATAATATTTTTTAAAGTAATAAGTGATTAAAATGCATGAAATTATTATATATATATATATATAGTGTTGATTTTAGTTGTATAATATGGCAGAAAAAATTGTGGTATATGCAGAAGTAGAAAAAAAAGATAAAAGGGGGAATGAAAGATGACAGATGAAGAGGGTGCGTGTCACGTGGGCGGCACTGCTAGGTGATATAGCATTAAAGAAGGTGTACGGAGGGGCCCAAAGCCACGTGAAGGGAGCATGGAGTTTGAAGGGAGGAAGGAAGTGTGTGTGCGTGTGTGTGTGAAGGAGCAGTTTACACGGTTTCCACTTATCCTCTTTCACACCATCGGAATAAAACATCTCCTTATCACTCTGATTTATGTTTCAACTCAAGATTTGCTGTTTTGATCATAGACAGCCATTTACAAAAGCCTAATGAGGTCGTGTTTAATGAAATGAGAAACCAGTATATAAAGATGAGGTGTGTGATCATGTCAGGTATATTAGAGAATGTACCGTGCTGAGTGGACCCTTTCAGTTTCAATGGAAGATGAATGTTGGAAGCTTGTGGGTGTGTGTGAGTGTTGTGTTGTGTTGTGTTGTGTTGCTGCAATTATTCACCACTTCAACCTGTTTCAGTGCTGAGTGAGTTAGTAACGATCATCGCATTCAATGCGCAATCAATACTTCTTCAAGCATCCTCTGCTTCGTCACTGTCCAGGACCACTTCTTTCTCTCACTTACTTTCCTTTCTATTTTTCTTTTTATTATCTTGCTTTACTCTATAATTAAATTTTAAATGGGAAGACAAAAATCTAAACTTTCTCAAATCGCGAATCCTAGTAATTAAGAGACAAAACAATGTTGTCAAAATTAATCACTTTTACTTTCTTTATATAAACAGTGGTTTTTCTTTTCAGGAATAGTTTTTAAACTACTGTCAGGAATGAAAAAATAAAGAGATTGTATCATGGAAAAAAAAGGCAAAAAAGTCGCAGAGGCAGTCCAGATTGTACGGATTGGGCCTCTTATTTGGAACAGGTGGTGGGAGCCTGCCTTTGACAAGAGAGGGAAATTTTAGAGAAGATTCAAATCATTTTTTCCTTTCTAATAAATTTCCTAAATTTTATATATGATTTTCAGTAAAAAGATATCTTCATTTTTTATAAACTTTTTGCTTCAATTTGTTCTCTACTTTTTCTTTGTATCTATTAGAAAGACGAATATCAAATTATATGTTAATAGTCGAGTAAGAACAATCAAATTTTATATTTTAATTTTAGTTTTTCAATAAAAAAGAGTTTTCCTTTAATTCTTCAAAAGGTTTTCTTGTTTCGATCTGGATATTTATTCACATTTTTAGCTAATAATTTTTTTCTAAGTGATTGAGTGGAGTTGAATTACGACATTGTATTAGTTAAGATTATTATTTTAATTATATATCATATAATATATCATCTGAATTTTATTGAGGTTATAAATCTTAAATAATATATAAAATATATTAACTATATATATATATATATATATGTTTAATAAAAATATCTTAATTTCATATTATTTAAATGATGTAGATTAAAACCAAGTAATGAGAAACTAAGAGATCATCTCTTATATTAGATATAATACATACCTATTTTTAATATTAAATATTTTAAACTTCTCATAGTCTGTCATGTTAAGTGTAGGTTTGGTATTTATAATTGATTAGTGTCACAATCAAGTTTATGAGACTAACAAAAAAGATAAAATAATTATTAAGAATAATATTAAGAAAAATATTAGAATGTGAAACTAGATTTTTGAGTTTGAAAGTTGATTATATATAGAGAAATTATTACTATCCTATAACGTTTATCATAAATATCGTTATCCATAATCAATTAAGTATATTATGTATATTTTTTTTAAATATTTGTCTTACCTTAAAAATAATTGAAAAAATAATTTAAACAAAAATTAATTAATAGTTTATCATTTTAAAAAATATAATTATTATTGTTATCATTATATTAAATATGAAAAAGGAAAAATATTATTTTTTTATATATTTAGTTCAACAGGAGTAAGCTCCTGCTCCTATTTCTCTCCACGTGCAATGGAAGATCAAAATTACCTAATTCTTGTATAGAAAAGAAATATAATAAATTTTATCATCTTTATTATTGTATAAATCCTAGGATATTTGAATTGTCAACTCATATATACACCGGAGAATTTACAGGAATGTACAACCAACCCAATTTATTGAAATATTTTATTTTCTTATTTTATTATTATTAATATTATAATAATAACAATAATAATAATTATTATTATTAAAAGAGAAATTGAGTGAGAGAAAGAGGTTCAAACTACATATTGTAACATGTATCCTGAGTCTTAGAATTAAAAGGATGTTGCATCCAATTAATCCATTCTCTATTTTTTATATATTTAAAAATTTCTATTAAATATCTTATTTAAATTTTAAATAAAAATAAAAATAAAACTACATGTTTTTTAATACTAAATAGAAAATTATTAAATTCAACAAATTAATTATTTTGTCCATATTTATAATTATATAAAAAAGCTTGATTTTTTATATATTAAAAAGGGAGTAGGACTTTAAAATAAACAAATTGTCTCAATTTTAAATCCTAAAATTAAAAGGACATCACATCCAATTAACTTATCAATTTTAAGACTAGCATAATATTAATTTTATTTTTAGAGAAAACATTTTAGATAGTAAGTTTTCACATTTTTTAAATTAAAAAAATCATATCTAATTTATTTTTATCTAGATCTAATTTATTTTTATCTAGTAAGTTATCTAATTACTAGTGTCTAGTTATAAAACTATTAATTTCACTTTGTTATTATTTCAAAGACACTTTAAAAAGAAAATAGTTAATTAAAAATAGTGAAACATGCAATAATGTTAGACTCAACTATTCTATTGCAGCAAAATGAAGGAAAAAAATCTAAGGATGTTATATACATAAAAAAAGAGTGTCGAGAAGGGAAAAGAAATTTGGATAAACCTAGTTCCTTTAAACACCCTCATTTAAATAAGAAACTTTTAAACCATGTGTCTCCTATTAAGTTTAGTAGCATAAAGAGACAAATGAGAGAGTGATCCACTCGAGAAGTGGTCACAAAAAATGTTTAGTTGAGAAGGTGGAGGTGGATTCATGAAAAGACATGCCAGAAACAACACAGGGTTTGAACAATAACCATGATTTCCAGTCCCTTTTTTCACTTTATGTGAACCTATTTATAGACAAAAAAAATGTTCTGGTTGCTTGAGAGAGTGAAAAAATATTTAATTTGAACTTGAATGATATCAATATATCAACATTATTGAGAAATTTAAAAGACAGAGAGTCATCATTGGAAGTGACATAAAGAAAATTTATGTTATTAGCTTTGATTGAAGAAATTGAATTATTGGGGAAGTTTGTAGGGAATGCTTAGAAATGAATGACAAAAAATACATATATTAGTTATATTCATATCATATTTGGTTTTATATAAGAATAAAATTATTAAAAAAAAGAAATACAAATCTTAATTATTGAAAATCTTATCCACTAAAGATATGGCAAAAATTATAATAAATGAATACAAATTTTATCTTACAAAATGATTTTGGAAGTTGAACTAGACTTAAAATTTAACTTCTAAGATGATATATTATTTATTATATAAAAATTTGTTAAACTTATCATGTCATTCCCTATTAGGTCTTCCTCTATTTTCACATGTGATATCTTTAATATAGAGTGTCTCAAAAATTCATATCAATTAAAAAATATAATCTCAAATTATTACACATAAATTAGTGCAAATATAACCTTCTTAAATAATCTTTAAAAAATATGTATAATTTTTATTCAATAATTAACAAATAATTTTTTTTAGAAAAGACTAAAATATAACTTTTTTAAACCAAAAATAAAATATAAAATTTTTATTGAGAATAAAATTAAAAAAAGACATAAATTTTAATCATTAAGTTGTTAAAGTGTCATTTAAAGAACAACTCATCTCTTAAAAAGTGGTAGATTTAGAACCTAATTAAAAATATATTTTTTTTGAAAACCAGATTGATAAAAGAATTTTACTGACAACCATATGCAAAATTTACAATTTTATTAGAGACAAAAAATTATTTAAGTCTTAAAATGATTTTTTTTCTCCCACAAACTACTTGAAATTTTTACCAAAAAAAACTCTTTTGCCAAAAACAAATACAAAAATCAAACCATTTAAAAATTACATACAACATAGACTTGTTTTACAAACATGTCATAATTATTCAATTCGGGGTGAATGAAGTTTGAACTAATTTTTCAATAACATTTAAGAAATAAAATTTATATTTTATATAAAAAATAATATGTTTACAATTACATTTTAATTAATTATTTTTTAAGAAATTATAATTCTGGTAATTAGGAAACAATGTGATCAAAATGTTGTTTTAATTGTGACATACTTATCAGACTAAAATAACGTCTCAATCATTATTGAACATCACATTCAGATAATTGAATAAATGTTACATTTTCAGTCTTTTTTTAGATAGACACTAGTTAATTAATTAAATATTTATTTTTTATCATTTTTTAGATAGTATTCACAATCTTCTATTAGAGATTATAAATATATAAATATCATTAGATTTTGTTAAGATAAAATAGAATGAACTCTAAAAATATACAATAGAAAACACTAACGAATAACTTATATAACCAATTTTTCATAAGATTTTTTTTTCTAGAATTGAGAAACCATTTGCCACCTTCCAAACTTTTCCATAAACGCATAAATAATAATATTTCACATTAATATAGACATGAATTCTTTAATGTAAAATAAAAGTAAAAGAAAACAAAAAAAAACAAGAGAGCTCCTTTCAATAAAATTTAAATAAAAATTTATTTGGAAAATCTATAAAAAATTACAATTTATTACATTAATCAGCATACCACTTCAATGTTCATTCTATTTGACAATTAACATTATTTTATTCCTGCAAATGAAGATTATTAAATTAAAAATAAATAAAAGAGTATAAATTAAATTTCAATTCACTGTTTTGATTTACTTATAAAATGCTAATTATTTTCTAATTAATTAATGTATAAATTATTATATTTTTAAAAAATGAATTAAAATGTAATTATAAATATATTACTAATTCTATATAAATAAAATTTATTTTAATTAACAAATATTATTTAAAAAATAGTTCACGGTTCCTATTGAATTCTGACCTTTTTTTAAAACACAGTTTGTTTCTGTAAATAATTTTTAAGTGATTTAGTTTTTGAATTTTTTTTTGACAAATAAGTTTCTTGTGGAAAAAGAAGTTCCATATTATTCTTTATATATGTCCCGTATAATATTGAATGTTCTAAAAAGAGAAAAAGCTAAATTAATTGTTTGTTTTAAAGAAAAATAAATGTTTTTTAAAGCATTTTCACAGGAGATGTTTTATTAATTATTTAGTTTTTTAAGCAACTTTTTCGTTACAGTATTTTAATATAATATTTGAATTTATTTAAATTTATGAAAAATGACTTGTTGAAATAATTATTATTAGATGTCCAATAATAAAATTTAATTTTATGTAATTTATTATATTTTTAATATAATTTAATTTTTATTGTATATATATATATATATTGTTTAATACATAAGAAAATACAATTCGACATAGAAATAAAAGATAGAGAACCATAAATTTAATTTATGTAAAATCGACATCTAAAGAATCAACAAGAAGTGTGATTTGCTGGATGCTATTTGGGTAAAAAAAAAAAAAGTTTATCCTCTAGAATTTAGGGAGAGATGATAAAAACAAGTGTAATTTGATTAAAGCAAATAGAAACTAAAATTTGGTCAAAACAACATGTAAAAGAATTAACAAATACAAGTGCTGGGAGGCTATTCTGATAAAAAGGTGATGATGTATTTTAGCAATTGGGATGGCAACTGCACCAGCGAGAATGAAAATAAAAAAGAGTCACTATTAACATTTATTAAAAAGAATATTAAAAAAATTATTGGAAAGCTAATTTTTTTTAGTTTGAAATTCGATTATGTCCGGGTATTAACACCCTACAACGTTCATCATAAAAATATTATCCATAATTAATTAAACATATTATTTAAATTTTTTAAAATATTTATTTCATTTTAAAATTAAAAAAAAAGCTTTAATTTAAACAAAGGTTAATTAATAATTTATCATTTAAAAAAATTATTATTATTATGTTAAATAGTATATAATAAAAATATTATTATTTTTATATATTTAACTCGATAGGAATGAATTCTTGTTCCTATATAGTTATGTAATTATTATATATAAAAAAATGTGATGAATTTTAAAATTTATAATCTCTAAAATATTTGAATTGTTACAACTCATACATTAAAAGACTTTTGATTTACATATTGTAACAATGTGTACATGTGAGTCTTAGAATTAAAAGGGTGTTATATCCAATTAATTCATTCTCTATCTTTTATATTTATAAAAAATTCTATCAAATATCTTATTTAAATTTTAAATTAAAATAAAACTAAAATTACATATTTTATATTAAACATGAAATTATTAAATTCAACCAATTAATATTTTTTCTATATTTACTTATATAAAAGTGCTTGATTTTTATATATTAAAAAAAGTAAGACTTTAAAATAGACAAGTTGTATTTTAAATCCTAAAATTAAAAGGATGTCATAATAAATTAATTATCTATTTTAAGACTAGCATAATATTAATTTCATGTTTAGAGAAAATATTTTAGATAATAAGTTTCACATGTTTAAACCTTTTAAAAGAAAATCATATCTAATTTATTTTTATCTAGTAAGTTATCTAATTATTTCTATTTGGTTATAAAATTATTAATTTCATTTTGTTATTATTTCCAAGACACTTTGAAAAGAAAATAGTTAATTAAAAAAAATGCAATGATATTAGGCTCAATTATTGTAGCCAAATGAAGAGAAAAAAACTTAGGAGACATAAAAAAAGGGGTTAAGAAGGGAAAAAAAATCTAGATAGACTGAGTTCCTTTAAACTTTATCATTTAAATAATAAGCTTTTAAACCCTACGTGTCTTATTAAGTTTAGCAGTACAGAGAGAAGTGGTCACGCACCTGGAGAAGTGGTCACAGGAGATTTGGTTGCAAAGGTGGTGGGTTCGTGGAGAGATATCTTTCATGCCAGAAACACATGGTTTGAACAATAATAGTGAGAGAAGTCAGAGAATTTGTGCTAGCTAAAAAACTGAGAGCATGTAAAAATGGAGAATGTTTTTTAAAGATGTTTTCGCAATGTGGTTATGGTTGGATGATAAGGAAGTAACAGAGTAATTAAAAATTTTCTTATACCACATGATGCAGAAGACTGTCTATAGAAAATCTGGAAAAGACCTATCGTATATATCGTCTAGTGGTGAAGACCTTCTAACAGGCAATCATGAGGACAAATCAGAACAAACATGACTCATGACAACCAGTAAGAAGAGAAAATAGAAACTAAAGATTTATGCTAAGAGAAGAAATTACCTAGTTGTAGTATATGATTTTTTTTCTTCTTGTCTTTGTTGTTGTTGATACTTCTCCCAAATCTTTACTCTTCTATCTTTTGTGTTAAATTTTCCGGTCCCTTTTTCACTTTATGTGAACCTATGACAAAAAAGAGAGAGTGAAAAATTATTTAATTTGAACTTGAATGATATTAGTTTATTAGCCTTAATTGAGAAATTTGAAAGACAAAGAAAAGTCATTGAGAGTGAGAGTGACACAGAGGAGATTTGATGTTAACAATTTTGATTGAATTGTTGGAGAAGTTTGTAGAAGGTGGATGCTCAGAAATGAATGACAGGACTATGGGTAGTAAGAAATTTGACACAGAGATATACACATGAAAGAGAGAGAGATCGAATTTCTATTATTTTTTTTCTTTCGGTCTCTTAAAATTTTTCTTTTTCAAAATGGATCAAGCAGAATGATTACTATATTTGTTATTATTTTTTTTAAAAAAAAACTTCATTTAAAAAATTTAAAATTTCTTAAAATTTAAATTATGAAAATTTTTACATTTATTTTAATCTTCATATTTTATATTTGTTTTAACAAAATTTAAAGCCATATATATTTCTTTAAAAGAAAAAAAAAATAAAAAGAGAAAAATATAAATTTATATTATGTGTACAAAAATGTACATATATAATTATATATATAAAGAAACAAAATTAAGTGTTTATATGTATGATTTAGAGGTACCCAATAAAAGCATTTAAATATAAGGTTATGACTATCTTATTTTATGAATAATATATATTAGTAATAAGGTTATCAATAAAGTTAAATAAGAATTGAAATATAATCTAAATGACATACTAGGTAAATTATTTGAGAAAGGTGAATGGTGTGGATTTAAATTTAAAGGACACAAACATAAAATAAAATTGAAATTATTAAAGTTATTCATAGTACCTTATTTAGCGAAACTATTGACTATAATAATAGTTTTTTTTAATATTGTTTTAGTTGAGAGAGTAGAAAAATATAGGAATAATAAGAACAAAGTGATGTTTTTTAGTTTTATTTCGTAAATAATGCATCGTGTTTAATAAAAAAACAAGAGAAGAGAAATCATTTTTTAAATTATGAAATTATTATTCTATTATTCTTTACTTATTTTTATTTATCTTTATACTTCAGCCTATTTCATCTATATTTTTCTTTAATCATAGTTTTATCCAATTCAATTTTATTAACTTTAAAATTAAAAAATCATAAATAATAAATATAGTATATGTGTGAATAGTATGACAAGTTTCTATTTGTTAACTTGAATAGAAGAGTAAAGGGTGCGTTGATCCCAAATAATAAAGGTGACAAATTAAGGATAAATGAGAATGTTAACAATAGGGTGAATATACTTCTAATTTTGATGTTGGGTTTTACAAATTTCATGCTGAAAAATGCAGAGTCAACTTTGTGATTGAATAAGAATCTTCATTTCCAAATAAGAATTTGCCTAATGAACATATATACATGTGACATACTATAATAACATCTCGAAAACATCAAAATCCAATTGTTGATATCAGTAATGAGTGGGGGAAGAAAGTGACATGGAACTCAGCATTGTAGAATTCCAAATGGTATGCACGTGTAGACTTTTACGATCTAAACAAATGGAGCTAGTCGGTGTTGCCAGATATTTCCTAAGAAATAGATGTGTAAGTTTTTATCCACCATAATTTTTAACTACAACAAAAATGACTTTTTTATTTTAAAATATAATTTATTTATAGTTATTATAGCATACAGTGACTTTTGAAAAAATAAAAAAAAGCAACAGAAGTAGATACAAGCATGATTATGTGTGAGAATTCCGAAGTTCTAATATGTTAACATCTCTACTTAAATCAATAAAACAAACCTAAATTTACTATATCCACTAATTGACTAACTTTATATATTTAAAAGAAAAAACATCACCCTTCCCAATATTAATTTATTTGAATGATTCTTATTTTCTCTCTGTTTTTAAATAAAAGTCGTTTAAGGTTTTGATACACATACCAATAAAAGTAATAACTTTTAGTATTGGTAATAAATTTTTAATTTTTTTTCCAGTAATACCCTTGTCATTAAGGTTAAAAGAGTGTATTCTTTTTTCTCTATAATAAAGTATAATAAAGAGTATTCAATGTATTCTTCTCCACTTAAAAAAAAAACTTTTAATTCTCAACAATACAATATCTTTATATGAAACATTTTTTTCTCATCTCCATGAAAATAAGTTTCTCTCTATAACTTTTAATCTGAAAATTTTCACCACCAGAAATTTTAATTTAAAAATTTGAAGAATATTTTTGTTCTCACAAAAAAATTTCATATCACTCTTAGTTTCACTATATATATATTGAATCTAAACTTTAAAAAAATTATCATTTTACAAATATGAGTATTGGATATAGATTCTCAATGTGTGATATAGATTTAAATGTTCAAATGACAAATTCAGGATTTAAATATAGATTTTGATTCTCAACTACTCTATTAATATCTTCTTCTGTATTATCAAAGGAGTTTTCAACTCTTTCTATAATATAATTGTCAACTTCTGTCTTCATTTTTCTGTGTAAGTACCAATTTTTCTTTCTATTTCCTTTATAATTTCACTCTAATGTCTTTTTTTTTTAAAATTAAATACATTTTATTGATTAAAGAGAAGGTAGATGAAAAGGTAGAAACAATAAATTACCTTATTAAGTAATTGGTTGATATAAGCAGCAGACTACTTAAAATCTCATAAAAGAAAGAATTTAATTGTTATTGATATTTTCAAAAGTAAGGGTATAATTGGTAAAAAATAATTAATGCAATCTTAAACTTTACAAACGAGAGATAAAAAGAAACAAAATCACTTTTCTAAAACTATTGTTATTTAGAAACAGATAGAGTATTATGTTAGAAATTATAAATTAAGGTCAATTAATAATAAGTAAGTAGTTTACTAAATTATAATAAAAATATTTTTTATTATATTTTTTTTATGTTGTGAACAGGGTTGAAGATAAGTCTTTAAAATTGGAGAACTTGTCTTCTGTTCTCGTAATAATTAAGACAGAGTTTTGATATATGTGAGAATCGAAAAATTCAAAAGTTACAAATTATAAATTTAGATAATTTTTTAAAATAAAAAAACTTAAACTGAAATGACATTATGAAACACACTTCATTTAAAAAAAAAATTAAAATAAAAAAATATTACGAAATACAACTTTTCATTTAAAGTCGTAATATATAATACAATTTAACTTCTATTCACAGTACCAAAAAATCTACGTTCATAAGTTTTAAATTTTTTCGACCCTCTCCAATAAAAAAATATCTCAAGGTGGAGCCTCTCTCGACAGTAGATGCAAGACTAGCCAGGGGATGCATCCTAATAGACTGTGACAATGTTGATGTCACTTTTTCGAAAATTTTCTATGTTGCAACTTGTTTTACTTTTCTTCATGAAAAGGAAACTTGTTGCAAGAAGCTTCCCCAAGCTTAGATGTCCAATGGTAACTAGCAGCAGAGTATTGACCTATTAGAGGTATGATCATTTGACTAGTTTGTCAGAGAGTAAGAAGTATTATTGGATAGGTTTTTTTTCTCTTATATTTTATTTGAAGACAATATATATAGGTTTTGAAGTTTGGGTAGTCAAGTCAAGAGAAGGTTGTTAAGGATGGAAATGTTGGAAGACATTTGTTTTTTTTAAGAAAAGAACTGACAACCTGAAGAAAAGAAGTTTCGGATTAGGTTGTGCACAGGAAAATCTTTTAGGTTTCAATTAAACATCTAGAATAGCATATAACTACAGTTAATATATATTGTAGTCTAAATCTTTTACATTCTTTGGTCATCCTCATTTATTTACATTCATGCTTTGTTATTTGCATTAATCTTAATTGTTTTTCATTCAAATTTTTGCATACTTTATAATTTTTATTCATTTATTTTTTGTTTAGTCTTCATTAATTATCTATATTATCCAATTATATATATTGATTTATATTTCAATATATCTAACAGTCTCGTAGAATTTAAGAATCAACATCAAATATAATTTATATTTTTTTCCTTTAATCCTCTAAGATATATTGATTATATTTTGTATTCTTTATCTTTAATTCTATCTTATTTTCTCCTACACATGTCTTTTAATTTTTATTATAACAATCAATTGACAATTTTTTTATAAAAAAATAAAATAAAAGAAACACAAAATAAAAATCTTAACCCATATACAGCATACAATCAATTGAAGGGTAGCAACATAGGTAGCAGTTATAATTCATATCATAAAGGAAGAATAAATTTCTTATTGTACAAGCTGGTAAAAGTATTCATTAACGTTGAGATGAATATCTACTTGAATCAAGCAATCTGTTTTGCATATACTGGGTCTTGGATTGAAGATTGGAAAAAATGTTGGATAATTGCAACCTCTTATTAGGATTAACAATCAGCTAATGATGTTCAAACTTTTCAGTTTGTAAATCTATGTTTAAAATGTATTTAAGGTAAACTTTGATATGTTAAAAGGAGGAAAAAAAAGGTGAATGTGCATTTCATGGTGAGTTTGAACAGTAGGAAGAAAAAAATACATAGACCAAAAGCTGTAAATATCATCATTGATGACATATAAAAGTAAAAGTAAAAATAAAAGTGAAAGCAAATGAAAAATAAAGTAGATATATATTTATAAAAGAACCCACATTAAAACTCACTTTTCAACAAAACTTCATTGGATGAGACTTCATTATTCAATACTAATTAAGACAATCTCTTTGCATATGCAAAATATAGTTACTAGAACCACCTCTCATATTTTTTTTAGCTTATTTTTAATAAATAGCTTGTGTTAAAAATAAATTGAGTTGCAAATAAAGATTTGAAGTATAGTACCAAGGTTATGATTAGTCGTCTATAAATTAAAATAGAGGAAAAAGCTTGTAACATCATAAAGTGAATGAATAAATGTCATTTAATAAGTAAAGTAAAAGTATTTAATATAAAAAAATGTTCAATGGAAAAGCCAAACCAAAATACGATATCTAATAATAATAAATTATATATATATATATATATATACACACACACACTCATAAAATAAATATACACAATGTGAGCAATGACTGTCTGAGTCAACTAGTAGCACAATCAACTACTAAATTAATAACCAAACTAAGTTTAATAGAGTTTATTTTATGTTTATAACATGTCAATAATGTCACCAACACTTTTCTGGTGACAATAACAGTTAATTTTTTTTATTTATAAGCTTGATATTACGTTATAAGAGATGAATATATTGAATTTAAGCCATTTTAAGAAAATCTTAAGTAAATTTACAGAGTAACTTAATAACTTTAAACTGAATATATATGAGTCTTACACTACCTTTGAATGAATGAATGGAATCTTGTAAAATGTAGTTGTCACACTTTAAAACATTAAATAAAAATAAAGACAGCAACCATACATTTGTACGTCCTACATGCCTACACACTTATTCGGAAGATATATTATGTAAGAGCATTATATATCTATGTACAAAAATAAGAAGAAAAAGTATATTTTAATTTTGATATTAATACATGATTATATAGTTACAATTTATTAATTTTACTGACAATTATCTTATCAAATAACTATTTCAATTTTGTATTTGATAAAATAATAAAATAAATAATGCATATAGGGATAGTGTAAATGTCATCGTTCTATCACAAATCAATAAATTTATTATTATTTTTTACAATCATTTTAAAATTCATATCAAGCGTTATAAATGAACTTTTATTCTCTGATGGGTAATCAAGGAAAGAAACATAGATACTTACGGTATAATAGCATGTCCAAACTAGTTTATAAAAATTGTTTTATTTAAAATGTTAAACTTTTAGACTAGTTAAAAATGAATAAATTTAATAGATCATTTATATAAGTAAATATGAATAATAATTTTTAACATTAATATATTAATTTTTTACATAGGATTGAAATTGAATAATTATTTATTTTTAAAAATATTAAGCTTGTTGATTTATATAAAAAAAAATTTTTTTTAAAAATATTTAAATAATAAAACTATACTCAATTTTGTAGTCTTTAGTACAAAATAAACTTTTAAATACATTGTGATAAATATTGGACCTTTAAAAGTTAGTCTGTAGAATATAAACATACATATTAAACTCCACTCTTACAAAACCTATTAATTTTTTATTTTGAACAGTAAATATTTATTTAAGCAAAACCATGTTTGATCTATCTTATTTCACCCTATCCTCAAGAATTTTTACATTATTATAATTAATGAAAGGTAAATTTTGATTAAAATTTAAAAAATAATTTTGATATAAGCATATGGTTGGGAAATATGGTGTGGAAAATGAGCAGGTTATTTTTGTGGCGTCATCCCTCCGCCAATGAGTTGAAATTAGGGTTTAGGGGAGATTAGAATGAGTATCTTGGCGACATAAAACCCGGTACAGTACTATATATACAGCTAAGTCCAACCAATGGGAATATAGAGAAAGCAAATCACCAATTTCATTACCAATATATACTTTCATCCATCACACAGACGCGTTCCTCTCCTATATATTAGTCCCCAACCTTCATCTACTGTTACCATTCAACACACACTTGCTTCTCTCTCTCTTTCCACCTTTTTGTATTTTCATTTTCTCTTTAGTTTTCCTCTCAGGTTTAGATCTTAGGCGTTTTGGGACATACTGTATATATGTTTTGTATATTCTATATCTATATATCTCCTCCTTCCGATTCTAACTCTGATCTATAATCTATTTCAAGGCCACATATATAAATGTGAAATATTTGGATGTACCCTTTTTATCTTTTGAGAAACTACTCCTTCCCATATGGATTTGCCAAGGTACGTGAGTCTTTCCCTTTTGGAGGGATTACTGTTTCGTTTTGATTCTTACATCAAGGGTTCTTCTTTTTTTTGTTCTTTTTCAAATCTCTTTTCTTGTTTACAACAAGTGAAAGTATGGTTCTTTTTAATCGACACAGCAAAACCTGTACTTTGTAAAAGTATAGTTAGCTGGCTTTGAATCCTGTTCGTTTTGGTTTTGTTCAATCTATGTAGGTTCTGAAAGTAAGCGCTTTTGTTGTTCTTTATGGAGTGGTTGAATTTTCTTGTTTTCTTTTTTTTTTTTAATTGGGGTTTTGGCTTTTCTTTTGTTCTTGAGGTATGAATTGAGTTCATGTGGTTAGATTCCATTCGGGTACCCAACTGGCCTCGTGTGCGAAACATAAACCAACCACTTGCAACAAGCCACATCAGCTACTCCTCGTCGCCTTGCTGCTAAAATTCCACATAAAATCTCAATTTTTCGTGTCCCCTCTTTCTTTTCTATTTTTCACCCTCTCTTGCTTTCTCTCTGTTTCATGTTGTTCACCCTTTTTTTTATTTTCCCTCTCGACAAATTTCCGTGACATTAATTGGTCTTCACTATATGAGTAACCTATGAGGCTTTTTAGCCATACATACGTTTCACTAAAATTGGTAATAATGCTAGCTTCTAAATATATACACATGTCTATGTATGTGCATACCTTTCTTTTTCAGAAGCTATAGTTGCATGGACAGATTGATAGTCGTTGTTTGCGGATGTAGCATCATCAAGATTCACATGCAAATGAAGGTGGATGGGACTCTTATGCAATCTAAGTGCTCTGCCAATCCATTGGTCTTTTTGATGTGAGAATCTTGATGATGCTGCATCAGCCATAAACGACTTTAAAAAGTTGAACAAGTACTGCTAGTTGAGACCCCCCCCAACAAAAGAGTGGAGATAAAAAAGAAAGAAAGTGAGTAGGTATACACATACACAGCTCAAACTTCCAGACACTGTCCATGAGACCATGATGCATAACAAGAGAGGTGACTCTTTCTGCTTTCCTTTCTGTTGTTGTCAGGTGGCTTTTTTCATGTATCTACATATCTTTTCTGTTTGCAATTTGCAGCGCTAAATTTATTTATTATTCACATTACTGTCTGGCGTTCCTGTCTTTTAAATATTATTATTGTACACTAATTAGGCCTTTTGCATTTGCAGACAGTCCTAGGTTATCGAATATTGGTTATTTGGATTTTGGAGGCTGAGTGGAGAGGCGAGTGTTAGGTCCTTTATGTGCTGACTTCACAGATCTATGAATATTCCTTTTCAACAGGAATGCTGGAATAGAAATGGTGTCTTTTCAGTTTCTTAATATATATTGAAACACCACTTTATCCAAATGTAGAACCAATAAAGACACACACATAATGCAGAGAATATGAGAGAGAAATTAATATTTGGATTTTAGTTCGCCATCAGTGGTGCTCATGTTTCTCATTTATACTTTTTATTTTTTATTTTGATGACGAGTATTCGGTTTCTATTATTCAGATCCATCCATCATGTCTAATTATCTATCAAATTCCATAATACTTTTGCCAGATGATATACTAAAGATCTTCAGCCTGCAGTTTTGTGGTGCCAAATATTATAGCGTGGTAGATAATAAGAGGATTTTGATTTGTTACCTTGATACACTTGTGCTTTTAATGACTGATTCTGTAGTTTTCTCGGTTGGGGGGGTGGGGTTCCCGTGTCTAAAATTTTGTCCTTGTTACCACATTTAATATTATATGCAGGAATGAAATATATTATAAATATAGACATTCTTCCAAGTGGCTTGCATATGAGGATCACTGAAAATTGAAGCTGGCTTGGAAATTGGATACGCCTAATCACGGACTTTGTCTTAGATTCATGTCAAAGTTTTGGCTTTAGCATGCACAAAATCACTGTAATGAAGCCCTGGTTGGTTGAACAAGAGCTAGCTAGACCTTGGTAAGTAACCTCAACAGCAGAGATATTTCAACCCATCGATTCATAACTATTAACCCTTCTTATATATATTATTGGTCAAATATAAGTAGTGGAAGATTTCTATTTTACAAAATAATATATTTAAATATCTTGTTCAATATTTATGACAGTGATATTTCAGTCTATTTAAGATCTTATCATGGAAATTTGTGTTCTCGCAACGCTGTCCAATCTTGGTTCACATATTTCCTCCACTTGTTGAAATTATGCCACACGCTCTTCACTATCTTGCCCTATTTCTTCGTACTGCAAACAGGTCTTCATGTTCTCTCTCCCCTTGGTAGAAGATACAAGGCCATTATTTTGTTTGGATTTGACTGACATACAGGCAGTTAACGATCATAGTGTCTCCTTTTTGCTATAAAAGTTGAGAAATTATTTCAGTACAACGAAGATTAATCATGAGAGAAAAGAAATCAGTGTATGCATGATGTTACAAGTAATGGAGAGAGCACATAGAGAAAAAGAATTTAACGGATATCACAGTACAAAAGTTGATCATCTACAGTCATAGAGTTATAGATTTGTAATTAAATGGTAGTGTAGATTTTTATATTAAAAATATATTGAAATTAAGTTCAATAAAAAATAACATGAAACTAATGCTAAGAAAGTACTAGCTATATGGATAACATGACTTACAAAAGTTTAGGTGAGTGATCGATGATCAAAATAAATAGTTAAGTTGGTCAGAATATATAATATTAAGAATTTTTCTAACTAGTATCAAGCATTGGTTAAGAAATTCATAAAAAAAATATTCTAAAATGATAAAATAACAATTGTCTAATTTGAAATTCTTTAGATAATGTAATTACTCAAAGAGAAACATTGTGTGAGTATTGCAGTTAGCACGATGACTAATGACAAGTGCGTACTCAATCTTGTTTCAGTTTTTGAGTTAAGAGATTTATAATCATCCAAGTTCGGGGTTTAATCTGCCATTACCTCCAGATTCTCATACATCTTTTCTAAATGTTCATGTCTTAAGTATATCTGCTAAATAACTTTTTCTTTGCCTGTGCAATTAATCAGTATTTTATTTAAATACTATATATGATGAACAAGCTAATTCATAACTTCATATACGGAAAAGGAGTGAAGAAAAAAATATAAATAAAAAAAACAGTTAAACAACTGTAATATGTAGCTATTTAGTTTTTTTTTATGGTCAATATAGTTTCATGTTTGGTTGTAATTAATTTTAGAAGAAAAAAAAAATTTTACAAAGTTATCTTAAAATTTTAAGAATTTGATTATAAACTTTTTAATATAAACTTTAGGTGGTATATGTCTGTTTATGTAGTTTTACGAATCTGAACTCGTGGAAGAATATCTTTCATTACTTTTATATCTGTTGACGTTTACTCTTAATTTCATTTTTCCATGCAGCAACAAATAAATGAGGAACCGCTAACTTGAACTTTAGAAAAAACAAATATTTTAGTAAAACATAAAAAAAAAACTAGTTTTTATTCAGTTATAATCATAAAAGAATTTTTCTTGTTGGGATACTTTGGTTTTTGAAAATTGCATTTAAATTATAATCGGGTATTTTTAAATTATAATTTATTTGAAAGCTTTTAATAAAGACACCATTTTTTAATCATGGAAAAAAACTACGACTGCAGAGCAAGATAACTACATGTTCCCCACACATTGGCATCTTGCTGTTAGCATTTCAGACAAAGTAACAATTCATTGTTAACCATGCCATATATATGTCTAGTCGTAGGGACACCTTCGCATGTTCAGTTGAATCTTGTAATATTGTTCTGTGACTAATTCGCCCATGTTTGGATTATCATTATTCTTGGGTACTGAATGTGTGCATTGAGGGAAATATATTTTTCATCTTTTGGATGAGAATTTAGAAAGGTTGAAACAGTAATCCGAACGTTGATTCACTGAAAGCAAGTTTGATTTGTTTACCCATTTTGATTAGAGTTAAGTTTAGATTGTTTTTTTTTTGTTGATCAAAGTAATTTCTTGTTAAAGAAGTAATAAGAGTTAATGTTCTTCCTTCTTCAAAGACATATTAAATCACGAATTTTTTTCGTGCATAATAAATTAAAAAGTATCTTTTCAATTTGCTCTTATACAAAAAAAATCGTGTGTTATTTTTAGTAAAAAAAAATGTTTTTAATTCTTAACAATAAACAATAACATTTTTTATTACATTTTTTCTTTTAATATTTGTAACTTAATTATTTACTATTTACTATTCTTTGATAATGGTGATATTTGTTATTTTTATACTTTCCTTCATATTTTTTCTAAGTTTACATAAATTTTAAATTATCCATATTCATTAGTTATAACAAAATAGTAATATCTAAAATTCAATATATATATATATATATTGAATTTCGTACGTGCATTATCTTTTATATAATACGACATCATGTGATTTAATATTTTATTTAACATGTTGTGTAAAATTTATTCAATAATGTTAAGTCGTTAAGACTTTTAAGCTTTGAATAATTATATGCTTGGAATTTATCTCTTATGGTAACTTTTAGAAAATTTAATATCAATGAATATAGATTTGGTGATGCCATGGTGGATCATTTCTGTAAGTTGGTTAAAGAGATAAATTAGTAAAAAATCATATTATACAAAGCTATTAGTTATGCCTAAGGATGATGGGTATACCTTCTACATTAATGGATTTCAAATTTTTAATGAAAATACTTGTAAATTGAAAGTTATTTAAAACAATTTTATAATAAAACTATTTTTTTAAAATTAGTCTAAATTGTAGAACTCAGATTTCATATTTTGCAAGGTAACAAGTTATGTTATCTTATGTTATGATCCCTCACTGTCACTCACAGTGTGTATGTGATAATACTAGGTGTAAATGGGGCAGACATGCAACTCAGACCATGCTTTTCACTTCCCTTTTTCTTCTTAATAAATACCATTTCATTCCTCAATTCCTTCGCAATTTCTTTTACTCAATATTAATCATTATTCTTTCCATTATACACATGTTTCGCTTCCCATTAGTAACTCGTATATCACATTAAATATGCCCCCCATAACCCCTTCATACTCTACCGTACATTAATACCATCGTCTCAAGTAGGACTAATACCTTTTTTTTTATCTATTATATTTTTTTTAATCGATTGATATTTTTCATTTCTAGTCTATTTTAAATTAGGATTTTAGTTCTTGATTTTTTTTTATTTTTTAACTTCCTAGAAAAGTATAGATTTCTCTACTCTTTCATTACTTTTCTTGTTTTATCTTGATTTTTTTAGTTATGATATCTTCTCCTTCATGTGTTATCATTTATATTATTGTTAAAGTGAAAATAATATCCTACAACTCAATTTGAACTCTCACCATATAGGTCTAACTCTTACTATACCTAAACTAACAAATGTATTCAATTTATAACATTCAATAGATGAATCACAATATAAATAGTTTTACTATTTGATAATCTATCTTTCGTTCCTATAACTCCTACTACATCTAAACTTAAGAAAATGTATTTAGGTTATCACATTCTAGAATTCAAACTTGATAACAATTAATAAGTAATCTTATACAAAATAATTTTAATATAACATAAAAATCATATCTATAAACTAGGCATTCAAAATATATCTATATACATGTATTTATGAATAAGCTAATAAGAAATAAATTAATTATACTCTCTCCACACATATTCATATGTAATATAAAGATCACATAAATTCTAATTCTTGATCCTATCTAATTATTTAATATTTTAATCAAAAAACATACAAAATTCGATATTTGTAAGTTATCTATCCAAAAAGAATTAAGTAATTCTTTAGGATAGATTTTTTAAGTTGACTCTAATATCATACTAGTAACTAGTGTTAATGTTTAATTTAATTTCATAAAATTAATTTGTAAAATGTCATATGTGTCTTATATTTATAAATAGAAAAAATCTTTATTTAATATGAAATCTTTAATATTACCAAATTATATTTAGTGTCAAATTGTATTACTAAACTCCAATACTTCTTAATCTTATAAAAAAGTTAGGAGTAGAATATATTTTTTTTTTGAAATTTTCTTATATTATGTGGAAAATAATAAAGAGTTAAGAAAAGAAATTTTAATAGTTAAAAAAATTAACAAATAAAAATTATTAAAAAATTTAAAGACTAAAATTACATATAATTATTTTAGAATATATTTTATAAAGTATAACAATTACAATTATAATTAAAACTTAGAAAAGATTATAACTTTTACATGTTTTTATAAACATCATCTTATAACTAGAATTATCAAAATAAATTTGAATTGAAAGATTAATCTAAAAACTCACAATAGAAGTTAAATTAGACTAAAAAATTATTATCTAAATAAAATTCAACCATATGTAATCTTATCCCTTTAATATGTAACTTAAATGAACTTAAGTTAGTCCATAAACTTATGAATTAAATGTGTTTTATAAATATTAATTATATATATATATATATTAAATTAGAAACAATATTAACTTTTAAAACAATTATAGTTTTTATTAATTTAAATATAAAATTTTTATATTTAAAATTAAAACTGATTTTATTAATATGACTTCAATTTTAAAAATATATATTTTATTTTTATTCTGTAAGCAAGTCAAAACAGTCTATTAACTTAACACATGATTAGAATAAAAAATTACAACTCATTTTAAATGAGCTGGATTCACCTTATATAATGTTTTTAAAATAGTCTATTAGGTCGAATTCGTATGATGAGATTCTAATTAAGAGAATCAAAGATTAAATCTCATCGCTTACAGATGAAAGAATATCAAGAAAAAACAACACTTCTTCAAACAATTTTACTCATAAGACTTTTATGTGACATAAAGAGTGACACATCTACTTTCAATGTCACGTAATGACACATTTCTTTTATATCACATAGAAATTATGTACTAACTTAGTTTATTTCAACAAGCTAATCGTGGTATAAAGTGTATCATATATGTCATATAACTAACTATTTTTTTAGACAATAATAATTTGATATTTAAATTATAATGATTTGACATACTAATATAATTTTTTTATGAATTTCAAACTTTTAACTAACTAATTATTCAAAAATGAATTATCTATTAATTAAAATTTTAAAATATTTGTTTTATGCAGAATTTGTAGTTTTTTATGAAATATAAATTCTAAGTAATGGCGAAAAACATCAATAATTTTAATTGTGAATTTAGGTTGTTCTTTCGCCCAGCAATAACTGCAGTCCAAATGATGAAGCGGGCTTAACGGTCGAATCCAATCCTGGCACGAGCTTCATGAAATTGGGCTAAAACATTTAGCCTAAAAGTGTCCGGCTTTAACATGGGCTTAAAATTTGAAGTTTATTACTGGAAATGTTGATTGTATCTTTTGCATTTTTTTTACACCTTCACTTATTTTTTTCATTTTTATAGATTAAACTACAGTTTTAGTAATTTTTCTTTCTGGTCCTGGATTTCCATTCTTTTAAAAAAATTCAATTTTAATCTTCAAATTTTCTAAATACGTAAAAATTTTGATTCAATTATCAATTTTGTATGTTATATTTATTTTACTTTTCATCCAATAGAATTAGAGATCTACACATTAATTTAAGCTGCCTTTGCGTAATGTTTTGATTAATTCTAAAGTAAAGCATAAATGTGTGCATGAAAAAAATAAAGCGGTTTTTTAAAAACGGCTACCGAAAATTGGGAATAATTTATAATTTAAATTTTTAAAAACGTTTTTTAATATTAAAAAAAATCTATTATAAAGTACAGAGGATATGAACCCAAATATATTAAAAGAAACTATAGAAAAAAATTATAAATCAATACAAGATAATTCTATTCAAAACTTATTCCATCTAACGCTTACTCACTTCACTCATTATTCAAACTTCTCTCTATTCCTACTGCATGACACAGTTTGAGAAACATTATCGTGAATTCAGTACTTTGTTCCATTCTCAATCAAACATTTTAATACGTTGTATGATGGAAATCAAACTGCTTACGATTTTTTTAACACCACTGTTCACCTCTGACATTAATTTAACAACTCTAAATAATAATAAAATATTAAATTTTGCATTTAAAATAAAATATAAATTAATTTAATAAATAAAATATTAATATTTTGAATTGTAGAACTAGAGTTGTAACTTTTTTAAATGTCAAAGGTATCATTATTCAATTACTTATAACTTTATAAAGATTTTTATATTCATGTACTTTCATACTGACCAAAGCTGCTTCTAACTCTTATAAATTTTTTTAGAATTATGTATTTCCATAATGATTACATCATCACACACAATATAATATTTTACTATAGTTTTATAATTTTCTTTTAAATTATCCTATGTTGTAAAAAATGAATTTCCTTTTGAATTGGCAGCATTATTACAATCTTAATTTTCTATAATATGTCTTAATCATCTGATTACTTGTATGCAAGAAAACAAAATATGATTGATTCTTCAACCTCACAAACGACATACGATTACATCAATTATATTACCTCTCCTTCTACTTAGTAATTTTATGAAACATTGTCCACATGAAAAAATTGATCTTAGAAGGTAACTTAATCTCCCACAACATCTCAAATTTAGATTGATCATTAACTTTAGATTATATAAACTTATATGATGATGGTACAAAATGCATGCATTCTCTTTGCCCCTTCCACACTTATTGTTGTTCCATCCTTTGTTTAATTTTCACCATTCAACTTCTTATATTAATTTTTTGTACTACCAATTTATCACATACAATCAAATCACTTCTTCATGTGAAGGTCTATTCCCGTACATTTTCCTTTCATTCTCCCATTTATGCAACCCTTGCGCACAGGTTTGTTTGAAACACTTATTTGCGACATAGTGAATTTGGTTGATTTTGTAACTTCCATCTCCATTTCTCTAAAAGTGTCTTGTTCTAAGTTCTAAGTTCTTCTACTCCAAGATTTCCACTTTCTTGTGAGCAACAAACTGTCTACTACCAAGTTAATCTTTCTTGAGTTCTCCTCCACAATAGTCTATTTTGAATCCCTATTAACTTTTTTTTTCATCAGTTGAGAGACCTTAAAGAAAGACAAATAAAACAAGATAAAGTTGATAAAACAAAATTCAACAAGCACAATCTTCCTACAAAAGACAACATCTTATACTTTCAACCAACTGGTTTTTTCTGGCACTTTTGTACAATTGGTTCTGATGTACTCTTATTTCTTGGGTTAGCTCTTGTCAATATTCCTAAGTAAAGTGAAAAGATAACAGTGAACAATTAAGTGTGTTTGCATACTCAACCAAAATATTCCTATATAATATTATAACTCCAAATTTGCTCGTACAAAAGTTTACCTCAAGAATTGACATTATTTCATCATATCTCATAATTCTCTTAATCACTTTCACATTTTGTCTCCTTACCTCTCCAAGAAAAACTGTATCATACGCAAATTTTAGCACTCTTACCTCCTCCTCATCCTTCCCAATACTATAACTTAAAAAAGATATATTTATTTGGCCCCTCTCACAAACTCACTCAATCTCTGCCCCACTATAGTGAATTGGAGAGGAGCTAATGTATCTTTTTTCCTGAAACATTTCATCATCTTGAATTCTTTTATTGGTTTATCATTAACAAGAACTAAAATCGAATTTGTATATAATGAGCATTCTTTAACTTAATTAATCCATAGTAAGGGAAAGCCTAACCTTGATAAAATATACAACATGAAGTTCTAGTCTGTCAAATCATACATGTTCTTATAATTTCTCTAAAAAATTCTACAACCTTTTTCTTTCTTTCTCCTTGCATCATCTATTATCTCACTTGTCACCATAACACTCTCTGAAAAATTTCTCCCTCCTAAAAAGACCCTTTGTATTTCATCAATAATATTCAGTAAAACCTTCTTAATCCTCTTTGTCAGGATTTTGGCCACCGCTTTGTACATACATTCCACTAAGAAAATAGGCTCATATGTACCCAAGTATTTTTAGTTTTGTACTTTTGCTACTAGGGTAATAAAGGAAGTATTACTCCTTTTGAATAGCCTTCTGACTTCATGAAACTCTTTAACGAAATGTATGAAGTCCCTTCCCAGTACCTCCCAAAACTCCCTTATGAATTTGGAGTTGAAACTATCCCAATTCAAGATTTTATCTCCTCCCCAATTCATATAGCCCTTTCATTTAGTTCCTCTCTAAAGGCTTGATTGTAAATTTAGTCCTTATAATTATGCAATGTTAGTTTTTTAAATTTCAATTGAACAAATTAAGGAGCTACAAGGTTAGTTTAGTAGTAAAACTGAAAAGGAAAGGATAGGTTGTAGGTTTGAACTGTACTTAAAAAATAATATATTAATAATGAATATTTGTCAATAAAAATTGACATAAAATATGAGTTGGGCACTCCAAATGTCAAATTTTGTTCTTTCAATTTTATTTTTGTTGATTTGATTCCTTGTACTCTAAATCTTTTGATTAGAATTTAAGAACAGAACCATCCTATGTAATACTTCAATAAGGATGACAATTAAAATATTCATGACAAAAATATAACAAAATCATTTTTAAATTATCAATATTCTATCATTTATTTGGGTTTAGAATTTCTCATAATCCATCTTGAAAATTATGAATATTTTTTTTTCTCTTTGCATTATCTACTGTCTCACTTGATATAAGGATTCTCTCTAACAAGTTTCTCTCTCCTGAAAATGTACTTTCTTTTTCATCAATAATATCCATAAAACTTTCTTAATCCTCTTTGCTGAGATTTTGACCACCACTTTGTACATACTTTCCATTAAAGAAAATGAGAATGTATGCATTTAAGTATTTTGGGTTATGTACTTTTGCCACTAAAGTTATAAAAGAAGCATCACTCCGTCTAGCTAACCTTCCAAATTCATGAAACTCTTCAATAAAATGTACGAAGTCCTTTCCTAGTACGTCCTATAACTTTCTTATAAATTTTTTACTTGAAACTATTTTTATTCGAGATTTTATCTCCTTCGAAATTTCATATAACAATTTTATTTACTTTGTTTTTAAATATAGAGTATGTAAATCTAGTCTTTATAATTATATAATATATGTTTTTAAAATTTTAATTCCACAAATTAAAGAACTACAAGGTTAGTGTAGTAATAAAAGTGAAAAAAAAAGAGATAGATTGTAAATTTGAATACTCCACTTAAAAGAAATAATATATTAATAATTAATATTTATTAATTAAAATTTACAGAAAATTGGTTACTTCAAATATATAATTTTGTTCTTTCAATTTTATTTTTTTATTAGATTTCTTGTGTATTCAAATTCATGTGATTAAAATTCAAGAACAAAACTATACTTTATAATATTTGAATTAGGTTAATTAAAATACTAATGACAAAAGTACAACCAAACCATTTTAAAAATATCAATATTCTCTCACTTGGACACATATAATCTTTCCTTATGCTTATGTATCTTAGTTACACAAATAAAATAACAATATCAACTACATGAAGCTTAATACTTATCCATTCATGAATAAAGAGTACTATACGGATGCATACTTTAATTACGTTTAGTAAGAGTGAAATTTTGGAAAAATGCTTTAAATGAACAGAGAAGAAATGAAGTATCAATTTACGAATTTTGTGAACATTTTGAAAAAGAACATAACTATTGTTAAATGTTGAAAAAAATCTACTTACATAAAAATTTTCAATACTTAAATTAGTAGCAACACTACGTAAAAATACATAAAAAAAATTGTTTTTATCAATTATATTATTGATTTATAAAATAATAAAATTAGCTACCAATTAAACTAAAGACTAATTTTAATCTAAATTAAGAAATAGATAAACTTTTGATAACTAATATTAGAAAATAATTTAAATTTTTATTTAAAAATTAATTTAATTATCATTATATAAAAATCAATTTTATAATTTATTAAAGATTAATAAATTTTTATTATAATAAAAAATATTTTAAGTACCAATAAATTTTAGTTTATAAAATAATTTTTAATTTAATTAATATAATGATTAATTATTTTTTATATTTAAATTAATTTATATTCAATAAATTTCTTATAATGATATAAAAAATAATTAAATATTAAACAATACTTTCTTTAATACTAATATATATTTATAATTTTTTTGAGTATATAATATTAAAACTAAATAGATCAAAACGATATATTCTAATGAACAAGTAAGTAATTAAATGTAGATGTTCTTAATCAAAAGAATTTTCATAAGATATTTATATAAAGGGTAGTGATAGACAAATTATACATTTTTGGAAACTAGGATCACTGTATTTATAGCATGATTCAAAATAATTGAAAGGAAAAAAAAAATTAAAAGTGTAAAATGAAAATCAATCAGAAATTTGAGAAATTTTTTTCTTAAACAAAGTACACAGTTATTAATTAAAAAGTGGTATGTAATAAATAAGTATACAGGATGGCTGCTCAATAAGCAGCTTATTCAATTATTAGGAGAATAATTGTAAGTTATTACCTTTGCCATTAATTTAATCAAAGAACATTATGATAAAATAAGTAAATTGTATATACCCTTTACAATATTTTTTTAAAGTAATATCTAGATATTCATAAACAATTAATAATATGTTCAATAAGAGTGTGTATTATTTTATCAACAGTTATTAATCTCTATTAGTCATCACATTCATATATTTTATAATAATCTCAATTAGAAGAGCTCCACTGTACGAGAAACATAAGTTGTACTGGTAATTTTTATGCATTAACATGATAAACACAGGTTCTTATAAAATGGAAAAGCTCTTATATTCAATGAATATGGGAAGACAGAAGCAATTATATTATAATTACAAAAAAGGTCTACGCTTCTTCGAAACTCTAAGAGCTCTTGAAAGGGTAGGTTGAGCGTGTAAGATATAGTTTCTGTTGCCATCAACTGTTACAAATTTCAATTGCAGAGCTCAGAGAAAAAGAGAGTAATTTTAATCCATTACGACAAACACTAGTTCATTACCAGTTTAATTATTGCTTAAGACTTTTTCATTTTAATTATCTATATATCAAAGTCAACCGTCGACACGATGACAACAACAAAATGGATAGAGATGACAAGTAATACATATGTATATATATACATATTATGACTATATAATATGATAATATGAGAGATGATATTTTTCTTAGAATTAATTATATCTATAGTTTATGTGAAGTCCAATGTCTATAATTAACTCACCCATGTTGTTTAGCTTTGTCAAACCCCAATTTTAATCAAGTTGGCCATGAAATGTCGTTTTAATACAACTTGCATGCTAAAAACATGGATTATGGATGTTGCAAAAGGGGCTCTTTTTAAAATTCAACTAAATAATTTTGATATAATGCCGACACACACACCCCATAAATTTGACTTTTTTTTAATTAATAATTTCAGAAAGGACATTACACACTATGTATGGAAAGGAAACCAATAATCTAGAAATTAAAAATATGACGGATTGAAATTTATAATAACTTAAGTGCTTCTGTGTACTAAAATTTTAAATTAACTATAAAGTTAATCATTAACTTTTAACAGAGTTTGAAAGTTTGACTTTGAAAACTATCAATTAATAAGATAGTATTGTTAATATAGCTTTTAAAACTGGTATTATCAGGTCAATAAATATAATGTATACACATAATAATTTATAATTAAGAGAAAACTTGTAATTAAACTATAGTGTAATTAATAGTCATTTTATAGAGAACGTTGTTCTTCATCTTTCGAAATAAAAAATCATATATATACATTTTTATTCAAAAATTAATCACCACTAGACACCAATTTGTGACAAGCTTATAACTACATATGACCTATCTAGTATATAAAAGCTTTCGTGTCTACATGTTACCCTAAGAATGTTAATATTTAAAAGAATTTTTAATATTTATAGGTATGATATTCATAGATTGTTAAAGATATATTAAAAATATTAATTAACATAATTATTTTGTGAATTTTGGACATTCAAACACAATATATGCTATTATGAATTTATAATCAAAGTTTTGTAACAATGTTTATTTTTAACTACTATTTTTAATTATTCTGAAAACTTTTGTGGTTACCCCTTTCAATATTTATTTTTTTAATTATGCTGGATTTCATTCGTTGTACCTTTGTCGAGGCATGTTTTCTTAATAAGATTTAGAATCCAAAAGGTTATTTAAAACAAACAGTTTAATGTCATTCATACCAATAATTGTTGTACTATATTTTTGAATTTTTTTTGGGGTCTTTTACAAGTTAAACATGGTGTGATTTGTGTAAGAAAGTTAGGGTATTAAAAAATATTTTAAATTAAATGCTTTTTCATAACAAAAAAAAAATATAAGTATGGGTTGCATAATAAATCTACAAAAGTATAATTTATCGAGAGAACATTTCTCTACCTTCTTTTTCTTTATGTATTGAATGGTTTTTAAGTGAGCATTCACAATTTTTTTCTTTCTGCAAAGCTTATCCACTTGTTATCCGCTGTACATGTGTAATGTTAATTAAGAGATTATTAAAGTTAGAATTAAGTAATAAGATTATAATATGACACATATATTACGACTTAGTATTTCCGTATTTTGGTTCCGTACAAATTATTAGAAAAGGAAATAATAATACACAGTGCTAGTTGACGATACTATGTAGGCTAACGTACTACTTTGCTTCCTTAAATTTAAACCCAAAAATTCCATTTTAAATCTAAATGATTTCGTTTGTTCAGCATTAACCTCTTTTCAAATTGAAAAAAAAAATCAGTTCCTCGTATTATGGAATACATTTTAATATAAAACATGTAGTTTATTTACAATTTATTCTATCAAAATGAATTTCGTCAACCTTGAAATATGCTTACCTCAAAGAATTAGGGTTAATGCTTTCTCTTCCAAAAGAAAAGTATCTCATCTCAAAAGTTAGTCATATTTTCTTCATTTATCTGTGGATCAAATTACACCCGAATAGATAAAAAAAGTAATAAGACTTTTATATACTACCACCCTCTTCTCGGTTTTCTGACTAGGAACCAAACAACTACTCAGTTAGAACAACCATCCAAAGACCAGATAGAAACTTATGACAACAACAACACTACATATGTATAATGTTAAAATTATCATAAAAAATTGAATTATATAACTATAAAGTTTTGAAGGTGTCCCTCTTATACTTTGTGAGATTACCATGTGTTTAACAGATTGGAATGTACAAACTTAAAAGTAAATAAGTGTATATGTATAAAAGATTTCATAATCTGATGACTGGTGAACTGTGTAATATCATGTTGTAATTTTTATAGGCCTGATTGGTCATATTTACGTACATGCAGTCCAATGAAACACATGCAGACGCGTGTAGCATCAGGGAAGTAGTATATTTTATCTATTAAGGTAACTTAAAGTGGTGGTAGTTCAATTAAATTCCGTTGAGTATGATCATGAGATTCTTTGCCTTTGGGATATACCATTAGGCTTTTACCCGTTCCATGGTGCATATGCGGCGTAATGGATTAGTGAATATTACTTTTCTTTATAGTTCCACGCCCCTTGGGAATCCACTTGCCTCGTAGCAGACTCTTACACAGTCAACTCCTTCCCCACTATAAAGCCACACAACACTCCTTCATTCTTCTTCACAACACCAGCACTTCAGTTACCTCGTCATATACTTCAATTGTGGTTAATTTTCCGCACTTGTTAACATCAAATGGCTGAGATTGAGGGGTCTCCTGGAAACTCCATGCATGGAGTAACAGGAAGAGAGCAAACATTTGTAGCCTCAGTTTCTTCTCCAATTGTCCCCACGGACACCACAGCAAAATTTGCTCTCCCTGTAGATTCTGAACACAAGGCCAAGGTTTTCAAACTCTTCTCCCTGGCCAATCCCCACATGAGAACCTTCCACCTTTCTTGGATCTCCTTCTTCACCTGCTTTGTCTCCACCTTCGCAGCAGCCCCTCTTGTCCCCATCATCCGCGACAACCTCAACCTCACCAAAAGCGACATTGGAAACGCCGGCGTTGCTTCTGTGTCGGGAAGCATTTTCTCTAGGCTTGCCATGGGTGCAGTTTGCGACCTCTTGGGTCCACGTTATGGCTGCGCGTTCCTCATCATGCTCTCGGCCCCTACCGTCTTCTGCATGTCCTTTGTGAAAGATGCTTCGGGGTATATAGCGGTTCGGTTCTTGATAGGGTTCTCCTTGGCCACGTTTGTGTCGTGCCAGTACTGGATGAGCACCATGTTCAACAGCAAGATAATAGGGCTTGCGAATGGGACTGCGGCGGGGTGGGGTAACATGGGTGGTGGAGCCACTCAGCTCATAATGCCATTGGTGTATGAACTTATCAGAAGAGCTGGGGCCACTCCCTTCATTGCTTGGAGGATTGCCTTCTTTGTTCCGGGTTGGTTGCATGTCATCATGGGGATCCTGGTCCTAACTTTAGGTCAGGACTTGCCTGATGGAAACCTTGGGGCCTTGCAGAAAAAGGGTGATGTAGCTAGAGACAAGTTTTCTAAGGTTAGTGATCTAAAAAAAGACTTTTTTAAGATAGTTGTTATAAAAATTAATGATATGCCATAACAAATTAAATTACAGTGTTTATACTTTTCCATGAAGTAACGAATTTCAATTATTTGTTCAGGTGCTATGGTATGCCATAACAAATTACAGAACATGGATTTTTGCTCTCCTCTATGGGTACTCAATGGGAGTTGAATTGACAACGGACAATGTCATTGCCGAGTATTTCTATGACAGGTTAGTTAACCACAAATTTCATGCATTAATTTAATTAGTATTCTAAAACAAATTGGTGTTTTCAACCTTACATAATTAATTAATTAATACGAAACAGATTTAATCTCAAGCTACACACTGCTGGAATCATTGCTGCCTCGTTTGGAATGGCAAACTTAGTTGCTCGACCCTTTGGTGGATATGCTTCTGATGTTGCAGCCAGAGTGTTTGGCATGAGGGGAAGATTGTGGACCCTCTGGATCCTCCAAACCTTAGGAGGGGTTTTCTGTATTTGGCTTGGCCGTGCCAATTCTCTTCCTATTGCTGTCTTGTCTATGATTTTGTTCTCAATAGGAGCTCAAGCTGCATGTGGTGCAACTTTTGGTATCATTCCTTTCATCTCAAGAAGGTCTTTGGGGATTATATCAGGTCTCACTGGTGCAGGTGGAAACTTCGGGTCTGGCCTGACCCAATTGGTTTTCTTTTCAACCTCCAAATTCTCCACTGCCACAGGTCTCTCCTTAATGGGGGCAATGATAGTGGCTTGCACTCTTCCTGTGACTCTTGTTCACTTCCCACAGTGGGGTAGCATGTTCCTACCCCCCTCAAAAGATGTCAACAAATCCACTGAAGAATTCTATTACACCTCTGAATGGAATGAAGAGGAGAGACAGAAGGGCTTGCACCAGTCAAGTCTCAAGTTCGCTGAGAATAGCCGATCCGAGAGAGGAAAGCGCGTGGCATCAGCCCCAACACCTCCAAATACAACTCCCACTCATGTCTAGCTTAATTAAGACTGCATGAAAGACAATTGCAGAACAGTGTTGAAACTTGAAATTCCCATATAAGTGAAGCTTTTTCCAATAAAGAACATCGTAATTAACATGTAGACATAGAATATTCTGGTTTGTGTGGTGTGGACTTGATTTGGGAGATGGGAACCAACCGTATTACAGATTCGTGTAGGAGAGTTGCTTACTTGTGCTAAGTGTAATACCATAATCAATATTTCAATGCAGATCTTGATGCAGAGTATCAATAGTATCAATTGTATATTCTACAGTTGGAAAATGGAATCGATCAGAACAAAGTTGATATTGAATATCATATTACACAAGTCAATTATTGTTCAGTTTTTAGGACAAATTGACCTGTTTCATTTGGTGAAGCATAGAATATACCACAAAATATTTAATAACCTTATAAACGACCACGAAGATACCAAGGGCAGGTAATGCCAAAATTTATACGAACAAAATAATTTAAAACTCTCTTAAATATCTTTCTATTATTCTCTTACTTGTTTTGTACGGTAAGTAATAATTTTCATGTGAGCAAATTATAGAAATTATTTATTCAAGTGAGAGGTGAGGAAGAAGAATGGTGGCCACCTAACAAATCTGTCGTTTGCCATACGCTACTTCACTTACGTTCAAATAGTTTGGCGCAAAAAAACAAATATACGCGTTTCTCAATGTTAAAACATGATATAATTCTCAGTCATTAAGAATACTTAAATTTATATTTCACATATTAAAATTCAAAACTTAACAAAGAAACATATAAATTAATTTAAAAAACTGGGAATATGTATTTGGGTTAAATTGTTTTATAATTTTAAATATCTTTCGATTTTATACTTTATAAATTAGTATAAATTGTTATTTTATTAGAATAAAAAAATTAATATCCTTGTTGACCATCCACCTACACTCCATCTATAATTTTATTTTTTTAAGTATTAAAAAAATTATTTTACTTTTGGAAACGTGGAATCACGGTAGCAGGTACCTTTCTTTCCTTGATTCGTCAAAGCCCAAATTTCAACTGACATTATTGGCCCAACTTGATCGTCGGCCCAAAGAAAGAAAAGTAACATAGACTCCTAGAGTTCACGCATAACGCAGCAAGATGAGTCATTCTAGACTTTTTAAAGTAAAATGGTAACTTAGTTTAAATATATAAGAAATAATAAATTGATTTAAATATGATAATAATAAACCAATTTAACTATTCTATCAGTTATGCTTAAATTCTGTTTAATTAAAATCGTTTAAATTGGACTGAATGACTCAATTTTGGTTTTTTTTTTCTTTTTTTTTCAATGTTATTTAAAATATTATGTCAGTTCATGCAAATTACCCACAGATAGAATAACATACTGTAAATGTAATATTTTGACTATACAATTCAGCATTCCAACAAGAATTTATAAAAATGTATGTTGATCGTAATACTGAATGCAACATTTCAATATAATTACAAAACAAAATCCAACATAAAGACATAGTATACATTTTTATTGTTTTAATATAAAAGCACAAGAGTCATAAAAATTTAAAACTGACACAAACAATTTCTAAATTAATTGAAAACTAGTAAATTATAAGAATATTATAATGATAAATTGTGATTTAAATAAGGGTTTAATTTTCCATGACTATCAATATGAAAATATTTTTTATTTTAAATCAATCAAAACTATTTTAAAGTAAAATTTAACAAACTTGTTATACATGACAATATATTATTATGGGATGATAGTGAAAAAAAGATTGCAATTGTTAATGCATTCTAGTCAAATTCATTCAATAAGAAGACCACAAAAAACTATTATATTATATTATAATTTCATATATACACATTCATACTAGCTAGTATTATATATATATATATATATATATATATATATATATATTATGACTTTGGCAATTTTAATTGATTTCATTATTATTTTTCTAATTAGTATTTACGAATTACATTAAATGTATTCGAATTATGAGAACTACTCACGAAACAACTTTTTCAAAACGTGAGCAAGTAAACAAAACAACTTTTGGTAAATTTAATAAAACATGTCTCTACACACCAACATCTCTAATTGTAGTAGGTGACAATAATTAAGTAGAAATGGTGCAAAATCCAGCATCAATTCCCAGTTAATTATGTTGGATTTACTTTTGTTACTGGAACCATCTGTAAATGGAAAAGTGACTGAAGGCTTGAACTATTACGCCATAAAGATTGCAATGAATTTGCTCGGTGGTTCACCCAACACAACAGAACAACCCTCGTAAAAAATGAAAGAGAAGAGTAAATTCTTTGAGTAATTTCTTACACACATAGGGCATTGATGAAGGAGTGCACTTGGGATTGAAGAAGGCGAATGCATTGTGAGTGACAGTGCAATTCCACCTGATATATCATATTTTTATACTTAATTAATATTAGATAAATTCATAATCTTTTATTAAATACATAATAAATAAATTATAAAATATTAATTAAGTAATATTAAATTAGTGTATAACCATTTTGACAATGAATGTATGTCAAAATTTATATATTCAACGATTTCAAATCATTTAGAAGTTGAGATGAACAATTTATATATATATATTTTAATATTTCAATATTATTTAAAAAGATAAAATTATAATAAAACTCAACACTTATTTTTTTTTAATCTAAATTACAAAATAATTAAAAAGAGTTTACATACATTATATATATATGGATAGATTTTTTTTAATTTATATTTTCTTCATTTTAAAGTATAAGACATATTTTGGAATACCATATGTAAATATGTTAAATATATAAGACTCTTATGAGAGAAAAATAGAAAAGAAATATATAATAAATATTGATTAAACGTATTAAAAGAGTAAGCCATGTGTCTGATACTGCCTATGAAAACTGTACCCACAATCCGACTAGACCATTTAATGACAATTATAATTTTTTACGAACTATTAATGTTTTTCAGTTGGCGCATGCTTTTGAGCTTTTCTGCAAAATTCCAGAAAGAAAAAAAATCCATCTTCTAAAAACATATAGACATTTTTTTTCCACAAAGGAGTGTGAATAAATAGCACTTGGTAGAAAAAAAAAGTGTAATTAAAAGACGACAAAGATTCGTTGAGGTTATTAGATTCGGAGACGGAGCCGAAACCAGTGACGTGTTTCGCGTGAGGAAAGTAAATTTGAGTTCTGCATTTTTCTGAACCCTTTGTCGCTTTTACGCAATAACGAACCCGTGGGGGGTGCCCATTTCATAATAAATATGTAACCTAGTTTTTCAAATTTTATATCACCTTTTTCTATATTTTACAAATAAGTCTCACCTATTTCTTTTAAGGGAAGCTTTTTCAGATTAAATTTAATTTTTATTATAAATTATATAAATTTTTCTTCATACATTTACCATATTTATATATATTTAAAATCTTACAAATCAGACTTTTTGTGTTAAACATTTCAGATTAACTGCGGTATAATGTATGTGACTGATCTTATTTTATAAAATATAAGGTAAAATTTATATTCTAAATAATTAATTAGTACTTGTTAAGTTAAAGTAATGTGATTTAATCTGACGATGTCATTGAAGCACCCTCACGTGGAACTGATTCTCTTTCATCCATTTAACTGGTTGATAAATTTATTGAGTTTGCGAATTATAAATAAGAAAGTATTTGTTAAGGACCATGCATGTGTAAGGTTTGTAAATGCTTCTGGTAGAATCTTAATTCCATTCCTTTTCAGTTTTGGATAAAGTAGTTAGAGTGTTAGAGTGCAGCAGCAGGACGCAACCATGTATATTATATTTCAAACCAAACATCACCAATTGTTTCCACTGTTGTTAATAAGGAAGTTGGATATTTCATATTGGAGGGTGAGAATCATGGGAAGCTGTCCTTTGAATTTCACGACATATGTTTTGCCTTTTTGTTTTGTTGTTATTCTTCACTCAAAAATCAAATTCAACTTAATAATTTTATTTTTCACTGCAAAATTATTACATGGACACTCTAACTTCAATTGAAAAATAGCATTAAAATAATATGGAGAAAGCATCATCTATATCGTTTTCTTTATTCATTTCATTAACATGGTTTATTTACAAGTTGTTTGTGGATAGGGGGCAAAGCTGCAAGCCCAAAAGAAGATTGTTTTGGCTTTCTTATTATGTACCAACCAATCTAATGGGAGTTACTACTAACTTTGTTAATTGTCTTCAATTCTTACTGTGACTCATCAACCGCCATGAAGAAAAAACGCAAGAAACTTTTTAACTACATTATTATGTAACCTTTAATGTTCCTTAAATGCGTTCCCCCAATTGTTTGGCACAAAACCTCTATTTTTTACTACCAGAAGATTTTGTTTTTGTGATCTCACATGTGATGAAATTATTATAGATTAATAATAATGGAAAAAAAATGGTTTGGTGCAATAACATGAACTCACGAGCTTCCTCACTTGCTGCACAGACCAAACATGCACCCACCTCGCCAACTCATCACAGCCCCAAATAATAGCGTACCAATGAGCTATTCACGTGGCTATTTAAGGCCCTTAGATTGCAACCTTTTGCAGCAATTCAAGCATAAAACCTCTCCTTTCTTCATTCACAGTCTCAAATCAGAGAGTGAGTATCGAGCTACAATTCAACAAAAATTAAATGTCTACTACACATTTTTCCCTTCTTGCCATTTTCCTTCTCCTTTCACTAAACTCTCTTGGCACAACCATGGGTGGAAGAATCATTCCCCCTAGTGCCCCGAGCACAGTTACGAGGCCACTAGTTTCCTCAGAAGTTGAAAACTACGTGAAGCCGCAGCTGAATCATAAGCAGAAAGCCTTGCAAGGAAGAGAAGTGAAGGGTTGCTTGCCAAAAGGTTCAAGGCATAACTCGGCTCCCAGCAGATTCGTGAACTACAAGACCCTAGGCTCTGATGGCTGTTCCAGAATGCATTCAGGGAAACCTTGAATTCAAGATTTTTTTTTTTTTTTTGAGTATAGGAAGAGCATTTTTGTATATGGGTTTTCAAGGTCAAGTGTGTGGTTGAAACATGAAAGATGAGATGAGAAAATCACTTACGGTTTCACTTTGCTTTTTATGATGGATATATTTTAAGGGTTGCAATTTTGAACGACGTGCATGGAAGGTGAAGCTGTTATATATTATTGACCTTTTCCTGTTATTCATGTATAAAATGCTTGAGACATTACCCAAACATTGGAGAAACAATTATGATATTTACTCATATGTTTTGAAATGTTTAGGGTTAGGATTAGGATGTAATACTGGGTGATTAATTTGTTAGAATTCGAACCATGGAATGAAACTCCTAGATAGCAAGTATAGTAATATGGTTATGATAGTGCTGTAGTGTGATATGTAGTTCAATTTTGTATTTGAGTGGATATATATTATGGCCTTTTGATTTTGTTGCTCCTAGTTCAATTTGATTTCCTGCTTTTAATTGTGTCTATTTGAAACAAGATCTAATCCACTAAAAACTCTATACCCAAAGGAGTATGTTAATTTCACTGTATTTTTCTTAATTTTCTCGTATTGTACCTAATTAATACAATTAATTAAATGAGTTATCTAAAAAGAAAACATATAAAAATGTCTTTATTAAATAATACAAAATAAATAAACTAACAAATTAAAAGAGAATAAAAATAATATTAAAAATTATTACTATTCTAAAAAATTATAAGAAAAATGTATTAAACTATTTTTTTAAAGACAATTCTTTTGTTAGAGTTTTTGACTGTACAAGTTTAAAGAAAAATTAAACTTGTTCCATTAAACATGATTTTAATGAAAAAAACAAATTCATACTTTAAAGCATAATTTTAACAAAAAAAACAAAATTCATGCCTTAAATCACTATTAAACAGAGTTAAAACACGTAAATTATGTCTTGAAATACGACTACAAATAATGAAGAAGTTGTGTTTTAATTTAAAACACAATTTTAATATTTTTTTTAACATAAAGTGGTTCTTATAATTACCATTTATTCATTTTGAAGTGATGTTTGTAAAGATCACTTATGCAGGACCATATTCATCCTTAGTTGTTCATTTGAGAATTGAGTGAAACCCACAAAAGTCAAAATGAAGAATTCAGAATCTGTAAATGTTAAAAATATGCTTTGTTTTACAAGAAAGGTGATTTGAATTTATGGACCTTTAATTTTAAAAGCCCAAACCATATTATACTACTGGACTCTGCCTGTCTTACTACGTGGATCAGCAAGTGGACAAAAAAGCCCAACAAAAATGTAGCAAAATTAAAAAGAAAGAAACCAATACAAAGAGCTTCTGTTGAGTACAAATAATTAAAAATTTTATACCACAACACCATAATTAAAAAATTTAGTTAATTGAAATAGGTTTAAATGTTGTACTACGAAAAAAATAGGTTTAAATGCATAAACATTTAATTATTGTTATGTATAATAAAAGGAGTAATTTTTTATTTTAGAAAACTAAAAAAAAAGAAATGTCACAAAAACCAAAACCAAAACTAACTTATGCTAAAAATATATTTAAACAATTTAAATACTACATATATTTAGTTATGATAAGTCATTACTATCATGTAGTGCAATGATTGGTATGTTGTCATAATTTTCCTTAAAATACAAGTTTGTTCCCATGAAAGCTTTGCCAATAAGGCTAGGAATACTTTAAAAAAAGAAAGAAAGAAAAAATTATACAACATATTATAATTATGATAATCAATAATGGATATAATTAACGTGTCATATGTCACCAATTCAATGTTTTATCTTATCACTGTCAGCGTCGCACAATCCATACTTAAGTTTATATTCCTTTTGTTTATCTATAAATTTTTAAAGAATTTTTAAGAAAAAATATAAAAATATATTTTAATTTAAAAGTAATTTAGGTAAAGACTAAAAAAAAAAAAAAAAATTTGTATAAGAGTGTTTCGATAAATTGGTTTTTACATAAATTTATTTTAATCTATGAAAAATATAATTTTTTATATTTTCCTTTTTGTAAATCTTTATGAAAAGGTTTATTTAAATATGTTTGAGTCTCCGTAATTTTTTAAATGATTTTTATAAAAAGAAATTAATTTTTCATGAATTAAAATATATGAATTTAAAATAATTTAATAAATTATGTAAAAAGAAATTAGTTAATATATAAATTAATTTGAAGTTATGAAAATGTTAAATTTTTTCTTTCATATTTTACTTTCTCATAATTTTTTATGAAGAAAAATTCATTCCGTTTATATTTTTATTCTTCTTGTCTTTGCTAGACCCTTCAACATCTTTTCATACTATAGTATTAAGACAAAACATTTTTAAAAAATTAAAATTAATTAATTCTATAGTTACAAAATTACCCATCCATGTATTATAAAGAGACGTGAAAAAGAAGTAATTTTAGAAAATATAAGTTTCATTTATTACACATAAAATAATTTTCAATTAATTATTTAAACGCGTGAAAGACAAAACAAATAAACATTTTTTTGTCAATAAATTGACAATAAATGGATTAACGGATTGAACTCATTCTTATTTCTTATTGCAAACAAGTGATAACTTTAATTTGTCAATTTGTCAGAAAACAGATAAGAATAACCTTTCATTATTGCACTAGAAGGGGACAAAAGCATAAATCTGCTTCATTTTGAATGTTTTATTTATTTATTTACTTGGTATTTATTTATTAATCAATATTTTATTTTATTTTACTTAATTTATTTATTTTTCTTTAGTAAAACATTTTTTTATTTATCTATCCATTTCCCTACATTTTTTGTTTGTTTCTACCAAAGGATCAATATAATTATGCTTTGGACTAACTATATATTTTTGGAGTAAATTACACTAATATTGAAGTTTTATCACATTATAAAAGTTTCTGGACAAACCTTTCTTTTCAAACCATTGCCAATTTTTCATCTTTTTTACATTAACACATGTATCTTCTTAATTTAAAACATGTTCCATATTTTTTTATAAGTTCTAATAAAAAAGATGAATGTATTAATAAAAAGATAAAAAAAATAACTGTAATTTAAAAAATCGCAAAATATGTCATTGTAATTTTCTATAAGTCTTATATAAACAATGCAGATGAATGAAACTTGTTGGAATATATCAAAGCCCCGCAAGAGAATCAAATATTATGATTAAAATGGTTAAAAACATTATCCTCTTATGACTACTGAAAATACTTAAATTTTATTTCGTAGGTAAAAATATTTTAAAAAACAAGTAAAAATTCTTTTGAAATAAACACATAACATGTTATTATTAAATAATTTAGTAAAAGTTAGATGGCATTTTAAATAAAAGTTTTATTTTCATTAAGAAAAGTCAGTTTCCTACCTCTCGTAAAATGGATTTTGTTTTACTTTAACTAAAAGTTAAGATAATTTTACAATATCAAATCTATTGAAATAATATCGTTAAAGTTAATAACAGCATGCAAAGTGTATTAAAAAAAAGTTCATTTCCATATATTTTATTTATTAGAGATGTCTTTTTTTAAAGTAAATAAATCAAATATTCTAATTGAAAATTGTGAAGAAAGTCCTCTCATGTATGTATAAATGGAAGGTAGAGATTCTTCTGGAAGTGTTTGATAGAAGACAAATTTAACCATATGAAAATAATTTTTTTAAAATTTATTATCGTGATAATTATTATTAAAAATATTTAAATTTTATTTAGTTGGCGAAAAATATTATTGAGAGTAATTTATATAATTTTTTTTATAAACAAATAGGTAATGCGTTACTTTTACCAGAATCTCTAAATCACTACTTCGTCAAATGATTTAATAAAAATTAATACGTTATTTTTTAAAATATATTTTATTTTAATTTGAGAAAGCTAGTTTCTTTCTTCTGCGAAAATGTTTTTCGTTTTAAATTTGTTTAAAAATAATTTTCCAAAAAAATTGTTTCTTGAAAATGTTATTTTCAGTGAATAAATAAAATATTTTAATTAAAATAGTTAAGAAATGAAATTATCCTGTAAATACATACACGTGTAAGTCGAAGATGAATATTCTTTTAGGAGAGTTTGATGGAAATATTTTTTTTCCGTTCGTGATAATGATATAGAAATTATTAATACGTTTTTGGTAAAAATATTGTCGAGAACATTTATGAAAAAAATAGAAATAAATGAGTAATAACGAGTTTCTGTTATCAAAATTTCTACATCATTGGATTAGGTTAAAAAATTACAAATTGAAATTTCCATCTAACTAGTTTATCATATTTTTTTGAAGACTAACTTTAAGAGAAAAAAGAAAAAAAAAGAAAGTAATTGGTATGGTATTTGTGTATTATGAATATTTAATTACACCATTTAATATTTATTTTTAAAGTGTATTCCAACATAAACCCTAAGACCTGGGACATTGATCCATTTCATATAAAGTATTTTATAAAAAACAAAAGGTACGAATGAGGGGTTTTATATTTTAGTATTCTTCTCTGATGTAGCCAAATGGACCTACAGTTTCATTTGCCTCATCAAATATGGGAAGCGAAGTTCCATGTGTACAAAACCAGTATTTAATTTCTATACACTTCATAGTATAGTATTAAAATAAAACCTAATCAATATAAAAATAATATTAAAAGTTACATAGTATAATGTTTACATTAATAGTCTTATAATCTATGAAAAACTTTAGTTTTGAACAATTAAAATAAAAACGTCCTTACCAAAATATTTTGAACATATTATTATATTTTCAAAAAAATTATTGTAAAATTTAAAATCTTTGGAGAAAAAACTTTAAGCCTTGAAATGAAATGAGGATGCTAAAATAATATTTGTTTATATAAAATATAATTACATTATGTCATACTTTTTAAGAAAATTTCTTTCATTTTTTTCCTTTAAACAACTAATAAGTTACTTAACATTTATATTAATTACAATAGAGAAATATGAAAAATTGAGAAAAGAAAAATATTTATTTGTAATGCTCTCTCTCTGTGTATATACATAAATATGTGAAGAAAACAACACTAGGAAATTTCTCTTTATTATAGTAATTAATGTAATTAACTACAATAAAGTTAAAAAAAGGTACAATAATGTAACATAAATTTGCAATGGATTAGTACACTCTTAACACGGAGGTAAAGTATAACGTGGATTCATAGTAATAGTAACAACGTTATTATTACCGAATCCATAGTGACGGGTTCACTTGAGAAGAGTCGGAGTTACCAGGTGGCACGCAGTCATTGGTTGTTAACAAAGTGGTAACCTAGAATTGTCGCGCTGGCACTTGGAAGCCAACATCATTACACACAACACTTGTCTTAACAAAAAGGAAAAAGAAACACTAAATATGTGCAAGCCACACCATAAAAGAAAAGACCAGAAGTGGAGAAAAATAGTAAAAAGAAAAAGAAAAATTTTAAATGAAAGAAGATAAAAAAAAAGTGTGTGTGTGAGAGAGAGTGCGAGACACTGAGATGCGAAATGCGAAGGAAAGAAAGAAGCAAAGCAAACAATACAAAAAAAAAAAACCGGGTTCGGTGGGTCAAACCATATTCTTTGTCTCATATAAGGTACGAGTGGTGTTGTAGTTCATTCCGCTTCCTCACTCTCTTTCTTTCACATTCACTCTCTCAGTACGTGCTTTGCCTAGATCCGGGTATGTGCAATGTTGTTTACACTCTATCTGTTTTTTTGAGCAAGTTTGGGCTTGTTGGCCTCCATTAAGGTAGAAGCTTTTGTGGGGTTTTGTTGTTGGTCGGTTTAACTTAGCAATAAGTGTGGACACTTCCTCTTTTTTATTACCTTCTTTGGTTTTTTGGGTTTTTATGTTTAGTGTGTTGTGTGAAGTTTGTTTTTTGTTGTGCTAAATGGTAAATGAATAATGTGAAAGAGGTGTCTATGTTGGGAGGAGGGGTTGTCTTAAAGGGAAATACAGGGTAAAAGGTTTGATTTTGAGGTTTCTTGTCTCAATTTTCGTGGAAAATAGATATGGGTTTTGTGTCTACTGTCCGGAGGATTAGGGCATGCTTGCATTCTTTGCATCCCGCAATGGCCCTTTTACTTGTTATGGCTCTGTCATTTTTTTCTGTAAGGATATTTTTTATCTCATTTTTCCTATTAGCCCCTATGTTTCATTTTGCCTTGAATTCTTAATAGTTAATTTTATCCCATTTTGCCTTTTTTTTGTTTCCCTATTGTTTCGTTTTGTCTTGCATTATTAATCATTATAGCGAGTTTCTATTCCATGAAAATAGCTTGACACTTTAGTTCATTGCATTATCCAGGCTGTCATTGTGTTGGTGTCTGCTTTTTTGTTTCAGAGATGAGACTAGACGAGAATTGTGATTTGGCCTTAAATTTTGTCCATTTCTTTTTCTCGATTTAATGTTTATTTATGATTTGCAATGCAGGTTGTTGGTGGACAGTTTTCCGTGTGTACAGAAAATGTTGTGTATGAGAGATGTGTATTGCTAAGAGCTTGAATGCAAAGTTGAATGAGTATGACACAGAATTCTCCTTCTTTGTGAATTATGCCTAAAATTTGATGTATAGTAAAAGCAACTGGAAATTATGGAAGAAATACAGTCTCAATCAGATAATTATAGATCTTCATCATCGTCTGCAAGCAGCCCAGCGAGTAGGGTGCCGTCAAGTAACTTCTTCTACCTGCGTAAGCCTGGTTCACTCAGGCAACCCATCTCTTTTGAGGATTCACCCGAGTGGGATGATACTGATATTGATGTTAGAGTTGATGAAGGAGGTGACTCTATTAATGTTGCAACAACACCAGCTTCTCCTTCTCTTTCAAAGCTCAACAGTGGCTCCCTGCCATCTCCACGTCTACCTGAGAGTGCAGTAATTCCACGAAAAATTGCTGGCGCTTCTGTTGCTTGGAAAGATTTGACCATTACAATAAAGGGTAAACGGAAGTACTCTGATAAGGTTATTAAGAGTTCAACTGGTTATGCATTACCTGGGACAATGACCGTAATTATGGGGCCTGCTAAATCGGGGAAATCTACCTTGTTGCGAGCCATTGCAGGTCTTGAAGCACGCCTCCTGTTTCCTTTTTTTAAGAAGCATTTCATGATTGTACTATGTATATCTGAATTGTCTAAGCTAGAATGGATTTTCTCTGTACTTCAGGAAGATTGCATTCTTCTTCCCGGATGTATGGTGAAGTGTTCGTGAATGGAGCAAAATCACAAATGCCCTATGGGTCTTATGTGAGTTCAGAGTATCTCATTGACCGTTGAATGTCGAATCTCCATTGTGTTTATTGTAGTCAATCTGGTTGATCTTATCTGCCTATCCATTTTTCTTCAGGGTTATGTGGAGAGAGAAACCACTCTGATTGGATCCCTCACTGTGCGGGAGTTTCTGTATTATTCGGCCCTTCTTCAGCTCCCTGGTTTCTTTTGTCAGAAAAAAAGTGTGGTAGAGGATGCCATACATGCAATGTCTTTAGGTGATCATGCAAATAAACTTATAGGTGGACATTGTTATATGAAAGGACTTCCCAGTGGGGAGAGAAGGCTTGTTAGCATCGCCAGGGAGCTTGTGATGAGACCACGTATTTTGTTTATAGACGAACCTCTTTATCATTTGGACAGGTGTTTATTTTAATTCATTTAATTCCTTTTATTGTAATAATTCTCAGTTGCTTCATTGTGTTCTATATTTTAAAGCCATTTTTATTAACTTTTTGCTTTTTGTCTATTTTTGGAAAGTGTCTCGGCACTTTTAATGATGGTTACATTGAAGAGACTTGCAAGCACTGGTTACACTCTCATCTTGACCATATATCAGAGCAGTACAGAAGTCTTTGGCCTTTTTGACCGTATATGTCTACTTTCAAATGGAAACACACTCTTCTTTGGAGAAACACTAGCTTGCTTGCAGGTAATTTTTATACATTCTCAAATCTTGCTCATGTAATTTGATTAATTATGAGTAATCCTTTTGTACAAAAAAATATTTAAGGGGCTTTGTTTTTAATTTTTATGTTTTGTATAGATACTAATATTTATTAATGAAATTTGATAAAAAAGATGAGTTTTGCAATATTGTCAAAAACTTCATTTTTTCCCGCTAATCTTCTGGTCTGTACATGGAATGCATATCTCGTTACTGACTTTTATAATTTTATGTTGATGAAGCACTTCTCAAATGCTGGATTTCCTTGCCCAATAATGCAAAGTCCTTCTGATCACTTTCTACGCGCAATTAATACAGATTTTGACAGGATAATTGCAATGTGTAAAAACTGGCAGGTGAATGTTTCTGGTGAATTGATGATTGATGTGCTCAATGCATTTTGGATGTCTCACTTTAGACTTTTTATGATACTTTATTGACATTATCACATCATATAATAGGATGACAATGGAGATTTTTCTTCTGTAAACATGGACACTGCTGTTGCTATACGCACACTTGAAGCAACTTTTAAGTCATCAGCGGATGCAGCTGCTGTTGAAACTATGATTCTGAAACTCACTGAAAAGGTATATTGTAACTGCTGAAATAGAAACATTATACAAGTTAGATGTTCTGTTAATTTGATCTGGGAGTTTCGACATAGGTCCCTTCCTTTATAAATATCACAGTACAAATTGCCACTTTTTAGATTTTAATACATTATTTATACTTATCATTTGAACAACCGAGTTTAGTGGTGGATTGAAAGTTTCAGTTGCAATTAGTTTCAATAAGCCAATAGATTTTTAACAGAGTGAAGGATTTACAGTTTAGGCAAATATCATCAGTTTGGAACTAAAAGAGAAGGAAACCGTGCTTCCGTATAGGGGCATTATTACAACAAATATTTTAAGCTTTTTGGATATATGTAATCCGAGGCTTTCTGCACATGCTAATGGATAGTTGGAGATTGTGTTTCATTGAAGATCATTTAAAAGGGCTTGTTCTGACCAATAACTTTGTTGAAGTATGGAATTTGCACTTCCTATGATAGCCCATGTTAAATTATTCTCAACAGCAAGCATACTTTAAATTTTGTTTCAGGCTCTATTTTTCTCTGCTGCACTTAAAGAGCAGTTATTGTTGGATGTTGAGTTTTGGAGTCATTTTAAAGCATGCTTGATTTTGCAGGAAGGTCCAGTTCTCAAAAGCAAGGGTAAAGCTAGCAATGCTACTCGGATAGCAGTTTTGACATGGAGATCTTTATTAGTTGTGTCAAGGGAGTGGAAATATTACTGGCTCCATCTTATTCTTTACATGCTTCTCACACTGTGTATTGGTACTGTATTTTCTGGTCTTGGGCATTCTCTGTCTTCTGTTGTGGTTAGTCTTGACACGACTATTGCCTTTTATTTTTCATTGTGTATCTCTTAGAATTTATATCTTTATAAATGCCAGAAGTTCTAGACGAAGTTTGATACATTGGAACTAAATTTTGACATCTCTCAAATTGCAGACAAGAGTTGCGGCAATTTTTGTATTTGTTTCATTCTGTTCCCTTCTAAGCATTGCTAGGGTGCCTGCACTAATGAAAGAAATAAAGGTACTTTTGTGCTTGTTTCATTTTACCACATTAGTTTGCCTTGATGTGCTTAAATTTAATATGCATACAATAAATGTAATTGTACATTTGGCAAGTATTTTGAAATTGTCTGCTTTGTCAATTTTTTCTTTTGTTTGATGGTATATACAAACATCAACATAATGCCTTAATTTGATGATTCTTACTAACTCGTGAGAGGTTTATATATAAAATTACAGGCTTTGAACTATGGATTACTTAGTTCTAATAAGAATGCACTGGCACTCACAAAAGTCGTATAATGTCATGGTAGAAACGATATATTGTTTTCATCGGAAATCTACTAGGTCTTAAACCATTTAGTAATTGTATTTGTATGATTATGGTAATATTGTGCTGACCCATTTTAGTGTAGTAAGTTGTGCATTTTTCCTAGTAGTACAGTTAATTGCTAGTATTTGTAGTATGTCTTGTATGTTTAGTAAATCAAGCACTTCTTAGTCCCATAACTTCAAATTTAACCAAGTAAAATCAAGAAACCCTTAAGCAACACGAACATGTTTGGGATAGCTTAAATTATTGATTTCAGGATTTCAGCTACTTTAGTTGGAAAACAAAATTACCCTCAAATTTCCTGTCGGCTTTTTTCTCTCTTTCAGCTTCATACAAACCCATTTTGTAATTTACTATATAAAAGCTGATTTTTTTTTGTTCTATCCAAATGAAATTAATTATCTTAAATTGCTTTTCAGGAAATTTATTAAAACAAAAACTAATTCTGATTACAAATGATTACTTAAATAATCCAACTTTTGCAGTTATCTCAAGCACACCCTAAGTAGTAAGTATTGGAACAAATCTTTGAAGTAGAATCAGGTGCTGGTATTTGTGTTTCCCTTCAGTGTGTTTGGCAGAACTAACACTTCGCGACTCCAAAAGAAGATACAATTTACATGATTATTATGTTGGTCGAAAAAACGTGTCTGCTTTAAGCATTGAAATATGGATTCTCTACAGTTTCACTCAGTAATCCTTTTTTGCAGATATATTCCTGTGAAGAATCAAACCAACACTCCAGTACATTGGTTTTTTTACTTGCGCAGCTCTTGTCCAGCATTCCGTTTCTTTTTCTCATCTCCATTTCATCAAGTCTAGTCTTCTACTTCCTCGTTGGGCTGGAAGATCAATTTAGCTTGTTGATGTACTTTGTGCTCAATTTTTTCATGACTTTGCTGCTGAATGAAGGAATTATGTTAGTTGTGGCTACTTTGTGGCAGGATGTATTTTGGAGTGTCTTGACACTGTTGTGCATTCATGTGAGTTCCATTGTCTACTGGTCTATTTCCACCCAAATGCCATAATTACATAAGAACATCAGCTGTTTCTTGAACTAGCTACTGATGCATATGTATGGCATTTCAGGTGGTCATGATGCTTTCAGCAGGCTATTTTAGAATTCGAAATGCTTTGCCTGGACCAGTGTGGATGTATCCAATGTCGTATATATCCTTTCATACATACTCTATTCAGGTAAATATCTTTGGGATTCAACTTCTAAACCTAGGAGGGTGTTTATTGAATTACTTGTGACTATGTGGTAGGGGCTATTGGAGAACGAGTACCTAGGCACCTCCTTTGCAGTGGGGCAGGTAAGGACCATATCTGGGTTTCAAGCTCTCCAAAGTGTGTACAACATCTCCCCGGACAGTAATTCGAAGTGGAAAAATTTGTTGGTTTTGTTTCTTATGGCAGTTGGTTATCGTATTTTTGTGTTCATTTTATTATGTTTCTTCGTCGGGAGAAAAATATCCCTGCGTAAATGTTTCAAGTGTAATAGGGATACAACAGATCATACAAGTTGATGGGAAGGGAACGATGTTCAGCCATTTACCTTGTATAATTCATTTTGATCGAGTTTTGCTTGTCAACTCTAGTTTTGTGAATTTACCTTTGACTAATGAAGAGAAAATGTGATATTATTATTAGCCTAGTCTTCATTACTTGTGTTACTTTTATACTTATCTTCAGTGCCAAGTAGTATGACATTAGAGCATGTTTGTTTTGATTAATAATTTGGTTTTTGACGTGGCCAGTTCCAAAAGCATATAAGTTTGAGTTGCAGGTGCGACGCTCCTCCATATAATTTCTCCACACTCCGTTGTCGTCTCTCTCTCTTTTGCTTATGTTTGCATAGCGTGTTATGCGTACAGTAGTGAGATAAGGTTAATTTTCTATACAAGCGTGGTAATGTTTCTTTTTCATTTAAACTTTTTTAATATAATAAGAATAAATTTGTCAAGTTTAAAGTAATACTATTTGTCTAAGTAACTAATATGTTTCTCTTATTATTTTGTACATATGTAACATAATAAATACTTATGGTTTCTTCAATCAGTATTTAAGAACAATGGTGTATGCTTCTTTAAGAACTATGGTGTATATTTTCTTTGATCAGTATTCCGAAAGCCATCCCGCACTCTCGTGTTTTTCTGTTTCTATTCTTATCATCTTCAAAATGACTATTTTATTTTTTAGTATTTTGAAAATTTTCAGAATAAATATTTTGAAATATTATTTTACAATATATATTTTGAAAAAGAAATTTTAGAATAAAAGTTTTTCAATTCTATTTCAAAAAGACCTGTCTAAAATATTGTAACTCAGTAAAATAAATATTTAGGAACATTTCAATCCAGAAAACTTCTGGTACAGGTCAATCTGTAACATAATTTATTAAATTAAATTATGAAAAAATTATGAATGGGTGGGAAATAATGACCGGGCGATTTTGGGGCCTCCAAAAGCCCACGGAGCCCACTATGACTCATCGGCCTAAAACCAAATAATCCGGAATCCCAATTCAAGAAAGTGGCAACATATTGTCAATTAATTCTGAGTTCCTAAATGGTAATCTAATCTATGGGACCAACAGAAAATTGCAACCTAAAATTTGAAAATTAGAAAGCTGGTTGGTTTAAACGGACAATTAGTGAATTAGGAATATGGTTTATAATATTTGAAACCGCGTAAATTGACCGTGACGAATGCGTTTTGGAGAGAGGAGAGGAGAAAAGGAATAGGAATCAGGATAGGATTGGGAATTTTTCTTGCGCCTGTATTGTGTTTGGATTTCTCTCCTGCATTCGTGATCTCTTTCTCTTCCCGCGTAAAACCCGATTCTGGTGGCGTCCCTCCATGACGACGTCGTTTCTGAACGGCGAGAGGGCGGTGGTGGTGTTTTTCGTCGCCATACTCCTCTGTTCCCTCCCTCCCTCTCTCCTCTTCCATGGCGTCGCTCTCTCTCTCCTCACCCTCTCCTCCTTTTCCCTCGAAATCTCCTTCGACTCTTCCAAGTCCCCTTCTCTTTTCCGCACCAGGTACTTTCCTATCCTTAATTCCTCTCTCTCTCTCTCTCTCTCTCTCTCTCTCTCTCTCTCTTCATTCACCGGTTAATTAATTGCCTTTCAGACCAGGTGCTTCTTCTGGAATTCTGCTTGGCGCGGTCACTCTCCCTTCTCTTCTTCTCTCCAAATTGGTACAGCTATCGCGGGGATTCTCACGTGCTCAACTTCAACTTCAAGGTTTTCATTCTAATTTCTTTATCATGATCCATCCCTGTTACTTCCTAATTTTTGTCACTACTAGGTAGGAGTTGCAATTTGCAATTTCGTGATGTGTAAATTTTAATTTATAGATATTCAATATCTGACATTGCAATACTGGGCCACCTCTGCCAGCGCCTGTGGCGTCGTTTTGTTCCTTGCCTTGTCACGGCGCCGTTCTTCACTAACCCCTACTCATTGGGGTGTGAGATTTAGCTTATGCTCCATTTTCCTTGAAGCTCTCGTTTCTGTTGCTGCCCTTGCCACCACATCTCAAATTGGTATGTTATTGTTTGGAACTTTCGTGAACTGCGAAATCAAATATTCCTGTTCTATTGTGTAGGTTGGACCATACTCCTTTGAAGTGAGCAACTCGCGCTGGAGAGTAAAATAATTTTAGTTGTTGATTAGGAAATTAACCGTTAATATTACATGCACATGTTAAATAAATTAGAATACGTACTGTACTGGTAACATGATCGACCTCCTATTTAGGAGAATATAATTGATCTTAACAGTTTATTTAAGTTTTTACATCTTTTGGCTCGAGATTGAGGGGATAGTTTACTGGTAATATGATCGACTTCCCGGAAATCTTGGTCTAACTGATCTATTGTCATAATCTCCCGAAAATCTAGCTATAACCAATCTATTATCATAATCTTCCGGAAATCTTATTATAACTAATCTGAGAGGATAACCACCTAGGAATCCAATCAAAATACCAGTACCAATTGAGTAATATTCAAATATTCACTTAGAATCTAAATGGTAACAAAAATTAGACAAAAAAAAGGCTTATAAAAGGACATCTAGGGTTCTAGGGAACTCAGCTCAATTCTAAAGCTCTTGCTAGAAACCCTAAAATCATAAAAAGGTATTTTTAGCTAGAACACGTACTTTTTTACTTATACTTAAACTTTCGTTGCCTTTTACTTTTCAGGGATGCATCCGGCACTGAAGCTGGCTTGGGTCTTTTGTCATGGATTGGCATCTGTGAAGCTAATTCAGCATTTCCTCAGAACTTTTCCCTCTTGTGCTTCCATTGGTATTTTTATTTTACACTCACGGTCTTAGTCTCCTTTTCTTCTTGGTGTTTGGGATTTTACTTTTGTCACAACAAAACTAATATGGGATTTAAAGCTCCACCAAAAAATGAAGAAGAAGCTAGACTAGCAATTTATCTCTTTTTATAGTTAATTTATTCTTTATTGTAATTAGGGGGAATTTTTGCCAAATATGATTCATGTACAGTCTGGCATATCAATTGAAGTAGGAAAATAATCATTACAAATAAACAGGTTAATGCAAATGCGAGTCTGATCTTTGTTTTGTTTGTCCTTTGTTCAATAGCTGGGTTTATTTTTCACCCTTATGTGGATATGTATAAATGTTTCATTACGGTAACTAGGTGTTTACATCTCAGCATAATTGCATGGTTGATTAGAAAGTGTGTGTTTAATTTGTCTGCTCTTTTAATAATCATATTTTCCCCTTATTACCAGGGGAAGCATTTTTGGTGACTTCCGGTATTGTTCTCTATTTTTGTGACATGTTGTTGCTTACTACTAAAAAGGTTAGTACTTCTTAGCGTGATCTGTTCCTAGACAACCAACACACACATGTATATATGTATGTGCACTATTATTGGTGATTACATTGTTTGAACAGCTACATGGACTATTGGTCTCATCAGAATTAGTTACTGCAGAATTTGAAACAAGTAGAAGTGAGATAAGCATTATAATTCAGGTATTGGTTCATAATTATAAATTTATTATTAATAGTATAGCACGACCTGTTAAAGTTGTCTATTTTCTTGTAGGGGCTTGTGCTTGGTCTTCTGCTATATCCAATAGCTTTGAAATATTTTCTCCAAATATGGGAGTGGTCTATAAATACAGCCTCTGCTGATGTAAGAAGATACTTTGAGATTGGGAGAACTCTTATTTTTGTTGCTTCCCTTGGATTTGTCCTGATTGTGATTGTACCATCATGGATGCGGTTCGTGCAAGAGTTTAATGTCCATCCTTTTTTCTGGTATCACTTCAATATCTGATACAAGTGGATTATTTTGTTAGCTTAGCTTCCTGTGACTGATGTTTACAGATGTCATCTGATATAACAGGGCTCTTAGAAAGTAGTTTTATTAATGCTACAAATCGAGAATGATTAGGATATAGTATATGTCATGCTGGCAGCTCTGGTGCATACATATATGGTGATAAGGAAATGTTAGCTGTTAATTCCACCAGAAAACGTTGAATGATGAATGTTGTCATGTTATTTGGTTCCACTGCATTCCAACTCAGTAAATCACACACATTTCCACCTTTTATCTACTACGTTTTTCATATGGAAGTATGTTAAAAATCTGATGGCAATTCTCTGAAAAATGTGGTTTTCTATAAAAGCAGCCTAAATTTATCTTATCCACATCAGATTGTTTGGAGAAAAATAAGTCTGCAGATAATGAATCTAATTCAACTAGATTTAAAGTTCCAGACAGTTCCCAAGTAGAAGCTTATGAAGGCTTCTTAAATGCAATTATGACTTTGATGGTAGTTTCATGTTCAAATTATTTTTTATGAAATAACTGTTCTTTACTTTCTTGAGATACCAGCTATTTTGTTCGAGTACTATATTTTCACTTTTGAAAGATGTCATTGCAGGGTGATTTCCTTTGTTTTCTCAGAGCCATCCAAAAGATTGTCTATGTGTATTTATTGGATCTGTATAGTTTGTGTTTCTGTTTTGCGATTCTATAACATCTCCAAGAACAGTAAGATCGAGAGAATTCTTTTGAGGAAATACTACCATCTGATGGCTGTCTCGATGTTTTTGCCTGCCCTTATCTTCCAGGTGATTTGGGACCATAGAAAATGGATTTTGCCACTTAGTATCCATTGTTCATTTTCTTTGTACTTCACTTGAAAGTACAGGGAAAAAGTACACTCCCGAACCTCTTTTACCTCATTTTCAAATAGTCACCCTTAACCTTCAAATCCCTATTTTATTTTTTTAATTATTATAGCTTTTATTTTTTGCATGTAAAAGATGGATAAAAAGGAGTCATTTTTCTATAACTTTTAGAAAATAGTATGGACAAATTAGAGATTGTAATAAGTATCAGTGGACAAAAGGATCTATTAGTAAGTTTTAGAATGCTTAAGGGGGCCTCTCACCTGATCTTAAGTTTAAGATGACTCCCTCAAAATGAGTGCAGGTGGTGTCAATGTATTTTCCCACTTGAAATCAAATCCAACAAAATATATATTAGGGTTAAATATGTTTTAAGTCCATGAACTATTTGTCAAAATTGTGTTTCGTCTCTGAGGTAAACTTTGAACCTATTTCGTTTTAATGTTTTATAAACGGGTGTAAATGATTTTTTATGACAAATAAAAACGTCTTTGAGTAGAAAGAGGAAACTCAATTTTGACATCACTTTATAAAGTATAATGACAAAATAAGTTCAAAGTTTGCTTCAAGGATACAACATAATATTGACAAATAGTTCAGGAACTAAAAACATATTTAATCCTATATATTATTCTCACATTTATCACATAGGTCCTTCTCTTATTCTATTTCATTTTTCTTAAATAATTCTTTTACACATAATATTAGTGTTATTTTTCATTTTACGGTTAAGAATATGACAGGGAAAATAATGATCATTCCACAATGTAATTAAAAAAGTTTATATTTTTTTATCATCACACCTACATTATAGGGGGGGGGGGGGGGCACCACTAGTTTGGGTATATATTTTGTGTTGGTAATTGGTACTACTGTTTTTGATAAGTTAATTGGTACTAATGTTTGTCTGTTCTATTTCTTTCAGCCAAACTTTCTTGATCTAGCTTTTGGTGCGGCTTTGGCTATTTTCCTAATGTTAGAAATTATTCGAGTAAGTAACTTGATATACACAACACTTAGCACTAGGACTGGGAATTTCATATTTTGAAAAGAATGACGTGTCTTCATTGTTTATTGTTGATTATGTGAATAATGAAGGAATAAAAAGTTGAATTCAATACTTAAAATTTGAAGAACTACTATGAAAGAACACCACTGTTTAAGGAGTAGCTTTATGTGTCAAGAAGGGTTTATTGCGGTGGGTCCTGTGAGAAGTATGGGCAATAGTCCTTGTTTTCATAACAGAAAAGAAGGGGTAAGAATAAGTAGTTACTAATTAGGAGCCATTCTGCAAGAACAAATTTTCCAAAAAATGCTGTGAACACTTGAGCTCTGGATTTAATGAGAACTTACTGCATCATTTATATATTATAACTAATGAATGTGATTATTTGAACTCAAGAATAGGATTGTGTAATGTTGGCAAAGAATTGGAACAATTGGATTTGTTTTCCCCTTCCCGCATTTTCTTAATTATCTTATTTCCTTAGATTAACAGGATATTTTTTCCTATTTAGTTAGGATTATGATTAGTACAAGTAAAAGTTAGTGCTCTAGTTTTTATGAATATACCAGTGCAATGTAATAGATCTAAGTTAATATGAATTTAGTGTTGCATTCTCTTTTATCTTCCTTTGTACCTAAAAGCCCTTAGTTTCAACAGTGGTTAATGGAAAAATTTAAAATGTCTCAGTATTATCCTAATGCTAAACTCTGATATCTTGCCTATAAATTGTGTCTTTGTTTTCTCAAGTGTTTCAAAGCAGGCTGATTGGTATAGAGTTTTTATTTTTATTTAGATAGATAGAGAGCTAGGCATTTCTTGGTTGCTTTTATATTAACTCTGTTTGACCTAGGTATGGAGAATCTGGCCTTTGGGACAACCAATAAATCAATTTATGAATGCATTCACTGATCACCGTGACTCTGATCTTCTCATTGTCAGGTATCATCCCCTTTTCCGTTGTAACTCAAATTGTGTAGCATACTGTTTATGATGCACAAGAGCTAAATTTAGTTCCCTTTCACGATTATATCTTCCGTTCTTCTTTGTGCAGCCATTTCTCACTCTTACTGGGATGTGCGCTTCCTATTTGGATGTCTACTGGGTACAATGATCGGCCTCTAGCTCCTTTTGCCGGAATATTAAGTCTGGGAATTGGAGACACGATGGTAAGTTTGATTTTATTTTTTGGGGGTGTGTACGCACTCCCTGAACTTATGAGCTTTTGCAAGTAACCATCATGAGCTTCTAAATTAAAATGTTCTCAAAAGGTTAATTGTTTTTTGTATTGAGAAGGGGGAAAGTTGAATTTGTATGACAGTGCATAAGGTGAAATGTGGTACATATATGCAACATTTTTGGACCACTCAACAATGTTTCAAGTAACCATAGACACAAGAACCTCAATCAATCTGGAAATTGATACTGTTAGTCTGATAAATTTTTGGACAAGGAAGTTACTCCTTACATTTTAGGAGTTGTGATGATTTTTCATAAATGACTAATTATGATCTTTTTAACGAGGAATTTGAATACTTAAAAAAATAATAGTATAAGCAGTTTTTCAGCTGTCTGAGGGTTGATGATTGTGTGGATACCATTTTATGTGATGGAAAAGTCATAGACTGAAGAAAAGCATTAAAAAGTATGATTTCTTCCCATACATATTATTTTCGGAAACACAAAGGGATTTACTCTGTTGATTAATTTTCTCTGTAGTTTGTTGGTTATTTTAATCTATTTCTATGCATTAAATTTGAATTCTCATTTTTAAATCACAAAAGAGTCGGATTATATCTTCTTTCTTATAATGTCACTTGTCTTCCTTATATTATACTAATTTTTGTCCTTTTTGTAAGAAACAAGTGGAAATGTTAAAAATACGGTCATTTGTTTCTTGTAAAAAGGATTAGGGGTAGTAACGCATTTTCTCAGCTTTCATAATAAGGGTCTGATTGAACGATCTTTTCCAAGGACTTCTAAAGAGAGAAAGAAAAAATTGAAAGTGATTTGTCCACAAGTTAAAATCAGTTTATGTATAAACTAAATAAAAGTTCTGTCGAATAGTTTCTTTAAAATTCTCCAAATTTTTATTTTTAACTTGCACAAGTTAATTTTAACTTATGGAAAAGTTAAATGTCATTTGTTTTATATTTTTTCTGTTCTGTAAGTCTTTTCGGAGAAGTTCATCTAAACATACTTACTAGTTTACAGTAATCGATTCTCTATTTTGTTTAGGCGTCAATGGTTGGTCACAAATATGGTGTTTTGAGATGGAGTAAAACTGGAAGTAAGTATTTTCATCATTAATTTTTTTTTATCGGAGTCTTCCATTATGAGATGTGAATGTGTAGCTTTCTCAATTGACAGAGAAAACAGTAGAAGGTACTGCAGCTGGTATAACTTCTGTACTAGCTGCTTGCTCTTTGCTCCTTCCACTCTTAGCATCAACTGGATATATTCTCACTCAGGTGACTCTCTCTCTCTCTCTCTCTGATGTTTTGGGGGCAGATTGGGTTTGGTTAAGTTTGGATATTTAAGTAAACTCCTAAGTAGTAAAGTGGATGACCTTTTAAGTATTGTAGATAAAACTTGATTTGCCTGCATAGCTGATCTCCTGGAATTCTGTTTCACATATTTTTTTCCTTGATAACTAATGAGGTATCTCAGCTCGGTACTTCCGGTCTATGTCATTCTTTGTGTAGACGGTGTCCCACATCATTTTTATTTCACATGGCCCTGGTACTTATAAGCACCAAAGTTCTACGTGGTACGTTTTGTTACCACCGGTTGACAATTTGTTGTATCAATGAGTTAGTAACCAGTGGCCGAGCATTATTCACGCATATAATCCAACTGTTGCATGTGGAGTTAGGTCGGAATTTAGGTACCACGTCTAGAATGCCTTAAGGGAGTAATTTCTCTCCTTTTGCCTAACAACCCCACATATAATGGAAGGGAAAGTAATCGAAAGTTAACACTATACTAGAGGGTAGTTTCATCGTGTAGTGCCTCATTTAATAGGGAAAAAGTACTCGAAATTGTCATTTATCGGGCAGAAAATGAAATGAATTAAGCTAAGTGAGGGAAATCTAATTCTCTAGAATAATATTAGTTATTTTGGATTGTTGAGTTTATCTTTGATGTATTTTTTTACTAAACTTTTGCAGCATTGGTTCTTTCTTCTTCTAGCTGTGACTGTAAGTGGTTTGTTAGAGGCCTACACAGCACAACTCGACAACGCATTTATACCACTTTTTTTCTATAGTCTTCTCTGTTTGTAGGCACAGGTTAGTTTGTTATCTTGGATGAGGAACGGCGGGGTTCTGCACATATATGTTTTTGCGGAGGTCTGATAACTATTACGCAATGTAATTGTACTTGACAGTTTAGGGTTGTGCATACATAGTTAGGATTGTATCTCTCTACAGAAATGATAGGTATACACACTTGTTCATTTAAAGGGGTTTATACCCAACACACGTAACAAAATGTATGCAGGAGGCAGTTTCACATTTTTTATAAAATCATCGTGAGGCCCCAACAAGAGGAGTTATTGAATATATCTAATCTTTCATGCTTGTACACCGTTTTATTTCTTAATTTCAACAGCTCACATGTTCTAATATAAAATCTCTAAACGTTTATTTTAAATCTTAAGACTACTCTAAACATATATTTTAATTATTTTAACACTTCAAAATTAATTTTACTTATTTTAAAATACTTTAATATTTTAAGCCCAAATTAAATATTTACTACAAAAAGTATAAATCTTTATAGGTGTTATGACATGTTGCACGCTCCGGTTGAGCCTCGCACGTGTCTTTAGTTTACGAGAGTAACAGAAAGAAACTGTTGAAGCTTGAAAACGTTGTTCATTTTATATTCTTACTTTTTGTAAGTATTTTAGAAAAAATAAAATTAAACATGGTCCTAGTACAGTTATTCCTCTAATCTCCTTGCAATGATAATAAGTTGTTTTGTGGTATAGATCACTGTACAAAATTACCAATGTAGCTGAACTACCCTGTTTATATTCTTCGCTCTGCACAAAATTCTCTTATAAGGTTGGGTAAAACGTTGCAACTGAATGTTGTCACTGATATTATCGTCAACACTACCCATCTAAGCATTACATCTTACCTCTTCTTGTTATGTGGTGCCCTTAAGTAGGTGAATATGTTGCGTTTTTCTTTTGATCGATATAGGATTATCAACACAACACCATTATACATGTGTTCTAATAAGTTGATTGATTTGGTGACGGTGTAAGAATAAATGACTGATGATGAAGAAAACAATCAAATGTAATTATTGCAAAATTATAAAATCCATCTGTGACTTTATTTTTTATTACATCTATCATATAGAAATACACGACACAATCATTTACATGTAAACATAAAATTTTATTTTTCTAGATTTAAAATTACATTTTAAATATCATTAAAAATACAAATTAGTAAAATAAATTTTAAAAATCAGATTAACAAATTATAATTAACATTGAAATCAGGGATTTTTTTTTACCAATTGTAATTAACATTATATATATCATCAAGAATTTGTTTTCCTTATATGTATAATGTAATAAACTTTTAACATCATTGAACTCTCTAAATGAGTAAAATGCACATTATCAATTACTCGTCAAACACTACTGCGAATAATTAAACAACACAAATTAAGCAACTAAAAAAAGGTTGTTCCTACAAATGATTGAAAAATGATGATTGTTACGAAATATAATAAATTTATTTAGAGGGATACGTATATAATTAGATTAGACTTCAAGGAACAAGTTGCAGTGGATAACTAATAAATCATTCATTATTGTTTCTGTTAAAATAGCTTGGTTGATGATAATGGTGGGATGGGTAGAATAAATGGAGATGAGTTTTTGCTGGTTGAGCTTCTATGTTCGTTAAGGTGGTTCTTTCAATGAGCTGAGGTATGGTTCATAGGTAGGAAGATTGCATGATAATGAGACTTCACCAAAGCGTGATAACTCAATATTTCCATATACTATTAATTGTGGGTGAAGAATAACTTGGGTTACCAAAAGAGGAAAAAGAAGAAAAAAAAGAGAGGAAAGTGTGACATCTCTTGGAGAATGGTTGTTTGTTGGTTCTCACATGCATACCAAGCCATAATTTCTGACATTGTTTGGTTACTCCTTCAGTTCGTGATTGGGTAGTTTTCACGATCAGGGCTTATTTTCGATGTGTTGCTACTTGCCGCAGATTATATATGTGTACGAAGGCAATGTCTTTTTCTTCTTTAATTGTCTTTTCCTCCCACTTCATCATCTGTTCATCACCTTTCCTATTATTTACTTCACTGCTCACTTCTAGTTTAAAACACACACACACACACAAATAACATAAATACACCTTCATTTTGTTATAAAAGATAATATTAATATTTTCCAAACATAGCAGATAACAGGAACATTCATCTTCATATCTGGAATTAGCACTTTTTAATAGGAATTCATTATAAAGCCATTAAATCTTCCTGTTCCACACTTTTCCTTGGCATTTTAAAGGGTTTCAATTTTTAAATTAGTATAATAATAGTGAGTCGCTTTCTCTCAATAAATAAGAAATCATTTTTTTTAAATATAAGAAAATAGATTTGAGAGTGACATGACTTCTGCCAAAGAAACTACTGTCGAAAAGGTTATATAATCTAATTTTTGAGAAGAAAAAAAAAATACCATACATAGAAAGAACCAAATTAATGAGATTAATGAAACTGTGAATTTTTCTTAAGAATTATTTCTTATACGTGGTTATCTTCAAAGTAAATTTTAGTTTAAGAGAAAATTTAAAAGAAAAGTATTCCAACCTTAAAACTTCTTTATAACATAGTAGTTGTTTATATATTATAAATTATATATATATATATATAAAACGAATCAATATAAAAAAATTATTTTTATTAATTATATTATTCATTTATAAAATGATAAAATTACTCACTAATTTAATTAGAAATCAATTTAGAATTTAATTTATTAAATTTAAAGTTTTAATAACTAATATTAAAAATTAATTTAAATTATAATTTAAAAATCAATTTAATTATAATTATATAAAAATTAATTTATAATTTTTTTAAGATCGATAATATAAAAAATATAGTTTTTATTATAATATAAATCATTTTATATACCAATATATAATTTTTAATTTAGTCACTATAATAACTAATTATTCTTTTTAAATTAGTTTACATTAATAAATTAGTAAAAATAAATCCTTTTCCACAAATTACACAAATAAAACAAAAAATAACAATTAACATAAATATATAAGAAAACTTAATTAGTTTTTGAAATTCATAAATTTCTAATAATTAAAGCCAACTTAAAAGTAAAATTAGTAAAAATTTACTTAAGGTGAACAAGATTTTAAAAAGTTAAATAGATTATTGTTATTAATTGTAGCTTTGCAAAATGTTTAAAAGAGAGATTATTTTTTTGAAAATAAGTTGGTGATAAAATTATTTTGAGTCCAGATAAAGGTTACCCCATAGATGATTGACATGGAGTTATTTTCATGGAACAGTTAACAACGTGAATAAAATGATAGCCAGCTAAAATGGATTGACAGGTGTAGCAATGCAAAATATCTGTCACACATACACAGCTATAGTTGTATCAATCCAATCCTAGTTAATGGTTGTTTCACCATTTATAGCATCAAATCATTCACAAACTCAGTGATTTGTATGGGGTGGTGTTTGTTGATGAGTGAATTGGAACGTAGTAGGGTAGAGATGTACGTGAATGTGGGCATTGAACGTATTGAAGAAACCAAAATATATCAGTGTCTGGGGCCATGTCCACGCGTTACCATGCATGCATCACAATGGATCTCTCACAAAGTAACTTCTTCTGCTATATATACCAAATCTGGTTTTAGTTTTCAAGAGGTAAATATTGTTTCTGTATTCATGACTCTGCTTTAGTGCAGTTTTTCACTTAAAAACAATCACTCGCATCAAACATAAATCCTAAATAAGATTTATTTTAATTTAATATAAATTTTTAATTAAATTAAACCAATATTAATTTGTAAAATCTATCTTATAATGTTTCCTTAATGACTTTTAAACTCTGGAAGTCTTCCTGAAAAACCTTCAATTCGAGTTTTGAGTCTTCATTGAAGCATCTCAAACTTTATTTTTCACATTATTAGGATTGCAAATATATAAGACATTTTAGTTATTTATCTATTTTAATTAATTTTTTGGCAACCAATTTTGAGTCACCATATTAAAGACTAAAGTGGTATATTTTTATGGTTTCAAAGACTAATATTTATATTAAAAGTTGAAGAAAAAAATAGAAGAATGAGTAAGTTTTCCGTTTTAGTACGTAATCATAATGGAGAGTTCGAGATTTGTTTAGGGAATGATTTTTGTTGAACGTTTGTGAAGGACCAAAATTGTATTCTAAGCATGTTTTGGACCAAAATTAATCCAAAATCTTTCTACAAGCCATTTATAAGAGTGAGAGTGAGAGTGAGAGAAAAGTAGTGAACTTTTGTGAATGATTTATTAGTTTCTTTTGCAAAAGGCTATGTATAAACGAATAATAATAGGTGATGCTATTTCAAAATAGTTTCATTCCTTAATAAATTATAAAAAAGATGAAAAATTGAGTGAATGATATATATATATATATGTATGGTCGGAAGATCCAAATACTGTGGAGGAGGAAATAAAAAAAAACTTTTTGCAGATAAATTTCGTGAACAAGGTGACATATCCCTTAATTTTGATTCCACCCATTTTGTTTTTTCTATATATCAAAATGAAAGTACATCTTTAACAAGAGTTTATTAATATATATGGAGGTCACAAAGCAACAGTTTAAGAATGTAAGAGAGATAAAAGTTTAAGACCAGATAGTTTTAACTTCAAATGCATTAAGAGACATTGGAAAACTTTGAAAGATGAATGCATCTTCCATAACCCTAATTTCAAAAGCAATAACCTTGTAGGGCTATTTGAGTATGGTCCTATAGCATTAATGAGTTGTATATACGAGATAATACAAAAATCATATCAAATAGATTGAAAAAGTGTACTAAAAAAAAGTTATAGATAAATCTCAATAGGCTTTTCTAGAAGAGAGAAACCTATTGGACAATGTGTTGATCATAATAAATTATGAGAAAAACTTATATTTCTAAGATGATTGTTCTTTTTTATATGATGCAGATACTTGACTTTTATGAATAGAATGAATTAAATGTTTTTTAAATCATCAACAATCTATATTCTTGTTAACAGAAGCATTACAAAAGAATTTAGAATTTAGAATTATAAAAGATTTGAAACATGGTGCTCTTTCTTACAATTTTTATTTGTAATAGTAATTGAGATATTTATGAGATTAGTAAGACAAGTTCTAAAGAGGAAAATGCTGGATGAGGTGAAGGTGGGTAAGAAAGATATAAAGATTAAAATACTTCATGTTGAATATGATATATTTTTTACGCATGAAGTAGATGCACAAAACATCATACCATTGAAAACCTTCTTAATATGTTTGTGAATAACATTTGGTTTAAAAATTAATTTCGCCAAAACAAGATAAAATTGGAATGAATAAAATGCTACTAAATTGAGAATTTTGAAATGTAGACAAATGAATAGATCATTTATCTAATTGAGAATACTTGTAGGAGAAAATCCAAGAAAAGCTCAAATTTGAGATAGTGTGATTAAAAAAATTCACTAAGAGACTTAGTAGATGGGAAGAGAAATATTTATTGTTTGCAAGTACAAAGTTACTCTTAAAAATTTCTCTTAAAGCAATATCTCTTTTATTTTTATAATTTTTTTAAATATCTAATATGGTGAAAATGATAACAAAAATACAAGAATTTCCTATATGAATGGGAGAGTGAAGGGAAGAAAATCACTTGGATAAAATTAGTTACAATAAGTAAGAAAAAAAATTCATAAAATTTACACATGAAAGATATAAAATTATTTAATACGAATTTATTGACTAAATAGAAGTGGAAATTTATTAAAACCCATCTATGGAAGAAAAGTTTAGAATCTACATATATGTTGATTATTGATCCTTAAAAATATGGACAAGAATCACACAACATAATTCTTAGTGGTATTGTGATTTGTGTAAGATATGTAGAGAGGGAACACAAACAAGTTGGCTTGATAATAATGTATATTGATAAAAAATATTTTTTCTACTAACTATTAAATTATAAATGATAAAAGAAAAACATTATATCAAATTATCAAGATTTGATGAGTTGTAAAATATACCTATTTCAATATTATTGTTGACGGAAGATTAAAGCGAAATAGTTTTTATTTAATACAATGATCTTCCTTAACTAAATTATTAAATTCCTGAATAGGACTTTTTGATGTTCCTCCTTTGATGGAAAAACATAAAAAACTTATGTTTGATTTGACATATCGGAGACTATAACCATTTTTATGATATGATTTTAAACTGTTAATTCCTAACTAGTCAAATTTAATTTTCACTTATTTGAACTCATATCAATTTTATTATTGGCAATCTAAAAACTTCCTGAACTCACTAAATTAGATCACTTTTATTAAACCCAATAAAATATAAATAGTTAATGTTAATATAAATGTCATTAATAATATATATATCTCACATTAATTATTAAAAATAATAAATAAAAAATTTCTAACATATATATATATATATATCAGAAAGTCGGTTAGGATAAAAAATCAATAAATGATTGGAAAAAATACGGAACTGTATACTAATCTTATGAAAAAAGAAACTACCATTAAATATATAGGCATATGGAATGAGAACACATGTTAATGGAGCTTTAACTACATATGATCTCAATGAGAAAGAAATAAGTGAATAAGATGATAATGAGAGAGATATCAATTACAATACTCTAAAAAACAGAAGAGAACTCATGGGTAAGGAGCGGAATGAATCTCAAAAAACACAATTAAAACGAGAAACTAGAGAAAAATATAGAAGATGAATCTTATGAATTCAGAATTTGTGGAATCAAAGGCATATCCTTTTCTCTATATTTTGGCTTGAAGTGTAGAATAGAATAAAAACTAGAAACAATAGAACTCATACGGGTATTCAAATTGGGGACAAACTTTGTGTTACGTGTGGCCTACAAAATGAAACAACCAATCATCTATGTTTTAGTTAAAATACCTGTATCACATAACAAAATATCACCTACAACAGTTCACCCTCCTTGGCTTAAAAGAATTTAGAAACCAGATTTAGAGGGTTATGTGGATGACTATGATTCAATGTATATGGAATGAAAAACCATGATATTATTCTCTACAAGATCCTAATAATCTTATTGTATGGAAATAACTCATCATCATCTTTCTTTTCTATAGTAACATACAAATCGTGTTATAAAAGGATTATAACGTTCTTTTCTTGTTAATAAATTTGCGCACTTCTAACTTTTCATCTCTTTTAGTACCAACTTATCAACTCTTTCTCGTTATCTCGTTGGATCAGATTTTTTACATAACCATATTTAGACTTCCTATAATCTAAAACACCTTTTACTTGTAGTTAACGATTTTATAGTAAAAATATTTTATTAAAATTATAATTAACTTATATTCAATTACTATTATAAACACATTGTAATAAAAAAAAAATTTGATTCTATAACTAATATTGATTAACAAATTGCTAATACCGTGTTACTCGCATTTCATAGAGCATATTGTTTTTAATGATTAAAAAGAACATATTCTTTTTAACAAAATATACATAAATATAACAATATATAAAAAAATTACATAAATATTTTTCATTGTAATTTGATAAATTTAAAAATTGAAAATGAGAATCTTGTACTTGTCTTGGTCTTAATATTTGATGGTAATATGTTCTTACACAATGTAGCCACAACATTGAGAAGTGAACCCACACTCACAAGATTTAAAACTGTACCATTCAACTTCTTCATTTTTGGTCCGCGTATCATCGGTACCAAAATTTTGCCCTCTGCGTGTACCACCAATAAGACAAAAAACTTATATATATACATTTTTTATCTCGTATTTTCCTTAAAAATTTTCATTAGTTTTTCCAACATTTAAATAATCAAATATTCAAAACATACTAGAAGTGGGAAGCTTTTATTAAAACATATCACTAATACATTTCATTATGATTTTAATATCTTAATTTTCCATCATTAATTACTTAAACAATACCTTAAATATAATTTGCCTTCATTAATTAACATGACATATAATTTGCTAATTCTGAAATTCTAGGCCTTTTAATCTTTTAGGATTTTGATGAAACGGTGATAAGATAAGTAGTGTTTTTCACTGGTCGAATTACAACTATTAGAATGGGTTATTCTTTCATGTCATATTTATTGATATCATGAGTATGTCTTAAAGAGGACTGTGTGTGAACAAAAAGATTCGTGACACAAAAGTCATGTCTTTTTGGTATTATGCTAAAGAGTACTTATATTTGTACATTTTAGAGTTCTCTAGTTCATCTACCAAATATGGTTAATTAAGTCTGTAAATGGTGTTAATTTTATTTACAACTGTTTAATTACCACTAAACATTTCAATAACTTTATAACATCATTACCCACCAATGAGATAAACTAAATTGTTACTAGACATTTCAATAGTTTCATCTCATTCTATTCCCATATCAATATCTAATTACATTCATTTACTCTTGATTATTTATGAAATAAAATTAGTCATAATCAAGCGCAACAATTAATACTTTCATAACATTATTAATCATTTATGATACAGAATTAATAATTTTAATATATATAATCAATACATGTGGTGGTTTGTGACATTATTAATTAGTTTTTAGCTAAACATTTTAATAAGGTATACAACTTAATCACATTCATACTTGGTTGTTTGCAAAATAAAATTAACCATATTTATATATAATTAGTCATGTTATTAGGAAGACAATAGAAAATCTATATTTAAAATGATGTTTTTCTTACGTTAAAATATATTTACAGTTAAAAATTGGCATAAGATTCAAAATTGTACCTACATCAGTATCAGGCTTTTAAATCTGTACCACGTGCAATTCTATTTTGGTCCGCATATCTCAGTACCAAAATTTTGCCCTCCTTCTATATTTTAGTGTACAACCCCAATAAGTCAAATAAGTAATTAATATATATATATATATATATATATATATATATAAATGTATAATTATTAAAATTTTATTTATTATATAGAAGGTTATAAGTGAAAGAGAATTACTAAAAATTATATATTTTTAGTATTTATAAAGTGGGTAGATTTTTATTTTAATCATTGTATTTTTTTCTAAAAATAAATTATTTCTATTTAAGGTAGGATCTCTGATTCTTCTGTTTACCTTGACGTGACGACAGAATATTTAACCTGAAATTATAATTTATAAATGGTTCAATGGGAACATAACTTATAACTCCATTGATTTTATTAGAGTAAAATTAAAAATTGAGCTTAAATTTAACCCAAGTACACGAGCTTAAAATATGAGATTTGTATCTAATTATATAATGTAATCTTATCTTAATTTGAGGGGGGATGTTGGAGTAGAAAGAAAATAAAAATTAGAAATGAGAAAAGTGAAACTTTTATACGGACCAAAAGCAGAATTATATAAATTAGTAAATTGATTGTGGCGAGTTATAGAGGTAATTTTGAAAAGCAATATCTTAAAATATGGTGATGAATTAAGAAATATGATAAAAGGAAATGAATATGTAAGAATGATAAAACGTGAAGAGCGTCGATTCTGAGAAAGTTGGTTGGAGTTAGGTGGATGAGTGATGTATCACAGCTGGATGCAGTTCTTGAGATGATTTGGCAGAACAGTTCCTTAAGAATGAATGGATGAATAATGGTTTGTGTGGTTTGTGTGGAAGTTTCCTAGTTATTGCTTCACACATTCCATGCATATATGCCCTATTGAAATGGAAACTCTCGTTTTATGGATCAAGTTAAACTCCCAGTACAAAAACAGAACTGCAGATGTAACATGTGCACATGGAATTCGTACGTTAATTAGTCGATCATATATGACCGCAACCATCTGAGGAAGAAGAAGCTGAGTCAAAATGGGGCAGATGAAGAGAATCAGTAGCCACTGAGCTCAATGATACGCCTGCCCAACATTAACAGATAGATACACAGCAGCCTTATTAAAAGACAAATATATATTCATGTAAGAACTGTCCTTTCCACAATTGCCAAGGTAATAATAATTATAATTATAATACGAGATACAAATTTATTTTTCATTATTTGTTTTTATGTCAGTAATACTCTGTTTTAAAATAGATACTACTCCTCAAGCTTCTGCATAAAATTAAGAAAGATAAAACTTAATGCTCTGTCATTTCACTGCGCATCTGTGGATACTAAAATTTAATGTTTACAAAGTACATTTCTTTCCAGTTTTGAAAGGATACCCAGCTTATAAAACCAGAAATTAATGGGGAATTTTTTAATTTACCCAAAAAACTTATATAGTTTTATACACTATTTAAGAATTTATTCTATGGAATTATTTTGTGAGTAAAGCTAATGTGAACCCTGCAGAAACTAGTCTGACCATAACTCAAAAACTTAAAGAAATTTTGACTATTTTTTAAAGGAAACCAATTATATAACAATCATATTCAGATTATTTAAATAATAATAATAATAATAATATAACATTGGCTAACGACATAGTAATAAGTTCTAAGGGAGTTACACTTCACAGTTTTACACCAACGATATTTAGGACGTCTCATTTGTTTAATGATGTTTGAGTAAAAAAATAGAATTATAAATATAAATTATGATAGTCATGTAAGGTTTTTAAAATATAATTTAAAAAAAGAATCCATTTTGTTGCTCTCTTAAGTTAAATAATACTATGTAGTAAAGTAAGTTCTGAAAAGAAGTTCTTTAAAACTACATAAACAGAATCAGCTTAACTAACTTATCAAAATTATACGGAGCCATTAACCTACAAAAAAAAGTGTATATTATGTATGTGAAGACCATAAATAATTATCGATTAATAATTAATTTCCCACTTAATAATTATTTACGCGTCGATTAGTAACATAAATATGACATGCATGAAATGATCAATATGCAAACGATTTTCGTTTGAGAAATATATGATGGTATATAAGAGAGAGGGTTTCGTTGAGAAAAAAATTGTTTTCTACTTAATCTTACATACATATAATTTTATTTACAAAGATGTAAACAGACTTAAATTACCAAATTATATTTAACAAAACATGAAACTAATGAAAAACAAAGTTTTTACATCAATTATTACGTCATTTTTAGATACTACCTTAATATAGATAACGTAAAAAAATACTTATTTTATATTGGTTCATCAATTTACGCAGAAAAGATAGATTTTTACGTCTGTTTAGAGAAGAACTGATATAAACATTGTCAGTTAAATTTCAAGTGACTTCAACCTCATTCAAGTATGCATAAATATTTCCTAGCACTATCACAAATATGCATAATGTAGGTTAGGATCAAAGATCATTTATGGCAACACATTCACGACGATAGGATACTTCCTCGACAAAGTGGAATAGCGAAGGTGAAACACCACTTCTGGCGTGATTTCGTGGTTGTGCTGGCCCGGTGAAGTAGTGGTTAAGCAGGGCTGCATCAAACATTCAACTCTAATTGTAAAAAAACTCGTATTTATTGGTTTATCGATATAAAATAGTTCATTTAAATTTCAATTTTATCATGGTGATTTTTTTAGTCAATTTTTTACTAACTAAAATAAAAAGATAAGATTAATGATTGTTTTTGCCCTAATCCTTTCAATTATGTGAAAGGTTATTAATTACTAATGTAAATCTTCTCTGTTATTGGGTACTAAATAAATTTGACAAAACATTAAACCTGCTGAAGTATTTATCAGATTTGTGTGTCCTAAGCGGAACTTATTATGTCTTAGATAATTGACCCTAACTGCAGTGTTGTCTATTTTCTTATCCAAATGTAGTGGAAGGTTCTGCATTTTAAACATGATGATAATTGACAAGGGATTGTCATAAAAAAGGCCCTAGCCAGTGAGTGTGGTCGTCGTCGTTGCTATAAGAAATAATTAACATTATTTTCACAATTTCCCAAACAAGTGTTCAAAAATAGAAAGATTATTTATAACCGTTAAGAAAGAGAAGGAAAAGTTAAAAGTAAGGAAATACATGGCGTATGGAATAGAAAGAGTTACCACTATGATAGAGAGAGTAATGGTAATAGAATTATGGAGAGAACATGGTTAATAATTACGTAGTTGGAATCCGACACGACCAGCGAAAAGGGACGTTGCATGGTATGAAAAGTCCTGTAACACTGCACCCACATGCGCTGTCTCCCCTTCACCAATTTAACACTCTAACCATATCTCTATCTATCAATTCTACACTCTTAACATTTTTTCAATCTTCATCTTCTGCTACCGTCCAAATAATCTTATCTATATATAACCATCACACCTGCTTCAAACACTCCAACAAGCTCAAACAACTCATCAACAACATCCATCACCAACACAACACACTTTATTCACTGTTATTTATATTGTTAACAACCAACAAACACCAGTCAACATGATGACCAAGCTCACTGTAAGAAGCAGCAAGAGAAGTGTAAGTGGCATTGCTAAGTTCAAATTCGTGGAGAAGCTCCAGAAGAGACTCTTACCAGGGAGAAACAACAAAGAAGGGTCTGTTTCAAACTCAACATATGTGCCGAAGGACGTGAAGGAAGGACACTTTGCTGTGATTGCCGAGGGTGGAGAGGAACAAAAGAGGTTCGTGCTGCCACTAAGTTGTTTATCCAACCCTACGTTTTTGAAGCTATTGGAGCAAGCAGAAGAAGAATACGGGTTTGATCATGAAGGTGCAGTAACCATTCCTTGCAGGCCTAGTGAGCTTGAGACGATACTGGCTCACCAATGGCATCAAGAACAAACTCAAACTACTGCTCTAAGAAAGTCTTATAGAAAATCCATGGTATTTTAATCAAACTATATTGTTGGAAAATTAATAATGTATACTGTGCTGGAATCTTTAGTTAACTGTCTTTCCTGCACCTCTCGTCAAATTCATTTGACTGTCTAATTAATTCTTCCACCAAGAGCTAATGAAAAGTTATATCTTCATTTTTTTTATTAATTAACTTGTGTTTTAAGGAGAAACACCTATCTTTATTACTGGTTTATTTCACTCACGACCTTATGCAGTGATAATTAGACCACAATAATGTCATTTAGTTTGTCTCATTCATCCTATACTTATGAAAAGAAAATAACCTTTTTTTTTTGTGAACAGAATACCAATTAATACACGGTTAATTTATAACGTTTTCTATTTCTTACAAAATTACGCGCATGTGTGTGCGTGTGATGCATCGTGGTATTAACGTAGGTTTATAGTATTTGTAGTAAAATTTGTGTATCTGTAACCTAAAAATGAACTGTATTTGTTTGTAAAACGTACAAGTCCCTTGAACATAAATGGACATTGGTACAGAACGATACAGTGTGACTAAGTCAAATTCTTAAATTGGCGTTCGAAGGGTTTTCAAAAGGAAAAACAAACACACTGACACCAGTCTTAATCACTTCGATACTTCTTCCTTCCAACTAGAGACCATCCAACCAAGAGTTAGGTGTGTTCATTACTTTGTTCATGACCAAATAAACAAACCATGATTAGCATGTTACTAATTAAATTCACGAACCAAACTCATTTTTTAATTTCATGTATATACTCATGTTATGTTACTATTTGATTCCATCAACTTTTAGTTTGGGACGCACACTAATTGATGATTAGTGAAACAGTAACTAAAATTCTAAACAAGATATGACATGTGAAGTTTGCAAATTAAAAACAAAACATGTTATGATAATTTGAAACTGCTGGGTTTTTTGATGAAATATCTTGAACTTGTCTCTGCTCCCACCAGCTAAGATGCACTTTTTGGGCAGTCTATTCCGACGCAGTTAAAACATGTTATGATAATTAGGGACATCCTTACTTATAATGAAATAGTGGCTGAGACCAATCTTGTCGAGTGACTTTAATGCAATGCAAGTTTTTTGGCATTTATATTCATGTATAAAGTTGCGATTTGGGATGGTACCAGCTGTCGTGTACAATGAACAATGCAAAATACACACACTAATACTCAGCTTTTTGCATCATAATAACACACTCACACTCGTACTCAAATTCGGGCAGGGCATGAAAAATAATTATCATGAATGAAGACATCATACCTAAGAAAGAGAGATCCTTTGTACAAAATTTAATTCTATTTATAAATTAGTTTACAAATTTATTCTAAATCCTTTTCTATTAATTAATCACGGGTGAACAGAAGAATAATGGTCTCTATAATCCAAATCCATTTTCACAATTATAAGAATTGAACTATGTTTGGACATTTTTTAAGAAATTTATGAAAAATTTTTAAAAAAATAGTTTCTTCAAAAAGGTTAAATTAATGTATAAAATAATTCGTAAAATTTTTCTATATTTATTTAAATTTTTATTTTTAACTTCTACGTAAATAAATTTTAATTTTAAAATTACGAAAAATATATCTAACCTTTTTTTTTAAACCTTCATAAAAAATATTCATCTAAACATATCCTTAGTTATTGAGATATAGATAGTAAGCAAATCAAGGAGTAGCACATTAAAAATACAAGTATAAATGAGAAGTCTCTTATTAAAAAAAAAGAATTTAGGTTAATTAATATAGAAAAAAAATCAACGTACCACTCGTGGACGAACGACGCTTTTGTATATTTTTTATTTTTTTTAATATTTTGAAAGTTTGGTTAGTTTACCGCACAAATCAGCTTCCAATAAAATATAAGTAAAAAAGTCCACAAACATAATTATTTAAGATTTTATATTAAAGATGGTAAGATGTTCATTTCTGTAGTTCAACTGTTACTAAATTATAAAGATTTTTCATGACGTTTATGGTCTTTGGATTTTCTACGATAGTCTAATACAAGTAACGAATTCGGATGATGAAGTTGGTTTTGAAGATGATAAAGAAAGGTTATGTTATGGTAGACAACATGAAGAGGTTAATTGATACAGCACTGAGGTAGCTTTGATGATGATGATAAAGCTATCTAAGTTAAAAATGTGTTTTGGGAGAACATGAGTCAGATTATGCTATAAGTCATATAAATGCATTTATTCTTTGCCCTTAAAAAAATGGTAAGTCATATCATGAAATTATGAACTCTCTATATGGAGTTGTCATCATCAGATATGGGATAGTATACTATAGAGTGGGGGATGTTTGTAATCTTGTGGTGTATGGGACGTTTAGTCTAATCAGAAAAGCTTCAGTATTTTGAGTACATCTTGTACTCAAATGTATATAATATCATTTTTCCTATAAACAAAAAAGTATTCAGTGTGATGTACAAAGGTCATAACTTCGTAGTATACATTTGACCAGTTGACTTCTTTCATAAAACGTGTCCCATTCTTAACTTTCAGGCAGTGGTTGGCAAGTAACACAAATGCATAACTCCTACTTCATTAGGCTGGTTAATATTTATCCTAGATTATAAAATTGGAAGACAAAGTTATAAAATAAAAGGTAACTTTTTTAATTAGGAAAAGAAATGAGGGCTCTGGTGGGTATTTTTTCCGAACCATAATTTTATAGTTGAATGAGAAACCAAATACGAGGGCTTAGGTACTTTTAATGTTTTAAAATCAAATTTACAGAGGGAGATGTTAAAAATAAATTACTCCACATAACTCACCTTAAGTAGAATACTTAATAACTTTTTCATACTTATGAAGTATATCTATAGTTGGAGAGTTAGTATCATGCCCATTGCCCAAATTTATGGAACTAGACTAAGGGAAATTTACAAGGGCTTAAACAATTTAAGCTTTAAGTACTGACTTCGTAGGATATTTTTAATTTATTCAACTAAATTTGTAAAAATGTTTACAAAAACTTAATTGATGAATGTTAAAACAAATCTTATGAATATAGTATTACAAAAATATCTTTGTATTAAATAAAAAATCAGTTTATCGAAAGGTATGAAAATTGTTTGCGCTGAGGATTTGGGAGGTTAAGAATTATAAAGAGAAATTAGGGTGAAAGTAGTGTCATAAATGATGAACATGATAAACTCTGGATACAACATATCATTCATAACGTAAGCCGCGTACAGTTGATTCAGATAGAAATATGCATTAGGTGGAGCGTGGCCTGGTCAGGAACCATGATTTGTACAAGCCTGAGGTTGTAATATAAACACGTAATTAGAGAAGAGTGATATGAACAATTATGTAGAGTCAGATAAAGCGGCCTTTGATCGCAGGTGCTCCTTAAAATCCATAATGTCACCTTCCCATCTGGTCACAGCTTGATCAGCGCAGACCCATATCTCATGGGCCACTTGATTGATGAGCCTAAAATCATGACTAACAAGCACCATGCCACCGTCCCATTCATTCAATGCTTCAGCCAACGAATCAATTGTCTCAATATCCAAATGGTTAGTTGGCTCATCCAGAAGTAGCAAGTGAGGCTGTCTATAAGCTAACCATGCGAATATCACGCGGCTCCTCTGCCCGTCAGATAAATTCTTCATCGGCATCACCTGCGCTTTACCCGATAGTCCAAATTTACCAATAGCTGCTCTCATCCTCTCCTCCTCATTTCCAGGGTATTCTTTTATCATAAACTGGAGAGCAGACAGTTCCAAGTCCAGCTTTTCAGCCAGGTGCTGGTGAAATTGTGCAATTCGAAGGTGATTGTGGCGTCGAACCATGCCATCTATTGGTACCAGATCGCCCGTCATTAGCTTCAGTAACGTACTCTTCCCGGCTCCATTGGGTCCAACAAGAGCAATCCTAGAGTCTAAATCAACCCCAAAGTCAAGGTTTTTGTAGATCAGATTATCAGGAGTGTAACCAAATGTCACCTCAACAAACTGGAGGACAGGCGGGGGAAGTTTTCCCACATCAACAAAGCGGAATACCAAAATTTTGTCTCTTACCACCTTCTCTGTGAGTCCACCCCGCTCCATTTTTGCAAGAGTTTTCTCTTTACTCTGGGCTTGGCGTGCAAGTTTTGCTGATCCATGACCAAATCGGGCTATATATTCCTTCATGGAGGCAATTTGCTCCTGCTCCCATTTGTACTGCTTCATCTGGTTCTCTTCAAGATCAGCACGTGTCTGAACATATTGATCGTAATTACCAGTATAGAGCTTCAGCTTCTTGTTTTGCATGTGGATGATATTTGTGCAGACACCATTAAGGAAATCCTGGGAGTGTGAAACCACAACCAGAATGCGGTCGAACTTTTTCAAATTCTCTTCTAGCCACACACAAGCCTCCAAATCTGCAAATATATTTTTAACATCCTATGAATCAGGAATTATTCCAGGACCAACGGTGTAACATACTGACAGATTTAACTAAAAAACAAGAGGAAGAACATCTCACGGTTGCGGATATAATATAGGCACATAGAAAACAAATAAAAATAATTTAATTTGAAAGTATAACAAAGAATATCAATGATTGATGCAATTAAGATTGTGTTCTATTCAGTTGCATTAGCGGAAATACAAACACCATAAAATAAAATGATAATGCAGAGTACAGGGCCGACAATTTCTCAAATAAAATACAATATGAATTTAAGAAAGATCCATGAAATTTGATTGACATTTAAGAGTTAGAACAAATGGATCTGGCATTCTAAAAATCAACTATGAAGCATCTAGTGATATATTACCCTACCCTGAAGCAATCATGCTATGGCAATCCTTTTTCTATACTGTAAAGCAGGCAACAAAGAAAATTGCTCTAAAAACTATACTCAGAGGCCTACCCCCGGGGTAAACAAGGAGGGCTCAACAAATTCACGGCTACTATTTGATAGACATAATATATACAATAGATAAAGAATCTTCGGGGCTTTCCACTTAAAATCTCAAACGATTCAACAGAGAAAATCATCGCACCAGTCACGTCACGAGAAATTCAATGTATAAAACATTGCAAATAATATGAATTTTAAGCCACAAAGAACCATTTTTTTTCTAGGAACAGGATACCGAGGTGATTGGTTGGTTCATCAAGTAAAAGAATGGTTGGGTTCATAAATAGAGCACGTGCTAAAGCTATCCTCATTCTCCAGCCACCAGAAAAATCACGGGTCTTCTTTGCCTGCATCTGCTTGTTGAAACCAAGACCAAATAAAATTTCAGCAGCACGCTTTTCTGCAGTTGATGCATCTAAGGCTTCCAATCGTTCATAAAGACGTTCAAGAGTTTCACCACCCCCATCATCCTGGACCCAAAACCAATTAAGTAAGCCAGTGATCCAAAAACGCAAAATATGGAGCAAAACATATTCTATACTACTAACTAAACATACCTGAGCTGCCAAAGCTTCAGCTTCTTTCTCCAATCTCAACCTTTCCTCGTCACAGCTTATGACAGCCTCCAATGCAGACATGTCAGAGGCTTCAATTTCTCTGGTAAGGTGATAAATATCCATGTGATCTGGAATAGGTAGCTCTCGGCAACCTATTGCCGTAAGAAGGGTAGATTTTCCACAACCATTTAATCCAAGCAAGCCATATCGTCTAAAAGGAATATAAGGTAAACATAATCACTGAATTACAACATCCTAACCAAAAGCAGAATAAAATTGTAAGGATGGCAAACCTTCCATAGTTTAGCTCCAATTCAGAATCAACTATCAAATCGTGTCCATGGAAAGTAACTGACAGAGATTCTATCTGTAATTACAGCATAAATATTTCAATCAATAATGATCATTGTAAAGGTGTAAGCAATTAACTACACTTTAGGTACACAAAAAAAAATTAGTGCACAAGATTACAGTATTACTATTAACCTTCCTACGAGAATTCGTTATTGGAAAGTGTTTGGTTACAATCATGAAGGAGAACCAAGTTTTTAACCTCTAGTGAACATGGTAGAATGCCAATACTACAAACCCAATTGCTAGGCTAGGCATTCAAATTCCCGCTCATGCAAGCAAGAATAAGCCAAAAGACCCACTAAACTGGGAATGTCTCAGTGAACTTAGTTGTTGCAGGTACAGAAAACATGTATTAATAATTAAAGTTTCGTATAGATTATTCTCCTCCAACTTTCCTATTTCTAGGGAGGAATGAAATATACGCATACAGAAAAGTAAGCCAGAATATTTTTATTAGAGATCCCATAATGTGACCAGATAACAGATTACAACAGCATATATATAAATGGGTGCAAATATCAACTTCCCTTTACAGAAACATCCACAGTTGGGCCTAAACCCACTTTCTAAGGATTTTCAATTAAAAATATTAAAGCAATTTTTAAAAAGCCAAAGGGAAACATCGAGGAAAAAACAATTAATTACTTGGATCCTAGAGAAAGAAAAGAATGTTAAATCTAAACTCAGGTGATGGGATATAAACTATGGCATCCATAACAGCATAACTTCAGACAGATACTATCAATATATTTACATGAAGCAAAATGAATGGGCACCAAGGTATTTAGGTAAGTAAGGGCATCAAGGTAACTACGCAAGTACTTTAGGTGCAAGGAAATGTATTTGAATCCTCAAAAGAAAGACGTTATAACCGAAACACCAACTACACAAACTCAAACTAAACATTATAACAGCAACCAACATAGTTAAAAATAAAACAGAGTATTCCACGGTGGTGGACGTGTAACACTGTACTCACCCTAATATCCCTCGAAAGAGGATGAGAGCAGAGGACGCCGGTGCAGGTTCGATCGGAAATCTGAATTTCCCCAATTCCGTTGGCGAGCTTGTCGGCTGGCTTCTCTGAAGAGGAAGTTTTGGAAGAAGTAGCAGCCGCTTTGCCACCCCTCTTGGCCGCCGCCGCCGCTTTCTTTTGTGCTGCCTTCTTCTTGCTTGCGTCAGACACCATGATCAATATCTAATCTCTGAATAGCAAAAATCAAGTAGGAAGTGGGAAAGAGAAAAAGAAAATATGCATGGATGAAAATGAAAGGGGAAATCAGAGGAAGGAAATGCAAACCTTTGATGAAAGCGTGAGACGACGATAGATCGAGAGTCCTCCCGTGGATTGATGGTAGCTTCAAAGTGTAAATTGTTATGAAGCGAGGGCTTAGGGTTCAAGTTCAATGCTCTGGGTTGGGTGCAGTAGAAGGAGTAGGAGGTGAGGTTTGGTATATATAGAAGTGTGCGCTTCCACGTGTTCCCTCTAGCAGGAGTTACCTTAACCCTTTGCTTCCAAATAATATATACTGAATAGAATGTTGTAGAAAAATGCTAACCTTTTGCTTTTTTTTTTCTTGGTCACTGGATTTGTTCTTCTCTTCTACATAAAACACCTAATGGAAATTATAGACATTCTACATAAGTAGTCCAAAACATTAAACAAATAGTAAAACTAATGGCTATTTACATTTTTTTATAAGCTTGATGAATTGGATTTGCACACCCTTCCTATCATCGATGAACAAATTACAATGCATATCCTCTGTTTGATGTAGATCATCACATAATTTTTCACCAATTTCCATACTCAGTCATCTGTAGTTTCTCTTCATTGTGAAAAATGGAAAAAGAAAAATTATAATGAAACAACACAAAATGAATAGGATTATAGAAAAAAAATAATGAGTTATATAAAAGGAATATGTTCCGAGTTTGATTCCTCAAAAATTATAAAAATAATTAGATAAAGATAGAGTTTGACAACACCAAATAAGTAGGTTCTTCTGCTACAAGGCTTACCATGACAATATGAATAAAGTAAGCAACATTGAACGATGTCATAAATGTGAGTAAATATTGTTTGTCAATTATGGGAAGCAATTGAAGACAAAAGCAATATGATTGTCCTCAACAAGTCCTTCTCAACATTTACTCATAAAAAACGGTTTAGATAAAAAAGTCCGATAGTAATAGTCCATGCCCTTTATATACATTTATCAAAATAATTTAGAAACAAGTCTTTTAAGTGTCTAATACTTAAATTATAAATATAATAAAAATATAACTTTTAAATATAATTTTTTTATTGAGTTATCAGAGTATTTAAATATAACAAATATTAAAACACTGGTTGAGGTGTGACTCCATAAGTTTAAACCTAAATCATTAATCAAATTAACATATTAACCAAAATAAATATATAACAATTAATACTCTTTAATATGTAAATAAAATGTAATAATATATTTTTTACTTTTAATAACTATTAAAAATATATAAATATTTTTTTAACTCCTACTTAATTCTAAAGTGTAATAAAATTATCAAAATCAAATAAGTTAATTTATCTTAAATAACTTAAAAAAAACTTATTTCTTTCTTATTCCCTTTACCGTAATCAAAATTTTAATTTTATCATAGAACTTAAATTCTTCATAACTTACTTAAAGTTATGAACTGATCTTATAAGAATTCCACTTGATTCGACCATTCCATAACTCTAAAGTACAAGTTCCTAATCGAGCTATAATATTGAATGTTCAAAATATATATCTAATACTATAATCAAATAGTTGTCAAATTGTAATTTATTTTTATCAGATAAATTTATGTACATATCTTATTCTTAATTAATACTAATAATTGTCATATAAATATATTATGTTATAATTAATTACCTTAATAATTAATCATGTCTAAAGAAAAATATACGGCTACAAATAAAATTGAAAATGATGTTGGTTTCCTTCTAATCCTAACGTCTTCTTGGGGTGTTTCACGTTTGGCCAGCAAATCAATTAGACAACACCTGCTTACAATCCATTATCTTTTTACATAAACAAACACATGATATTATAATCCTTTTGATAATATTCATAATATACATTTATAATTATATATAATGTATATAATAGTTTCAAAAACTAGTTTTAATATATATAATAATGCTTGTCTGCATTAATTAATCTGTTTCAAAAACTAATCTCTAATACAAATTATATTTGTATTAAACAAGGAGTTTCAATAAATACTACTTATTCTTATTTTTAACCTTTTATTTAATTAAGTAAGTATATTTAATTATTTTTTAGTTGATCATTATATATGTAAATCTTCACTTCTATTAATATATATTTAATATTTATTTTAATTTTTTTTAATATAAAAAAGTAATATAAAAATTTTCCTTAGTTATATTTTAAACAAAAAATTATTTTTACAAAACATCTTACCCTTTTTTATAAAATATATACATTTTAATTAGTTATTTTATAATTAAATATAAAAAATTGATATAATATTATGAGTTTATAGATAGTTATATAATAAATAATAGAATATATATTTATTAAATTAATTTTCAAATACAATATATTCTAAACAATGTAATTATATTTAAATATTTATTTAAAATAACACAATTATATTAAATATTTATTTAATATATTTAAAGCATCAAATTTATAATATAAATATATTTAGTTTTTTATTTATTCTAATTGAATAGAAATACGTTTCTTTCTTTCATTTTATTCTAATTTAAAATATAAGATACGTTATTTTTTATTAATACTTATTAATTAATAAATATAATATTTTTATCCATAACTTTTATAAACAATTATTATACTTATAGAATAATTATATAGAAAAAATTGTATAACTATCTTTTATTATTTATTATATGACTATATAAAAATAATATTTCAAAGAATTAAATTTTAGATTATTAAAAAAATAGTTAAAGTATAAATAAATATTACATACATAAATAATTTTAATAAACTATAACATTATATAAATAAATATATTCAAATTATAATATGATTATAATTAAATTTTAAAATAATTATATTTTAAGTAATCTAATTAAAACATTTATTCAATAAATTAAAATAAAATTTTCATAAAAATAAATACTTGAAAAGTCAATTTCTGATAACAAGATTTTTATTATTAAATATATATTGATTATGTATTATTAAATATATATTAATAATCAAGAGGGAGGATTGTAGTATTTAAAAATACAATATAAAAATATGTTAATAATCTACAAAATAATTAAGTTCACTTATTACCTAATTAATCCTAACAGTTAATTTAAAGTAAAAAATTAAAATTAAGAATAAGTCATTCTACTTATTCTTATAATAAATGATTCCTACAAATTTTAATATATAATTACTCATATGATATATATTAAACAATCAATTTTAATAAATTAATTTTTTATATATAATTATAAGAAAATTAAAGATCTAATAGATACTTATCACAATATTTTTCAAAAATATAAAATTGAAACTAAGATGTAATGCACGATAAAAACACATTATGCTTATAGCCAAATTTTCAAATAAAATTTGAAATTTATGAAATTTGACTTTTGATAAAATATATTAATGCACGCGTATATAATGTAAATATAAAATATTCATGTTTTGATATTAATTCAAGATAATTTAGAAGTGTTCATAACACATAGCAAAAAATAAGATCTATTTTATATTTAAATTATAAATATAAAAAAAACATTTAAGTGTAAGTATCTTTTGAAATACTTAAAATTAGTTTCTCAAATGTAAGATCACTTTATTCAAACCAACATTTGATAACAAAGACATTGATTTATGGAACAAAATAAAAAATAATCTCTAAGATATTTGAATACCTATAAATTAGGAAAGAATAAAAGAATTGGAAGAGAGAGACTGATAACTTGTATGCAATATACTTCTTTTACTTTCAAGATGCACTAACAAAATATATATATATTCTTTATTTGATCTTGTAAATTCTGAATTAGTTTTGGAGTATAGTAAAACTTTGAAATTTCAATAACTTAATTTATCATAAACGAATTAAGAAAAATTTATTTCTTTTTTTATTTAATTTATCTTAAATGAATTAAGAAAAAATTCTTTCTCTTTTTCATTCAATTTGTTATGGTCAAGGTTTTAATTTTATTATAAACTTCAAACTCATTATTTAGAGTTAGAGATGTCAAAATGGGTGACCTAGTTTATCTTACCATACATTTTAAAATGGATAATAATTTTAATCTAATTTTAATCTAACTTAACTCTATGTAAATCTACGAGTCAACAAATTATTTTTAACCTAATAAAGAATTAAAAAGATTATAACTATTTTTATACAAAAAATCATATGATATATTATTGTCTAAAAAATTAAAGTTTAATATTTAACAATTAGATGTATTATATATAAAAAAGGAAAAGTTTATGTAAAACTATTCACAACTAAAGAAAACAAATTGAATGAAGAAAAATTTTAAAATATCATACAAAGGAAATAGTATAAGATATATCTTACCCAAAATAAGAGAAACAAAAAAACATTATATCTAACTAAATAAGAATAATGTAACCTAGTGTCAGGTACAAATTTGTCTTTTTCTACCACACCATTTAATCTGACTTTTATAAATAGATATTGTCTCCTTTCTCTTTCTCACAATTTTATTAAACAAAGTGTAGAGTTAAAACACCACTGTGAAAGTATAAGATAATTAGTCTTGTACCACTTCTATATATGAAAATGAATATATTAAATAATTTCCTCTTTACATATCTCATTTGCCTCTATGATACATTTATTTTTTGTTCTCTACACACACCAAATAACTGTTGTCCATAACATAATCTTTGATATAATAATATTACTTGAAACAAATCTATTAATGTTTTCCACATTTATAATAACATAATATGTTTAATTAAAATAAAATAAAAATTAAGAAAAAAAATTAATATAAAAGAAAGAATGGTTAACTCATTAATCTCTGGGCGAACTTACTCTTAACTCATATTAACCTCAAACCAAATGAGTCAAACTAAAAAAAACTATTTCTATTTGAGCTATCAATTTTAAAATCTAGTTAACCTAAATCATAAGTTACATAGACCAACTATATAAATTAAATATGTTTTGACAGTTTTATCAAGAATTAATGAATCTCTTCCTTTTTCAATAACCATTATTCTTATAATAATTTAATTATACTCAACTGAATTGAGATACTTTAATGATATTATCTATTAAAAAAACTCATTTCAATAACTACATTCAAATGCTCCATGTAAATTCACACTAAAAATTTATTTTTTATTATTATAATATCTATTATGATGACAAATTCTAAACTAGTAGTTATTATATTAAACAATATAATCATAAAGAAAATAATTACTTTATACATATAAAATTGTGTATATAATAATTAGTTACTATTAGGTACCCTTTGGCTAAAATTTAACTGAAAACTTTCTCAAATGCAGGTCCATTTAAGACATTAATTACCATGTTGTCTATGATAAGTCTTTCCATTCCATCATACTTATCATAGTTGGAGCAGAGAATACACGGGTGGAAATAATGCACGCCAATAAATATAGATAGCTTTAATATACTGCTACTCAAATAATCTGTCAAGTTGGAAGCTTATGTGAGTTTGGCATGTTCCACCGAACTTCTGTTTTGTTCTTTGCTTATACTTACATGATTTTGAGCCCATACAAATTGCAATAGTTGATCTACACTAACAAAAATCATAACCACATGGATGCAGAATCTTGAATTGAAACCTTGGCAATATTTGTTGATTTTGTTGGCTATTCTGTTCAGTGAGGTTCAAGTTTCTTTTCCCAATGAATTGCCCAGTGGTGTGTGATCACATGCTTAAAGCCTAGTTAATGGACTAGAACATCATGATCCCTCAGGTAGCACATGCAATGAAAACGAAGGTGATGTGGCCAGTAACCTCCTTTTCTGCCTAGATAAAAGCAAAAGAGGGATAGTAGTTTATTGTTTTCTCACTTTGAATAATATGGTTAATATAATGATAATTACGAAATGGAATTCCCCAACACTTCATGTCAACATAAACCTAATTTCTTGTGGGAGTAAAGTTGTTCTCGTTGCCTCAAAGCAATTGCAATACAATGCGAGTTAAAATTATCTAACCCAAGTTATCGAATTGTAATAATTTCGCAAGGCGATATAGTGAGCACAGAAGAACAGTAAATGGAGTGAAAATAAACTTGGTAGCATGGCTGGAAAAAAGCAGAGTGACCCACTCTTCCAACATCCTCAACTCTCCCGTAGCAGGTTCAAACTCCACGACCAACCCTGCACTAAGGAAATGACACTGGCTGATGAAAGTATTAGGAAAATCGAGTGCACCAGCATCTTCTCTGTTATAATATTAATACCTCTTCCACACAAAGTAACCAAGTTGGGACATAGTCTCTTCCCTTCATCATTTACACTTGCATTAGATGCTAATAATAACAAAGTCTACTCATCGCAAAATTGTCTCCATGCTATCCAACCTAGCTCCAGAAAAGCATTATCTTCTTAACTAAAAAGTGGAAAAAAATAGCTACTCTATTGTACCCCCCAAGCTAGTAGAATCACCTCAAATCCATTTTTTCAAGTGCCATCACAAACTCAATACCTCATCACATAATGTGACAAGCATAGGGATTTTCATCACTGAACATCTCAGATGCAGGATAATATTGCCCCATGTAGTTGTATTCACCATAACCATAACCACATACAGGTACCATATAATTGTCATTGTTTTGCTCAGTTTTCCCCTGGCCATTACCATCTCCCTCGTTATCCTTATCATTATCTCCTTCATTGCCACCCTTTTTTTTCTTCTTGGTGGAGCCATTCCCTTCTCTGTCACCTTCTTTCTCACTTTCCTTCGCCTTTCCCTTCTCCTTCTTCTCCTTCTCCTTCTTCTCCTTCTCCTTCTCCTTCTCCTTCTCCTTCTCCTTCTCCCTCTCCCTCTCCTTCTCCTTCTCCTTCTTGGCAGGAACCACCTCAACCTTCTTCTTAAACTTCTCTGACAACTTCTGCACCAGAGCTGTCACGTCCATTGTGCCCTTCACCATCACCATCCCCTTCTCCCTATCTGTACTCACTTCATTAACCCCTACAATACCATTCCAACGCGTGTCAAAACCCCAACCAAAAAATAAGCACCAAATCCAAAAAAATGAAAAGAAATAAAAAAGAAACACCTTTGATCTTCAACACTACCCTTCGAATCCTATTGGAGCAACCTTGGCACGGGCAAAGATTAAAAACCTTCAGCACCGTTGTTGTCACCGGAGCCTGTTACATAAGCCAACAAACGACAATAAAATAAAATAAATAATAATAATTAGCTCTTAAATTAATATAACATTAAAACCTCTTTGTCTTTGCTTTTTTTTTCGTTGTTTTTGGACTTGTTTTCCTTGTCCTTGTTGGGAAGAGAAGAGGCAATATCAGCATTCTTCTTCGTCTTCCCAGAAAGCTTGTCCTTTGGTTTGATGGGGTCAACGCTTTCGGTCTTAATCTCCGGCTTCAAATTCTCCACACCTTCAACATGAATTAATTTCAATGCTTCAGTTAAGTAAGATAAGAAAACAAATAGTAAATAAATAAACAATAGTGATAAAAAGTTAATCAAAATTTGCGAGAGAAAAAATATTTGTGTTTCTGTTGAAGTTTGGAAACCTCGGAAACTGTGTAGGCATTTGATGATTTTTGAAGCACATTCGTCACAGTGCAGGTCGATCTTCAAGACAACCGTGGTCGGGTATGGCGATGGCGTTTCCTCATTCTTCCTTCCTTTGTCGTTGTTGTGGCCATGATCGCTCTTCTTCGCCTGTTTCTGTGCACAATTCAAAGGAAGAAATTAACATCTAACAATGCAGATACAAAAAAGGAGAGGATTTCAATCTCAACCTGACCCATTAAAGTAGCGCCAAATCTAACAACAATTGACTGAGAAAATTTGTAGTGGTGAAGGAGAGTGACAAGAATACGAGGTAGGTATATTTATACAAGTGGGCCCCACCTTTTGCATCTTCTTTTTTATTTTTTTATAATAGTAATTTCGAATTTTCAAATTGGGTTGGAGCATTAACAAATTTATGGATTTGGACCTCTTTGCTCTTTCAAGTTGCACCCACACACACGATTTTGAATCTCATCATTTTTTTAAGAATTACTTTCGTAGATAAAAATATCAAATAATATTTTTTTTGTCTAAATGTTACACAAGCATAATTTGATGTGAAATTAATCTATAAAAAAGTTATGTTAAATTAATTTTAATAAGCATATTATTCAGTTTTTATCAGAGACAATTATTATTATAAATACATATAAGTAAGTTACTAGCACATACAAGCTAAATTGTTATTTGATAAAGAACAACTTGAGTTAGTTTTTTTTAAGATTCATTGTAAATTCATGAGCTATTTGATCATTTTCAGTTAAATTATTAAATTATAATTTTTTAATTGAGAGATTGAACTTGTATTTATTTTTCACTGGGCTTTTTTGTCTAGCTACTGTTATGAAAAATTAATCACAATAGCCTAATTAAATTTTAGTCAAATTGTTCAAAACCAGTTGAATAAATTAAAAATAAATTAAAAACAATATAAAAGTATAATCTATAAATACTCGTTAAACTTACAATTTTAAATTTTACATTGTGATTTAATCTTAATTTTTTAAGATCTTTTTTAGTTCAAAACTTATAAGAAAACATGCTTCTAATATACTATTATTCAAGTTGATCAAGTTAACAAACATATATTTTTATTTAATATTTATTAATGGTTTTGTCTTTCATATTTTTCATTTCCCACTCAGTGCATTAAAGTGAATTGATGTCATGAATCGAATATACTTTTGTTTCCTTCATTTTGGGAAGTTGTGGTTTTTGATCTTATTTGTATTTTGTTTTGCAGAGAGTCCTTGAATGATTCTGAACTTCCTACATGCAATATGAACTAAAGTTTTAGAAGATATTGGAAGTGCAATCAAGAGATTCGTGCTTCTGAAGTTTGTTCTGTAAGTATAATCAAGTTAATTTGAGTTTGCAACAATGTTGTTATAGGAAGAAACTTGCAAAAAATATTTTAACTGAATGAATCTATAGAAGTGAAAATACTTACTTAGAGATGTGATAATTTTCAGTAGAAACTATGTTACAATAATGAACTTGAAAACAACTCATAAAGAATATTTTTCCATACTAGAATACTCACTTAAAAATGAAATAATTTTCAATGCAAACTATAAAATGTAAAAATGTGATATTTTTTATTCAAATTATAAGATACTAGAATTGAGTTTTATTTCCGAGGTCAACTTCAATTAATTTTATTTTTTATTTTGTTTTTAAAATATACCTTAAAAAATTAAGGAAATAAAATGTATATAAATTATCAATGTCTCTACACTTAAATAATTCTTAAATAATATAAAATTATTGGTAAGTTTAAAAAAATAAAAATATATACTTGAAACCACTTTTCTATTTTCATATACAAGTGTTTCAACATCAAATCTATTAAAATAACATTTTTAAAATAAATTATAACATATATTTTGAAACTTAAAACTTCATAATAATAATTATATTTTAAAATATTTATATTAATAGATGATAAACTTCTTCATTTTATTATTTTAAATATGTTTTACATGTGTATTTCATAATAATAAATACATAATATGAATATATAATACTATTATTATTATTATTATTGAAAGTAAATATCACTAAAATAATTAATCTATAAATAAAATATTATTAAAAGTTTAAAGTTAATTAACAATTAAATTTTTAAAACCCTTAAAATATATTCTATTAATAAAGAATATTTTTTATATAAAAGTATTGTATAAACTTTTCAAACTTTGTCATTTATATTTGTAGTTACTTTAAGTAATAATTTTATCAAACAGTTTAGTTTAATAATTTTTATTTACCGGATATAAACTTTCAATTACCGGCTAATTTTTGTTTTGTTTTGTTTTTAATTATGTTTTCACGTAATTTGGCCATAGAAAAAGTAAATTTAAAAAAACAAAAAGAAAGCGAAATATATGACAGATCATTTTCTTACTAGAAAACAAAAATTAAAACCCACTTGAAATGGATTGTTAGAAACTTTGTTCATTCGTTTTATAAAACTTTGGAAGTTTAAATTTTTTGCATCTTAAATATTTAATTTATATAAATTATAGTAATTTACTCTTGCTATTATTTTTTTTTCTATATTATTCTCAAGTACTTCATTTATGAAATATTTTTCTATTCTATTTTCACTAAAAAAAATAACGTTAATAATTTAAATACACGTGTATTGAAAACTACTATTACTTCATTAAAACGTCTTGATGCTAGCTCGAATTACATAATTTTCTTTTAACGTTTGCACCTAAAGAAATTATTAGAATAATATATTAGAAGTTTGTGAATAATTATATTTCTTACAATAAATTCAAAATTCAAAAATATCCTTTTTTCGCAATCTTTAAAAACATTCTCAAAATACTTAATACTATCAATATAAATGGAATTTTATGTAATTTTCAAAGTTAAAGTAGGACTAATTCAAAAAATTATCATAATATTGCATGTTTCTCATGCATTAAAAAATAGAGTTTTTGGTGATGGATCAACTTTACTTTATTAATAGTATTCTCTCCTAGACAAAGGTAACAGGGCCTAGAAGGATTTCCAATTGATCAATAGCATATTAGAAATTATGCAAATATAAAATCAAGAAATGACTTAGAATGGAAACAGAGTATGATAAATATAGTGTGATATCATATTGAAATAGAAATTATATATAATAGTTGAGAAACATGATGATATTATTGTCTTTATACAAGTCAACAATTTGTATATAAAACTACAAATAGATAGATACAATTTTTAAAGTGAAGAAAGAGAAAAAAAAATAATGCAACCATTAAAGTACAAAATATAGTTATTAAAAATCTTTTGAGAAAAATATTATCCTCTACAACAAGTTACTTAATTTGTTCTAGAAAAAAAAAATAATATATATTAAATATTATACATGGTCTTTTTTTCAATTTAATGTGTGCAAGATGTTTTGATTGAATCCAATAAAAAAATTATCTTTATAAATCTTCATCTATAAAATACTCTTTCTACTTGTATTATATAGAAACATATTTAAATTTTGTTTTGTCTCCACTATTTAAAAATAACATGTTTAAACTAGATCACATATTAAGAATATGTAATCCTAACATACCTGGACAATTTTTCCATTCCAATGTCACACTCATCATTGTTGTCATTGTTGTTGTATGCATCTTTGATTCATTCCCAATATTAATTTAAGATTGATCAACTCCACTAATTAGATCTTTCAACACATTCAACCATGATCATATTATAATTATGTCCTTTGTTACAAAGAATGCTAAATGAGATTTCTTATGCCACAAATTTTTGCTTCTCTCATCAAATTGAATACTATCAAAATCGATTGGTGATTCAATGTCTTTAGGTGTAGGTTGGATGGATGAGGTATAGTACTCATGTTTTGCCTATCTATGGGTGATGGAAACATGAAAAGTGGGTTTCGAAATTGAAATTATGGATAAATAAAATTTTATAAATTTGAGAAATTTCAATAATAAGAGATGGTTGATTTTGCAATAAATTATAATAAAACTTATAATTATTTTGATTGGAATCCATAACACATATAAGTGAATAGACAAAAAATTAAGGTAAAGAAGATGCGATTTTTTTTACCTTAGACGTGATTTTATGTTGTAAATTTTTTAGTTACAACGAATTATTTTAAATCGCTATTTTTAATGTTACAATTTTACTTCTCATGTCATTGCAACATCCAACCGTTTAATTTTACAATTAAAATTTCCTTTACATTTATCAACGGTCAAATTTTCATAACATGTTCATATATAATATCTTTTATTTATTTTTCTTGTTTCTAGTTGGTTCTAGGTGCATGTCCTTCACTTTCTCTTCGTCCTTCCTCTTCTTCATCTTATTCAATTCGTGATGTTCCTTTACAAGTGTCCTTTTGTATCGACCATTTGCTTCTCTCGTGGAATTGTTGTGTGTCTAAGAGGTTACTTTCATTTTTTTTCATCTATGATTTTTGTTTTGTTTGTATTGTTATTTTAACTATTTTTCTATGATTTTTGTTCTATTTATATTGTTAGTGTTCATTGAGCATGAATAGATAATGTTCTATTTATATTGTTATTGTTAATTTATTTGTTCATCAGTTTTTATTGTGGTGGGTAATGAGATTTCAGTAACTTAATTTTTTTTAAACAACTTTTGATGCCTCATTTTTCTCCAAGAAGATAGTTGCTCGAAGCAACTCTAAATAAATGAATAAAAAATAAAAGTTGAAGATAGTCCAATTATAACTTTTTATCATTTATATTGAGTCACTATCACACTCCAACAAACTTTCAAGGATAATTTAAAGATAACTTTAAACACTATTTTAAATGAAAAGCTACAAGTTTTCCAAACAAAAATATATAACTCAAACAAAATCAAAAGTTGACTGAGATACCATTCAAACTAAAATGTGTTTCTATAAGGAATCAAGGGCCAGAGACACCGACTCAAAACACAAAAATAACCACAAATTATTCTCACATAAATAATTTTTAATCTTGATAAATTATGTTGCGTAACTAAAATTTATTCTCCAAGTTGTAAAAACAATCCTCTTATATACACAAACTAGATGCTCAATCTAGATATTTTTGGCAGAGAAACATCATATCATCTTATATAATTTTCCAAAACAAACAAGCGGTCCAAGTATACAACTGTTTCAGAAAGTTGTTCATGAAAAATATAACTTAAAAATAATCAATCATGTATAAGATAAAAAGCACATTCAGAGATCATATGTACCTTCTACTAAAACAATCTTAAGATATAATTAATTTAAACGATGAAACTCTTTTCAAACGTTTAACCTAATAATGCATACAAAAGATTCTTATTATATAATGAAGCATAGTTTGAGATCCAGGGAAAGGTGTATTTAGTATGCAACGATGCTTTGAACAATATGCAGAGAAAGAAAGAAAAAATGGAATAAGACGATATGCGGATAATTTTGAAAATGCATGGCTTACTTTGAACAACATATCTAGTTTAAGGATAGTCATGTGATTTTATTCTTTCACTTTTCTCTTTGATAAATCAATCTTAATATTTCCTATTTATATCAATTGAGCTATATAACAAATATCATATCCTAAACAACAATACAACAACAATAACAAAGTTAATAATAGAAAACAAAAGCCTGAAAGCAACAATTCTCTGAGATCTGAATGTGGTGGTACAAGTGTAGGGTTTCTGAAGCTGGTGTTGTCTCAACAAGAGCCTCATTTTTTACTTTTGCCCAATCTACAATTTAAGAAGTACCCAGCTGGTTGCCAATTGGTTTTCACAACTGATTAATTAATGCCTTTTCAGAGTGAAGGCAAGGAAAAGGATTTTTAGGTTTGACCCATTTAAAGGCTACAAATAGAAACCATATATGCAACTCATCACTTTCTTCTGAAAATTTGTCCACAACCTAATCTTAACTTTTGTTTTCTAATATCTTTTAAGTATGTCTTTCTTGATTGCTTAGTGTCTGTTAATTTGGATATTTAATAGGGAAAGTCTTCAACACACGCCTCTATAAAAGTTTTCTTGAGCGTAAAAGTACACATATAGAGAATATTTAACCTGAATATTTACGCAGACACTGACTTATAATTAAACAGCCATATTATCCAATATCTGTGCTAACTTTTGTTTTGCTTTAAAAAGAATACAATTATTCAGAATCTGTCCATTTTTTGCATAGCAAGAAACTTTTAAAATCCATATAAAAATTCTCAAAAATGTTTTTATAAACAAATTAACAGAAAAGATCATAAAAATATAAAATATTAGTACTATATAATGATATAAAAAAATGTTGATACTGTATCTATATTTTGTCAGCTTGTGTTCCTCTTTACAGAAAACAGAATACCCACAAGGAGACATACTCATGGCAAGTGAAGAATCAGTCCAATTTCCTACGTGCCAGTGTGTGATTGGCGGGTTAATAAAATCCCACGTGGTAGTGATGCTCTACATCACGTGGGCTTAGACCAGCTTGTTGTGTGGCAGACATGCGCACACACCTCTTTCTAGCTAGCTAGCTTTAGATATCAGAACAAACCATAAATAATAATGGAGACACATCCTTATCCACTCATAAACCTACCTCTAATCATAGTTTTTCCTTTGCTTAATATTTTCATGTTTTCTCCCTCACCCAAATTACCTAAATACACTCCAAACATTATGCCAATAAATAAATAAAATAATCGCAGACGTGTGAATATTATCTTTATTTATTTCTTTCTTTCTTTCCAGGAAGGACATATGCCATTTATCTAGATAGATTATGTCTACAAGAATTGGTCCAAAATCTCTTGTGATTTGGGTGAATCACCCTCACCACTCTCTCTCATAATCCCTTTCAACAGGGAATTTCTCATTATATAAATGTTGGCCTCGTGCAAACTCTTAACTTGCAATATAGCAAGTCATTATATATACACGTTTATGCTGATATGTTGCCTTTATCTGCATTTGCACCTGCACTTTACTCGGTTTCTCTGTAACATTAATGAGCACATGTCAGTTGAGGAGGAAGAGAAGTATATATTATATATGTGGGAATAGAGAAACTGAGAACGAGGTGCAGGTGCATCTGCAGGTGAATGCCATATTGGATTATTGGCTATGATTTAGCTTTACTGAAGCTGTTTGGATGTGGTCAGTAGTAGATGGTGTGTTGGGCAGCTGTTTGTGCTATATATAAAGGGTAAGATATCTCATTTTCTCTTTTTTGAACATACATGATCCGTTTTGGTTTTAGCTCTTTTATGTTCCCTTAATGTACTGCAACATGTGCTAGTTTTTGTAGTGTATATATCTACACACACATACAAACACAGTTCTTATGCAGATCCAGATCCACGTACGGAGGTGGAGTTGAATTCGTAACTTTGCAGTTTAGACACAGCTAGAATGAGTTTGTAACTCAGCTGGCACAACACTTAGCTAGAACTCAGGATTAAATGATATTATGTGTTCTGTTAAACTACTTTCTTCCTTTCCCCATCAACTGTTTGATTTTCCAAGAATATATCACAGGAGGGACTCAAATTCGAAGATGTGGCCAGTTATCGCCAAGCATTAATGATTCAAAGGTGTTATTTTATCTGAATTTAGTTATGAATACCTGCTCAGTAGTGTTAATTTAGTGGAAGGGTTTTCAGCAGCCTTTCAAAATGGGTGTTAGGGTCTTTTGTCTGAAGGATTCTGCTAAATTTATCTGCAGAAAGTCATAGGGAGGGCTTGAGAGTTCGTTTCCCCTTTTTCCTTTCCTTTCTAAGCTTATTATAGTTATGAAAATGACACAAGTTAAATAATTCTTATGACCACTTGTTTGCTGTGCTTTTATGAAAAGTGGTACTAGTCTCCCTTGGATATTTTCAGGAAAGAGAAATGATGGCACACTCAGTTGTTTTTCAGCCTATGGTTGTTGCTTGAAATGGACATGTGGTCAATTAACACGATCAAGTTCTATCTCATCTTTGAGAATTTTCCAACTTCGGAATTTCTCAACCCCAACTACAACTCCATCTCCTGAATGGAAGAAGAATATATAAAAGATTGATGAAAATAGAGAAAACTTATAAGAGAGCATATTATGCCCTAGTGTCAGTCAGTGATAGAACAGACTCTATTAATATAATAAAAAACCAAATATATTTGCTGGAAAATCTACCTAAGAACAAACATTTGGATGTTAACGTATCACTGCCCTTTCTTTAGGGGTGTGGTTGAAATTGAAAACCTCCTGCATACACTGATCCCAATAACATATTCATCTTATGTTGTTCAGAATGCACAGTTGCAAGAAGTGTCTATTTGTTAATTAGAAGCTGGGGGGTCGAAGTGAGACATTTTGAAGTGTCTAGAATTTAGTTAGGAACTAGTAGTTAGCTAAGTATAGCATAATCTAGAAAAGGAAAGTAGAAAGTTCTGGTCTCAAATTAACCTCCACATATATAGAAGCTGGTGAAACTCAATTTAAGATAAATACAGATGATGCTTCAAATCTAACCAATCCAAGTGATCAGCTTTGAAGGATGCATTTTCAAATATACAAGATTGGTTATTTTCCTCATAGAAATCTTTGTCATTAAGTTTGTGTTAGTCTAACCTACTTATCATACACTTCAATAATTATTTATTTTCACTCTAAACAGGGTCTGCAGACTTTTACATATATCAGAATCTGCCTACCTTTTTCAAATTAAGATGTCGGCATTCTGCAATTGAAAAGAACTATGAACACTCATGAAAAACAAACACAAATCTCTCTTTCATATATATATATATATATATATATATGTCTAAATAAATTTTATACTGTTCTCAATTAACAAGTACAGCAAACTGAGAGTTCCTTAATTTGATTGTAGAGTTCATCAAAGATGCATATAATTCTGTATACTATGCTTTACCAAGAATTTTACGTTTTCTTCATCATTGTGTAGTGTGTTTACTGGAGATAAACTTTCAGTTTTGTTGAAATAGAAAACAAAACACCCATAGTTGTCTGTTTTTGTTTATTTTGGATTTCTTCTTACTTACATGTTATTTCTCTCTTCAATTTCCATATATGAATAGTTCTAAATCCCATTAATATATTTAACTCTTAGGAATAAAAAATATTTATTATATTTATATATCTTTTTTCCTTTTTGGTAGCTTAACAAAGATATGAGATGTCAACTAATATCAAGATTATGAAGGATAATAATTATGATATTTAGTAAACATAAGCTAGGTATCATGATATTTGAAAAGTGAAAGAATTGTTTATAAATATTCTTCAAATATTTTTCATTTTTATATAATTTTTATGAATATATATATATATATATAATTATTTTTCAAATATTTTTGTTAGTAAAATAGTTTTATATTTGAATATATTAAAAGTATTTGCATATAAAACAATTTTAATGTTAAAAATTATAGTAAGTGTGTTCAGAATATTTCTTATTATATATTTGTATTTTTAATTTTAATACAAATATTAAGAATAAAAATGTGTCAAATTTGATATCACTGTCTTATAAAAGATTAGTAATGAGATATTGTGATTTCTAATTATTAAATTTCTAATTAAATTAAGAAATTAAAATTTGGATGTTGTTTTTGAGAGAATAATTGTGAAAAAAAAGTATTCTTGAAAAATATAGAATCTAAATCATTTAAAAAAATCATGTTTCCTAGAAATATTTTATAATATTACATATTAGATATAAGAAATTAATATTCTCACTAAACTAAAACATTTTCTGTGCCAAATGACCTTCAATAGTAAGAATAATACAACAAAAATCAAATTAAAAAAGAATATGTCGAAAATCAGATTCCTTCCACAAACTAAAAGTTTATGCATAAATACTTTTCCATAAGAGATATTTGCAATGTTGAATTGAATCAAACTTACAATAAGCAGTCAAGAATAATACAATAAATATTATAATTGTTTTAGAGAAAAAATTGTATTATGTTAAACTAAATTTAGTTCTAGTGATTTTATTCTATAAATTAATAACTAAATAAAATAAGTTGAACTTTGAATTAGAGTGAGATAGTGATGGAGTAGAAAAGGAAAAGGAATAGACTAGATAATAAAATTATTTAGATTATAAAAAAAGGAAAGAAAAGAGTGAAAATTGTGTATATAATTATGATTAATTAATTTTAAAAAATAAAATATAATTTGTAGTTAGGTAATTTAAGTGATTATTTTTTAAAATTAAATAAAAATAAAAATGCACGTAAAATTCTTCATTCTTATAAAAAATAGATATAGTGAGTTTTGATATAATATAATATATATTTAATGTCGAACTAAGTTATATTTCTTTTTTATTAATAATAAAGAATTAAATAAAATAATTAAAGTATTAAGAATATCTTAACTTTTTTACAATATAAGAGTAAAATAGCTCAAACAACAAAAATATATATTAAAACAAAAAAAAACTAAGTCATAGTTTTTTTGTATGTCTAAAAACATCTAGTAAAAATTATCTGTCTTCTAAAATCATATACACATATAAAAAAAATACTGAAAATAATATTCTGAAATAATTATACCCTTATTTTAGATTCACCTTCTATATTTCTAACTGTTACTGTTACATTACATTTGGTACCAAGGTTCTCTGTTATATGTTGAGAGGTAAATCACTAATGTCTGTTACAATTCTGGTAATGAGGTTGTTCTTGAAATCCAGACAAAGGATGAAACATGTTGCAATGACTGGCATCTCCATATTGCCTAGAACTGGGAGCCAATAAGCATTAACAGAAAAGATAAATAATTGACAGTGGAGTACACAGCTTTAATCATATTCTCATAATATTATATTATCTTGTGAGGGAGAAAAATAAATAAATTTGACAGAAGAACAAAATTATCATCTAAATAAAAATAAAAAATATAAATATATTTCTTTCTCTTTTAAAAGAAAGGAGATATTAAATCTATTTTAATGTATTATTGTGAAATACAAACTATGTAGTTAATGTGACCAAAGAAACTTATTATAAATATTTTCTTAAAAGTATTTATTGAAAAAAAAAAAGACACATACAACTAATTAAAAATTAACCATATATTAATATGACTATAATACATTAAATCTGTATAAATATTAAAGTTCAACTACTTTTCTACTAAAATTTTGATTGCACATCAAAGAACTACATGCGAATGTTAACATATTTAAAAATTTATTACACTAATTTACTTTATCACGATAATTAGTTGGAAAATAATTTTAAAGTTATCATAAAAATAAATACAAAAAAATATAAGAGAAAGCACGTTAAAGAATTATCTATCTTGCATATGAATTAGAACAGTCCAAGTGTATTTTATAATTTAATTTTTTATTTATTATAATCCATTACAGTCAACTATATAATCCGAATTAACTATAAATTTAGAAGTTATATTAAATTAATTTATTTTAACTATAATTCTTTCAATAATGCGTTATGTATTAAATTAATTTCTTATAAATATCTATTCATAGAGGTATTAAAACCATTTCATAGGTAAATAAAGTTAAATATAATCTGAAATTAACTAAATTTAGTATATTACATATATTTTTATCTTTATTTTTTATAATTACAATAAAATCAACATACCACTAACATTGTTATTTTTTATTTATAATTTTAAGATTGGTTCAATTTTACAACTTGTATCAAATTTAAATATATAATTGTAAGTTATATTTATAGGTACTTTGCTTAAGGGTATTATTTTGCATTCATAGGTATTTTCTGGTGGTTTGTTATACTTATGAAATGAATGTTTGATAGTATTCTTTAGGATTTCTGGTGGAATATAATAATTTAGAATATTAAAGTTTATGTTAGTATTTTTATTTAAATGAATATACCTAATCAACAATTGACAACTGGGTGAGATTCAATCTTGACCAAATTTAAAATTTTAAAATATAACCAAAAGCTTAATATTTTAAAATTCATATTTGACTTTTTAAATGGTTAATTTATTTATATTTGATTCATATATTCTTTTTTATAAAAATTTTAGATAGTGATAATTTTCATTATAATTTATGTGTATCCTCCATCTGCTTATACAACATTTCTTTATAATAAAAAGAGAAAAGATAGAAAAATAAATTATGATAAATAATACTACATATAAATAGAAGATACAATTTGGGGAGAAAATAAAATATGAAGTAGTAAAATATTATATATATATATATATATATATATATATATCATTATTATTTTATACATGTTTAATCGTGTGAAAAGGACTGGTCTTTTGTGCTTGTAAATTCAATTTTTAGTTGTTTCTTTGTTGTATTTGATATTTAAAAAAGATTATCTCCTTATTAAAAAAATTACTTTCATAAGAATGTTGAATTTTAATATGTAATAACCAGTGTAAATATCTTGTTAACATCTTTTTTTAAAATTAGTCAGATGAAAAATTTAAAATAATTTTTTATTAAAAGTCATATTAAAAATGAACTGAAAATGAAATATTAATAAAAGTTTTTAATTAAATTTTACAATTTATATATTCTTTAAGAGTGACTTTAATTGCACATAAAGTTAGTAGAGATAAATAATTGAAATTGTAGATAATGTGATATGTGATATTTTGTTTGTTTATCTGATAAGAAAAAAAGAGAAAGAGATTAAAAAAAAAAAGAAGAGTGTCTGAAGATAAGACTCTTTCTATAAATAGATGATACATTTCCTCCTGTTACTCACAGAATCTTTCATGATTTGAGTGTATCTCTCTCACCCTCCTCTCTCAATCTTTTTTCATAGGGATTTCATATACAGTACAAACTCTCGTTAAATTGTTATGTAGAAGGAAATTGTGTATCTTAATGCCCCTATATGTTGCCTTTATCTGCATTTGCACCTGCGCTTTGTTTGGTTTCTGTGGAACATAACAAGAGCAGGCGAGAACAAGGAAAAGTATTACATATAGCCACAAAGTGACCAAGCAACCAAGCACAAGGTGCAGGTGCATCTGCAGTTGAATGCCATGTTGGATCTCATTTAACTTACTGAAGTACTTTACTCCTTCTGTGGTTGCAACTGCTTATACTTTTTAGTTTGTTTTATTGTTTTTTCTTTGATTATATGCTAAGTCTCCTTGTTAATGTACTGTAATATAGTATTTATTGTGTCATACAAGCACACAGTCACATCTTTTGTGCAGATCTAAATCTACTTACTAAGGTGGAGTTGAATCTCCAACTTAAAAATCTAGGTAAGGTGTAGAATGAGTTTCTAACTCAGCTGACACAGCCCTTAGTTAATATTAATTAGTTGATAAGGTGTTAATGAAGTGTATGTTTTGTTAACCTATATATATTTCCTTCAACCTGCTTAATATTATATATTTTTTAACTTTATCAAAGGATCTGAAGAAGTTCCAGATCCAGTCATTGATAACTGATGTAGAGTCTTCAAAATCCATTGCAGAAGGTTATGGAGGTATCTCTTTTCCTTTTTTTTCTTCTTTCATTTTAAATGTATTAATTGTACTATAATAATAATAAGTTAATTAGTTTAGTACTCCTTTCCGAAAGATGATGGAATCTCTCAATAATTTTGCTTGAAAAGACATATGGACAATTAACATAACTAAGTTCTGTCTAATCTTTTGAGTATTTCAGTTTCCAAATATATACTTTTCCTTTTTTGTATGTTTTAATCCATCCCATTTATTCCACAACATCCCAAAGAAAGAATAAATATCAAATATTGATGTCATACCATAGATCTAGTCAGTGATGAAACACAAACTGGTATCATAGGAGAATGTACACAAAGTGGAAGTAAAACAACTGAAACTACTTATAATTTGTAAGTAAAACTCTAAGTTATGTAAAATCTAGAAAGGGTTAAAAAAAGGTATATAATCAAAACTGACATAATATAGAAGGCGGTGTAACTAAGTGGTAAGTTATGATGCTTCAATTCTGGTTAGCAGTGGAGTATGCACTGTCAATATTATATATTATATATTTTTTATCTAATAAAATGATCACTTCTCACTTTCAATTTTCATATTTTTATTAATAAAATCTCACTAATTAATTATTTTTCTAATCTAAATTTAATTTGCGGACAGTTAAACATTCCCAAAATTATTTTCTTCACATAATTTTTTTTATATGAATCAGTCAGTACTCTTCTACTTTGTATAGAAAGTTGGACTTGAACAGTTGTTGAACTTTATTCAACTTTGATATGTTTACTAAATTAGGAATTTTGTTAAAATTTGATAATGCAAATTCGAGAGTGTAAATGAGAAGAAGGGATGAAAAATATGAAAATAATCATTTGCTGAGTGAATTTTCTTCCTGGTCATTTACAAAAGATATGGAGATGACACTTAACTAATTAAGTGGGAGCTCAATGTCAATTTCCTCCTACTTTTTTAATTTGATATCAAGTTTTAAAATAAAGAAAACTATACATGGCAGAAATCAGATTCTACTAAAATTTTATGAGATTTCGTAGGTTAAATTAAATCAAGTGGTTTTTAAGTTTTAGTGATTTTTCAAATTTTAATTCAACTAAACCAAATAAGTGGGAGCCAAATATGAAGAAATCATTTTTGGTTTTGAAGGAGGATCCCAGTTTTAAATAAATTTAAAACCTCATACATATCATAAGTCACTCAGATTTTAAATTTAAGAAACTTTTAAAATGGTAGATTTTAAGGAGACTAAAGCAACTTGAGTATAATACTTTTTAAGTTGCTAATAAATAGACCATTATATATGTTGACGATGATATGTTGTTTGTCTGCATTTGCGTCTGTGCTTGACTTGATTTTTACTTGGTTTCCACTAGAGAAGTATATTGGTTTTTACTTGGTTTCTGCTAGAGAAGCACATGGACGAAGCACATGGTGCCTTTACCGCTTTAAGATAACTTTGCTGAAGTTGTATAGATGTGATTGTCAGCACTAGCTAGCTAGTGAGGCTGCAGCTGCTTGTGCTTTCAAGTTTGGATCATTGCCACTGGTTCTTTTTTGGATATACACAGTCACTTTCACTTCACCTTCTATCACCCTTTTAATGTACTGCAACATATGTACATATATATATATATATATACATATATATATATACATATATATATTCATTCTATGTACAATGCTACAACATATATACACTATTTACAGTGGTATGTCCATACACGCACAAACACAATTCTTAAGCAGATCTTTCTCTACATACAAAGGTGGATGGATTCATACCTAACGTTAAGGTTTAGACAAGGATGTTGGATTAGTTTCGAGCTCAGCTGACCTGGCTTAGAACATTATTTAACTGTATAACATCAAAGCTTTTGAGCTTATTGTAATCTCCCATAATTAGACTTAGTTATCCATAATTTCCCACGAAATATCAAAGATCACAATGAAACATCGGCTATCATAGCAATTAAAAACCTTGAACCTGCATACTTTGTTTTAGCTATGAAGTATTTAATCACCAATTTTACTAGGAATAAATTATAGAAAAATGTGTCAACTAAAGTGCCTGCTATATATTAAATGTGTCAAATTCCAAAATGAGTATGAGGGCGCCACGTGCCCAAGACGGTAAGAACAGTGACTGATTAATGGTGTTTTTTCGGAGTGATTCCCCGAAATTAATCTGCAGAAAGTTACAGATCGGCTTATATACAGTTAATCCCCTGCCCCCTTTTACTTCCCATTCTAAGCATGTAATAGTTATGAAAATGACACAAGTTGATTAATTCGTACAACCACTTGTTTGCTAACTAAGTTTTATAAAAAGTAGTTTAGTCGCTTGGATATTTTTAGAATAGAAATGATGGAACCCTCATTTATTTTCAGCCGATGATTTTGAATTGCTTGAATGGACATCTGGTCAGTTAGCATTATCAAGTCTATCTCATTGTTTGAGGTTAATTATTCCAGCTTCGGAATCTACACTTATCTCTTCTCAACCTCATTTACTCCCACTCCTTAATAGAAGAATAAATATGAAAGATTGATAAAGAGAGAGAAAAACTTGTAAGAGAGCATATTAATTATATATGCCCTAGTACTTGTCAGTGATAATTCAGACTGATATGATATGAGAATCCAATTCACATGTAGCAATTTTAACAGGCTTACGCATGAAACAAGGTGACATGCCTAATTCTTTTGACTTTATGATCTAAGAACAGTCATAAACGGATCAGGATTCCCTGCATCGATAAAGTAACTGCAGTAAAGCTTCAATTAGATATGAACAAGTCATAAACGCATAGCTTCAGTTGGATATAAAGCTTCTTGCGGTGTATGGTATGGTTTTGGAATTGACCCCAGCAGTAACATGCATGCTTCCACATGTATATATCTTGTTCAGAATTCTGCACAATTTCTTGAGGACTCTCTAAAAGTTATGTCTAGAAGTTATCAACTAATAACTACTACAGCATGATCTAGAAAATCAAAAGGGTAGAAGGGTCTAAATTAAATCAAACCGCCACACAGAAGGCGGTGTAATTCAACTTTAAGATAAAGCCGAATACGATGCTTCATATCTGAACCATTCTGAGTGGTCAGCACTTAGGTATCCATTGTTAAATAATTATGTATATTCTTCTTCATTTAGATTGTTATTACAGTAGTAATCACCAATATTAAATAATTAATTTTACCTACCATGTAGGTTTTTGCCGCCAATTATATGTTGAAGCTGTCTTTATATATTCACTTCAATTCCTTCGTTGAGATGTTGCTTTCTGTTGTAGCCAATTTAGAAGAACTGAAATCACATGATAACCTAGCATGAATCTCATCTCAACGTGTAATGGCTAAGTTTTGAAGTCTACAATTGTAGGGTCTTCATTTCGCGGCAAACGATCATTATGAATTGAACATGACAATACATAAAAGTTGTTTGATTTTTTCAAGGGCTAGCTACTCTATATTGGAAGTTTCACATGCTGAACTTTACTTAATTTTGTTTATTATATCTTCTACTGTTGTTGACGAGCTCAACACAATGTGTATTCCTGTTTATTGGTTTAGAATCTTTCTTAGTTCAATTCAATCTTAGGATTCTTTTGAAATTTTTAAGACTACAAATTCAAAAGTGGGAAGAGGAAGAAGGGATGAAAAGTCTGAAAAATATTAATTGATGCCTGGTTTTTCCTTTTCAGAATCTTTGGAAAAGATATCATATGGATATATTACATGCAATTAATTATATATATGAAATAACTGGTATGTAGCTGAATGTCAATTTTCACCTACTTTTCTAATTTTACACATTCATGCTTAAGCTCAAAGAAAATTATTATTTGCGAATATAATAACTTTGCATAATTTTATTATATTAAGAGGAAGGAATTATTTTTCATCGACACGTGTCTGTGTTGGTATTTTAGAATTTTAAAAATATATTTAGAAAATATAAGAGATTTAACACAAGGGCAATCTTTTTATTTATAAAGAATAAAATTATAATGGAATATTAAATACTAATAATATTTTAATCTTAATATTTAAAATTTAAATAATATTTAAATTTATTTTACTTTTATTTAAATAATATTTTAAAACTTAAAAAATTTAAAATATTAATTTAAATAAAAAATATTAACAAATAAATAATAGATGTTACATTTTTCTTTATTATTTTTATCAAAATATTTTTTAACCAATTTAAAATTAAAAACTCGTTACTCAATAATTTTATTTTGTTACTAATATTCAATAATTTTATTTAAATATTATTTAATTATCTTATATTTTTTGTGTTTTATAGTTCAAATTATCTTATCGAATAATTTTGATGAGGATGATTTTAATCTTAACTTTTTAAATTTAAATAATAATTAAATATATATTTATAATTTTATTTAATATTTAAAATTTATTTTAAAAAATAATTTAAATAAAAAAATATTAAATAAATATTCTTAACAATTTGGATGAAGAGCCATGAAAATTTAACTTTTAAATGAATTTAGAATACCATACGCTAAATCAATTGTTTGAATATTAAATATAATTAAATTTTAAAATGATGAAAAACTATAGAATATGTTTTCAAGTAAAAATATAAACTAAAACTTAAAACAACAGAGCTTCAAATAATAGGCATAAAATTGTGGTAGTTGGATGCTTAGATAGTCTAGAATAGATAAGATTAAAAATTCTCACAAACTCAAACAAATTAATAGAGTATGCTAACTTGATATAACAATACTAGAGATGAGACATGTCTTTCTCTTGATACCATAATTAAGCACATACAATATAGTTTCGCGTTCTTGCAGGAAAACAAGACATATTTTTTCTATTTATTAAGATGTGTATAGTTTGAGTAAAAAGAAAAGATGTGTACAGTTTGACAAAAAAGAATACTATATTTTAAAAATATTTTCCATTTTTGGGTTACCAAACAGAGAAAGTAATTAAATGTGTTTACTTTTAGTTATAATTTACATTAAAAATGAAATATATTTTAGTGTAATTCTTTTTAGTATTTAAAAAATGGTGGGTGTAGTAAAAGTTTAGGGTTAGGAGGTTGTAGTAATATACTATGATTGAAATATTACAATATTATAGTCGAATGTTAAATATCTATTTCTCTATCGTTTTTTATATTTTTATTAATTAAGTTTTGATATATAACTAAAATATATTTACTAGCATTTTATTTATATATAATTTTTTCTATTTTATCTATTTATATTTAAAATAATTTTTTTATAATTTTTATAATATTTTACTAATAAATTTTTGACACGTATAGATATTATCATATTATTATTTTAAATAGTTTAATTTTTTTAATTTAAATATTTTTTTAATTAAAATTAAAAATAATTAACTTTTATTATTAAACTTTTCTGTTAGTTATGAGAATTAAAAATTAATCACTTAGAATTAAAATCTATAATTATTAATTTAAAAAATTATTTCATTTAAGATTTAAGGTGAAAAAAAATTAATTAAATAAAAATAGATTAAATAAGATGATTTTTTTTCTAAATATAAAAATTGACAAATACTAAAATATATTTATTTTATTTTTGTTTTTATCTCATTTTTATCTTATTATATTTTGATTATTTTCATTTGTATAATTTTTTAATATTTTTAACTTTTACACACATATTTTGAAAAAGAAAATGGTGTGCTATATTTGAAATACGAAACTACTTACTAAAGTACATATAAGTAAAAATATACCAGTATATACTTTTTTAATATGATTAAAGATTTTTTTATATTTAAAATATAAATACAGTAATATATACCATAAAATTAATATACGTTTTTATGGTAGATAAAATATTTTAGAATAGTTTATTTTAAAAAAAATATTTTTTTAATTTATTATTATTATTTTAAAAGTTACATAATAAAATTTACTATTGAATGATTTTATTAAATTTTTATATTAATTTGTCAGTGTTTAAGTATAATATTAAAAGATAATAAAATGATAGACAAATCATTTTGATATATCTTTTAAATTTAGAATATTTCAATAGAAAGAAAAAGAGATAATAAGATAAAATTTTGAAACAGAAAATTGATTGATGAAAAAAAAATATGTAATTTCTATTTCATGTTAGAAAAATATTTTAATCACTTAACCTAAAATCAATTGAAATTAGATGAATTGTGTAACAGTTTATAAACTCTATTTAAGTTATATTCTTTTTTAAAATGAGATTTTTATTTTATTTTATAAATATTATTTACCATTTATGAATAGAAAGAGTTTATTTAGTTTTAAGAATCAATTTTTATTTGTTATTATATGATGAGAAAAGTTTCACTCTCATTTTCTTTCTTTCTATTTTTAGTATTGTGATGTTAAGAAAATAAATGTCAATTTTCATAAAGTGCATATATTTTCCCTTTTATTTATTTTTCCAAAGGTTTATAAATTGGAGAAAATGGAGAAGTTGCATTCCCTTCTTTGAGATGTGATATATATGTCCAATCAAATCCCTTATATAGTTATTATAAAAAAATAGTTATCTGTATCGATCAGGGATAAGTACATATAAGTTGATCCGGCTTTAAAAGACCAAATTAGTTTCTTTGCCCTAGATTTACATCAATATACTTTTGTTACCTTTTTATTACTCGTCATAATTATTTGTTGAAAATCTTACAACAACTAAAAATAAAATTATATTAGACTTAATATTAAAGTATATAAATGAATGTATACTTTTAAGTTGAACTATACTTATATTTCACTTCTTAATTTAATATAATATAAAAATTATATAAATCTATTTTAACAAAATTGTTAGTTTAGCAGATTAGTTAGTATCGAATTATTATTGGACTATCTACATATATATAGTTCATGTTTTAGATATTGAATCCTCAACTTGAATAGAGTTATCGAATTGCTATTCCGAAAAAAAAATTTGAAGGTGCAAGGTGAATATGTGGGGTGCAAAAAGTAAAACTTCATAATATGTGACGTACCCACTCAAACAATTGGGCCTATACAAGGACGGAACGATCTAATCATGGCATTCAAATTTAGGATTTGAATTTGTAGTGCTGATAACAAGGAATACGTTGTTTAAACTTAATTGAATATTTGGATTTACAATGTAAAAAATATAAACAACATAAATTAGATAAGAAACAACATAAATTAGATAAGATGACTACAAATTTCATATTATTCAAATTTTGAAGTAATTACTCATTTTAATTAATAGCAAATCAGTTATTTTATATGAGTTGATTATTTTGTGAGCAATATTGAGTACTCCATCGTTGCTGGCTAATATGCAAGCGTAATATGCAAGAGTTTTCAGTAATACTCGTCCGAGACACTCTCTCTCCTAAAGTAAGAAAATTATATAAATAATCTCTAAATATTAGAAATCATAACAAGTACTCGTTATCTTGATAGATATTCAATATTTGAAGAATTACTTATATAATTTTATTACTTTAAGATTACATTTTTATTCCATTTTCCACTACCACAACCATCATACCTTTCGGGATTCGCTCTATCTTTGCATTGTACTTCAGAATGGTTTTGAAAAAAGTGAATCATATCCTGGCATCATATTTTGGATCTTACTTTCTCAATAAGCTCTCTTCGGAGAATTTTTCCTGATGCTGTCTTAGGAACAGCATTGATGAATGACACTCTTCGTAATCTTTTGAAAGGTGCTACCTGCAAACAAATACAAAACAAGGGTCAATAAAAACGGGTATATACAGAACTAATGCTGCATTAAGGAATAAAAGTGATGACTGATGATCCAGTATTACTAACGGGAACAGATGGGATGTGATTTATGAGACGTTAATAGGCCCCTCTTGTTTGTGTAGCCTTCAATTGGCCATAAAAGCATCCATACAAATACAGAACCAAAGAGAGAGCGGCAAATCACTTTAAAAATATATATTTTTTTTAATCACTCAACTTTATTTTAGAACCCGATTTGGTTTGTTTGCACTGTGGCTTCACAAGGCAAAGATCATATAATTTCATGAATGCAAGTCAGAGACCAAGCTTGTTTATTTTTCTAACCTGATTAGAAATAAACTTTTGAACATCTTCCTCAGTCAGTGAACTATTGGGTGAGCGAACGACATAGGCAACTGGAACCTCTCCAGCTTCAGCATCAGGATATCTTCAGAATGGATTAATAAAAATGAGTCAATTATGAATTCCAATTACAGATAACATGAGTTATATTTCTTCTGTACACACAATAATTAATAAAAATCGTGCATGTGAAACTTACGGGATGACAACAGCATCAAGTATTTCAGGGTGAGAAACAAGAAGACCTTCAAGTTCTGCTGGTGCAACCTAGTTAGAACGATGACGCAAATATTAAATAGTTCAGATGGGTGAAAATCTTACCATAAAAACGCCAAGAATAACCCAGAAGGATTACAAACACAAATAATTACCCACGCAGAGCTGCAAACACATTATGCACAGAAGCTACAAAATTTGACTTACTAATACAATTTGGGGTTTAACATATGTTTATGCACCAAATTGCCATAGTACCTTATTATGTTTCTATTACTCCTGTAAATGGGGAATTTGATTGAGATCTGGGACATGTGACCACGCATGCATTTATGACATGCTAGAAAAATTGTAAATTCACCATTGACACGAGATTTGGATTACATACCTGAAAGCCTTTATACTTTATCAGTTCTTTGATACGGTCAACAACAAAAAGTTGCCCATCCTCGTCAAAATATCCAAGATCTCCTGTATGTACCCACCCTTTTTTATCTATAGTCAATCTTGTGGCTTGGGGATTGTTGTGATAACCTGAAAACTTAAGCAATAGCTTTATTAAATTACTTCTAGGAAGTTCCTATGGAATACAATTTACTGCCAAACTGCATACGAAGTAAACTAAGGACCCTAAACATATTTTTAGGAGAAGAACATGGAAGCAAAATAAAAGTGAAGGAAGCAACCAGAGCACTAAACGTGACTACTTTCCTATACTCTGTGCTCAACTGATTTTACCAATACAATTCCTAACTTTTCACTCGATAAGGAACAGTTTCCGGCAACAGTCCATGAAACAATTCAAACTTGGAATTGAACACAAATCTGTCGTCATCAATAGAATTAATGATATATCATCTGGCATAAAGCATTTTGACCATCCATACTGATAAACGCTGGGTGAAACAGAGAGTCTAAAGTACAATACCAATCACAAAGTCAGATAAAAGTCTAAGACTCGTACCAATTGCTATGGCAGAGAAAGTAATAAATATATTTGTAAAATATTGATTAGAAAGATTATAGCAGGACATTGGCCAATGATGCATCTTCCAGTAACCGCAAATCCCTTTTTGCTATACATCAACCAGCCTAACAAGAACACTATAGCATTATGGTAGTCTTTTGGCAAACAACTTGGCGTACAATATAGAATCCAGACCATGTGTTTTTTTCTTTTATCATACAGGACTAACATGTTTAAGGTCATGATCTAATCTGTCCTGCTTCCGAATTTAAAACACAAGACAACATTAGGCATCACCAAGCTTGAAACAAATTAGTGTTTTCTAGACAAGAAAGAGCCAGAGAAATCTATAATCTATATGCACAGCGACTAAAACTAGTCGAGCAGAATCAGCTTAAAACGGAATAGGCAGATTCAAGCACAGTATTGAACCAGATGTACTTAACCTGTTAACCTAAAACTCTCCCTGCAGATAAGACAGCACAAAATACATCTGTTTTTCCAATCACTTTCTACTACAGGCCGTGTCAACTATACAATACAATAGTAAACCCCACATTGCAGGGAGTGTACCTTGCATCATATTAGGACCCCGTACCCATATCTCTCCCAACTGTCCAGGAGGGAGAGGCTTCAGCGTATCCACGCTAACTATTTGAGCTTCCACTCCCGAAACAAGCATTCCCGCAGAGCCACTATGCCGAATCCCCATCCTTGTATTTTCCACAGAAACAATCCCACATGTTTCAGTCATACCATATCCCTGAAACCACAGCAACAATAACAACCAACAAAAAATTCATACTTCAACTTCAAATAATTTTAATCCCACTTTAAATAAATTTATTTTCTTCCTAAGCACTCATAAAAAGAAATAAATCAAACTTCTCTCATTATTCATAAGCTAAAACCAACGCATGTATTTGATTTGTGCAGAAATTTAATTGTTTAACTTCTCTAAAAGAGTGCAAAAAGTTATTTAGAACCAAAATTCTCTTGGTTCATAAGTACAATCCAAATCAAAACCTCACTGGCTACAAACATTGTCTTCTACCTGAGAAACAGTGGCACGAGGGAAACGTTTAGCACACTCCTCCATCAACTCTTTCCCAAGAGGAGCAGCACCAGAACCAATATGCTTCAGCGAGGAAAGATCATACTTATCGACCAAACCATGTTTGGCCAAAGCAAGAATAATCGGAGGCACAACCCACAAGTGAGTCACCCTGTACTTCTCAATCGTCTTCAAAACCAGTTCAAACTCAAACTTCTTCAGAGACACCACAGCACTGCCCCTCTGAAGCTGGGCGTACGAAATCACCGTCAAACCAAACACATGAAACATCGGCAGAACGCAGAGGAACACGCTATGCATCTCCCCGGCCAAATCATCGTCCAATCCCATCATCAACGACGCCGCCACGAAGTTCCCGTGCGTGAGAACCACGCCCTTGCTCAGTCCCGTGGTCCCGGAGGAGTACAGCAGCGCCGCCGTGTCACTCTGCTTGACGTCAACCTTCGGAAACTCGGTCGGCGACCCTGCGAGTTGGACGAGCGCGTCAAAGCTAGTCGCGTGGGAGGGGGCATGGGAGTGTAGGAACACCGCGGGAAGGTTGAGGTGTTGGAGCTTGTCCCACAGTTCGGGGACAGTGACGACAAGTTTGGGATTGGAGTCTTTGGCCTGTTTGGCGACCTCGGCGGCGGTGTAGGCGGGATTGACGGTAGTGACGGCGGCGCCGAGGGAAGTGACGGCGAGGAAGCAGACGATGTAGCGGATATCGTTGGGGGCGAGGAAGAGAACGACGTCGTTTTTGGCGACGCCGAGACGGAGGAGGCCGTGCGAGACTTTAACGGTGAGGGACTTCAACTGCGCAAATGAAAGGGTTTGGGAAGAATCGGCATCGATAAGGGCGTGTTTGGAGGGAAACGGTGCGACTCTGTTGAAGAGGTGGGAAACGAGTGAGAGGTTGGGTTGTTTGGGGAAAACGATTGAAGGTCTGAGAGATCTGAAAATTCCGTCGGAGCCATATCCGGATCTCTGCATAGTAATCGGAATAAAACTCCGATATTATAACTGAAACAATGATAATTAACTCTTTTTTATTCTCCAAACACTCACGACGGCACAACGTTGTGGCAGACCAAGTCACCTAAATGCTTTTCACCAAGGAACAACATTCTCTCCTAAAAATTATATGACGTCTTAACTACTAATTGACCTTAACATTGTCATATAAAAATTAAGAATAAATGGTTAAATTTGCATTTTAAACTCAGTTAGTCATAAGTGGAGATTATTTATGGTCGTGCTGGCGTTATCAATCATGTTCAGATCAGATGGATAAAAACAAAAGCAGTTGACTTACTAATTAATCAATTAAGCGCTGATTTTCCAATTAATTTGCATGTAATAGTGTTGTAATCTATTTTTTTTTATTTTAGAATAGTTCATGCCAAATCGTTGATAGGTAAATGCTGTATTGAATATTGACTGATTTTCATTTTCGATTTTTTAGCAAGTTCATTTATTATTGAATGTTCCAAAACTATAATTGGAAACGAATATCTCAGAAAATATCATGTTGGGTGATTGATGGAATGTCCAGAAGTGACAAAAATATAGGACCTTTGTTTCTATTTTACATTCTCTTCATTTAATAATACTTCATAAACTTTTTTGTTTCGGTATATCATAATTTCCAAACATTTTAGTCAAATCTAGTAACCAAATCTCAAATTATCACTTCCTTTTTTTCCCATCACCAATAATAGATAATATATTCCCGTGAATATTTGCTAAACTGTCACATTGAGTACTATAAAAAAATAAAAAATTATTATAAAAGTAAATAGTAGATTTAAATTGTTTTACCATAAATCTTAGTATATAAAAAATATCTTAAATCTTGGGTATATAAAGACTCAGATAGTTACATGTTAAAATGAGATTTTGAATTTTTTTCAAAAAAAATTGACAAAAGTATTTATAGTTTTTTGTAAAAACAAATTATATGAGAAAGTTTGTAATATTTTAGTTGTATAAAAAGATTGTTAAAAATATTATACAAATTATAGTGTTTTAAGAAAAATTGTATTAGTAGATTTATAGTTTTTGTTAAAAAAAATTATATATTAAATAATAAAATAATTTTATTAAGTATTCATGAATATAGATTTTATGTCAGAAAAATTTACAATTTTAAGGTATCAGAAAAATTATATATTAAATAATAAAATATTTTGAAAATGCTAAAATGGATTTTAAAAATACTCATAATGTGTATATTTAATCTTAATTATAATGTGATGATATATATTAATTAACATTTTTATATAACTTTATCCTGTTAAGAATAAAACTTCACTACATATTTACATTATCTTAATCTTGTTTTTGCGTTAAGGACTTAATGTATGCACCTAAACCGTACTAACATAAAAATGTCTGTATACTTATTGGAGTACCCATTTTAAAATGTTCATGTGTAGTCAGTGTTCATGGTTTTTACAGAACGAGCATGAATTTTTTGTATTTAGGATTTGGGCTTGTTGGCTAATGGGCTTAGAAACCTTTAGACCGAAATCCATACGTTACTTAAAGGCCCAAAATATCACCCTTAGCATAATTTTTGGAAAAACACTGTAACTGTTGTCAAAAAAAGGGGAAAAAAGAGGATCCAGGCTCAAAATAACAGTTAAAAGGTGTGACATAAATTAAAAATTCGTTTTGGAGGCTTAAGAGGAATTCTGAAAGGGAACGGTGACACCACTTTTAACCAAAAATCAACATGTGATCATTATTATTATATCATAAAAGTTATTTAGTGCATTGATGAAAAAGAAAAAAATTATATATATATATAGGATGTTATAATTATCTTATCTTACTTTCGAGAGTTGTTTAAAAAATAATCATTTTATTTTAATACTTACGTATGTGCTTTAAATTTTATGAATTGAGACAAGTTCTTCTTTATGAAAATTATAATGTATCCAAAATTATGGAAGATTGATCAATGTTGTAAATATACAAATGATAAAAGTTGTGTTTTTTTATTAAATGATTTAGTATTTAAAATAGAATTTTCAAATTCAAGGTATATGATTTTTTATTAGATCTTTTGTTAATTGATCGTTAATTAAGTATACAAGTTTTTTTATATCCTTTTCAATCAAAAATATCAAATTTTGTGGATTTTTTTATATATTATTTAATTTATCCATTTTTACACATTATAGATTCTAGTTCACACTTTAACTTTAACATTTTTTTTAAATGGTGAGTTTCATCCATTTCAAAGGAAAATATGTTTAAATTATGATTATTTTGATGATGCAACAAACTTAAGATCATTATGGGTATTTATTGATTAAATAACTTGACGAGTTAATAAAACTCAAATAAATTGGATTAAATTTTCCGTATGACTTATTCAAACACAATATCCTGCAACTTAGGTAACGAGTTTTGTATATTAAACCTAATATCAATCCCATCAAATTTTTAAACAATATTAATTATAACATGACTATTATTCTATTAACTATATATTTTTGAATTATTGATTTTTTTAAATACTAAATAGTATAGTGTATTTAAAAAATATTCTAAAAATTCAAAAGAATATTTTGAAATTATAATTTTTAGTAAAAAAACGAGTAATTTATAAAAAGATTTAATATTATATTATGATTACATTTTTTTTTAGAATTTATGTCCACATATATACCTCTTTAATATATATTATTTTAGTTAAGAGATGTGGTGACTTCTAAGTTAAAGCTCTTGACTGTTTTAAAATTGATTTAATTAGTTTTAAAGTCTCATTTCTATTTGTAATTCTTGATTTAATTATTTTTATTTTTATTATATTTTTATTTATTTTCTTTAAACTAATAAAATCTTATTAAATTAGTGAAATTTAGATTTATTTATTAATTTATATTTTATGTTCTAATTATATTTATAATTATTAGATATTTTTATAATTATATGAATTAGATATCTAAGTATCTAAACTTTTCTAAAATACAAAATATCTGACTTTTTTCTAATTATGCAAATTAAATTATTGATTTTATCGAATACGTTATCAAATGTTTCCATTTTTTCAGACCTATCATTATATAGTCCTAGGAACAAATGTGACTAACGTATAAATGGGATAAATTGTATTAGTATAGACGTATATTTATGATTATGTGAGAGTTAGTTACCCATTGAGGTGTGGTAGTTCATCATTCTTAAAAAATTAAAACCATGTTAAACATTTTGTTTGGTCCACAAAACACATGGTATTAAATAGGATCTTGAGAATTTATTTTGATTATATTAACTCCCAGTCAAGGCTTGGATTTAAGAAGAAGGAGAAAAGAAAAGAGTCAAAGGTATTGAGAGGTGCAGCAATGTAACCAGTCCCAAGAAAAATGATTATGAGATGAAAGGTGACAACTTGAAAATCAAAAGGAACCTTTTGTTCTCAGTGCACTGCACTTCAGAATCAAAGTCAATCCAACACCAGCTTCACCTCTCAAAACCAATATTTTTATTTCTGCACTATATATATATATATATATATATATATATTCATGCAAATCACATATTAGTCAATGTTAATCAATACTGCAGCACTAACTAAGAAATTAACAGCAAATTTTTACTCTAATACATTTTGACTGTGATTAATATACATTAAGTTTCTCTTTTCTTTGGTATAACTGAGCAAGCTTACTAATGTGGTCTAACTTGTTCGAATAAAAAGATTAATGAGCCAAATTACTAGGGCTAACTTTTTCACCTTTGCGTGTAAACACAGTCAACTTTTTTTTGAATCAAAGTACTTTTACATTAGTCAATCAATTTAATATATGTGAACAATTTTCACGAACAAAGAAATAGTCTAATGAGTAGAATAATCACAAGATGATGACTATTCCATGAGTCGCAGAATGGTCAAAATCATAGACAGAATAGTCCACCAGCTGGATAGTTATGACCTAATAAAATTATAATCACCAATTATCACAGATTCTTATAAGATATCGATGACTTTAGAAAAAAGAAGAAGAAGAAGAAGAAGAAGAAACTGAGTAAATAAATAATATTTATAATTTTCTTAACATTCCTAACTATAGGCTCTATCCGTTGAAAAATTGTTGCTTTTTTTAATATTCAAAATGAAATAAGTTAATCTGAACAAATCTCACATAATTTTACCTTCTTAAAAAAGGTTTAGATTTTGGATTTCTGTTTCATTTCAGCATAAATGTGGTGTTAGATTTAAGATTATTAAGAATTGATATTAGGGTATTATCTATGAAGATAATTATTATAGTCTCCCTCTGATGTTGTTAACATTGGAGACATTACTATTAAGGGATGTCAGATGAAATAATAAAATTAATTTTGTATAATGACAATGCAAACAAAGGAAAGAGAATTAAAAATGTTATTGTATGATTCTCTGACTTTCATTGAAGAAAAATTTGTCTTTATGAAATGCTTCTAATTAGGATTAGTTGATTTAAAAATGCAAAAGATAAAAAGTTTGTAGAAGTATATTTAAAATATTAATATTGTATTGGCTGGTATGAAAGTGGGTAGAAATTTATGTCATGCCCACTTATACAATTTTTCAAATCGTTGGAGTGTTTGTAAAAAAACACACCTTTTGACTACTAGAAAAAATAAACATTTTTCCTATCATGATATCAAAAGAAACAAAATATTTGGCCAATAATGTGTACATACATAATTTAAAATATTGAAAATTAATATATATATATATATATATATATGTATATATACGTGTGTGTAACTGAGATTATGTTTAATAATTTATGTTATTCTTACACAACTTGAATTCTCACTCTTTCATACAAAACGATATAATTGCTCCACCATATGCATCATACTCTTTCTTTTCTGGCCATCATTGCTTTTTTTATTAGTTTAAGATAATGAAGATTTGTCGTAAACTAACTTCTATTTTGACTTCTGACCTAGCTACTATACAAAAGATTCTTCATCAGTGTGCTTAAACAAATCCCACGTTAGTATCAAAATCAATCATAGTGATACAATAACCCAATAATACAGAAAAATAATTGCATGATAAAGGGACAATCTCATGACACAATATGAAATATCAATTTTCACATAATCATTAGAGCTAACATAATAAGACTAGCTGCATATATATACATATATATATGTATATGGGCTAATTTACTTTCAAGTTCAAAAGGTTCATAATCAAAATAATGCATGAAAACAGACCCTGAATCAGTTCCTTAATTTTTTTAAAGTTAAGGCTTTGTTAAGATATGAATTTAGAGTTTTATAGGAATTCAAATAAAAATTAAGAGATTAAAACAAGTAATTTATTGAGTATTTATTTAAATACTCATTAGTAAAAAGTACTATAATAAATAATATTTGGACAAAATAATTTTTGAATCTAAAAGCCTTGTTTTCTGGAATTGATAACATTGATGTCTGATTGGGGGATTGCACTTGCATCGAGAGAATACTTACAAAAATCTAACATCATCGTCATCAAATCATCACTTCACTTCCTAGAGGATATACACAAAATATAAAGAAGCTTTTACCATGTACTGTCAAGATAAGAATTATCTCATTTCATTAAAGAACACAGAACTCCACAACACAGCCTCAAAGTCTTTTCTGAATCTTCCCCACTCCCATGCCTCTCACCGATCATATCTCTCTGATTTCACTTCCAGTAGTCAGTCATGCATCAGTAGCACTCAGTTCAGTAGTTGTAGTACACTCCCTTCTCCTCCGTCTTGTTTTCATCAATACTAAAATACCCATTATTACTATTATTACTGCTACTGTTACTACTAATCAGTTGTTTAATAGCCTCAAGATCGTAATCCAATGCTGTTTGTTGCATTTGGAAGAAGCACCCATTTGGCTTCTCTGTCCATTGCTTCACATACTCTTCACCTCCATCATGATTAATGTTGCCTTGACTAAGCACGAATTTGTTCATGTGCTGATCTCCAAACATTAAATTCTGAAACCCCATTTCTTCTTGTTTTATCTCTCTTCCAAGGCTGACCTGGCTGCAGCTTCCGTCAGAGGAACTGCAACTTGTTTCACTTCCGAACACAAGCATGGAACTGTCTGTGGTGGGGTAATACTGCATGGGACTAGCACTCACCAAAGGCTCTCGGTTTTGATAAAAAGGGAGAGAGGGGTTTGTGCTTGTGTAATTACTTGAAGGAACAGAACTTGGTTGAAGGCATGGGAAAGTTGAGGTTGGTGCTGGGATGTAATAATGAGAGTTGTTGCAGTAGTCCCTATAGATTGAAGAGGATAGAGATGGTTGAGAAGAAGATGATAATGGAGGGTTTAGGGTGGAAGAGTGTTGATAGGGTGGTATTCTTTGGTGAGATGCAGGAAGCAACCCCATGAGTTTCCTCTTAAGCTTGGTGTTCCAATAGTTCTTGATATCATTGTCAGTCCTGCCTGGTAACTGAGCAGCTATAATTGACCACCTAAAATATCATAAAAAAAATGACCAAAAATGGTTATATATCAATGTCTTCACTATTACCCAATATCTTTGTGAGTGCATGCTGTGGCTAGATCTAAACTTGGCATCCAAGTTAAAAACCAGCTTCCCAAATGTAGACAGCTTCTAGATAACTGCATAGTCTTCTCATCAAATTGTCAAATCCCTTCTTGTTGTGTTTCTTTTTCTCTTTTTCTTTTCCTTTTACCTCTTTTAAATAGACATGGACAGACTTCATGGACATTTCACAAGAGCATGTATTTTAATTTGTGATTGAAGTAAAAATGAAAAAAAAAAGAATGTCCATCTCAATATTCTGGATCTGGAGAATAATTAATTTTAGAATTTGCTAAGTACAGTTAGTGGGTCTAGCTATGCATAGTGCATAAAAATGGGTAGAAATAAGTGGTACCTGCTTCCAATATTAGCATAAAGGCTGCAGATTATTCTGTCTTCCTCGTCGGAGAATTCCCCGTGCTTAATGTTGGGCCTAAGATAGTTAAGCCATCTCAATCTGCAACTTTTTCCGCATCTCCTTAGACCTATAATCGTCTATCAGAGTCAGAGCATTGTAGACATACAAAGAAAGAATACATGCATATGAAAGGAAGTCTAGGTTTAAAGTCTAACACTATGTTTCTTACCAGCTTTCTGAGGAAGAGCAATCCAATTCCCTCCAGTTCCGTGCTTCTCTATGTACTCCTTCAGCTTTGAGTCTTCTTCTGGTGACCACGGTCCTCTCTTCACATTTGCCTTGTCACAGCAAGGAGCCCTTCCCATATCTTCTCTACTTCTCTGCAACAATTCTGCAAAACCTCTCTCACGATCCGAATTCCAAACCCTCACTTTGTAATGAAACTTTGGTGGGGACTGCTTTGCCTTATAACAAGAGACCTAGCTTTTGAACAGTTAAAATATTGCTATTTTATTATCTCAGTAAGAAACAAAACTGAAATGAAAAGCATGGATAGGACGTTTATGCACGAAATAATTTAATTTTATTAACATTATTCTAATGTGGACTCATTCTCAGGGGAGAACTTTCTAACCTTCAACCTTGGCGCCCCAGCGAGGCCATCGTTAGCACGACTAATTGATATATACAATTTCTTCGTTTTTAATTTCTTCTATAATTAATATTTAATCACAGACAAAAGCATCCAAAGTTTGTCATACAGAAAGAAACATAACCCAACAGGCTCATTGTAGTGATGGTTACAGCTACCAGATTTGTGATCTATCCAAACGCAAGGACCAAAATGGGGAATTAATTGGCCAAATTTTCTTCGTCTTAGTGCGGTGGCTCAATATTTAATCATTTTTCTTAATTAAAGCATTGACACTCTTGCAAAAGTAAAACATTACGAGAGTAAAAGACAGAAAGAAAAAATTGAAAAGGTGGACGCAATATATTATTAAAATACCTGTAGTATGATTTAATTAAATCCACATCTAACTGGCGGACATGTGTGACAAAGGCGCACCTGAATTTATATATATTCAAGATATTAATGGACTTAATTTTATGGTAGGATTATTTAACTTGTCAGAAAATCATTGTATAGCAGTAGGTGTATCTTTTGGAACTGCACACGACCACCTCCTGAACCTTTACAACTAAAGAACCAGAAAATGAAATATAGCTGGATATGAATTTGTAGATGCTAAATTACATAACTTTGTGATCCATAAAGAGTGTTGTCTCTTTATACACTCTTTCTTCTAGCAAACAAACATCGGTGTTCAGTCAATTACATGCACGTTAGCTGTTGAGGAAACTAGCTAGCATATGTCATGTCTAGTCTTCGAAACAATGAAATATATATAATTCTTTTAGATTCATAATTCTCATTTGATTAGTTTTTCCTTATTTTTATATCAATAACTTTATTAGAAAAATATGCTAAAAGAGTTTCACATGTACTATGCAAAATTATCTGGCTATAATGGTGAGTGATCTAATGATGTGTAGCACTGATACATGATAGTTGTTCTACCGGCAGCACAGTGAAAAATATATAGGCAAAACAATTATCATAGATCTGTTGTTACGTACACTTAGAATAACATTCCTATAATAGGGAGTCTTGTGTTGCTTGACGACATATAAAAATACAGAAGAGACCTAGGTCTCTCAGCAAAGCCCCTATCCGATTTGGTAGATTATACATGATGATATTCCTATATAGTTTATAGTATATAGAATAGTACTCTTCCTTCTTTTCCTTTTATTTATTACTTCTTCTATATCGTAGATAAACATCCCTATACTTTGTACTCTCTCTATATAAAGGGTGGAAGAAATATCTCTACATAAAGGGTGGAAGAAAGCTGTTCAATTCGGCTCTACTTTATGACATCAATTATGAGTTTAAGGGTAACGATTAGTTTTAGTTTTCATCTTATATTTTGAAAATAATTTAAACAAGTTCGCCAATTATGCAGCTGCATACTTTGATTTATTTAATGAACTCAGTTGTGTCATTGCTAACATATGCATGCCTCTGCTGCCAGCTAACTATACTGTATGCGGTTCTCATCATCTCCTTATGGTAATTTTATATGGTATTAGCAGCATTAAATAGATTATTCTCGTGTTTAAGTACATATTCAATCTGGTTCCATAGATAATAAATAATGACAAAGATTCTGTACATCTCTTCTTTTACAACTTGTTTTTTTTATCTACTGCTCTTTTTCTTTTTCTTCATATATCATCACTGCTTGTCATATTTTTCCCTCCCTTGTGTTTTAGCGCTGTACAGCCATCAATGTTCTAGTTCGGGTAGCATTTGTCTCATTAATTCAATGAAATTTCATATTCAAATCTTATTGACAAAAAAATGTGATTAAAAAAAAATCACTGCTGAATATTCAAAACAAATGTCATGATAGTCCAAAAAAATGTTACTGTAACACACATACATATTTCTTGTGACAAGATAGGATAGTTAATCTGATGAAAGTGCAATTAAAATTCAGATAAATTTACCTTTTAAAATGAGACTCAAACTAATAAAAATCTTCCCAAATTTTTTTATTGCTAGATTTGAATTAGGTCTAATAAAGTTAAAGGATATATACTATGTAATCTCAAAATCTAAAATTCAAGTTTCATCTGATAAATATTCACACTGACCTATTTATACGAGAGGAGATCTACCCATTTCAAAGTAGTAATGCTAAATTCACTTTGTTTTATGATTTTTATTTAAATTTAATTTAAGTAATTCGGTTGTTAAGAATTCTCCAACATTTATATGATGATGAACTTTAACTATAATTTAAAACTAAAATTTATTCTAATTATAATATATTTTAAAGTATAAATTATTTATTTATTTATTTATTTTATAAGTGACATCTAAAACTTATAGTTTCATCTCAAATTTATCATATCTAAAAATATCATCAAATAATATCCCATATATAATCAAATTTGTTAAAGTCGTGTTAAATAATACACTGAGTGTTTAAGGCTTATTTTTTAAACACGTATGATTGATGTCTTTTAGTTCTTCATCTGTTGTGACATTACTTGGTGACAAATAACACAATCATAAACCTTCGAACTTCACACAGTTAATAATCACATAGTTCTTAACGATGATCAAATTCACCGTTTTTTAAGTTTTTTTTGCTATAGTAATTAAATTTATCACATTGAGAAAACAATATTTCAATCATTAACTATTGCCTTAAAGTAATGTTGATAGCAGTTTGTTTCTTCATGGCTTTACGTTGTCCCTTGTTTTAAATTGTTTTGGTTGAATGAATTGATGAATGTAGACAACAGAAGTCATGGTGGAAAAGAAGAACTATATATAGTGGCATATGATATAAAGTAAGGTTTATAATTTATTATGATTAAAGGAAGCTAATCTTCGTCGGTAGGCAGGGATCTAGGAAGATACGTTGGCTTTAGTTTATAGTCCACGCTTTTTGTAATTTGCTGGCTATATATAATACCTGCATCTTTGTTATCACTTTCTGGGTGGATATATATACCACTGTACATAGTGCTCAAAACAGTAACACTAATCTTTGACCATTATCTCCATATATGAAAGAAACGTTTCACCATCTAAATATAATCATCCCCACCAAGATATAAATAAAAAATCGAAAGTCACTCCATGCTCTTTTTCTTTTCCCTTTTATTTAACTATTTAAATATTTCTGCAATTTGATCCCGCTTTTTAATGAAAATGTTAGAAAAGATATGTGCATGATAATGGACTTATTCAGGAAAACTTATGTATAGCTATGTCTATGAGATTTAGGGGCTATATGTATATGAATCCGACTAAATCTCTTGCTTGTGTACTCAAAATATTTCAGTAGCCCTGTGATATAATGTGATGGTGATGCTGTATAAAGTTGTGACAAGCAGTAGTTCAAAAGCAGCAGCATCAATCTGGTGGCAGGATATGAGACAGGGTAGATTGTATATAGAATAATATTAGTTCTCCTTGAATAAGGTAGCATCGGAACGTTGAATGCATAAGATGATGTGACCAGAGACCTATGTAGTCAAATTACAAAGTTACTAATCGTACTTGTATTTCAAATAACTCAATTTTTTAGATTTTCATCAAATGAATGAAAGATTTACTTTTAAGCAACTGATATATAGATGCGTGCTTAATCATTGGATTAGTAGTATCATAAATAACCTGCATAATTAAACATTACAACGTCAAAAGTTAAACATATTTTCTGTATTCTAAGCCAATTGTGCCACATATATTTCATTCCTTTTTTAATTTAGACATGCAAATGCGAGTGGTTAATTTGCTTCAACAACTCAGTAATGAGATAAACTTCTTTGTGCAATATTCCAGACTGAAGCTGTGCATGAGTACAACTATAGAGTAGTAGGTTATTGCTCCGACATACTCTAATAAAATTTAATCTTGTCAGAGAACCTTCGTGTCGCTAAAGCCATTAAGATCTACCCTATCCTAGATTGAGGTTGATATCTTCAATCTTTACCTCGGTTTAAAAAGTCTTGTGTCAACAAATATTATGGAAATTCTTTAATCACATTCAGAAGTATTTCTGCTCATAATATTTTGCTGTTCTTTATCATATCAAACGGAATATACCAGAGTGTTAATCTTGAATTAATGTAGTAATAGACATATCTTACAGATCCTTATATTTTATGTCAATTGCGATTGTCCACGAACACCAATTCATTATAGATCGAAATTATCACAGATTTCAGGATTAACTATTCCCATCTGTAAATATTAAGATTTTAGTTTTTACACAGGCATTTTTGGTTTTCCTTTTACGTATTATTTCCATGACAGAATTTCTATTGAACGAGATCCCTCAACATGTCACCACCTTATATACTGCTCTTTATTCTTATCAGATATTGATTCTGATCAAATTATTTGCTGAATAACACAACACAATCTACTAAAAACTGTACAGTAATGTTAAAATTAGTTAGATTATCTATCATTTATTATTTATAATTAAATGATGTTTTGTTTTAATTGCTTTTCTAGTTATTTATTGATTTATATACAGTTTTCTTTTATTTTTGTTTTATTGTTGTCCGAATTTAACAATAGACATTATTTTTTGGAAAACGTTAAACGAGTAAAGAATTAGTGACTAAAATATATAGATTTTCAGGAAGAATTTTAATATGTAATAAGAACTTATATTTGAGAAAAAAAATTATGAAAAATGTAAGTTTGAAGTTGAAATTCAAACATTAAGTGGAGTTAATCATGATGAAGAAGAAAGATTCATAAATTTATTATTTTAAATTTTTTTATTGAAAATGATAGGCATAAATATTTATCAATAAATAAAAATTGAAGTTTTAAAGATTATTTTCTACTTATATAATAAAAAATTTATAAACAAAACTGAAATGACTATAAATTTTGAACTTCTACATCAATAATATATAATATACTAACATATATCAACGTGTTGCCTTAACATGATTATTTATTAATATATCATTTTTTAAGTTTAAATTCACATTATTAATAGTTTATTTTTGCGTTTGAGAAAGACTAATTAAATTTTAAATCATTACTAAATGATATTTTTTGTACTAATCATTGTTTTTCTTGCAGATAGTGTATTGCACACACGAGCGTGGAACCTAGAGAAATCCTGATTTAAAGCAGGTAAATAATTGAATATCGATCAAATTAATAGTGCTAATAATAGAACCAATTCAAAAAATAATAAAAAATTAGTCAGAAAATCAATAAAAGTAATTTTGAAATTTTGAAACTCACTCAGATTATATCGAAGTAGAATCAATTATTCAAATGTTGTTGTATTATTTTATGTATGTGAAAAAAAAATTAATATGTCTAATTTTAAATCTATAAATATGTGGTTGAAAATAATAATATATTTTAATATTTAAATTAACTGAAAAAATATTTTAATATTTATTTTGTTAGTGTGAAGATTATATTATTAGTTATAGAAAAAAATATGAAAATAAAATAAAATATTATTAAAAAATAATATAGAAGAACTAATTTTAATAATTATATTTTAAATTTTATGTAAGGATATGTATACTGGATATTTGTTTTGTTAAGTATGAGAGGTGAAAAAATTACGAATCTAATATTTATATCATAGTATATAAATATAGTATATATATTAATAAAAATTTATAGAATAAAATAATAAATTTGTGACTTGGTTTGAATTTTTTTATTCAAATTAAATTAAACTAATTTTTATGTTAAATTAAAATATATTTTTAACTAAAGATCCATCCAAACTGTATCGTAAATATAGATAAAAATATTAGTATGCATATTCATATATTTAAAAGAAATGAAGGTGATTATTTTGTTCATAATAGGATGTTAGTAGCTCAAAGCTATTTGTGAAAAGGTCTTTGGTGTTAATTTTTTTCCCATTTCCAAATTGATAAGACAATGGGTCATCATGGGTATGAATTCACAAAAATTAAATTGAATTGTTTGAATAATAAAATGGACTGCTGTCATGTAGTGTATAAATAATTGTCATTGACTCTCAAATAGCATATGCTTCACCTTTTCTCAACGGTTGCCAAACTAAGCTGGAAAAAGGATTTACAGCCTGTGATCGCCCATGCATTATTGCAGTAATAGTAATTAGTATAATATTTTAGATTTATATATGACACTTCAATCAAAATTTGTATTTACTTAGTCCAAGTTAAATTGATATTACAAGTCTTAACTACCAAAAATCTTATAATTAATGATGAAAATTCGCTTTTAACTTTTATTGCTTCAATAAATTTTGTGTATTACTCTTATAATTCTATTGTCTATTTTTTTAGATGTCAAGAGTTTTTCAGAAACTCTCAACTTTCTTATCCTAAATCAAGGTTTTGACGAATTAAAATTTTGTACAACTAAAAATTAATTAAAAGAGAGGGAAAATAGGAAGGATTGAAAGGGATGGAAAGAAAACAAAGGGTTTGTGAAGGCAAAAAAAAATTTGATGGAAAAGAAAAGTCAAAGAATTTCTCATAAAATAAAATAAAGTAATGAAAGATTGAGGGACAGATATATCCCTGGTGGCCCGTGACGATGATATTATGAATAAGTAAGAGAAAAAATGAAAGAAGGTGTTTCTCTCACTTTCACTTTTTGGTTCAAAGTTTGAAGGTTCGCAATATTACTGGTCGCTCGAAACGTGGCCATGGTCCTGACTGCTGAGGCTATGGTCCCCACGACATGACACTTCCCCGCACGTGCATGCACGCTCTCATCTCAACAACATCAATGTGGCAGAGTAATAGTAACAAGTAAGTAGAAATGTAGAAGAATAGAGTAGAATAGCTGCCACTGTAGTGTATGGCATATACATCATATAGAATCATATATATGCATGATTGTTGGCACTTGCATTTGGCTAGTTTTTGAGTAAGTGGCAGTGACCATGTTAAAAGTTTGTATTCGTGTGTGTGTGTGTGTTGGTCAAACACTCAAACATGTGTTTCTATCTACGTACACCTTTCAGGTGAAGCTAGCTATAGTATTGTTTTGGTTCTTCTTCAACTCAAGTTTGATATGTTTATCTTTGTAGCTAACATTCACATATGTATGTGAATATGACATGCACACATATAGATTGATAAATAAGGGGAAGGGTTGGTTGGTTGGTTGGTCATTAGTTGAGTTGAGACTGAAGAAGTGTTAGACTGAGACTAACTGAGAGCTATAGCTAGAAGGCCTTGTGTGTTTCTGTATTGCTTTGGCTGTGGCCATGGTCTAAGTATAGGGAAAGGGAAAAGGACCAATCAATCAGTCACCTCCTGCAGATAACAAATTACAAATTGCTACAATAATTTCAAACCTCATTATCTATTCTTCACATATAATATACATATATTTGTTTTCTGCTAGTACTTCACTAGTTCCTGTGTTTGACCTGTAACTTATGACAATGGATCAAAAAGGTACCATGCATTTGCATTTTGTTTGATGAGGTTGGTAAAGAATGGTTATGAAACTTTGAATTTGAAAGTAAAGATATCTACCCGGTGGTTAAACATGGTGTGGCTAAATAATTTAAGAAGCATTCTCGTTTGCTAACAAAGACATAGTATGTGTACTACTACTGCTACTACATACACAGTACACAGTAGTCACAGCAATGTAGTAATAATTAGAGGTGTACAGCAACTTCGTGGTCATCAAATCAGTTCAGTGGTTCTCTCTCTGTGGTTGTTCTCTCGTGACCTGACGTGTCATTCATCTGCCATTGCCACATTCAGCAATTTCATGATGATGATACATGTGTTCTTCTAGCTTGCATTAGAGATAGGTATACTCGCGTCTCCAGAAGCACAATCTAAAGAAAAGAGTCAAAGTTTTTGTATCTATATTAGTTATTGGTTATACAGCTATAGAATTATATTTTATTTTTAACGTGTCTTTTTATCAACTATACTTTTTCCCAGGTATTATATTTTTTAATAAAGAAACAAACTTGAGTTTGGAGAGAACTCAGACTTTGGAATAGATAGTCTGTACTTGTACAAGAGAAATTTTAGGCATCACAGTTTTAGAAAAAGAAAGATTAAAAGGAAAATAACTTGAAAGTAAAAAGATATATTATAAGTGTTTAAATTTAAATATTTGGCATCCAAAATAATAAAAAATAACAAAAATTAATATCATACCTAACAAACATATATATATAGTGGCTAGATTGGAGAATAACAAGAGTTATTTGTGATTCTTATGAAGATAAGTGACAGAATCAAGATTAAAATTCGGGGAACGAAACTGTAAATTCTCTTAATTATTTTCTTTCTTCTCAGGGGACATAGTATACTTTAAATATGAATTTAAAAAGATAAAATAAAAATAAATTCTGGTGTGACCATGGTCCACCCGAATCACCCCTTGATATGTCTCTGATTAACGTTAAGAGAAAATTTTATCATATTATTATATATCTAGTTATACTCCATGATAGTAAATGTAAAGTTTTAAAAAGATAGCGAAAAGAGTAAAAAAAAAACAATAATATCAAAATAATAAAAAAGACTTACAAGTTACAAGTAAATGATTATACACAAGGAGATATAAGCGAAATATAGATTAAGAAAAAGATTATAAAGAATCTGGATTAGACATGTACAAAGAATGTCACCTTCAAGCATCAATAATTAATTACATTACAATATTTAATTTTGAATAAGGTTCGATTATGTGTACTATAATGCCTTAATTAATTACATAATAATAATATTATTATACTACAATACAATATTAAACATATTTTGAATATTTAGTAGATTTTTTTTAAAAAATATTTCATTTTAAGGATAACATTTTTTTTAGATTTTAATACAATTGTAATAACATAATTGATGCACTAATTTGTCTTTTGCTCCTTTAAATGTTTTTATCTTCTATTAATACTCTTAACTTAGATTTTTATTTTAAAGAATTTCTTTAAGTAACGAAAACTAGTATTAGTTTTTGTTTTCTTACAAAGTGGTGTATTCTTGTTCATTTTTCTTACTTTATCCATTCTTTTTCAATTTTATATTTGTGTGTTTATTCCTTTGTGATGGTGAGATGCATTCCATGGTGTTTTTTAGAATGACTTTTAAATCCTTCTTTGAATTAAATGACTTAATGGAATTCTCTTGAGCTTAGGAAATATATATTCAAAATTAGAATATAAATTAAGTCTATTAATTTTAAGAAACTTGAAAATCCTAAAAATCTCTAAATTTTGCTTACTTTAAATGTGTGGAATACATGGGAAAATTTATAGGTAGAAAAAATGGTTCAAAAAATATTGGTAGACTAGTTTAAAAACCAAAAATTATATGTTCATAAACTTGTATAACTTCCTAATTAATTTTGTGGTTACATGAATTCATACTTCTTTACACTTTATTCTTCTTTTTAAAAATATTTTATAACCTTTTAGGATTTTCTAGAAACCTATATAACCTTTATGCTTCCTATCTTCTACTTTAATTTTTCATCCTTCCTTTAAAAGCCTTTTTTATTTTATTTTCTTTTTTCATGTTTACATGGAGACCTCTGAAATTTGTAAATGTTTAATTTCTTCATCTAAAAATGCTTATATAGAGAGTGGAGAATGCTTCAAAAGGGTGTAGCAAATATTCTCTTCTTCCACTGTATTTTGTCAAGCACACAAGCAATGACATGGTGGTCCAGAAGAGGGTGTGTTTAGAAAGTTAGTTTGACTTTTCAAATTTGAGCCAAAAATGACTAAAAATAGTACAACAAGAATGTAATTAAGATACAATTAACTTACCAATGACTTAAGATTTATTTGCAACTTATCCCCTATGTATCAAAACACCTAGAAACTATCAGCAACACCATTTAATACATTATACAAGCAATTATTTCAAATTAAAATACTGGCAAAAACTAGAATTAATAAACTAGTTAGTAACTTATAAGCTATTTTTATAAACACTAAAATATTTGATGAAATAGTTAAGGTGACTTATTTTAGGAGTTAATAACCTATTTAGTTAGTTTATAACTTATAGTTTATTTAATGTTCTTCGACTATTATCTTTTATTGATATATATTTTTATTATTCTTAATTTTATTTATTTATTATTATGTATTTTTAATTTTGTAAAGACAATTACTTACTACATTATTTTTAGTATCCATTTAATTATTTTTTATTTTTTATATAATTAAAATGAGAAAATATTTAACATTACAAATTCAGTCAACCAATATATATAAAAATTGTAAAAAAAATTCATGAAACAGTAGTTTAAATTGATAAATTAAACAAATTAATTTAAAAAATTAATAAAATTAAATTTTATTAATATCATTAGATGAACTTGTTTAGATAAAGCGATTTACTCAAATAAGGAAAATTATGCAAGTTTTTAAATATAAATAGAAACATAAAATTATTTTAATAAAAATTTAATTATTTAAAAAATAAAAAATTATAATTATATAATAGTTTATTTTTGTTATTGTGTAATTATGTCTTTTTTGTCCTTTTTTATTTCAACTAAGATATAAGCTAAACACTTTAAATTGATAAGCAAATTTGTCAATTTATAACTTATAAACTAGAAATTTATCCGTTATTAGCTAATTTATCAGTTAAAAGTTAGTTAATCAGGTATCACTTAGATTATTAGTTAATTTTGTAAAACAAAGCTTAAATTATAATTTAATTAACTATGATATTGTGTTAGTAAATTAGATGGATGTAACCTTTTATAAGTCCAAAACGAGCATTTGAAAATCACTATATATGGTATCCTGTCTCATTCTCCAAAATACATTTCAAATATTATTATAGTATTACTTGATATTATTTATAATTAAGAATATACGTCTTTAAAAATTAATAATTAAAAAATCATTGTCTAATTACTGAGGAGTTATAAGATTGGTTTGAGGATTAAAAGATCATATAAAAAAAGAAAATAGAATAGGTCGTAAATTCAAATTCTTTTTACTAATAAAAAATGATAACTAACATTTACCTGTAGAAAAAAAAATACAATTCTTTAACAAAATTAACACTTTATAGCAACTAACAATTGTCTATTAATCAAAGGATAGTCAAAAATCAAGTTTTGGGGCAAGAAATCGTCAAGGAGAGCAGTTTCGGCCCAATCTGGAAGCCCAAAAAGCTCAAAAAACACCAATTAGCAAGCACAAATAATTTCATACTCCAACCATAAAAACAGTAACAGTAGTTTATTTTCTTCTCCTGATTATCGATTTGGCATAGAAGTGTCACCTTCGTTCCAAAGTCTTTTTGATTTTGTGGCACGTATGCTCTTTCTGTTAATAAGCATTACATTGTAAGTACTTGATAGTTATCAGTATCACATTACTATGCGAAGTGGAAGTGTTATAAACACTTGAGGTCAACCGTACCTTGTCAAGTTACCAAAATGAAGCTGAAGAAGAGTTCGAGATCGTGGTGCAAACGCCCCAATCCCTTCATCAAAATCTCAACTTCCATACTACCCAATTTCCCAATTCAGATTCTCCTCCTGGGTCTCTGTCATTTCTTGGTCCCTGCATCTTGTTCCCGGAAACCCCCACCTCTTCCAATTTTGCCCCTCCCAACGGCGTTCCAGCTCCAATGGCAACTGGACGACATGGCCCTCTTCTTCCACTTCGGCATCAACACCTTCACCGACTCCGAGTGGGGTTCCGGCCACGCCCACCCCTCCGTCTTCAACCCTACCAATCTCAACGCATCGCAGTGGATACGGGTCGCTAAAGATTCTGGCTTTTCGGGAGTAATCCTCACTGCAAAACACCACGATGGGTTCTGCTTGTGGCCCTCTGATTACACCGACTATTCCGTGCGTTCCAGCAACTGGAAGAACGGGAACGGCGACCTCGTCGCCGAGCTCTCCGCCGCCGCCAAGGACGCCGGCGTCGGCCTCGGAATTTACCTTTCGCCGTGGGATCGCCACGAGACAAGTTATGGTGACACTTTGCAGTACAATGAGTTTTACTTGGCCCAAATGACTGAGCTACTCACTAGGTAACTAAATTAAGTAGTTAGGCTAATGTTAAATAATTAAGTAATTATTAGCATACTAGTATTTAGTTGTAAGTTGTTTTTATAATGTAAAGGGGTATATGTTAAATTAAAGGTTTAATTTGTAAGTATTTGCAGTATAAACAGTAACGAAGGGTAGTCTTAGTTCCTCTAGAAATTATTTATTTCAGCTCTTATGTATGGTATTTTTTTTAATAGTTCTTGTACATACACTTTTCATTCCGTTTTAGTTTTTATAGTTTATGAACGTCGGAGACTAAAATGATAGTGTAAAATAATTGGACTACTGATATGTTAAACTGTTTTCGTACACATCCTAGTTATGCTGGACTGGACAATTTATTAGCAATTTTTATAAGCTTTTCCTAACTCTTGCATACGTGCATAAAATAAGTTTCAATAAGCTCTTCCAAACATATCCTATTTTATGGCTGAGGTTCATGTTTCTATGTTGATAAGAATTTGAAATGGGTCTTCTCTGATTTCTGCAGTTACTGAATCTTATTTTCTTTCTTGAGTTCGAAGATTTCACCTCATAACCATCGTTAGGTTTGTTGATAATCTACTATCTAGTTAGTAATGAAATACGTCTGTGAGTGGTTAGCTGGTGATCTTACATCTACAATTTGTTTTATGTATTTATATGTGTATACACACACACATATTACAAATCTGTAATTGCAAGGTCTATATAGCAAATAAAAAAACTCCTCTAGTAAGATTGTATGAAAAGGGGATTAGGATTCTCTGTAGCATGAAAATAAACTGCAGAGGGTGGGTGCAGTTCTTGATCTTACCTAAGATCTTATTCAGTTTTTGGAAAACTGCAGAGGATCCCTTTCTGCACTGTCTCTCTAAAGTATGAAGTTTAGGGATCTTCCCATAATGTAATCTATGCTACAGTGTTTATGTCGTAATGTTAACTTATCAAGTGTTTTAAGGTTGGCATACATACATCCTTTTTCTCTTTAGAACCAAGCTTACTTCAGCAGAGCCCCTCCTTTTGTTGGAAAAACTGGTTGTTTTATGCCATCAAGAGTTTGGTATTTATGAACGGTTTGGTTAGCGTGATTGGAATTTTGTTCTCCCTGTGGTCCTGTGAATCTTTTTTTATTTGCTAATTTGCTGTCAATATACATTTCATGTTTATTTAATGATAAGTTCATTCAAACCAGGTATGGAGAGATAACTGACGTTTTTCTGGATGGTGCAAAAGGGGAAGGGGAGAAGGACATGAAATATCTCTATACAAGCTGGAATTCTCTGATTCACCAGCTCCAACCTGGGGCCTCTATTTTTTCTGATTTGGGTCCTGATACAAGGTGGGTTGGTAATGAGTATGGTACTGCTGGATCCACTTGTTGGTCTCTATACAACAAAACAGGCTTTGAAATTGGTGTTATTGATCTCCAGTAAGTTAGTTCTATTTTGTACTAATACTCCTGCTACAGTATCCCTTACTTTTAAATGATGTTTGGTTTACATGTTTGTTTTATTGTCACCTAGCATCAACTATAGCTGGATTATAATTCATGCTAATTGCATGGTGTATGAGCTGCGTCAAACATTTCTATAGAGCAATTTTGAAAGTCATGGAACTCTTTCTATTATTCATAAGTATTCAGAGAATTGTACATATTTTGATTAAGCTTATTCATCGTTTTTAGATGAAGTTGAAGAATGTAAATTTTAGTTAGTTCTTTGTTGCATGTATCCATTGCAAGGCTTGAAAGTCTGGAGAATCGTGTACATGACTAAAATGCTCTCAAAATGGCATGTGAAATATTTAATACTCTCAGATTATAGAGCAGAGGTTCCCTTGTTTTTACTTTGAGTAATGTAGACATTTACCAATGTGTTGGTATTCAAACAGATACAACAGCGAGGGAGACCCATTTGGTCCTGATTGGATTCCTGCTACATGTGATGTCTCTATAAGACCAGGTTGGTTTTGGCATGCTTCAGAACTTCCGATGTCTGCAAGGAGTCTACTTGAAATATACTATAAATCAGTTGGTAGAAACTGCAAGCTATTATTGAATGTGCCCCCAAACTCATCAGGTCTTATTTCAGATGAGGATATCCAAGTTCTTCAAGAGTTTACTGAACTTCGGAGGTCCATATTTTCTCACAATTTGGCTATAAATGCTGTTATTAATGCCAGCAGCACAAGAGGAGGGATTCAAGATACTCACTTTAGTCCCTACAATGTTCTTAAAGAAGGTATATATACATACTGGGCTCCGGAGGAGAACCAATCTAAGTGGATACTGCGCATAAATCTCCAAGAACTAGTATCATTCAATGTTTTGCAATTACAAGAGCCTATTCACATGGGACAGAGGGTGATTGAATTTCACTTTGAGGCGTTGAGCCAAGATGGTGTATGGATGAGAGTTGTAACTGGCACCACAATCGGATATCAGAGGCTGTTGCTGTTTCCAAAACTGAAGTCTCAGTATTTGAAGTTAGTTGTTGACAAGTCACGTGCAGACCCATTGATATCATACTTAGGAATCCACATGGATTCTGTTACCGTTTTGAGGGACATTCCTGATAAAAAATCAGGAGCCTCTTTCAATGGAAGTCAAGTTCTGCAGACCACTACACTCAACAGTTCCCTAAGTGCTGCAATGTAAACTTTGTTCAATTGTAAAATTTGAAAACACTTCACACGGAAAATACACGTTCAATTTTCTTAGATTCTTTGTAGTTCTTGAAATGCGGTGATAAACTGAAGAGATTGATCTCAATGAATGGATTTCTCCTTTTATAATTTTTTCCCCTTTTCTCCTCTTTCCACTGTAACATACAAATAATGCAGACAAGTGAGGCAAAAGTGTCATTTATTTATAGAATAGACTTCAAATAAATTTTACTCAATAAGAGCATCATATAAAGAATGTGATAAAAAGTGTATTAATTTCTTTACAGCACTGGTGAACACAACCTATCAAATGGGTGGTTAATTTTCTCCAAATCTACCTCTCCTCTTCCTCTGCAGGTCTTGGTAACTAGTGGTTTCACCATTGTGCTGCCACTGCATAAAAGTATAAAGCTTCGAATGCTTAAAGATTCTAAAAGATGGGGACTTTTAATTGACTCGCGTTAGTTATACATTCTTATCCATATTTTTTTTTCTTTATTTTTCCTCCAATCAAAACAGATTTGATAGGCGTATATGAAATTTGCATTAACCTAAACAGGCGAAGGGAGCAACAGAGGGAGAAAAGAACCGCAAAAATGGAAGGGAGCAGAAAAAGAGTAACTTGCACCGTTCTATCCGTAGACCACACCGATATGTTTTACAGGGTGTGCGCCGTTTGCGAAAGGACTCTTTCCAACCCCACTTTCATCTGCCACTCCTCCAACCCTCCCTCCAAACGCCTCTTTCGCATCCTCGTATCGTACCGTATCCTCTCTCTCTGTCTCTCTCTCCGACCAACTATATCGTAACAACGTTTTGTTTTGTTTCTTCGGTAGATGTCAGTTGCCACAGACACAGAGGTTTTCACCGTCATCTGCTTCGACAGGGTTGCGAGACTCCTGCTTGGCTGCTCCGCCGATGAATTCTTCAACTTCGCCAAACTTCACCCTTTTTCTGGTATTTTCTACTACTTTTTTTTTATTTCTTGTGTATTGTGCATTTCTAATAAAAATATATATATTCTGTAACTTGTTCTGTATTGACAAAGGGGTCACGCTAAATGAAATAATGGAGGGAGAGATGTTCACTATGACATTATCAAAAACAATGAACGCCAATGCACAACATATCAGAGTTGCATCCGCAGTTCCTCTAAGCTCTTCATTTCAACCCGCAATTAACCTTTTGAAACAATGCTACCAAACGCCACACGCTTCCTAGTCTTGTCACCACTTTACTATACTCTGTTTTTAATCTCTCCATATTCATCTTCCCTTTTTCTTTATTGTTATTTGTATTGTTCAAGAATTGAAATTTGTTTTCAATACAATCAGGGTGTAAAGTTGCACACGATTTCGTGACATACATGATTTGTTTCAAATTCTTCAATGCGCAGTTTCAAGGATAATAAGAGAAACAAGAAAAAAAAATAAGAATTATATTCCACCCTCCCATTATACACAAGGAAAATACATCAATATCTGTGCAAGAGGGATGGTTTTGGGTTGTGTGCTCTCTGAGTGCATCATTTAGGAGAGACGTTATCCCCATTCTTTGTCATCGTCAGTTTCCCTTGCATCCAGCTTCTTAGCATTGTAAGTGCAGCTTTTGGTTGATCCATAGGCACCATGTGACCAGCCTCGTATACCTGTTTTGTTTAACCAAAAAATAAAGTCACCAGAAGTGAATTCACAATTTCACGGATAGCAATAAACCCTCCAACACAAACCTTCAGGAAAGCGAGAGGTCCATGGCTTTTCAGCGTTCCTGCTTCTGCACCATCGACCAAAAATGGGACTGTACCAGACGCCCCAAATTCTTTTTGACCAGACCACTGCATTGCTTGAACCCACCTTGAATTCCCTGCCCAATCACATACACGTTAATTGTTTGTTTGAATTCACATTAAGTTTCCAGAATCATATTCAAATATAAACTAAAGTGATTTTAGATGAATACGCGTCCATACTTTTGATTCCAGATTCACAATAGACTTATGAGGTGAAATAGTTTTTATAATTATTATGTTTGACAAAATAAGTATACTAAATTTTACTACTAATTAGTTAGAATAGAAACATTCAAATATACCATTTTGGTTCCAAATTAATTTAGAGTATACGTAGGTTTACCAAGCCAATTGCATATGAGATCTTCTTCTCCAGCATACACAAGCACCTTGATTCCATCCTCGAGGAGTGTGGGAATGCCTGCTTCTAAATTTCTCATCCAGTCCTGCATCATAGCACTATACACTGTGCTACTGCATGAAACGAAGTCCAAGTCCCCAACACCTAAAGCATTTCTCACTGTCTTCTTGTTTAAGAATTCCTCCATCTCAGAGAAGTCATAACACAGATCTCCCACACATTTCTTTCTAATGTCATAGTACTGCATTTAGAATAACAGGATGCGTTACTAAACTCAGACTGCATTATTTTTATTCATCTTGATCATAGTACTCTTTTTATATTGGTAAAATGAAGATACAGAAGTTTTTTAATGGTAAAACTCAAACTGCATTATTTTAGATCTTACATTAACATCTCCAGCAATGGTCATTATCCGATTGAATATCTTATTGCAAACATATAATGAAGATACACAGGTTTCTCCACCTTCAGTGCCTGACAAATGAAATACAAATTAAGAGTGTCAATGAACATAGGTAGTATGTGAGTAGTGCAATAAATTGGTAAAATTCTATCCGTTGGTTTTCTTTTCTAAGGTTACCCACTCTATGGCTAAATAACTCAGGAATGAAAAGGGAAAGGTTAAGGAAAGTTATTTATACCGCAAGCTTCTATGGCCTGCTTGCATGGTGGGAGCAACTTGTTGATGCTATTATAATCAGCCTTTTCAATTAGTCCTCTGTCTAACGCATAGTCTGTATACGCCTGATACTGAATTTCAGGATTGGTTAACCCATTACCAATTGCAAAACCCTGTTTATTGTATGGGAGGAAACGAATCAGTACAACGAAGAAAAAACAATTACTTAACCTTTCATAGTTATGCTATAAGTTATGAGATAGTACAAGACCTTTAGATTTATATGAATTCCTTCTTTTGCTTTGTTTCCTTGGTGAACCCTGGATGCGAGAGCTGGAATGTAGTGTCCAGCATATGACTCTCCAGTAATATAAAAGTCATTCTTAGTGAATTGAGGGTGCTCCTTGAAAAATGCCTGTTATTATTGTAAAATTTAGTGGATCTCATGTATGCTCAATGTCACAGTCTAATGTACAGTTTGAAATTTTGATGGCATGTATATATCAGTTATCATCTTGCACTTTTAATTTATCTTCAACCAACCAAAGGTGAATCAATTTTAACCTATTAATATAAGTAATTATATAAAATACAGAAATGATTGAGTTTGATTTTATTATGGAATTATTTTATTTAATCAGTTATCAAATCTACTTACCTGCAAGAAGTCATACAAATCATTGCTAACACCCTCTTCATCATGGCGAATGTCACTCTCATCAGAAGTATAGCTGAACCCCGTTCCAGTGGGTTGATCAACAAATATAATATTTGATGCCTACAGAACGAGAAAACACTATTGGTTCCAACAAGAAAACAAATATAGTGTATCAACTTGATTCTTTGAGCTAGCTATAGTCTCTATTAAGAGTGGACAGAGATATATACACAATATCATTTTTGTCCTGGGAGACACTCTGCATGGGAGCATAGCAAAGCACAGAAAATTTGCAAGGATTTGTCACAGGATGGTAGTCAGGTAAAGTGAGAGAAAAAAAGGGGAATTAATTACTACCTTGTCCCAACCATAGTCATTCCACACAAGAGACAAGTTCTTGGTAAGTTGAAAAGGACCATTCTCGTAAAACAAAGCTAGTTCACTGCTGCATCCTGGTCCTCCAGTCAACCATATGACAACCGGATCATCCTTTCTATTTCGAGATTCAAAGAAAAAGTAGAACATCCTGTAGACGATGATAAAGAGAAAAAATTATTCAATATAAACCAGGACCACATACTAGCTCCTAATTATTTACTAGAAGATAAAATTGACTAGTAAGCAACCTGTGAGGAATCTGCATTATTAACCAGCCTAAACCAGTACCATATCTATGTAATGATAAATTTAGTTGATTGAAATTCAAACAGAATAATATAAAAAAATTATATTAGGTGTGATGTAAGCATGCATGTGTGATGCGTCAAAAAACCATGCAGGACAAAGTCAACTCGCTTAAAAATCTAAAGTAAATAATTTCTAACTGAGTTAGCCAAGGTTGCAGTAACAAGCATTAGCCTTCTGTAAAACTGAATAATTATTTAACCTTCATGGATCTCTTATTGTACATTATTTAATCCACATGACATGGCTTCAACTATAGCTGGCAGGAATTTTAACTTTGGTTGCTTTTCACCAAAACATCCCTCTTCCTCGTGACACTTTACTTTTTCCCACCTAACCGAATAAAGCAGCAGTACGCAAGCTAAATAACCCCTTAAAATCACAGAAAAGAATTCTCTACCAAACTACAGCAACCATTTCTGAACATGAGTTTGCATCTTTACCTTGCAGCTTTGGAACGAGGAAGGCTATAATAGCCTGCATGGTGACCAAGTTCTTCAACAGAAGACCCTGGAGCAGCAAGACTAGGGAAAGTTAACTTCTTCTCCACTATGTTTCCTGCCACAAGAAGAGAGTCATTGTCGAGTGTGTTAATGGGGTCTTTGGGGAACAGGTTGAGCCCTCTTATTAGTTTTTCTGCTGTTGAAGAAAAACTAAGGTCACTGGTTATGGGGTGAGTTGGAGAGGAGAAAGAAGGCGGAATGTTGTTGGAGATGAGGAAGAAGAACATAAAAGACAGAGATGTGTTAAGGAACCTTGACGATGATGATGCCATGTTGTTTTGTTTCGTAGGAAAAAAGTGTGGCAATGGCTATGAATTTATAGTGGTCGTTACCTATGCAAACTGCTTTGGTTGTTACAAGTCTGTCTAGTCTTGTAAAAAAGTTGAGTGTGGGAGCCTTTGCGGTTTCCTGCACTTTTCAAGTTGCCATTTTAAAATAACCCTACAAGCAAATAACTACTATAGGTTTCTAACTCACCCTTAGAAGACAAAACAAAATTGCTTTTATCATTAGAGCCTTTTGTTCTCAAAGTTTTTAAAAATTAAATAATATTGTGAAGCTTTATTTACATTATTATTTAAATATAAATTGACATACATGATATACCTTTTATTTTTATAATAACTATTTTCAAAATTATATTAAAGATCACTTTTAATCGGTCGAACCTCCAATTGCTAATGAGTACATTCATTATATAGGAAATTAATATGAAAACTCTCGATGTAAAAGAAAATTTTCATCCATGTTTCGGATTCATCACAACCTTTCTTATAAAAAAAATATGATATCATTTTTAATATAAAATTAAAAATTTAATATTTATAAATTTTTTAATATGAAGTTTAATTTTTTTATTTCTAATTAATGTGGCATTTTACTTGCACCTCGATACTTACATCCTAACCACACTGAGGTTTTAAAAAAAAAACATTAATTTTTTATTTCAAATTTCCTGACAAAATAGAATTAATGTGATGGAATCAACACCCAGATGAAAATAAAGCAACAATAAAATAGGTTAATAAAATTACTACTCATATTAATTTATTTATTTTCTTAATCATTGTGAAAAAACTAAACTATTACTATTGTTATAAAATGGAATGAGTTCTTTTCTGACAAACACGAAACACTGTGGAAGGAGTATATTTTTAATTAATTAACCGTATTTATTAAAGTACATAAATATTCCTTAATCTACATCATTGGAACATTGAGAATCTCTTTATTTATTTGTTTGTTTGTTGTAAAATTAATTTTGATAGAAATGAGTTTAAATCGTATACATAATTGATAGTCCTTTAGATTATATTAAAATGTGCGTTCGGAAATTAATTTTTGCCCCTTGAAAGAATGAGTGTTGCTAACATTCCTCTTGACCCTAATGTTGTAAAATAATTGGGCTTTTAATTTTATTTTAAAAAACTAATATAAAAGAATATAACTATAACTTGATGCATGAATATTATATTATTAGACAGTTTTTATGACAAAAAAGACAACACTTTTTCTTTAACTGTGATGGACTTTATTCTTTAAATTAGGCTTAAAAAATAGACCACATTTATTTTATCCTAAAAAACAGATCTAGTATTTGGATTCTTAAAGAATTTTAATTTTTCAGATTTCATATAGATAAATGTTGTTTTTTTAACATGATGATATAGTTCTATAGCAATATATTTATGCAATTAAACTTTCAATCTAATACTTAGATTAAATTCAATGTTCATAAAAATATTTAATAGAAATAAGTAGATTGAAACTTATTCATGAAGTAAATATAGAGACATCTTTTCAGACACAATAATAATTATAATTAAATCAACAAATAGCTTCTTTCTTTTCAATTCTAAAGCCTGAAAGGATGGAATGGATGACCCAGTTAGCATTTCTTGAAAGTGTGGCCTTGCCATTTTCATATTGTATGATGAATGATTGAAAAATAATGGAACAGGTTCTGTCTTAATCTATATAATTGCAGGAATATGTCAATATATGCATGATAAAGCCCATCCTTTAATTGGTTTGTTTCTGATGCCACCATTGTCGTGGGAATAAATTATTTAACTTCTTCATCTTTTTATTTATATGGGACTGAAAAATCAATTCCAAGTCTCTGGCAAAACCACTTATCTTGTTCCTCATTTGTTATGTCAACATAAAGTCAATTATATAAAGTAAAAAGTAGAATCCTGAGTTTTAAAAAACATTCTAGATTAGCATCCACATCACAGTTATTGTAAGATACAATTAATTACATGTTTAACAGAAAGTTGGTATAGTATGTTTAGTATTTGTGAAGCTCATAAAGTAGCTAGGAAAGTGTAGCGTGTAAGATATGATAGTGGTGGTGACTTAATTGCATGCACACGCAATATATTGACTAAGCATGAACAAAGAAAACTGAGGAGTGTGCTCAACACTTTTATGAACCACAATTCTTTTATTCTTTCTTTTAGTTTGTGATGCTATAACTGAGTGACGTGCAAGACTATCAACATTTCTGGAATGAAAATAGATACCCACCCTTCTCATATTCATCCTTGTGTGTCAATTATGAACATGTTGAAAACAGAGAAAAACTTAGCCAAATCTAAACAGTTTTTTACTCTTCTGCAAGATGCCATTTAGATATAATGGATTGGAGTTTCTTAACTACAATTTGTTTGTTGCTAGTTTGATAAAGGTTTATCAAGTGACAAGAAAAAAGTAAAAGGGTTGTAGTTATAGATGATTTTGGAGTGGATATTGGATAGAAGCTAAAATTATTGTAACCACCCGAGGGAATATTATAAGACTTTTTCAGCCTCATTATGGTTATTGGGTCAGATTGAGTGATTCACAGATGCAGGAAGTTGCTTGTGATCTGCTATTGGCAGCATCCCTATTTACTTTGTATAAACCATCCCTGCCAAAGTGAAAAATGTTGTTTTCCTTAAAAAATACATCCTAATAATATGAATTGATAAGACTTACTTAAAAAATGAGTAATAATAACCTATTTCTGGCTTCATCCAATTTTGGAATACATGAAAACAGATATGGATAATGTAACTTCTGCACTTGACCCTACTTACAGACTTTGAACATCTATTAGCTATAGTGTGAAATATTGAGTTTAATTTACTTTTGGATATTAACGTAATTTAGAATGATTAAAGATTTAGTAGACAAAGATAAGAAGTACAAGTAAAGGAAAAAGTTTAAGAATCGAGAAAGCTAAAATAATCAAAAATAAGTTGGAAATCGACATCGAGATACTTCGAACAAACGCCGGTTTTATAAAGAAAAACACGTGGAAAGAAACTAAAGAGTTTAAGATGTGGTGAACGACGTGGGGAAACCGTTTTATAAGACGATTATTTGTATGATTTAGTATAAATAAGAAGGACGGGGAATAAAAAAGGAGTTAGACATACGAATGAAAAAGCCAGAAACCTACGAGAGAAAAATGGCAAAACACTTCATACTTCTAACATTTATTGCTTTGATTACTGAGTTTTTGCAACGCCTTTGGTATTACTCATGGTAATGAATAGAATTCGTCCTTCTATTTTTATGTTCTTCTTTATATTTCGCATCTGTTTAATGGGTTAGAAATCATTTGTTTTTCATAATTGTCATTTATGTTTCTTGCTCACATAATATAAAAAAAATTCATATAAAAAAAATTGAAAGTGATCTAAAAGAACCTACAAATTACATTTGCGAGTAAATGATTTTTCAGTGTTTGATTGAGTTCAATTCAACGAATTAATTTTCATCGAAAACATTTCTCCTTCCTGGTGTAATAAAACTTTGTCAGATCCTTTGAGTTGCTAAGTGTGATTCAGTCTCATACACCTTACATGCTCGTAGCATGATACCTTTGTTTCGTGTCCAAGTATGTATGCAATGATGTTATTGTTACTAACAGATAAATGATAGAGCTTTCAAAGATATGGTGACCTTACCAACAGAACAGAATGAATAGTAATTTTTAATCTTTTCAACATCTAAAATCCAAAACCATCATTAAATCTGTCAAGAAATTAGTTCAAGATTAATTAATAATGGAACAGATAATCAAACTTCTATTAAACCAGTATGATAAAAACTAAAAGTAATACTTTTACTTCGTTGTTATTGTTATCTAGTAGTTGGCATCAATTAATACTATTTAGTTTTTAGATTATTTGGGGTACTTGAACTTAAAAATATCTAATTTTGAAACATGTATAATGATATAATAATACATCACTTTAGTCATATAATAGAAAGCATTCTAATCCATATGATACGAATATATTAGTTTTATAATAATTTAATTTAGAAAAAAAAAAGATAGACTTAATGATATAAGCAATTAAGAAAACTGATTTGAATAAAGGGATAATAGTTTGCTATGATTGAAAAAGGAAATTTGGACTAGTTGATAAATTACATTTAAAACTAAAAAAAGAAAGGAATAAACAGGACTTTCACTAATTGAATCACATTATAATTTTTTTGTTAAACTTTTAAGTTATATATTATAAGTATATATATAACTTAAAAGTATTCATTTATTATAAATATGAGTTCTAGTGAAGTCCGTTGGTTAATAGAATTGTGAACAATATTGGCCCAAATTGGATAATTTTTCTTTGGTCATGTGTGTAAGCTCCATGCAGTTTGGACTAGCCATAAATTTGAGCCCAGAAAGACAAACGGGCTTTTCTTAAAAATTTAAATATATTTTAATTTACAAATTCTATAATCTGGAATTTCAGTAAAACGCTAAAATCATAAAGATAATTTTAAAATTTTTAATATTATAAAAATATAGATTGAAATAATAAATGTGGAGAAAGAAACACCTTACTTTCAATACTCTATACTTTCTTCTCAACCCTCATACTTAAAAAAATCTAAATTATCCATACATAAAAAGTATTTATAATATTATATAATTTGTAAATATATTCTAAATAATATAATATATAATTTTAAAAAACTATTTTGTTAATTGTATGATTTATAAACTTATATTGAATTTATAATATATTATAAATTTTTTAACAATATAATCTAAAAATATATTACAAATTATATAATTAAAAATATTTATAAATTATATAATCTAGAAATTTCAAATATATTTATAAATTACATAATTTAAAATTATTTCTAATTCATTAATATATTTCAGATTTACAATATAAAAATCTAAAATACATACTGAATCTATAAATTTATTTCAGATTAAATAATTTAAAAATGTAGAAATTTTTAATTTAAAATATATTTTAGATTATATAATCTAAAATATATTTATAAATTCCATAATTTAAATTTATTTTTCTCATTAAAAATTTAATCTACAAATATAGTCTTTGAAACAGTTATTAAAATCAATATTTTAATTATACCTCAAGTTAAATGACTGATAACATGAAAAACTTTATTCTCAAGGTGCATTCTAATTAATTTTTCATTAATTTTATATGCATATATTTACACTAATATATAAATAGCACATCAATTTCGATAAGTGCTTTTAGTATATACATTTATATTTATTATTTTGATAATTTTTTTGTTATCATTGTCTTATATGAATATGGACACACAAATCAGTATATCCACTAGGAATTATAATATTAACAGTAAATATTTTAATCAAAACCTGGTATTATATTTTGTTTTATGAACACACTAATCAGTATATCCACTAGTAATTATAATATTAACAGAATATTTTAAGCAAAACTTAGTATTATATTTTTTTTAAACTTACTATTATATCTTCACGTGATATTCATATTATTAAATTATTTCTTATTTTTTGGTTTTATATCTCATCATTTAAGCATGATATAACATCCTTTGAAAAATATAGTAATTATTTTCAGAATTTTTTTAAAATTCTTTCCTTTTATTCAAAGAAAATAATAATTTTAAAATATTTTTATAAACTCTAATCACTGAGAAAACACAATTCATTTTTCTTAAATTCAATAAATTATATTAAACTTCAAATCAACTTTTTTTTATCTCCCAACAAACCAAATATTTAAAACTCTATACCCATGTTGCATGTCAAATCTAATTATCTCAAAAATTAAGTGTAATGATCAGCTATAATATTAATATATATATATATGGATGGATAGATGGTACTTAGTTTTTACTCATAATTAATGAGTCATGTCCTTCATCACTTATCATAACTAAGAATGAGATTTATAATTAAACTTTATTTGAGATATATAAATTCAAATCCATTCACTTGTTAAAAAAACTTACTTATCTAATTAATCTTCAAAAAAATTAGATCTTATTTTTAATATCAATTTTTAGAATTGGCAAAAAATAAAATAAAAAAATATCTCATTGACAAATATTTACTCTTTTATTTTTAAATTAAGATATAATGAAATTTAAATGTAATGTAAGATAAATCTCCAAAAAAAATGAATTATTTTTAGATTTTTTTCGTCATCATATCTAATAAATCATTAAAATTTGTTTTCGAAAAATCTTAAATATTTGTAAGTTTGGTGATTCCCATCACCTTTTGATTAATGATTAGGTTTTAATTAGAGAGTGTAGCATTTCCCAAATTCTATTATTAATTCAAATTTATAATTAATTAAATTAAAATTTTATTTAATATTTAATTTAATAAATAGTTATAATCTTAATATTTAATATTAGAAATTTATTTAAATTTTAATTTAAAAACCAATTTAATCACTAAATTAATTTTATAATTTTTTAAATTTAATAATTATTAAAAAGGTATATTTTTATTATAAAAAATTTATTTTAAATTTTTATAAAATAATTTTTAATTTAGTTAGTATTAATGTTTACTTATTTTTTATTTTTAAATTAATTTATATTTAATAAATTTTTTATAATGATTAACATGTAGAAAAAAAATAAAAAATACTAATTTAGGTAAGCAGAAAAGAATTTATTGTTTTGGTACAATAATTCGTACCTGATCTCCTGTTTTAGAATTTGAAATAACACATGGGGACACCAAAACCCAATGACTCTCCAATTTCTTAATCAACTTCTGCAATTATTATTATTCCTCTTATCTCACTCATCACATAATTAGCAAACCCCATATGCTTCTAATTTAATGATTGTACCAAAATAATATTCATTAAACTAAAACACATACATTTATGATAAGCTTTGCACTTTAATACAATATTACAAGTTTAATATTACTCAATATAATTTCTTTTATAGTTTAAGTTCTTAAAGTAAAACTGAATAGAAATATATTAAATCATGTAATATGTATTTATTATCAATTGCATTATTATCTAAGTTTTCTGTTGTTCAATTTGAACATGAATAATATAATAATATAAATTATAATTTAACAATTAATGAAATTGATAAAAAATATTTTATTTATAAATTTATTAGTAAAGAAAATGATGACATTAAAATTAATAATACCAACTAGAAAAAAGAAACAGTAATAATTAATCTTAATAAGAATAGATTAATAATGGTTAGAATACTAAGAAGAAGGTGAAATGAAAAGAAGAAAGAAGAGCCCATATATTGTGTCTTTCATTCTTTCTTTTTGAATGAGAAAAAGACTATAATAGTATATAATAAGAAAAATGATAGTGTCATTTATGTGTTGCTCTAATTATTCCCAACACATGAAGAAGATAATTATAAGACATGGTTATCTTATGATGACAAGGATAAATGTTGTTGATGAATTGAAACCCTAATGCAACCTAATTGTCATAGTCAGTTACTCTATAATTGTACTAATCTACTTTTTAAAATGGATTCAAGAGCCACCACTTAGTATGATTAGTAGAACTGCAATATTAAACAAATAACTGGAAAGACATTCAAGCCAATCAGACCCTGCTTCTGTAATTTAAATAAAATAAATTATCTATTTGTTGATATACGGTTTTGGTACATGATTATCTGAATATTAGTCATAGTTTAAGATGTTCAAACTTTGATAAATTCGATTTTAGTCCTAGGAATTTTTAAAAAATCATTTTAGTAATTTGAATATAAAAATATTATTTTAGTTCTTCAATTTACCATCTAGAGATTAAAAATAGTTCTGAAAAATTAGTTTAGTCTGTTAGATTCACTGTTTAATAAAGACTAAAAATATATTTTTAAAATTCATATAACTAAAATATTAGTTTCTAAAAATTGTAAGATTAAAACCAAATTTAACCTAAACATAATAACAAATGAAAAAATATAAGTAATTTTTTAATGAATCTATGAGAAGAGCCCCCATAGATAAAATCTGTGGCAAATGAATGAATATTAATTTTGAATCCAGCTAAAAGGTGTGTTTCTAATCAAATGAACAAGTTCTGATTTTATTCATTCTAATATATATATATTCTTTTTAATTTAAAAATTTTATATTTAGTTTCTTGCATCATGTTATATTCGTTAATTGTTTATATGTTAAACTATGTCAATCTGTAGTCTGTTTTAATATGTAAGAATTTTTCAAATTAAAATTATTAATTTATGGTAAAATCAGTAAGAATAAGAATCAGGATTTTCAATAAAAAGAATTAAAATATTTTAGCAGAACTAAAACTAAATTTTATTTAACTTGTCATCAGAAACATAATTGTAAATTATTGAGAAACAGAAAATAAAATATTTATATAAAAATTAAAATGTTTTTCTAATAATAATATTGATGAGACAACAACTTAAAGTATTTTTTAATCGACCACATGCAAACAAAATTATTATTATTATTATTGTTATATTAAACTAACTATTTATTTGTGGCTACCGGTCTTCTATTGAATTCAAGTAGGAGTTTTGATTTTGTTTCAAAGATTAAGCATGAAATTGAAAGCAATTATTCATTTAGTGGAAATTTAGTGTCCAATTTCTATCAAATCAGCCATAATTGTAAATCCTAAACTTATTATTTTTCTTTTTTTCTCTAAATGAAAATAGGAATTTTAAATGTTAATCCATCAATTTATATATATATAAAGAAAAAGGTGAGTGATAGGGGTCAATTCTACGTTGTTTGCGGGTTGGGAGATTTGAAAAGAACACGACATGGTCTGTAAAATTATTTACACGAAATGCTCCATCACATTATACACTTAAAAGTCCCATTGTCTTTGAATTTTGATGGTGCACACAGTAACATGTTAACATGTTACATGAACTTTGCTAGAGTTTCTTGCTTTCTGACCGTAGAACAAAGTGTTGTAGGGCACACGCACCACCAACAAACATCTATGTTTCTACAACTAATTCACCATTCATATATTATTCATTCCAAACACATATTTATTTTTTAATGAAATTTTAAGACAAAATCTTTAAAATAAAGTAAAAAATATGTTAACAGTAGAGGTCTCTGATGCATCTCTATGATACAAGAAAAAATATAATAAGATACGTAATTGAGAGAGAGAAGAGTAAACTTTTACTTTTAAATTGTATATTTTAATTTATAATACATAAGTATATGATTTAAGATAGAGTGGAGAGAGAGTTCAAAAAAATTGAAAACAAAAATTATTTTTAAAATGTCCTTTTCTCAACTTTTTTTAAAAAGTTACCCTTTATATTATTTTATAAAAATAAATTTAGTTTAATATTGAAATAAACAAAAAAAAATTATAAAAAAATTGTACTAATAGGTAAATATAATAATATACAACATGTATAAGAGATCAAGTATCAAAATATAATATATATATATATATATATATATATATATATATATTATTGAATGTATAAAAGATAAAAATATTTTTCTAACTTGATCCATTTTAATTTTATTATTTGTGATAAAATGTTATTATTTGTGATATCATATGCTACTCTTATACTAAATATAGTCATAGCAATTTATAATAGGAAAATGATATGCGGATTTCCAAAACATTCTTTGGTAATATTTTTATTTTTTTCATTTCTTTTATCTTTTAATTATGTTATAAAAGAGGTGTCAATGAAAACTTTTGAGAACACACTTATAATAAGATACAATAATGAATTAATTTTAAAAGAAATATGATATATATAATATGTATATATCTCAATCATATTAAATTTAATATATTACATACAAAACAAGTTGTAAGTGAATTAATTTCAACTAAGATATAGGAATTTTTAATCAAATTTTTTCGTCACACTACACACTTTCTACTGTAGTCCTAGATTAATAGGTGACCTACCACAAATATCATTGAAAAAAAATAATTTTTCATATAAATCTCTTTTAACTTTTCACCCATTATCATTGAAGCATGATGTCTCATCTCTTTAAAGAATTTTGTATTTATTATTACAAACCTCTAAATATAATCTCATCACACTATTAAAAGACATACAACCATAAAGAAAAGTATATATATCTATATATATATATATTATAATATGCATTGATATACTTCATCTTTAATAATATATATAAATATATATAATTAACATGAATTAAGATCAATAAGGTATTGATTAAGCGACTTTACTAGAAAGATTGAAGAAAACTTTTTTGTTTGAAAGATCTTATACTACTTAAAAAATATAACAATCCCAAACAATAGAACTTGTTCTATCCTTCCCCATTCAAACACTTATTTTATATTTGAATGTCCATCACTTCCACATACTTGTTTTAATAAAATCCTACACCTAATATATTTCTTTTTAAGTATAATAAAAACCGATTTAGTTAGTTAAACCTAAGAGAGAGAAACACAAAAAACAATTAGAGAGAATCGAATAGTAAATTTTCTAAAATGAACAGACCCAATGTCCCTATTTAAAATGGAGAGACTGAAATTATATAGTATTAAGTAAAACAGAGATACCAGATTTATATTTAAACAAAAAATACAACTACGGAATTTATTTTAAAAAATTTCGTTTTAATTTATAAGAAAACGTACCTTAAAACTGTTTTTTTTTTTTAAATTTAGGTAGTATATTAATTCTTTAAGTAAGAAAAAATAACATTCTTAAAAAAAAAAACACAAACAAGCAGATGAGATGATTGAGCTATTCGCTTAGGAAGAAAAGATGTAACGATTTGGAAGAATCGTCTTAAACTAGAGAAACACATAATAATCTCATTGTCAACGTAATAAGCATTTACGTGATTAGAATACCTTTCTTTTACAAATGAAGGGAAATGTATTGATAATTATCTTGTTTCATAAATCATGAAAGGGAACAGAGCTGCGAAACACAAGGGATATGCATTTCTGTTTCCTTTATAGATGAGAAAGAACGTGGACAACCACTTGCGTAGTTAAATTGTTTTCTTTAGATTTTTTAAACTAACTAAATCCATGAATTCTCAGCGTTGCTTTCATTAGGTTAATATGCAAACCAACAAATTGGATCCTACACTCTCTAATCTTTTTGAATTGCATCCTAATCCTATCTATTATCCTTTGTGGATTGCTTTTGTTCTTCCCACAATAAAACACCATCAGGTCTAATCTTGTCACCTCACTGCTGTTACACTTCAAAACTTCATTAATCTTTCCAAATTCCTGTCCTAACCATATTATTTGTCAAAAACTAACGTTGGAGTCATCCTCACTTTGTGGACTAAAAACTTTCTGCATTAAATAAATATAGACCACTTGCTTTGGACTTGGAGAATCTGCCAAAATCAGAAATAAACTTGATTATTTATTTTAAATAAAACTATCAAAAACCTAAACTGAAAGGTAAAAGTGATTGAAATGGAGGGAGGATAGTATCATAACTTATATTATGTAATGATCCGAAGTTGTTGAGATTTGGTATTGTTGGTTTTTTGTGATCAGCATAAGACCATGAGCAGAAAGCATAGAAAAAAACTGTAAGAATAAAAGAAAATTTAAGACGCTTCATTTAGTTATTCCAATTATCAAAATAGTCAAAGCATGCTAACATAATAGGTAGTGGTGGTTACAACTTCCTCTCCAAGTTTTGACTAGAAACAAGTCCTCCAACTATTAAAACTTTTATACTCAACTACAATTACACGTTACAAGTTCATGAATGTGATTTTACAGTACAAAAGAAGTAGTTTCTAAATGTATTTGTTCATTGTTTCAGAACTTGGTGTTCTGGAGCCGATACCAAGTTAGCTACTTTACCCTCAGTGTGTCAGCTCTGTGGTGTATACATACTAGAATGAGAACCTGTCTCAAATCCGAAACCAGAAATAAAGTTCACACGAGTAAGACTATTCACACAAAAAATTATCACAACAATTTACACTCTGACAAAATTAGTGATGTCAAAAAAAGAGATAGAAGAAAAAGATGCATGTGAAAAGTTGTTGCAGAAGCTTATTGTAAGAATACTATTACTTACTTTATTATACAGTTGCTAGAAAATACTGAATGCAAGCAAGTGTAGAGTAGACAGCTCTCATTCATGAGTAATTATGAAGGCATATATCATAGGATAAATTCCCATCACATCCCCCTAAACATAAGTTCAGGACCTTTTTCTCTTTATCATATGCTTTGTCCAAGTGTTGTATGATAACATGTAAACCTTTTGATAAGGTGAACCATTCATGTCGAAACCTATATCTGCCATCTTTGTCACATTTTCAAAGGTCACCAAATAAATGTTACGAAAGTAACCATTAATGTGCCTTTCATCCTCCAAGTTTTCTTCTCCTTCCCAATTGGCGAAGCTTAGCAAACATTTATTTACTTGAGAAGGAAGTTCCTTCTCAAGAGGAAATGAAAATAGAAAAGCACACACCACAGATTGAAGTATTTTTCCCCTATTGTTTATCATCACAAACCTGATAAACTCTAGTCCCTCGTGTACACAACTCCTTGTTAAACCAAGTTATCGCCGTTTTTGGCACTGTGGGGCCTCCAAATCCCTCTATATATTAACAGTGTACTCATACTCTTCTTGAGCACCACCAACTACCCCTTTGATCTTGTGTCCCACCCTGCATCTTAGCAGAGCCACTCTGGTTACTACAATCTCTTCCACATGGTTCCTCTCTTTTCTCTTCTTTTATTCTCAATCGTGATTCGTTATAGTACTGCTCAGGGTCCACCTTCCCCTGGCTACTACCCTAGTTCCAAAATTAGTCCTGTTACCTTTGATGAGGGATTTAGAAACCTTTGGGGACCTCAGCATCAGAAACTCGACCAAGAGTCATTAACAATCTGGCTTGACACTTCCACAGGTATGTAAAATGTTTCACATAATCCCCCAACTTGAATCGTAACTGCATATGTTTACTTATTTTCTGGTTTATTAAAATTTATTCACTATCACTAGTTACTACCTCTTACTGGCACTTTTTTGAAACACAGGGAGTGGATTCAAGTCACTTCACTCTTACCGATCTGGATACTTCGGTGCTGCGGTTAAACTTCAACCTGGTTATACCGCAGGAGTCATAACATCTTTATACGTGAGGATTAATCTATAGCTTGAGCTAACGTTGAAAATTGAGCATATATTATGCTATGTACAGTTATTCATCGTGTTTCTTTGTTGTTTCATTTGAGAACTGTAGCTTTCAAACAACCAAGACTACCCGGGAAACCATGATGAAATAGACATTGAATTCCTTGGTACCACGTCAGATAAGCCATATGTCTTGCAGACAAATGTATACATCAGAGGAAGTGGAGATGGAAATATTATAGGGAGAGAGATGAGGTTTCACCTTTGGTTCGACCCAACAGAAGATTTTCACAACTATGCTATTCTATGGGAACCCAGTGAGATCATGTAATATTTTCATGCACTACCATGATACTCATAAATTTTCCAATAAAATCTAACTCAAAACCCTTAATAGTATAATCTTTTTGCGAATCTTTTTATTTATTTATAATAAGCTTGAACCATCTAGCTAGCCCAATTAGGCAAACAAGCTAGGTTAAAATATTTCACTGAAAAGGCCATTTCTATACAATAATGGAATGTGGTCCCCTTTAAAATATACCAATTAACTTTTTTATCATGTTTGTCAAAGTGAGAAAAACTGTGCATTCTGTGACTCAATCATTCATAGCTTATTATGGCATGATAATGTATTTTTCACGGGAGTAGGTTGGTTATGATAAAATCTAGCAGAATCTGGATTTTGTATGTTGCTTGCTAGTTTTAGTAATTTAATTATCTTACACTGGGAATAATATATGCAGATTTTTAGTGGATGATGTCCCAATAAGAAGGTATCCTAGGAAGAGTGATGCCACGTTCCCCACAAGAGAAATGCATGTGTACGGATCAATTTGGGATGCATCTTCATGGGCTACTGAGGGTGGAAAATACAAAGCTGATTATACATACCAACCCTTCATTGGTCAATACAAAAACTTCAAACTTGAAGGTTGCACCACAGAAGCCTCCACCTCATGCCAGCCACCATCAGCCTCACCATCAGGTTATGGAAGCCTGAGCCCTCAGCAACTTGCTGCAATGCAATGGGTCCAAAACAACCAGTTGGTTTATGACTATTGCCATGATCCTAGGAGAGACCATACCCTAACTCCAGAATGCTAAGGTTTAAGATATATTTGGATTAAAGTTGGGAAAATACTTTCATAAATTTTAATGCAAAATTGCATATTTCAATATACAGAATAAACAAGCAATATCTTGTTGATTTGAAAATAAAATTATTTTGAACTCTCCCAACTTAAATCCATACATGGCGCTTAATAGGTTTGGTTGAAGTTGGTATGTTCCAGAGTTACTTTTTTACTTTTCACATGCTACTACCAAAAAGGTTTGTTCATGGGGCGGATTTTGTGATGGTCCCACTTGCTAATGGTAAGTGTAATTGCAACAACAGTGAGCGTCCAAGCCCCCCAGAAAGATTGTGATGTTTTCGTTGTTTCTGTAATTGTGTTGATTGTACCCCACAAAAGATTGTGACGTTTTTGTTGTTTGTGTAATGTGATGCACTGTTGTTTTAGTGTTTTCCCTGTTGAAATAAATCTATTTGGATGCTTTCCTAATTGGTATTTAGGCACCAGAAATGAGAGAAAGGACCTTTGTCCCTCTGAAAGTAAGCTGTTGGAAGGAACCTTCTTATTGACTTTTGTTGCTGAATTGGACAACCAAAACAATTATTCAATCTGTGACTCCATGAAAATAATAACCAGTCCTATATTCTGCTATGTCGGTAGAATGCCCCTGCCAAGAACAAGTGTGTTTCGGTTGTTTTCATCAACCAAGGCAGAAGTAAAGAATAAATAAGTTCTATCTATATTTATTTATCTGGTTTGAGGAAGAAAACGGGAAGAAAGAAGATGATCTTACGTTATAAAATATTAATTATTTTGATATAATTATCATTTTACACCTGTAAAGATTTCCTAGTTGCAAACAACAGCTATAATAGAGACTATGAAATCATGTGAACTACCATAATTGCATCTTGGTATCTTTCACAGTCTCATGCTTTCAGTTTCTGTTATTTCATCTTGTGAGTGGTCAGAAACATTGCTTTGTCGTACTATTCCTTGTCAAGTTGTGGCATTGTCAAATGTCACATGAATGAATGAAAGGATTTAGGATTTCAAAGAGCATCTACTGGGAGAACAATGCATCACTACCCTCCATTTCAAACTTTCAAGCATTGGTTTCTTTGGAAAAAAGATATTCATGTCAATTCTACACGCAAATCATACTACAAGTATTAACTATCTGCTTTAATTAGCTTCACGTCATTTTCTATTTATATTCTCATTATTGTTATATAGTTAATTAACACGAGGGTCTATTTGGGGTTTTATGTGCCTGAAGACTTTAATTTTGATAAAATGAGAGTGTAAAAAAGTTACACTCCCAAGCAAAAATGTTATGTGTGTTCGCTTCCAACCAAAGTCAGGGAACAAAGAAACGTCTAAAATGTCCGGAATACAATAAGGTAACTTTCTTCCTTAAACTTCTATAAATTGTGAAGAAAGTAACAGATATAACAAAAGTAATCGATTAAATAAGATACTTAATCGATTAAGGTCATATAAAATATAATAAAATTTATAAACATAAATAATAACTAAATATACACAAATCTATTTTATTATATTATAATAAAATAAATAATTAAAGTAAAAATATCAAAATAATTAAGAAAATAAAATAAATTTAATATTCTGTTAATATATGTTTCATAGTAAAAAATATATAATTAAATAAAAAAATGTCAAAATAATAAGTAATATACAATTAATTAATTTAAATTTTGATGACCTATTTAATATATTTTATTCTAAATATAATATTTTTTTATACTAAGTTTTATAATGATTTTTTAATTTTAAATTTATTTTAACTTTAATTTATATTTTTAAAAATTTATTTTATATTATTTTTTTAGAATTTTATTTTATACATTATTTCGTACAAATCTAAATACCAAAGAAAGATTTAAAATAATTGGGGATGATAAAAAGTTGAGTAAAAATCTAAATACCAAAGAAAGACGTACAAATTTCGTAGTGCAAAAATAAATAAAAATTTAATAAGTTGAGCAAATTTTAGGTTAAGAAAGGATAAATTTGAAAATCAAATTGAATTATAGTTTAATTCGAAACTAAAATAAATGGTGAAATTAAATTAATTTGTTTTGGGAACATCAAATTTAAGAGAGGTATGTAAGGACTTTCTTAAGTAATTGACTAAAAGATTCACATTTTCAAGAAACAACACTACCCAACTAAAATAATAATTTCAAAGGTTGCAATAGGGATACAAATCTTACATTTAATATTCTAATAAATTAATTTTGAATGTATCTAATTTACACAAGGTAGATCTCCAAATAGGAAGCACTAGAGATATCAATGAATGGGTTAGCATGTGACAATTAGCGAAAGGGATCTTGCATGGGCCAGAAAGAGAGATGTGGGCCTTGAGGCCCAATATCCCACCAGCCTGGCTCTGGGATTTGAGACCCAATCCAACTGAAATTGGCTTAGAAAAGAGTGAATTGGCATGTGCCACACAACATATTATTGTCAAACAAGAAAGGATTTGAAGAATATCCCACGCAGTACATAAACAAACTTACTCAAATCAAATATAAAAAATTCAATATCATTCAGTTTGGTTTGATTTTAATTTTATATAAATTCTAAATCAAATCAAACTGATATTTACGTTCCATTTAGATTGATTTTAATAGTTCTTTCAGGAAAAATTATTCAATATTTTTTAAGAAAATTAATAAAAATTTTATAATAAAAATATTAAATAAAGAAATATATCGTATTTTTTATTATAATTAATATTATTTTAGTTTTATTTTCTCTCATGTTCATAAATAAATTACACGATCTCATAATAAAAAATATAATATAAATTTATTAAGAGATGCATTTATTAATATTTGTTAGTAGCTAATTAACTTTATATATATAACATTATATTTCAGTATAACGAATGATTTTGTTTGAATTTTTATCTTTAATCTAAGATCAAATTAAATGGCTGAATGGAAAAAAAAAATTAAAAACATTTAAAAATCAAATATTTAGTTACCTTTTTGAATTGTTCAGTTTTTAACCAACACCTATTTCTCTCTAGCAATTGTCACAATTTTTTTAGTGGCTTAATGAGTTAATAAATGTAAGAGGTGGCAGATTAATAAATATTTGTGTAAGTTTGCATAAATAATTGAAGTTACATAATTGGATTGTGTTGTCTCCTTCAAGAGTTGATTTTGACAGCAATAGGCATAGAAAGAGCACAGCATCATACATATCCGTGACCACTGACACCTTCACTACTTTCCAAACTTTTCATTTAAAACACTCAAAAGTTCTGACACACACCCCACTCCTTCCCAACCAGTGAGTGAATCATGTCGCTGTTCAAATTCCAAAAACTCTTCCATGCCAACTCACAAAGAGCAAAGAATTGCATAGCTACAATCTACTCCTATCATCGACGATCTATAATCTATAATCTATAATCTCTGATCTTTATACACACAAAAAATGGTAGCTGTCAACAACCACAGTCACTGGGCATGCATGCAATTCAGGCAAATGAAATGCAACACAGAGTGAGAGAAAGAGCACCATATCCAATACCAAAGTCTTAAGTGTCACTCCGTAATTCGCCATTAACCAAAGACCTTCTTCGGTAAGACCTACCTAGCTTCTCCCTCAAACTAACCAGAACTTCCCACGTGGCATCACCATACTCCATCTCCTTGTTGAAAAGCAGGGCCCGCCTCGTCCTCGGGTCCCACAACTTCCTCTGAATATCACTCAGGTTCGTCGCCGCCACGCGCTCAAGTATCTTCCCCAACTTCCCCACGTCCCTCTCCGCCACCGTCACCGATATCTCTGACCAACGCACGCTCGAGGAAAACGGTAATTGAATCCCATCCGCAATAATAACCGGCACACAACCTAACGCCACAGATTCCACTAACCTCGGACTCCACGGAGCCCACCCTAACGGACACAAACAGAACACCGAGCGAGCAATTTCTAACTGGTAACCGCTAAACCTGTGCCTTTGCAGGTAAAACCTCCGGTCACCGTTGAACTTGCGCCAAATCTCCGTCCTCACTCGCCTTCACAGAATAAGAAAACGGTCAATTTTTTTCAACGAAAACGCATCATTAATTAATAATTTGATTGAATTAATATTTAAGATTAATTAATGATTGTGGGGTCACTGCTAATTACTTGCTGTAAAACCGTCCACTGATATTTTTAGGATGCAGTTCCATTTTCCCACGGAAGAACGCCCAAATTTCTCGCGGTCCGTTAACTGGAAGATTCTCCAGCGTCCTCCGTACACTTTCCGGCGAAACATAAGGCGGTATCACCACATTCTCCACTTCTTGACACGGATGCCTGTGAACAACGCCGAATGTCTGCAACACAATCGAATTCTTCAAAAATTGGGGTATTCCATCAGCAATGGCCACATCCTCCTTCAAAACACAAAATGTCAATCACCCAAACGAGAAATGACACTAATTTTAGCAGACGTTATATTTAATCGACGTGGGACATTGGCTTTTTACCTGGGTGTGGAAACACGCGCCGAAGTCGTGGGAAGCGACGAAGACGTGGTCAGATCCTTTGCTGCGGTTCCAGAAAGGATATTCAGTGGACACGAGATTGACGGCGGAGGAAATAAGGGAGCGCGCGTGCCCAATCGCGGGGAAGCCGTTAACGGCGCTGAAGTTGCAAGAAACGTAAACGGGGACGAAGAAGAAATCAGCTTGATATGGGTCAAACGTGCGAACCTCGCTAGTTAACAGTGCCCTGTGGATGGCCACTTCCGACGCGAATAAATGATTGCTACACCTCTTGTTCGCGAGCCAATCGGTGTTGTACTTGGGAGGAAGCTCGTACACGAACATCTTCAGATTCTTCAGCACCCCTACAATGAAATCAGTAGAAATCAATCTCAAAAGTAAATACTTTTGAACTGAAAATGCCGACCACTGTGTTATGTTACATCACCTAGAGAGTTGGTTGTGATGTGGCTAGGGGTACGAGGCACAACATGGGATTCGGAGTTCGAAACGTGGGACGATGTGTCCGGAGAGTTTGGTGTGTTGTTGTTGGGGTTGCTGGTGATGACATAGGAAGTGAAGAAATAGAGGGAGAGAGAGAGCCAAAGAACCCATTTGTAATATGCATGGAAGAAACTGTTTTTCTCTAGTACAGGCTTGTTCCCTGGTTTGTGCAGAAGCTTCATCCCAACATAGAAAACCCTGCTTTTGGGGGGTTTCTTTGCTCTAACATTTCTTTAAAAATTAAAAAAAAAACTACGGAACTAGCTTTGAAGGGGGTTGTTGAGAGAGGAGTTTCCGATTCTGGTCTGCGAAGAAGTGGAACTGAAGAAACGAAGAAAGATAGAAGTTTGTGAACATCTCGTTTTTGCACCAAAATATAAACAAGTGGGGATTTGTTTATTTATCTTAATAAGTCCTTTGAAACTAAAATGGTTGCATGGCAGCATTCTTCTTCCCAAACCAGTGAAGGTGAATTTAAGCAACATGGAAAGGAGAGTTGTTTGGGTTTGATTCAGAGGTCACATGGTGATGATGGATGAGCTTGTAGCTCGGCGGGGGCATCGGTTACTGTGCTGCATTTGGTCCTCTCAGTATTTGTCGTCTTAAATGATTGGTCCAATCCAATGTGGTTTTGATTTTTCCTTGCTGCCTTATTAATATATTTTATTCATCATCATATTGTTTAAGATTATGGTATAATATTTTAAAAATAGATAAGAATTGCATCATGGTTTTAATAAGCAGAACATGACATGAAGCTCTCACAGGTTGGAAACCGTAGACCACGTTGCTTGCAAATCATGCAATAATGGAGGGCAGAAAAATAAAAGACATATTTTTATAGTTGATGAATAGATAAAAGTTGGGTAACTGGCTTAAACAATGTTACTGCTTCCCACCACATCTTAGATTAGAAACCATTAATGGCATGAACCTGGACGTTATGCTTAAACAAACAGTTGGAAAGTTCGAAAAGAGATCAGAAAGCAATAATTTATAAATAAAACAAAGCTTTAAGAGTGAATTTGCAAAACACAAAGCATGGAATAGATGTTCAGAACTGAAGAAGCTATGGCCTAGCATTTGCATAGCTTGAAATATATATATATATATATATATATATATATATGTTTAAGAGGAAACATATTTATGGCTAAATTTTTTCCATTATTTATTCATTTGACCTAATTTGGCTTCTTTATCGATAATAGATTAAATCAAATTTTTCCATTTAAACTTTTTTTTAAAATTTTTAAAAATATAACAATATAACTCTTTTTTGTTAATGTGATTAATTTTATAAATTGTGACTATATGGGTTGGCTATGAATTATATTGTATGTAAATTAAAACTTTCAATTACACCGTTGATGGAACGTTATGTTGGTATGAATAAATTAAATGAAATAAACAATGATACTTAAAAGGTCATTAAGTATATATTGGTTAATGTAAATTAATTTAATTAAGAAGTGGGTACCATTATATTGTAGATTTTTATAATGTTATAAAAAGAAAAATATTTTTAAAACCTTGAATTTGACTACTAAGCATCTGTGTGAGCACATGTATGTAGAGATGAATTGATGGAATAGAGATTGAATTTATTAAGAGACCAACATGAAAAAAGTGGCAATAAATAACATGTGTTGATCGATTAATTTTTTCCCTCTTCATTATTTGTGGGTTTCATGACAATTGAGGTCATTATTCAACAATATACTTTTCAGGACTAAAATAACTACAAATATATTAACAGAAATTTATCTTCTCCAAAATAATCAAGTGTTCACAATTTAAAGTGAAATTAAACTAAACTACACTGTGTTTGTTTCCAGATGATGGAAAAGATGTTATTCGTTTCTATAGTATAAAGAAAAGCTAAGACAGAACCAAGGAGATATGTGTTTTTTGCTTCCTCTCATTCATGGGAAGAAAAAAGAGGAAAGCTTTCATGTATAAAATTACATATTGCATATTTACTCTATAATAAAATAATAATGATATTAATAATTAAAATAAATTCATAAAATTATAATAACAATAATAAAATATAATATTAATAAAGGTTTTAATTATAATAAATTTACAAAATATTAATAATAATAAAAATATTATTAATATTTAATCAAATTAATTTATGATAATAAAGACCAATTTATTACATAGATCATTTTATAATTTATTATAATAATTAAATTATTTACAAATTTTCATAAAAAAATTATTTTTCCTTCATTTTTTACCTTCTTTTTCTTTATCAAAATAATTTTATTTTTCACTTTCTTTCCATTCATTTTCTTCCATTTTCTTAGTCTCTCAAATTCACTCTTTGATCCAAGGAGCCATACAAGCACAATACACATATGCTAATGTTTTGTTTTGAGGAAGGTGAGAGAGCAAAGGAGAAAAAAGGAAGAAGAAAAATAGAAAGTAAAATTCTTTGGATTAACAGAAAGTAGATTGATTTAAGTGAATTTAAACGCAAAGTTTGTAATAGATTGATTTGAATGAATTTAAACGTAAAGTTTATAGTAGATGTAAATTATGTGATTTAATAAAAAAGAATTATATTGTATGATATCCTTAATTGTATTTAACTGATTATGAGTATAAAAGAAATTGGAATAATAAAAAGTTTTGTAATAATGTGTTCATGTAATGCAAGAAAATATTAGATAATTTTATTTCATTTTTAATGAATGAAATATATATATATATAAACAATAAATTAGAAATGAAGTTAAAATTTGTTGTTATGGGAAAATAAAAGGTAAAGCTGAAATTAAAAATAATTATAAAGTTTTATTTTATAAAATTTTAAATTATGTTAAAAAATATTTAAAATTTAAAATTTAATATATTTAAATAATTAATTAAAGATGATATAAAAAATATTTTACAAAACTTAATAGATAATTTCAAAAACAACTTTAATTTTATGTTACTGATTATCTTTTATATCTATAATAATCAATAATTATTAAAGAAAAAAATATTTTTAAATTATTACAAGAATAAAAGTATTGTATAAGAAAAAGAAAAAATCAGTTATATCTTTTTTTAAATAATGTGTAATTATAAAAATTATAAAACAACTGTAGCTTAAGTAATTTTAATAGTTTTAAACTTATTTTTATTATTATTACTATTTTCCCTTACCTCTCTCACTTTCCATCCACTCAAATGGTTGCATTTCCCTCGATTCAAACAAAACAATATGCACACTTTCTTTGTCCTGAAATCTACTTCAACATAACATCATTCCAACCAAAACACACCATAAATGTTCTCTTATCATTTTTCTATTCATCATTCTTTTGTTTTTCTTTTTTTTAATATCAATCACTTCACATCACTTATCATTAATATAAAAAGTTTAAAATATATAATAAATTTAACTTTAGTGAACATTTTTAAATTTTTTATTGCAAAATGTAGTAAAATGTTGTTATATTAACTAAGTTTACTTAACTCCATTCAACTTAATGGGATATAATTTTGCTTGATCCTACACAATTCAAATCAACATGAATCTAATCTGATTCAGGCATAACTTTACTTTATCCTACACAATTCAAATTAACATGGATCTAACCTGATTCTGCTCGATATAAATCTAAGTCGATTTGATATGAGGTAGGTTGACTTATCTTAACATAAACTTAAAGTTGATGAAGGTATGACTCAACTCAACATAGTCTAACTTATCTCAGCTTAGGTACCTAACTCTGATTATAAAGATGACAAATATGTTGATATACAATCGTATTTATGAAGTTATGTTATGACTGATATTCTTTATAAGAGAATCTCCACACACAAAAAGAAAACAAAATGTATTCTTAATTTCAAAATAAATAACAAATATTTTTATGAAAATGGGGTGTCACAAGTTCAATGTGAGTCTAACTCGATTCAATCTTGATGTAGGTTTAACCTAACTAGATCTAACATGGACTTACCTCGACCAACTTAACATGGTGTCAACATGACCTTCTTATCTCGACCGACTTAACATGGTATCAATATGACCTAAGTTAATCTAAGTCCAAATCAATTTTAACTATACTAGGTTTGAATTTAAATTGAGTAAATATTTTCTATGTGTATAAAAAAATTAATAGAATTTTTGTTTCATTCTTATTTTTAAATAAGATTTTATACTTTAAAAATGGTTTATGGATTCAATGTAATTTATAGTTTTTTTTTTTTACATTTTGACCCAATAAACTTGTTCTAATGCAATCCTTTTGGTCATATGGACTTTTTTGGTCATTTGAACTGTTTTAACCTTACCCTATGTGGATCAAGACCCAGCCTTGTTGGCAACAAGGCCGAATTGAGTGCAATTCCAATATGTGAAACTTTAAATAAAGAAGCTTCGTACCAATTCGTCTCCTCTCACGGCCCACGCTGCAGGAAGTATGGCCAAAAATAAGTCCAATTCCATAGTTGACCATCATGATGCAGGTGCAATAGTCATTTATACGTTAAACATAGGATAATCCAAAAAATAATAAATTTTACTCTTTACACTGTTCGCGTTTACAAAATATTTTTTAGGAAAATACTTTTTAAGTAAACTAGTTTCTATGCTAGTTTAAATACATTATGAAAACTATTTTTTTGTATTCAAATTGTTTTACATTAGAGAAACTAGTTTCTTCAAAAGTTGAGAAAAAATAGAGCCTTGATAGTGAGTCGCAAGAGGGATCTTTTGTTTAGGAAAGTAAAAGTTAAAATATTAGAGGGTGTGAAGAGTAAAACTGAGCTATTATATATTGGGCCTTTGACTTAAAGTCTGCCCAAGTGAAGCACTGGGCACCATTGTATGATTCGAAACAGGCCTAAAGATAAAAGCCCGTTAAAGCCCAGAAAGAAATGCAGAGGGACACACTTTATTAGAACTTTTAATTGCTTTAAAATACGAAATATCTTTTGTTTATAAAATATTTCCACTTTCATTGTTCTCGAACACGTAAATTTTTAGTATTTCAATTTATTTTTATGTTATTATGTTCTGATAATTCAATAACTATTTGAATTATATAACTAAGTATTTGAATTATATAGCAAGAAAATGATAGTCAGTATATAATTTATTTGAGTTAAATGAATAAAATTGTATTAAAAAATTATAATAGAGTGTATTTTGTTTATCTCATTAAAAATATTTTAATTTAATAATGGTGTTTATCAGAATTTGTCTATAAGAAATATATTTTATTACGTAATTAGTTTACAATTATCTAATTCAAGCAGAAGATTAAAAGGAAAAGTAGTTGAATATTTAGTGTAAATGGAAACTAATTTCAAAGAATTTTAATATTAAAAATATGTAAGCTTGTTGAGAGTTTTTTTTATACAAATAAATTGGCAGTATAGAGTAAAGAGACATAATTTACATACTTTATCATTTTTTCAAAATCCTAATTTAAAAAAGGTTTAATCTGTTTGAGCTTTAAGAAATTACATTCTCGTTATTAATATTTTTATTTTGTTTAAGAGTATTTTTTAATATGGATATTTATTCAGTCTTATGTTTAATTCTCAATACCATAAACATTTTCGGTTAAATTTAAAGAAACCAAATATCATCTTCTATAAAAAATTTGGTCTAAAGAAATTCAATTTTCAATAATAATATTTAACATTTATGGTAAGATCACCATAAAAAAATTTCTTTGTTAAATGAATTAAAGAGTCTTCCTTCTCTTTTAAATCACTTAAATAACATTTTAAATAAGTTAATACACAAAGGTTGAATGGAAAATTGGTAAAATTTTATATATAAAATACAATTTTCATCGAGTGTAATTGGATTACTATCACCTATACGATAATACAATATAATTGAGCTATTGATATAATTTATTAAACACAATCAATTTATCATGTATGATTTCAAAGATCTAACTTTAATCAATGTATGTTATTACTTATTGAACTTACGAATTTTATGGGTTTGAAAAATATTATCATTATCTCATATATATATATATATATATTATATTTTTATAAATAGATAAATATAGATAAATGGAAAGATTTAATAGTTATCAAACACGCCGAAATATAACTTAGCAAATCAATTATTATTTCCAATATATTATTTGATTGCAACAATTTGATAAAAAATATTATAATTTATTAAAAAGTAATACCACCAAAAAATAATATATTCATAACAAATACGCTACTAATTTCATCTCATTTTTAATATTTATATTAAACTTTATTGGTATTATTATTATTTATTTACTTTCAATTGGTGTTAATCCTCTTATGATCAACCTTCCTTATAATAAAATAAAATAAAATAAAATAAAAGAATAAGTCTAAAAAAACATTTAATTTTATAAAAGAAGTCCTGACTATGTAATTAATAATTTATCTTTAAAAAATAATAAAATTTGGTGAGGAAACATTAATAATTTTACATTAAATATGTAACCTGTGAACCATTTATACATAAAAGTCAAGTTTTTGAAAAAAATAACTGAATAAAAACCAAACTCGATCTAAGAAGTTGACACGTTGCTGGTGATGTCGGAAGAAGCAAGATAAAATGTTGTGTCTCCTGTGACTATTCTAGATGTATATTCAATGATAATTTTGATGCATGACAAAGATAGAGAAAGATGAAAGAAAAACAAGACCCTCTAGGCTCTTGTCTTTTTTGTCACAAACATTAAATATCAAAATATGTTTTTACTCTTTTTAGATAAAGTAATATTATTTATTTTTAGTTTTTAAAAAAACAATTTGTTTATTTTTTATAGCAATTATTTATTGGAAATATGCTATGTGTAATGCTGATAAAATTATTTCTTAAAATTATATGAAAAAAAGGATAAAAACAGCAACTCTTAATGATAGAATATGAAATATGAATTGAAGAGAATGCAGAAGTGATGGAAGAAGTAAAGGGTAGGACCATGGCTCTTTAACTATATTTCTAACATTTTGTTTACTTATTGTAGCCATTGGTTCTTTCGTACTGCTTTCACAAACATTGAAAGAAAATAGAAGGTTGAAGACAAAAGGTTAGTTCTCACTCCATGTCAAACGGATGAACAGATTGACTTGCTCATTAAAAATGGCTGACACAAATCTAATCAATTGACTAAAACAATTATTTTCTTCTTCTCTGTTCATCCAATCTTTTTGTTCATCATGTGGCTTTCTGGATCATCTTTTATCAAGTTATTTCATTGCAGTTTTTACAGAATCAACATGCTAATAACCATTTTATGTATTTCATTGCATGATTGATGTGAAATAAATCTATAAAATGACTTACTTTATAATCTCTCAATAGATCAAAGATGAGAAGTGAACTAGTTTGATGTAACTTGAATTTCCTACAAAGTATTTCAACATCTACATTATTACGTCAAATATGGACCATTTGGACTGTGATAAATTGATATGTGGGCCTTTCATTTATGCAAAACTGTTTCAAATTTTTGGCTGAATCAGTATCCTGGACTTATCAGACCCAAAACCAGAACACTCCTCAGGAGTTAAGCCTGTGAAATGTTGGTCTTAACAGAAAAAAAAAAAGGTGAGAGACCCTTTGAAAAAGTACTTAAATTTTTTTTTGGAGTTGTTGGAACATTAAAATAAAGAAACAGACAGAAGAATTTTGAATGGAGCATGGTCATAAAGGCATGTGAACTTTATCTTGAGAATTGATTAGTGACGAAAAACAAGTTGTGGAGGAAGCATGTGAAATGGGAGTGATAGTCAAGAAGATAATAATTTTTGGGTGCAGTGAGTAGTAACATAGCACCATTTACAGTCATTCATGTTGTTAGGATAACTAACATGCCTTGTAGAGAAACGGTGTGGGACCTAATCTTAGGCACTTTATTCCATTTTGATTCCAAATGACAGTGCCAAAACCTTACCTTTTGGTTTTTGTTTAGACAATGATGTCAATTGTTGTAATCACTCTAATCTTCACACAGATTGTTTTGGTTACCCTCAACTCAACCTCTGTGGTTATGATGGAAACTCTGTTCATAATAATCAGATTGTTTTTCTTTCCTTTTGAGATTTCTCCATTTTCTGAAACAAATACTACAAAAGAGTGTGGTGAGGTATATAGTCCCTACAGATCCCAGTGCAGAAGAAAACATCCCTTTTGGATTTTAGGATTGTTGTTTGTTTATTGTTTAAAAATCAGAAGATGGGAACATGTAGCAATATACACTACCAAATACAAATTCAAATTCCTCACATGCCAAGCCATGGATCCCCTACCTACAAAACGACAAATGTGCCGTCGTTTCTCACTTACACACCCAAAACCGCGTCCACCCACGGATTTTTTTTCTTCAAAAAAAGTGAATTTCTTAAAGTAACTAATATATAATTTCTTAATTAAAAAATTATTTATTTGAAAATATTTATGCGGGGTTATTTAACAGTCTAAAAGTGGGTACATAATAAACTTGTTTGATGATATTTTTACAGTGGATGTGATGGGAAGACTTAAAAAACAATAGTATTATTATTATTATTATTATTAACTTTAGTTAAATGGGTGAGCAACGTGCATGTTAACTAACCACCGCTTGGGATTCCAAAGATCTATAAAACATGATATGATTGGAGATGGAATGGACGACCCACCTAAAGACTTTAATAAAAAAGGGTTTTGTGTATTTATTTTTTGTGCTTACAAAAATTATGTGAGTTAATGGAGCCCACACGGTTTAAACAAAGTTGTCACCCATGATTCTCCAGGATTCTTCCCGACATGTTTTACCCGTCAAGACCCCACTCATGCTACACTTCACCACTTCTTCCCCTTTTATGGATTAATAATAATCTCTTCTAACTTCCTTCGTCTAATTTTTCTTCTCTTTCTTCTTTCTACAATATTTGCTATTGGTATGGGAATTCATCTTAACAATGGTGGTGTGGTGTATGTATGAGACTTCAAAGTGGAGGAGTCAAAAGGTGTAGAATGAGGCTTTATCCAACCACACTTTTGATACTGGACCATCAATTCTATAACTGCCCCAAAAGAAATTCGTTAATTCTTTTCTACAATCACTCACTGTTTTCTCTTCCTGGGTATTGTAATTAACTTTTCGGATCACTTTCGCCAAATCATTCTTCCACTGCTAAACATTCCTACTTAAGTATCCTCTTTTTCTTTCTTTTGTTATCAACACAGCTTATTAAACCCATTCCCTTTCTCTCCTAATTATCCTAACCATCCATCAAAATCTCTCCTTCATCTCTATACAACAACAAAACTACACTTTTAATACCAAACTTTCTCTATTCTAAATAAATATTTTTGAAGATTAGAAGAGAGGCGTTTATCTGACTAGTAGAGGAAATTTTATTGGTAAAACTAATTGTTTTTTTTATAGCATTAATGAGTATAGGTTATAGAAGAATTGTCTCTAGATATTCTACAACTATCTAAAATCTGGTAATATAGGGGAGATTTTATATTTTTTATATAATGTTGAATTTTGAATTCTAAATTAATGAGAAATAACTAACTGAAGATATTACGTGAATTAAATAGTGTAAAACATATTTAAAATTTAATATAAGTGAATTGAAGATGTTAAGAGTTATTTGGAAGTATTAAATTTTAAAAAAGAATTAGATTAGGATATTTCAGGGTTACTTTGAATTGTTTTTTTAGTGTTGAATAGTTATAAATTGTTTAGTTGTTGGATATGCATCTTAGAGTGGCAAACATTTTAAGGTTAATCATGATTTAAAACTTGGTGGAGGCGAGTTAGATTTAATTAGTTTGAAATGGTATACATTCGGGCTAATTATGTAGGATTTTGTAGTTTTGACACACATTTTTAGAATTCCTCTTCTCTCTTTTTGGATCTTATATTTTCTCTATTTTTATTTCTTATTTCTTCTACTTTCTACCTTTTTCTACACAAATATTATATGATTCATCTTAATTTTTATATCATCTATTTTTAATTTAAAATTTAATACTCACTATCTAGAAGCTAAGTATAAAATTTGAGCTACAATTATTATAAAGGTGAATGACAGGATATAGTTTATTTGTGTTCAGAAAATTATTATATTTTATTTAACTAAAATTAAAATTAAAAAAATCTCATGATAAATTTTAAAGTTGTATGTTGGGTAGATAATTAAAAAATTTACATAGATTTAATTATATATATATATATTAAACTAGTTTATAAATAATTATATATAGTAATTTATTATTAACTAAATCCAATCAAACCAAAGTTTTTATCCAAATAAAATCATTAACTTATATATTTTTAATATATATATATAAAACTTTTAGAATTTACTTTTAAGTACTTATTATACCGAAATCTTACTTTGCAATTTATAATATTTGATTTACTGAAGATGAATTATGAAGTATGTAAAAAGATATATATGAAAAATAAAATGGGGGAGTTGTGAACTGCAATTGGCATAAACAACAACTTCAATTATGATGTATATAATGAATGTTTTGTTTTTTCAGATTGAAAATCTTTTTCAGAGTTATTACCGTTTTGGAGTGTTAAAGATGAATTTGATAATTTGAATGTATATTTTTTGTCCTTGTGAGAATAAAAAACAAGTAACATGAGGAGATGGAGTAAATGTGACTCCTAAGACATTGATGTCTAAACAAATAATAAATCACTTGGTTCTCACGTGTTTGTGTCTTTGCAATGAAATTCTTATGTTCATGCTTGAACAACATGAACGTTACCATATTTGGTGGGCAAAGTAGTATCTCAGACTGCAACCTAAATGGGGAGACTCTCATTAACATTTTTCTTTTTCGATTCCTTATTTGATAACAGATTAGAATCCTTTGTAGGCTTGCAAAGGCTTCAAACTCATTCATTCTCAACCCTCCCACTACAATTCTGCACTCCAAATAGCCAACCAGATCATATGCTCACTGAAGAGGGCACCATAAATTCCCGATAATGTGGGCCCAAGAATTTATGTGGAGCCAATGGTTGTGAAGATATATCATTATATAATTCACATATTAAAATATATGCACAACTTAATCAAAGGTGTTGGGTAATGGTGTATCATGTCTTTTCCATATTTCTTTACTAGACTATCTTTCAAGATTATTATGGGTTGCCTTTTCGTTATTTGATTGATTAATAACCATAATTGCTAGTATCATGCCTAAATAACAAATTATGGCTTCATAACATGCCTAACAAATACAATTATATGCCCTCAAAAACTATCACTATAATAATGATAATAATAATAATATATACGTACACCTTTTAGAGCAACCGGTATGCTAACTACTAACTACCGTTAAATATAGTAATTGAAGGTTATGAAATAAGAAACATTGTGGACACAAAATTATACTGAATACAAGTAGGAAGATGGCCTCTTTGCACGCTTGCTAATTGTGTATGATAACATATGTCACACCCTAATTAATAATCAACGCCATAAATTAATTATAGAAGAGCATTAGTGGACAGCACAAAGGCCAAAAGCTCCTCCTCAAATTATTTAATTAATCCTTCAAGTGGACAACATATCAAACACCTCTCTTTCTACCATATTCTAAAGATTGTGTTCAATTATTCACAAAAATAAGAGGAGAAATCAATCTCACTATTCACTAATGAATATCATAAGAAAAGTCTTGAAAGCATAAGCAGGGTTTCAAGGTCCTTCTTGTCTGGCATCTTCCCTACCCAGCAAGCTTATTCACCAATTTAACCTGTCCTTGCACCAATGCTTAGATGTGCCGCTTCCTATACATTCATTCACGCACTTCACCAATCACATAGTTTCTTCTTCTTTTTTGTTTTTCTACCAAAATGATCACTTATTCACACTATTCTTATGGAATATAAATTCAACATTTCTTTTCATGCAAGTGTTTTTTGGGGGGGTAATTTTGAGAGGCATAAATCAAAAACCAGGATGGGACATAAAGATGCGGCGCCCCATTTTATTCCCTTTGGGTTTGGGCTTTTTATCATCAATTGGATTTCCTCTTCTCTTTCTTCAAAGTAAAGAACAAAAACATTATAAATAATTAGTATGTGACCACTGTGATAACTCATCAACGGATTAACTAATTTACCCACATCATTTGTTTTAACAGCCATGGGTTGTTGTCTCGTAGGTTGAAAACGTACACGTGTCTTGAACTAGAGAGGGTTTGTTATATTATAGCAAGATGTAGGATACCCTGCCACCTTAAATAAAAATGTCAGTAATGTTCCTACAAATTGCAGGGTTAGGGTCTTGATTAAGTCAAATGGAAGCCCCTTGCTTTCCTTAGGGTAGGACTTTGTTGTTTGAAAGGGGTCCATCACCTTTCTTTGGACAAATATTGGTGGGAAAGTTTGGTTACCAGCTCCTTTTTCTGACCAATGAAACTAATAATATTCCTTGACCCAGTAATTGATATCAACAAGCCGAGGGAAGCAGACAAAGATAGAAGAAGAGAGTAATGTCTCTTAGTTAGGGTTTTGTATGTAAGTGTTAGCTTAGGTTCTTCTTTTGTATCTCTTTCTACCAACTGTTTCTATTCTTTTTATATAACATGAGTATTTATTTAGCAGAGAAAAAAAAATTAAAAAAATTTATGGGGTAATAGTAGGCTGAGCACGTGTAGGATACTTAACAAGTCAAAGATGAGTGCATTGAGATGTCTCATAAATACATATTTTCTTTCATCTACTTGGTTTGTCAAAAATGACATGCTGAAAAATTTGCTTTTTTTTTCCTGTGAAGATCGTTTCTGTATGACTCACATGATGCATACCGAAATGCAAATCAAGAAAAGAGTTGTCGATGATAAGCACTTTGAATTATACACGATTACCATTCAAGAAATTTAACGAACGGGTAACATTTAATATAGGAAACAAAGTAGTACATGCAGATCCAAGTAAGAGAAATGCCTCATATATATATTCTTTGATTTCTCCTCTCTTTTATTTTTTTCTGTAACAAAATCCAACGTTAAAAAGTATAGATCAGCAAAAGAAAATTGTTATTTTATGATGAAACCACGCATTTCTTATATATATTATACGCATCAAAATAAGCAAAGCAACAACGTAAATTGATACAATTATTTAGGTGTGTTTGAGAAAACGTGGTTCAACCCACAATTTTTTTTCCAATTCATCAAGATACTGTGTCGTTTATAGCTTAGGATCACGTGTGTGCTTAAAGGAAATTGATCATTTTTTGGAGGAATTTTTTAAGGCAATGATTATTTGATATTCATATTCTAAAGTAGAACTGTTAAGTATATTTAGGATAGAGCAAAAGAAATCCTACGGAGAATAATGAAAAAAGAAATGAACGAAAAGAAAAATTTGAATATTATAAATGAATTGAAGGTGAAGTCGTCCTCTTGTAAGAATTATTTTTATAAGCTTTTGTAACATTATTTTTAGTTAGAGATATGACCATTTTAGCCCCTCATATCAAATCAAATCTTTATAATGAGTTAGAAATAAGAATTGATATGTGTTAAGGTTTATATTAGCGACTTATAGATATATATTAGAGTTAATGGATTATGTTGTTGAATTTTATTTTTAGTGAAAAGATAACTAATTATTTGTATGTATATGATAATAATCAATTATAAAATAATAATTGATTTATAAAATAATTATTCAGGTATCTTAAATATGAGTAGGTAGATAAGTTTCAAACTCCAAATCCATGTAGAATATTAATTAAGTAGGTGAGAAATTTGTTTTAATTGATGTTTTAAAGATAATAAAAGGGCTTTCAACAATTTCACTATGCTTTAACTTAATAAAACTTGGCACAATGCTAGTTTTATTAGTTTTTATAGGACATTAAATGATTTTGAAAAATAATTATAATTACAATTATTGTTTATCTTTGTGTTGGATTTATTTACCGTGATATATTTATAAATAATTATTGTTTGAGATAATATTAAAATATCTTCATAAGAGGTTTGTACAAATCTCAAAATACTAATTATATAGTTATACTTATACTTAAAATGATTGTGTTTCCTTTATCTAAGAATTATATTTAAAATATCATGTCAATTAGAATAAGTTTGATGTAAATAAGGAAATATAAATCGAATAATGTGTAATTAATAACTTAATTATTGAACACAAAAGAAACATTTGAAAATTAAAAAAATATGATAAGAAATAAAATTTAAATTTAAATTTTTGTGTGAATAATTTAACTTAATGTCCAAATTGCTTATAATATATAAAATTAACACATTTATTATGAAAACAAAATAATTGATCATCGTATTCTTACATAGATAACTTAATTGGTTTTTCACAATTGAAAAAAGGGAAGGGAATATCTCTATCATTCAGGTTTTTTTAAGGGTAGGCACGTCGTTAAGTAGCAGTGTGAAAATTTAATAAAATAATGAATCAATTTTGAGTTATAGTTTATATTAGTTCAAGACAGAAAACTTTATTGAATAGAAAAATCAACGTAGTGGGTTTTTCCTTTTATCAACGTGGAATTAATTATTTTATTTAAACTAGCAAACAAAAATTCTCTCCAAGTTCCAAGTAAGTTAGAAGAAACCTACCTAATTGGAAACTTTATATGGTTGTTTAATGTAATTATACCATTTAACTTTGAAATCATTGATAAACTTCAATTTAACTCTAGTCACTAGTCAGTTCAGGCAACTGCTAATTTTGTTTCGACATATACTCAAAAAAATTGTCAATATTTTTGGCAAAAGGTATTCCATTCAGCTGCTGAAATAGTCAATCAAGACAAAAATTTATAATTATATATACAGATTTAATAACATTAAGATTTATAACTATCACAAAATTTAAATTATACGTAATTTTTAAGTGTAATATATTTAATTTTGTATTAAAAGTATTTATAATTTTTTTCATTAAAAATAATCGAAATTGAATGAGGTGGATTTTTCAACTGTTGTGACGGTTGAAGATCAAAATAAATTCTTTATACATAAAATACTTTTACGTTTAAGTAATTAAAAGTTTTAAAAAATAAAATCAGAATGGAGTAAGTATTCTCTATATATTATAAAATATTTATAGAATCTTTAATTTAATAAATCATAAATATTTATAAATGATAATGATTTTATATTAATATTAATAAAAAAATTATATTTATATTAATATTAATAAATAGTGAGAAGGTAATTTTTTATACTATCTTATTGCATAATAACTTTTTCTAGGCTCGCATTAAGTATGCATATTGACTTCGGATGCTTGATAAATATAAGTAGAACATGCTTGATTTTAAAATTAAAACAAGTAATCTTATCACTCTACTCGTCTAAATACATTTTCAGTTTTCTAAATGTTACTTATTTTATTTTGATTATTTAGATTTTTTCTTCGATGTAAATGTATTTAACCATGTAATGTTAGCGACTATTCTAAAAATGAATGTGACATGATGTAATTAGTTAATGATCTCCTAAAATGAAAAATAGATAATTATATACGTTTTTTAGATTTCAAAATTGGAGAGATTAAATTTAATTACATGATTTGAAAAATAAAACTAAGTATATGTATCCATCAACATTTAGAAAATTGAGTTTAATAGAATAAATTATTATGAAAATAGTTTTGCTTAAAATTAAATTTGAAGTAAAGTAGTTTATTTTTAAATATTTTTATACTAAAAGAATCTTAATAATAAATTTAGTATACATTTTTTTATCTAATTTTAAAAATCTATAAATGTTTTCAACTCAATCCATTTTTTGGATCAAGAACTAAGTTGTTAACATGAAACAAAACATAAAAATACGATCTTCTAAGTTATCTAATATAAATCTAGATCATTGGTAACAATCAGTAAAAGATAAAATTTAATTTGATAAACTTTGAAAATATGTTTCACTCAAAGTAATTCATTTTGTAATTATTATTATTATTAAGTCAAAAATTATATTTTATAGTTGTAACATAACTTTTTTTTACTTAAAAATAAAATAATCTAATATAAAATTCTAAATTATTGGATTTTTTTTTATCAAAAGTAATTTTGGTAAAAGTCTTATACGTGTTTTATTATGATACAAGTAAATTATATGATTGAAATACTTATAGTTAAAAAATATTTCCACTGAAAATAAATGTAGTAATACGGAAGAGATTGATCTTAAATTATTTTAAGAGAGAAGTACATAAATATAAAATATAGTCATACTTTAGAGAAAAAGAATTAAGAATCGGAATAAATTTAAAATTGCATAAAAATAAATAAAATGAAAAATATCATTACTTTAAGATTTAATGTTTTGGGTAGTGAGTAATAAATTGGTGATGCAATACAAATGTTATTGTCCTGAAGATATTAATAAGTCCTACCAATAGACTCCGCCTGAATTTATTACAACTCTACGACATTTGGGGAGACTTCTACCCTTTCAGTTTTCTAGTTTTACACAAATATGGATTTTCAAAAAGGAGAAAGACATCATTTGATTCTAATTGGTTTTCTTATGTTAAATGTCATGTTCACTCCACCTCTTCATTCTGGTTATTATTATCGTAAATTCAATGGTTGGAAGGGGATAACTGTTTTCCACGGTTACTACGGTCACTTTCATGAATTTTTATTGCTCAATACTATGCAAATGGCTACAAAAGTAAAGTAATAGACGTGAAGAGGACGTGTCTCAGATACTGGCTTCTTGTTCCCGCTTTTACTGCTGATTTTTTTTCTTCCCGGCACTACTACTATCCCTTTCCCTTTCTCCCATCACACACATATATGTTACCAAATTGAAAATCAAAATACTACTGCTACTGCTACTAGGATTTTGCATCTGTTTGCCTTTTGGCTTTTTATGTGCATTTCTTCCCACAACACCCTACAGTGACATGGACCACTTCTTATAAAACACCTTGCTCCTTCACACATAACACTCCTAACTCTCTCTCTCTCTCTCTCTCTGAAGTTCTCCTATTTTTCTCTTCCCTTCCCTCCATTTCCCTTTCCTCTTTCAAAACGCAGATATTTATGCAATTATCTAAATTGTGATCTTGGGAGTTCAAACTTGAGAGCATGGACAGCCAGCGTAGCCCTCTTATAAGTTGGGCTTACTTCTTCCAGGGAAAGGTAGCTACTTTCTTTTACCCTTCAATTATTTCCATTGAATACACACATTGATAATTTCAAAGTCCTTAGTTGAATGTATTAGTCTTAAAATATTTGAGAACTAATTTTTCGTTGTTGTTTGTTTACTTCAATTGGTACAGTCAATGGAGGAGCTGAGGCAGTCTCTCATATGCACAACTGTGGAGCTAGAACAGACAAGGGCTGCAGTGCAAGAAGAGCTCAGAAAGAGGGATGACCAACTACTCAACCTAAAGGAACTCCTCAGCAAAACCATGAGAGAAAGAGATGAAGCACAAGAGAAATGCCAGAGACTTCTCTTGGAGAAGATAGTTTTCCAACAGCAACAACAAGCAGCTCCTGTGTCTGGAATTTCTAGCATTGAGGATGAACCAAGAAGAGGAATTGACTCCAACAATGGCCTCTCATCATCAGATTGTGAAGAGAGCATTGTTTCCTCTCCAGTCATTGACCATTTATCCCAACATCAACCCCAATTACCCCCACAACAACAACCACAATTATCACAATCCATGATTGAGCTAACACCAGACAAACCATTACCAGAAAAGGGTAAGCTCTTGCAAGCAGTGATGAAAGCCGGTCCTCTCCTTCAGACCCTTCTCCTAGCAGGACCTCTTCCCCAATGGAGACACCCTCCTCCACCGCTTGAGTCCTTTGAGATCCCCCCTGTCACCATACCTTCACCACCACCACAATCTCAACCACAACCACAACTCTTCCACCAAGATTCCTTTCTTAACACTGACGGTAGTAGCACCACAGCCAACTGTGGAAGGGTTAGTCGAAAAAGGGTCTTCTGGGATGGCTCTGATTCTCCCACGGAGACCAAGTACCAAAGGCTTGTACTTCACTGACTTACGTCCCCCAAGTCAGATTCACATATTTAGTTTCTAATTATATATATCCGCAAGTTTTTAGGATTAGAAGGTAAGAGTAACAAGCTGGTACGCGACTGATCTAGCTTCTGTACAGTGGTTGTTCACTTGTTCTAGGACAGAACACAAGTTATCCGGATTTAACTCATGGAGAGAGAAGATGAGGATGATGAAGAAGAAGAAGTGCTTGGTTTAGGCTTTCTGGCTTTATTTTGGTGAAGATTTGTCCTTGGCATTTTCAACTCTTCACATTCTACTTTTGCTTCCTAGGGGCCTTAATTTGATTTCTCTTGAATTATTATTGTTATTATTATGTAACAAAGATACTGTAGTCCAACAAGCATTTAGTTTGAGTGTGTGTGGGTGTGAAGTGAGATTGATTGATCTCTGTAAGATCACATCAACAATTAAGAGAAATGGTGTGGAGTTGGTGGATTGGGAGATGAGTGTGTCCAACGACCAAAGGGAAGGTTTTTGAGTTCTGCTTGTCGGGTTGGGTGGACCCAAAACTTAGGAACACAGGATCTGTTACTGGTGTGGTGTATGATTATGTTAAGCCTTTGTTAGGGATGTTATCATTATGCAGGTCTAATCTTGTGCTTTTCTAAATATATTTTTATATTTCTTTTTCATTGTATTAATTAAGTCCGTGTTTGGCATCTAAACTTGTTTTCACTTACATGATTCCATAGTCTCAATGTGAGTTCACAAGTATTTCTTCTGTACAAGAGCTGAAAATGTTGACTACTATCATGCTCAATGAAAGCATGACAATTGGGGTCGAAAAAAGAGAGAGATTCTGCAGACAAACGTAACATGCTGCATTATGGTATAAAAGAGGGGCTGAATTATATTGTGCGAAAAAGAAAAGGTTAAATTATATACCAGTCTCAACATTTCTTTCTTCCCCTGTCACATCCTCTCTCTTAGTACATCTCTTTTCTAAAAAAATAAATAGTTATATTTTAATTTTGTACAACATATACAGTTTTATATATGAATAAAAGAAAGATACATAAACAAAAGAGAGAGAAACATGTGAAATAAACTATATAATCTGGTGGAAAAATAAAATTACAGAACATAATATAAAAATATTGTGTATGCTCTTTCTAGAAAGCTCAATGTTACTGGGTGTCTTGGGCTACACTATTGCTGTTATTGCTACTAGCTATGTCTGTTTGACAACAATTTTGAAAGACCAAAATACAAAATGATTTTATTTTTAACGTTACTTTTAAAAGTGGATATATTTTTATCATTAATTATTTCAAAGTTAAGTTTAGCCAATTTTCAGTGCAAGTGAAGGTTGGCTGGAAAACACTTATTTATTTTCATTTCAGTATATTAAGTCTCTTTTACTTCATTTTAAAAAATTGATCTAATTTTTATTTAAAAATAAAAGAAAAAAATGAGAATAAATATAAATGACCAAAAAGATATTGAACATAATTTTGGAAGAGACGATGAAGAGTTACTATTATCAGTAAAAATTAAGTGAAAAAATTTCATCTAATTATTGACTCTATTGTTTATATCATTTTAAGTCTTTCAATGTGAGATTTGTGTTATGTTAAATTCAAAATCTTAAAGAGATAAATTTATAATTTTTTTATATTACTCAATATATCTATTTTTATTTAATATGAATCTCAAATTCTTATTTGAATTTTAACAAAAACTTACAAAAATAAAGAATTTGTTAAAAAGAAATAAATGGTTGTGAATTTTTGATCTATTTTTCTTTCTTTTACTTGACCATTTAATCAACCGTTCATATACACGTTTTTCCCTTGTGAGTGTGAAACAATTTGTGCATGAAACATCAGCAGCAGAATTATAGAAATGTAGAAAGTGACAGTGTGCAGTGGCATGGAGATATATAGTCAAGGGCATGGGAAGAAAAAGTGTTATGGATAGTCTTCAACTGAGGAGAAAGGATGATGAGGTATGGTAGTGAAGAGTGATTATTTTTTTGTTGATATTGAAGAGCTTAAAAGGTGATATAGTGTGGGATTTTGACCTGCAATTTTTATTTCAGAGTGGAAAGAAAGAAAATAAGAAGGTGTTACTTTCAGTGTAGCTAGCTAGCAATGATTTTAAACGTTGCGACAATAGATCCTTTGGAGAGATGGAAGCAAGAAGTCCTGGAAAAAACGCGCTAAGGCACATTCTGGACAGTGAAATAAGCCGCAAATGGCGCCACTCATGCATCACTAAACTCCACAGACCTTCAAACTTTGGTCAATCAACAGGGAACTATTCTGCCATACAAACACAACTAACTTGGACCTAAGTTTGACATTCCAACAAAGTTTTACTTCACAGATCCAGGTCCATGCACAGGCCCAATTTAACGGTCTGTTTTTTAGCTACAGGCCCAGGTTAAGACTTGGCAGTTTGCATTCAGGGAGATTATAAATAAATGAATAAATAAATAAATAAAAAAAATGAAAATGATTTGATTGGTGAAAGAAGAAAGAAAGAAGAGGAATAGAGATGAGTGAAGTGTAGGTTGGGTTACTCCAGGGAAGGCGGAGGCTTGAATATGTGGTTGATTATATAAACCAAATTGTTGAAAACATTAGGCAGAGTTGCACCTTCAGTCAATTTCTTTCTTTCTCTGCTGTGCTTCTCTGGCTTTCAAACACCTTTCATGCTGGACATAATCATATTCCATTTCTATTCTAAGTCAGGTCCATGCAAATTGGTACATCACATTCACACTTCTTCTATCTGCAACTAGATACAATCTTCATACAAATATCTACAAGTTCCTCAAACTGCAGACAGGTTAAGAAATGTACAAATAAAATTTGTTTAAATATTAAAGAAACTTGCAGTAAAAAAAATTAAATATATTTTTAATTTTTGAATTATTTATTATATTTATATTTTATTTATAATTTATAATTTTAAATCTATTTTATTTTTATATTTTAAAAATAAATATAAATAATTTTTAATGATAAATAAAAATATTTTTAAAGAAATGAGGAATGAAACTGATAATATTATATGAAAAGTTATAAAAAATAAAGATTTTAAAATTTATTTTTTGATATATTATAAAAGAATGTTTATACCAATTTGTAAAGGGTTAAATATGTTTTTAGTCTTTGAATTATTTGTCAAAATTGTGTTTTGTTCTGGGATAAACTTTGGACCTATTTCGCCCTTATATCTTATAAACAAGTGTAAATGATTCTCGATCACAAATAAAAATATTTAAAAAATAAAAATAAAAATATTTTTTAAAAAAAATAAAAAAAAGAAAAAGAAAAAAATGAAAGAAGTTTAAGAAAATAAAAAATAAAACATAATTTTGACAAATAATTTAAGGATTAAAATCATATTTAATCCATTTATAAAATATAAAAATTGAATTGATATAAAATTTATTTTATAAATGAAACATATTTTTAATAAATATTTTATAAATTAAAAATATATTTAAAAAAAAATATTCAATAGGGTTTTATCTCAAATTTAATAGCTAGTAACGTGAATCAGATAAGTATAATTATTGTGAATATCATTTAGTAATTGCTACTTCTATTAAAAAACAAAGATTAATTTTATAATATTAAAATTAAAATTAATAACTGATTAATTAATATTTTATTTGCACTCACCATCTGCTCACTTCCATCGAGGCTGTCACTCCTAGTTATTGGTCAATGAACAAGAAGAAAGAGAATTGCGATTGAAAACGGAGAAGAGGTAACGAAAATATGAGAAACCTCCTCTAAATTGTGTAACTCGAAAATATTTCCAGATTGCATAGCATAATCTGAATATTTTTTATGAAAAAAAGTAACTTTTGAATTATGTGACTAAATTTTTTTCTAAAATTGTATAATTTCAAAATTATTTTTTATTTTTAAATTGTTTAATAGGAAAATTTTACTTTTGAAATGTGTAATGAAAAATGTACGTCAGATTGTAGAATTTGAATTATTTTATAAAAATATAATTTTTAAATTGTATACTTTAAAAAAAAATTAAAATTATGTAATTTAGATGTTAAAATTAATTTTTAGATTAGATTTTTAAATTTAAAAATCAATTTTAAATTTTAAATTATATAATTTGACCGTCGTTTTAACTTTCGGTATAATTTGAAAGTTAATTTTAATTTTAATTTCTAAATTTAAAATTTTTATTTTTAAATTATATAATATAAAATGTTTTCAATTTTTGTATATATAAATGTGCAGGAACAAAATACGAGGAAAGAAAATATGAGAGTGCAGAAAAAATCACCTCCGATAATACCAAAAACGATAACTGAACAAGTAGTTCTGGGCCCAGCCCACCAAACTAGGAAATTAAAGACCTATTAATCTAATATAATTCACATAATTCATAAGAAATAAATAGTTGTGTCAGGTTAATTTTTTTCGTAAACCCTTTCAAGGGATAAAATAGTTAAAATAATTTTTCTATAAGTTAATTTGCAAAAAAGTTTCTTATGATTTTTAATTTATAAAGAAATTTATTTTGTTTTTCTTCTTATTTCTTTGGTGATAGTCCTTATAAAAAAAATTCCAAACCATTCTTTGTTTCCTAATTCCACAAAAACGATCCCATGAAAAGTATAAGAGTATAAGAGAGGAGAAAATGGATAAAATACCTGATCTTTTTTCTCTTAACTTTGAAGTATTTAAATTACGTTTTTCTCCCTGGTTCGAGAACATAGAAATTTCAAACCTACATAGCTATTGTCCTAAAAGCCTTGATCATAATTCAAATGACATTAACTTAACTTTATTATCAAAATAATTGTATACAACTTCTGGCAACTCAACTGCCATCTCAATCCAGAATAAAGCCCAATATAAATTAAATTTTCTTTTCAAATCTTCAATCTTGACCTTTCAAAACATAAATATTTAAAAGAATATTACTTTTCTTGGCCAAGTGCCATTAATGCAATTATCCTTACTTCTAGAGCTGTATTTAAAGAAGCTGCATAGACTATATTTCTCTAAGACCTTTTTTTCCTTCTTCAAACGAACATGTTATGAAATTAGTTATTATGAAAATCCAGAAAAAAGAGCCATAGAAAATCTGAAGAAGTGAAAGAGAATGAAATGCAATTTTATTCATTGTGCCTCTGCTAAGAAAGTATGAGATTTGATTAGATGTTAGGCGGTGGCATTAAATTTGGTGCTGGTGGATAAGGCAAGAAGGTATTGCAGAACAGTTGTGGTCTAGAAGAGTTGTAAAAAAATATTGTACAAATAGAATTTTCTTTGATGGCCAAGAAGTTGGTGCTTGGTGAGATGCAGTGAATGCTGTATTTGCAATTAATCAGTTTGCCCTTGGAGAAGGGAAGAACCCTCTCTTTTGTTGTCGTGAGCCATCTGGTTCCTATCTCTGTCTCTTAGACACTTACACGCTGTTCCTTGGTAGGTTTAGTTGCCCTGAACGTGGGCAACTAGTGTGATGGTTACACCACTTTCAAGTTGCAAGTTGGCCCTCAATGCAACAAGATTTAATGTTTCTCACATAAGCAAAAGTTGGCCCCTGAATGCAACAGGAGATCAATTTCCAATTAAATAGAAATGATGCACTGGTGAATAATACTATATATAGTATATCTGGAATGCTCCTTAAGTTAGTACTATATAGTAGTAATTTCCTTATTTGATTTGTCGGCCTCAGTTAAGCAGAGGTTCTGTTTTAACTAACTTCATTGCTAGACTTTGTGCCTTCATGATTTGGGCATCGACAAATCAAATATATTTAATGCCATGCAAGCACGAAATTCAAGCAGAGTTTGGTTCAGTGAAATTGAATGATGCCAGAACTTTTGAGTGACCAACTGTGGTGGGTTACCTGTACATAAAAAGTGAAAATTGAGTAAAGAATGAAGAGGAATGTACAACCACTGATCCTGTTTTGTAGTCCTACTTTGCTCTTGTTCTGGCATAGAGACAAAATATTAACATCTTCGTTTCATCCTTGCACCAAGAATTACCACTGTGTTTGATCACCATCAAATCAATGCCACAACCTACAAGCAGAACCTTGTGATAAATGTCCATTTGTTGATGAAAAAGTATACCGTGTTATCCATGTGGAGTTACTAATGCTTATCTGCATAAACCATTTCCTTGGCAGACATTTTCGTTGTCACAATAAATATTCCTTTCTATGATAAGGTATCTTTTGCAGGGACTAAGAAACAATGTCTGTACAAGTCTTTTTCATGAGCTTAAGTACTGAAATCTAAAGCCTTGAGATCTCAATATCCTTTTACATGTCTAGACTACAACCAGTTTTTTTTTTTAAGATTTTGCTGGAGTAAAGATCAACCAAAATTAAGTCAAATTAATTTTAAAAATGAACTGAAACTCACTAGACTCGTACACTTTAATATACTTCTCTTATTCTGTAAAATTCTTGAAGACCCCAAAAGTAATGTATATTATAATTAACTGCAGATCTGCATCTCTTTAAATGTCTGACGAAGCATAGAGAGTTTTGCTTTTGCACCTTCTTTGTAAAGGATGATTACATTATTAGGGTCATATAACAAGTCATTAAGTTAAGATTGAATGCGAGAGCCTTCATTTTTTGGGCTACTTTCATGGTAATGTTCATAGGTAAGCAATTTTGAAATTCAAATTGTATGAACTATGATGAAGTGAAAGCATGCAGTTTAATTTGGCGGTGTTTAATGGTAATAGTACTTGTGCAACTACACAGGGGAACAAAGTAGGTGAGGGAAGTGAAATCAACTGCCACAGAAACTAAAGTGGAAGCTTGCAATACAAAATAAACAATGGCCCACGATATTCATAAAAATTCGTTACTAGTGCAACTTTGCATAGCAGCATATCTTCTAAAAGAAAATAAAGCATAGAGAGAAGCTGAAACAAAAGTATCTCAACTATATTCCTTAAGTCAAACATTTTTATGTTATTATTGACAAGTGTCATTGGTATGTGATGACAAGTGTTGCTTTTCTTTTTCTTTTTTACCATACTTGCCGTTTTGCACTTTGTTCTGCAATATTCTGAAATCATTCATGCTGTGTTACCCTTCAGCATCAAAGGTAGCTCCAACTTCCACAGTTGCAGATTCATCTTTTTGGCTAACTAAACATTAATATGGGTTGCTTAACCTCAAAGAAATAGAAATAATTGGTAATATCAGATCTCCACCACGTGTTCTTTTTTCTTTTCTTTATTACTGCCAAATTTAGGTAAGTTTCATAGAGTTCATCAAAATCAGAACATTCATAAAAGGTCATAAAATATTTATAAAAGCTACTACAATAAGTAGAATTTTCAATAGTCTGATGATTTTTATTCAGTGAGACCCTATATTATTTTCATGTCTAATTCACAAGTTTTGATGCAAAAATAGTTGGTCCATAACCTTATAATTAACTCAGGTGACCTTGCCACTAGATTACAACTGCATGAAATTATAATGTTTTATTTTTACATATACACATACACATGTCCCATACCCCAAAAGAAATGATGATAAAAGCCAAATTTAGTAACTTCATTGGCATAAACGAATAAAGCTCACAAATAACTAGTTAAAAAACTTAGGTTAAAGTATTTTGTAAATTAATCCTTCTAATCTTAGTTAAATTTTTAATTATTAAGTTCTTATAACTTGCAACAATGTATTAATAATTAAACACTTTTAAAAATAAATGTGATTGATACAAATAATTTAGTACTTGAAATAACTCTTCCTATATTTCCTGGTTACAAAAAAAAAAATACCTAGACTAATTTCAGAAACATTATAACACCTGTTACTAGAATTATCATACTTTAATGTGTAAAGGCAACATTGAAGTTAATGTCGTTGAAGTTTAGGAAAAAAAAGATAATGTTTTACTTAATAAATTTAAATGGTTACCCATTTATCTTGAGACACATACAAAGTATAATGGTCCCATGTACATATGGGAGGTTTATAGCAATCAAAAGTTCAGCTATTATAAGAATTGATAGAGTGTACCAAGTTATTTTTAGGAATTTAGTTATAGTTTTTAAATTTATAAAGACCTTGCTACAAGTTTTAAAATTATAGGAATTTAATTAAGAAACTATAAAGACCAATAAATTATTTAATCAAAAATATTGTTTAAGTATTTATTAGCACCTAAATAATTTATTGGGGAAGTCAAGAAAACTGAACTGGTTCAAAATAATAATAAAAAACTGATAAAAATTGAAAATATATAAAAATTAATAGTTTTTTAGATTTTCTTTTTATTTAACTAATCAGTTTGTCTTAGTCTTAAGTTTGAGAATCAAGAATGAAACCAAAATTTAATATTATACATTTTTTTTAAAAAAACAAATTTTTACTTAACAATATTTTTCAAGAAGAATATTTAATAAGTTTATAATAAAAAACTTAAAAAATGAATTAAAAATAAAGTTTAAAGCATCGATTTAGTTTAATTTGAATTTTATATTAAATTAAAATTGAACTAAATAATATATTTGAATAAATTTTTAATAAAAAATCGATATTTTAAATAATATATTAAATTTTAATTGATATAAATTTTTAATAATTTTAATTTTTAAATATTTTATTTAGATAAAACAATTTAAACATTATTTTTATGTGAATAAAGTATTTCAATTATTATTAAAAAATTATTAAATATTAAATATTTTTTTATAATTATAAAATATTAATATTAATTACTTTTTGAGTCAATGTTCATTGATTTTATCTTTCATTAAAATTTGTAAAGATTTTTTCCTTTGATATTAACAATTTTTTTTCTAGATTGATGCCATTTGAATTTGTTTTTAGTTGGTGCAGATATGGATCTACTTATTTCTACAATATTGTTGGTTAAAGCTCTTTATATATTTTTTTATCAATGTCAACTAAAATTATTTTATTATTGTTGACAAAAAGAATATAATTAATATTAGTTGAAACTTTTCTTATTTTATATTTTAAAAAAATTCTAACAATTCATCTTGATAATGAGAAAGAATTAGTGTAGATATTGACAAAACAAAACCGTGATAGAAGTTAATTAAAAAATCTATTTCACATTCACTAGAAAAATCTCCTTAATCTTAGTTGAGAAAATTATGAAAAGTATCAAATAAAAAATAATAATAATTGATAATAATAACAAAAGTAATTATATCAATTTAAATAAAAAATAACTCCAATCAATATTAATATAAAATAATCTTAATCAACATCAAGAGACAATACTCATCTTAACAATGTCTTCATCAAAATAAACAAAAAAATATTTAATTTTTTTATTTTCTTTTTACTTTTTCTTGTAAAATTTGAAATTATCTATAATTTAAATAATCACATCAAATTAAAGAATTACAATTTTTCTTAATTTTTTGTACTCAAACAATATATTTATCCTAAAATATTTCAAATGTTCTGTAAAATAAATTATTTCTTAAAATTTTCTCTCTAAACATACTATATCTATATATTACTATAATTTTTATTTTTTATTTTAGATTTAAGTACGCTTTTGTTTTTCTATAATTATACCCAATTTCATTTGTGCTTCTATAAAAGAAATTATAGTTTTGCTTTATGTAAATTTTAAACGTTCTGTAATTATTTTTTGACGTCACTTTTAGTTAAATTTTTTTGTCAGAAGGAACAGTTACAAAATTAAAAACAAAACATTTAAAAAATATAAAAAATACACAGATAAAGAAAAATAAAAAATGGTACAAGATCCAAATCATATTTAAACCTTTATTTTATTTTAGTTTTATATGATTGTGAATAACTTTATAAACAATTATTATATGACGAGTTGTTTTAACAATTTTTTTAAATAATAAAAAGGGTCAATAAAGTTAAATATAATTATAAAATATTGATAATAGTATGTAAATAAATAATTTAAAAAATTTGACTCCCCAAATTATCGTGGTCAAACTTGGTTAATGTTGAAGTTACAGAGTTTGATATTGTAAGGATCAGTTGAGTTTTGATTGAACTGTAGCTAAATCTGTATTAATGCAAGTCCATAACTCTTTCTAATTTTACAGTGCTTGAGGTATATAACCCGGGTCACAAAAAATAATTTGCCATTTAAAGCTAACACTGATCAATAATTAGAGAAAGGAACTCATATCTTAAGCCAGTGATTTGTAAGTAATTAAGTTTGATTTTTATTATCCAATGTGGTTATTAATGTGAGAATTTCACCGGTGAAAAGCATTTTCTTAATTGTTTTTCTTTCTAGTCTCAGTTTATATCTTGATTTGATCCTGATAAATTATAATTCTTATTACTAGAAAATCTATAAGCATCTTTATGAATCTTGAAACATATTGTAATTTTGATTAGTTAGCTAGATTCAATTCATAGAAGCTTTTTATATACAAAATATAATTATAGAAGAGAATGATTAAGAAATAAAAAAAAGTGGTGAAAAAAAGACAAAAGGAAAAGTGTATGAACATTACACAACAAGTATATGTCCATCAAATCAACCAAAAGATTAGCAGGAAGTAAGGTTCAACCTTCACTTCACTTCCTGTCTAGTCTCTGTTTCAATCTCAATTCGAACTTTATCCCTCTTTCTCTTCTCTCTCTAAACGCTTTATATCCTTCACTTCACACTCCAGTTCACACATCACAAACCTCTCTCTCTTCAATTTTCTTCTCATTCCACTTCATTTGGAATTTTGTAACACTTCACGTTCTTCTAGGCGCGACCTTTCATTATTTGCAACTAAACAAACCAACGTGACCACATAGATTCCTGTACGATCTTTCTTATTGCTTACTTTTTCTTACACAGGTCTTTCTTTTATTGTTTAATTATTGCCATGTTATTGTTGATGATTTTCCAGCTTCAATAGGAGTTCTGGTGTGCTGTAAGTGATGTTGGAAGAGAATTATTAATTGGACCCGGTAGCAAGTTGCGGAGAAAGTTTGGATTTTGACGAGTTTGTGAATGTGGGAATGGAAGCACGGATGAGAAAGTACCGGCAAGTGAGTCCAGAGAGGGCCAAAGTGTGGACGGAAAAGTCCCCAAAGTACCATCAGAATCGGAAGGTGCCGGTGGTTTACTATCTTTGCAGGAATAGGCAGTTAGAACATCCTCATTTCATGGAGGTTCCAGTTTCATCCCCTGATGGGTTGGTTTTGAGAGGTAGAATTTATTTTATATTGAAAACGGAAAAGTAGAAGTTTTTGCGATTTTTGTTTTGTTCTTGTCTGTGGGGTGTGGTATTTTGAGAGGTTCTTTGTGTGCAGATGTGATTGATAGACTAAACGCTTTGAGAGGGAGAGGCATGGCTTCTTTGTATTCGTGGTCATGTAAGAGGTGAGGACGTTATTTAATTCCTTAATTAGTAGTATCTTCTCTTGGTGTTTATTTTGTATGGTGAGAATAAGAGAGCTTGAAAAATGAATAAATGCTGAGAGTGGATTGATAGGGTCTGTCCTTCCCTTGTTTCTCTTCTCCATTTTGGGAAAGTCAACGCAGGTTGATGTTCATTTCATTTGTTTATTCAGAAGCATAGTAATGGAAGAAATGGAGAGGATCTTTTCCCAATGTTTAGTGTTTTAGTTGGATGAAGCAGTCGAGATTGTTGAGCTTTGTGTTGCTTCACTTCATGATCAAATTGATTGTGCTTTTTATTCACTTTTCATCATGTATGTTTGTTTTTTTATGTAATTCAGAAGCTACAAAAACGGATTTGTGTGGCATGATCTCTGTGAAGATGATCTAATTCTACCTGCTCATGGAAATGAGTACGTCCTCAAAGGTTCTGAGCTATTTTACGAATCAAATTCAGGTCAAGAATGTTATTTTTATGTTTTGTTTGTCTAAATCATGGTGTGTTTTCTTAGGTCCTGTTGAGATCTTATAATGATTGTGGATTTTGCCTTGCAGAACGTTTTGGCCCTACTAGCAATGTGAAAACTCAGAACCTGAAGCAGTTGCCAGAGCCAGTTTCTTGTAGGAGCCATGATGAGGCTTCCACCTCTTCCAGCATGAATGAGAAAGACACAAGAAACTCCCAAGAAGATGATGAGCTTTCCCCAAGACAACAAATCGGTTCATCTGATGTGTCTCCTCAGTCTAGAGCAGGGACAAGTGATTCTCTTAGCTTACCATTGACAGAATACAAGATCTACAAGACTGATGGATTGGCAGATGCTTCAACTCAGACAGAAGAAAATGTTAGAAAACCCCATCAAACCCAGAAAACTTGTACCAGGGGTGTATCAACCGAGGATGATGGGTCATTAGAACCAGAATGCCATGAAATAAGTGATACTCAAGTGCCACAAGTGAAAGACAATCCTGAAATCGTTATGGATACTATTTCTCCCCCTCCCTCATCTTCTAGTCCATCATCTTCTGGAGGGAAAACTGAGACTCTGGAGTCCCTTATAAGAGCTGATGTGAGCAAAATGAACAGCTTTAGGATCCTAGAAGAGGAGCGTATTCGAATGCAAACCAATGCAAGGCTAAAAGCCTCAAGTCTACTAATGCAACTGATCTCGTGCGGGTCTATATCTGTGAAAAATCATAGTGTTGGCCTTGTTCCATCTTATAAGACTAGGTTTTCCAATTCCAAATTCCCCTCCCCATTGTTCTCAACTTCTGTTATGTTTGGGGAATTTGACTGCCTAGCAGAGAAACCGAAGGTGATGGGCCTTAAATTGGAAGACAAAGAATATTATAGTGGGAGCGTAGTGGAGTCTAAAGTACTGAAGGAAGAAGGCGGACATAATGTTGTTCTAAAACGCTCTTCTTCTTGCAATTCTGAGAGGTAGGTTTTGCTTTCAATTCATTTCTTGCAACATGACAAATTAGCATTAGGTAGAGTTACTGCTTCCATTGTCAAAATGATGGTTTAACATCTAGCTGGATGGTTTATCACATATTGCTGTTTGGTTTGTTGCAAATGGATCACACTAGTCATAAATTTGTAGAGCTCTTGTTCAAAGCTGAGGAAGTGAGTGCTTGAGAACTGATGAGTAGTAGTAATCAGTTTTGTTATGTGTTATTCTTTCAAAAGTGAAGAATGCTAGATTAGGCCACATTACCATGTAGATTGTGCTGTAGTACAAAAATAGAAAATGCCTGAATCCGATGTTAAAATGCTTATGTTACTTAGAGTTTTTACCTGAGGTTAACTAAATGATTGATTTTGTAGTTAGAAACACAAACAATCCTCTTAGGTGCTAGTTAATTATTATTACCAATTCAAAACTCAGATGCAATGACTACACTCTATTATATACAAGACAACTTTAAACCTTTCTTTTGAATAAAAAAACAATTGAGCATCTATCAAGTCTAATCACTTTGATAGTTCTGAACTTGTTCTAGGAGAAAGATTATAAAACTTTTCCCAAATTATTTATTTTTGAAACATGTTTTCGAAAGTTACACAAGATTTAGTGGAATAAAATGCTTTCACATGGCTAGATATTACAACAAGATGATTCAAGGAAATGGAGGCTTCAAAGGAACAAAAGAAGGGGCTTCATTGCTTTTGAATGAAGCTATTGTTGAAATAAAATATATATCATTAGAACTTCCTATAGCTAGCATCCTCCCACAGGGGGGAAGGAGAAAAGAAAAGAAAAGGAAAAAAGCAAAAAAGACTGGACAAATGGAGGATTTGGATCTTCTCGAGTTTTTAATTCTTTTATTTCTGTCTCCTATCATGTGAAACACTTAAATCTGAGAAAAAAGGTCCTGTGGAATAATAAAGAATAAGGATTTCATGTTTTGTATGCCCTTTCGAATAAATGTTGGGGATAACATCCTAATTTGATAATATATTCTGCATTAGAGTTGATAGAAGCCCCATTGGAACGAGTAGCATTTCTCTTGCTAAATAAATTGCAGTTTACAAAATTCTTTCTCTCTTAATTTTATCGTTCGTGCTCTTGCTTTCTTACACAAGGAGGTCCTTACTTGGAGACTTATCTTGTCTCACATGCTGCAAAAAGTAATTGGTCATAAAGAATATTATGACCACCTTTGTGGGTTCACGTCTTAGAGTGGTGTGATTGATTTTGATTGGTGTGCGATAGGAACACAGTAGTCGTCACATCCTGGCCAATATCTCATCTGTAACAAATATGCAGGACATCTACGGAGTTGAAATCACCAGACACGGAGGAACCATCATCCCCAGGAAATTCAAAATGTGTTCCACAGTCAGTAAAGGCTTCATTGACCAATCAATCACCAGGTGAACGCAGGATATCTCATGTTTCTGATGAATCAAGAAATTCCATGGATAGAACCAATGGTTCAGGCATATCTTCAGTACCATCTAATGGTAGCAGCAAAAGGATCACTGAAACTTCATCAGGGTCAGGGAGAAAGCAATCTAAGAGGGTAGACTCATTCAGAGAAGAGGAGAGGGTGATCAAAATTGAAGAAAGTTAAGTGTTGTCTTTATTTTTGTTTCTACCCAAATCCTTAATTTTTTTTATTAGGTTGTTCTTATAGTTTTCTGTCATTGATGAGTGTGATTTAACTCAACAGGCTTGCTTCAGGAGCTCGGGTTATAATCCAGTCTAAACAACCATTTTGAGACACAGCAAGTAACATCTCTTAAATATTTTTGTTAAAGATGTTAGGCAGCTAGCAAAAACTGCTAGTTTTCAGCTTTTGTTTGAATGCAACATGATGGTATATATCTATGTAGGTCCATGTGATATATCCCTAAATCTACAAAGTGAAAATGTTATGGCATTGGGGACGGGGCTAATAGTTGAAGGTGTGGTCCCAATGGTCCCTTACTCATCCTGCAAATCTCGTATTGCATCTTATAGAGACAGCCACCTGAAATGAAGTAATTGCACATTTTTTTGTAACTACACATACTATATATATGATATTATTTTTCCCTGCAGCTTTTGTTTGCTTAAAGTTAGTGCCTGCTACTTTGCTTTAATTTCCATCTTCCAAGGCTAAAAATTGCAGCACAAAAAAGTGCATGGTCTCGTTTTCAAAGGCGTTGCTAATTATGTTAATGTTACATGTGAGATTGAACTTGACACATGCATGCACTTGTATTAAGCATCAAATTAGCACCATTTGAGTTAATTCCCAATCAGTATGAAATTATTGTTTTGTGTAAAGGTGTGTCAGGAAATTATAGAAGAATAGGGAATTTGTGTTTTCAAAATAAGTTAATAATATGTTAGCGAAGTCCTTGCATTAGCTTATAATCTTGTAAAAATAAACTCCTTGAAGCCCAGAAAAAGAAACATCGAGGCTTTAAGCTTGATAAAGTAGGGGTTGATTTTTTTTAAACATTATATAGATTGGTGACTAATAACAGTACAATTCAAACTTGGAATCTCAATGTAACAATAAAGGGTGTAGCCCAAAAAGTAACAAGATTCTTAAAGCTACTAGTACAATTTCATTCCAAAATGTAAGTGTTCTGTAAATTGACAAGGGTTGTATTATTAACGTTTTTTATGGCTAGTTATTTTCCCCCCACATTATTTATTTTAGTTTACACCTCTCCCTTTTTAGCTATATACAACTGGGATTTTTCAGCAGATAATAGTTACTGGTGAGATGTAAATTGCAGTGGCAGTGATCTGATGTGCAGTTTAGGTGAAATGGTTTTTGGCTGGAAAAGGGTTTATGGGTTACTGCTTCCATGCGCATTGTGGTGTCAGTACCTGGAAAACTTAAAGCATAAAGACCTTCATTTTTGTTCTCCAATCTCTGTCTAAAATTTAATCCCTCAAATTTAAAACAAATCTGTCTTTTACATTAAAAACACTCTCATAACTCGTTTTTTATGATTTTTAATTATAAGTTTGACTTTAATAAAAGGATTTGATACACGTCCACACCCTTCACCCACACCACTTTTCAAACATTTTTAAAAAAATACTACAACACTTTTCGTCTATGCCAACATTTGTATTTGTTTGGCAAAACCCATTACATTATATAATAATAATAAATAATGATTTTGTATATTGTTAGCATTGTTTCAATCATTTTTTCAAATTTTAAATATTTTAAAATAATTCTTTAAAACTAGAGAAAGATACAGTTTATCTCTCTCTCTCTCTCTCTATATATATATATATATATTTTAAAAATTTAATTAAAAGTCACATGAAAAAAATAATTGTTACATTTTGTAATTATTTTTAATTTTAAAATATTAATCAAAGATAAAATAAAAATAAAAATATATACATAAAATTTCTTATATATTTTTAAAAATAAATACGCAACCATTTTTAATTTAATAATTTTTTATACAAAATATATAACATAAAAATCGTTATAGTAATCTAATCCTAAAAAACCGTTTTCAAAATGTTTAACATAAAAAATCATTTTCATACTTATTTATTTTTATATTATACTTTTGTTTTAATAATCACATTATTTTAATATTTATTTTTTAATTAAATATTATACTTCAAAATTTTCATAATAATATATCTATTTTATTTTTTTCTATTATTATTTTTGAATTTTTTATATTTAACTATTTAATTTTAACCAACACCACTGTAATCACGATAATAAATGTCTCACATCTATCTAACTACATATTACTTTTACTTAAGTTTAAAATTAATTAAATATATGAAAATATAACATAAAATTAATAATATAATATATAGTATGAAAATTATAAATTATAATTAAATCATTAATATACAAACCAGCAATAAATATATCATTTACGCATTTAATTTTTGAAATAACGGATAAACAGCTCAAAATTTTAAAAAATATGTATTTAAATCAATATTTTTAAAATCAATAAATATATTATTTAAAAATAATTAATAACTCTTTTCATTTAATAAAAGTCATACTAATTGAGAAATTATAAAGTATGTTTAATAATAAATATACTTAAAATTATTAATTACAGACAATGAGACATTAACTAAACAACACAATATTAAAAATAATGAATATTTAAATAATTACACAATAATATTAATTATTTTTTAATTTATATTTTTTCTATTATTATTTTAAAAAATATTAATAAATTTTGGTAAATTTATTTATTTTTAATATTTTTCATTAAAAATATAATTATCTTTTTAAATTTAGTGTAGTTAAATAATTTTTATTTATATGTTTATAAGAAAATAGAAATTTAAAACATATTTTTAAATTAAAAATATAATAATATTTTTCATTTATATATATGATAAGAAAATAAAAATTTAAAACATAAATATAAAGAACATTTTAGTAGAAAAAAAATGAAAAATCAGATGTGGATGACTTTGTGATTCGCGCTGAAGGAGATAAAACCAATTAAGGTGTCACTCATAACATTAGATAAGTTAAGAATGAAGATTTGTCAATTGAGTCTTTTACTTAATATAAGAGCACTCTAAGAAATAAAAAAAAAATCATATTCTTAAGAAAAAACTCTTGAAGTTGTTTTTTTTTTTCAATTGGGTAAATATTCTTAGAAAAGAGGTCTTTGACTTCCTTTTATAGAGACTGATGTCCTCAGTTCTCACATCCAACCAGCTTTGACGTGACTCAAGTGCTGCTATGCTTATTACCTTATTTTTATTCCCAATCAAATGGGTTCATTACATCAAATATTATTTTCTATTATTTCTCAAGAGTTGAAATAAGGATGATAAATGAATCTATTTACACGAAATTTTGTTTTAATTTTGACATAAAATCCCATATTGATTGGATATAGAAGTATGAATAATATCTCATTTTTTAAATTGAGTATAGAAATGAGTACGAAGATCTATATATCCGTCTCGTCCTCTGTTTTTGTATTTGTCTCAATATCTTATATTCATCTGTTTTTGTAGTTGTCTCAATATCTTATATTCATCTGTACTTTAAATTATTAAATAAGTAATTTAAAAAACTTATATTAATTTTTCTTTTAATTTATTTCTATAGTATATATTTGATAATTTTTTATTATTTTATAATTATTTAACTTTTATTCAATTATTATTTGATGATATTCTAATTTGATATTTATGTAGTTATAATTTCTTTATTTATATTTATTATTGGAAAAAAGAATATGTATATTATTTTGACTTTGAATTATTTATAATATCATATTTTCTTTGTTGTGATTTTTACTTTTTTGAAAATAATTATTTAATTAATATTTAAAATAACAAAAGACGAATACGATTATGTCTGTTACTCGATGGGATAACCTGTACCTAATAAGGATAAAGATGAGACAAAAAATGATATTCGTTGAATATTGAATGGAGACAAGGATAAATTTTTAGTGTCTGGATGATCATAAGAAAGTAAAATTCATGCTTGCCTTGTCCCGTTGTCATTTCTAGTTATTTTATCTCTTACCTAAAAAAACAAATACAATTATATCTGTTACCCGAGGAAGATAACCTATACCCGATAGAGATGAAGATGAGACAAAAATTTCATACCTATTAACTATGAGAATGGAGATGAGATAAATTTTTAGTGTAAGGATGAGGATGAGAAAGTAAAACTCATCCCTATCTCGTTCCATTGTCATTCCTAATTGAAAATTTTCTTTATTTTATCTTTATTTTCACTTTTAATTAATCTTGCTTTGTAATTTTTTAAAATAAACGCTCCCTATATACAAATCATTAGAAATGAAAAATTGAGTTAATATATATATATGTATATATATATATATAATACACACTTCAAAAATACATTTAATTTCATTATGTTAAATTATTTTTTTATAATTAAAAATTAAAATTTAATTTATAAATATTAATTAAGTTAGTATATTATTATATATTTGTATCTTTTAAATAATATAATAATAAAAACAATCCACCTACCAAAATCAATATAATTTTTAGAGTTTTTTTCTCTTTTTAACTCTTTCATATTAAATATAAACCAAATCTTAATGGTGTGCTCGTGAAAAAAGTTAAATAAATTATTATTAATATTCTTGAAAACTAAAATATAATTTTCCTAAAGTAATATCTTAGCTTAAAAAATAATAATATATCAATTTACTAAAATCTGTAAAAATTGAATTCAGCATTAGTAAACTCAGTATTTTTAATATAGCTGTGAGAACAGACAGATGAAAGAGAAAAAACTCACACCTAAACCTCAGTCATCTAGAGTACTTAGACATTATTATGTTAAGATTTGTTATTCATTCCACCAATCGAATCATAACTCAAAATATTTTAATTCATCCACCATTATTTTGGCTAAATTAACCCAACTCGAATCATTTGCAAGTGGAAAGAAATTGACTCGTAACATACATCAGGGAGGGTTAGTTTTTAAGAAACACCATTCTTCACTACTCATTAGGGACTGAAAAATAATCCAAGCTTTGACTCAGTTTGGTTATGCAAAAGAATAGAATGGGTCATGCAACATCACACATCACATCAAATTAAGAAATTCACCACAATAAATTAACTTAATATGACGTACCCTACAATATTTATTCATTTCTAGGTCTAGAATATTCCTGCTGCTTATTGTTTCTAGAACCAAAGCCATAAAAAAATTCCTATTTTTCTGTGATATAACGGCTATGAAGCTTATGCTATACTCGTGCTAGAATGAGATGAATGGAACTGTTGGCTATGGTATCTGGAAAATAAAATGTATACAGTGGACCATGGCACGTGTAAGCGTCACCTCAAACTGTTGTCTCACACACCCCTTTACGTGCCTTCCATAAGTATTGTTCCAAAACAGTGAATTTCATTAAGAAATTGCACTACTCTGCGTGTGGTTCTTATTCCTTCTCCTTTTTCTGATACTTAGCTGAAATAATAAAATAAGGGATCAAAACCGTGGTCACTGATGTCAGTTTAGATTCTCCTCCTCAAAAAAGAAAGGGTCAGAGGATCCACTACTTCAATCATCTGAGGAAGGTCAATGGAGGCAACTTGTGTCTGCAGGGTTCACTTATATATATATATTTACTCTCACTTTTTGACAGTTATATATATGCAGTTCATATATGCATGTATTTCTTTCAGTAACAGCAAGTCAATAGTTAAAAAAATCGAAGTTATTGATCAATCACTAGCTAGTTATAAGCTACCATGCATGACTTATATAGACACGTGAACATTAATATTAGTAAAAAACAAAACCTATGAAGTTCTTTCCAAGTCTGTGAAAAACTCCACATTGTATGTTAATAATGTCAGCTACTATATAATCCTTTTTTACTTATTAATTATAACACACATTATAGAAGGCGCTGTTGATTCTTTTTATCAAATATTTAACGTGCAAAGTTTGACGGCTATTTGATGATTGTGAAATCACTATCTTCCATCCACAGTACCTTCCATTTGCTTTATGAAATTTAAAATATGTGAGGCACGTCATTATGTTCCCATTAGATTCTGTTCACATTATAGCAGTAGTCCCATTTATTTATCCTGAACAAGAAGTTAGTACTCATCATAGAAAGTGACCCTTTTGTGATAATGAGCTTCACAATAATACTGGCTTCAACTTCAATCAATATAAAAGTCGAGCAATGCTCATTGCCCAGATCCAACCTCTTATAAAGCAGCATAAAATAGTGATATTAGTGCTAGCTAGCCAGCATGATATGAAAATGACCATCGTTATTTAAAATTGCTTCTGGAAAAAGGTTACTTAACATAGTCTATAACATTTACTTGAACATCCACAGTTTTCTTAACGTTGGTTTTGCATTATTCTTGCTACTGCCAATAACTTAATTCATTAGGTGCTGTTGAAAAGCTGAGATCGGCTGCAACTAGATTGATTTCGATTTATATATGCTTAAAATAAAAAAAATCGAATTAAAAATTTTCATTCAATTCATCTGTCGCGGAGTTGAATTTATATTATATATAAACAGCCAAAGAAACTTCATGGTTGGATTTGATGAAAATACTAGCATTTTACAACGTAAACAACTGAAGTTCAAATATTCACTATTTAGTATCAAATTTGAGTAAAATAGTTTCCGAAAGAAAATACGTGCAAGTAACAACAAAAAACTATGTTGTGTGAATTTATTAACTAGTAGTTTACATCTTTTGGTCCTTCGACAGATGCTAACCAAATAAATAAGGGTCATGGTCATCCCGTAGTAAGCAGAAAAGAAATCAAAGGCATATCTACTTGAGTTTATTAACAATGGTGGAAATAAAATAATGGAAACTCTTCTTATTCCGTTCACACCAAAGCTATATATTAATAATCATGTCAACCTTCTATATATTCGGATCAGACCTCTCTAACTATCCAGTTCTAACTATGAACGCTATGGATGCAACTCACCAAGACACACCGGCGTACATTAATGATTTTGAGCTGTACGACTTCGTTGACAATCCAAATTTTGATCAGTTCATCAATTTGATCCGAGGGGAGAATGAAGATGCCAGCTGTGACTTCGGTTCTGACCTCATCACTGATTGTTTTGTTAACAATCAGCTCCTTCCATGCCCTGGAACCACTTTTGATCAGAACGATAACAATGCTGTGAATGTGTATGATCCAAGCTCAACGTTTAGCTCCTTTTCATGTTTTGACGGGGAGATGAAGGGAGAAGGAGAAGGAGAAGGAGAAAGAGAAGAAGAAGAAAATGATGGGGAGCATTCTTCTGAAACAACAACGACAACAACGACCAAGAATGATGATGATTCTAAACCCAAAGTAAAAAATGATAGGTCCAAGACTCTCATTTCTGAGAGGAGAAGGAGAGGCAGAATGAAGGAGAAGCTTTACGCATTGCGTTCTCTGGTTCCCAACATAACAAAGGTACGTGTCCCCATTTCTATTAATTAAGCTAGTAAGTAAAACTGTTATTATAAAGTCTAGTGTTAGAAGGTTGCTTGAAACTTAATAAGAACATATGTTTAATTAAGTTTTGTTTAGAAGAATTTCTTCATAAACACATGAAGGTAAAATGAATTAAGTTTTTTACTTAAACACTTCTTTTCCTCTAAGTGTGTTGAAGTTTATGCAAAGTGAGCCTAAAACTAACATGTTTTTATATTTGAGAGTGAAAGGTAATTGATATAGTTATGTTCACAGATGGACAAGGCTTCTATAATTGGAGACGCAGTAGCATACGTGCATGAGCTTCAAGCTCAAGCTAGGAAGCTGAAGGCTGAAGTTGCAGGACTTGAAGCATCCTTATTAGTATCTGAAAACTATCAAGGGTCAATGAACAATCCAAAAAATGTGCAAGTGGCCCGTAATAGTCGTCCAATCTGCAAGAAGATCATGCAGGTTGTTTGATTAAAGAAATTCCAGATAATAACTCCATAATTTTCAGTAGTCTTTGTATGTTCATTAATTGCTGCAACATTTTTGAATGCTTGTTTGTAGGTGGAGATGTTGCAAGTGGAGGAAAGAGGGTATTATGCAAAAATAGTGTGCAATAAAGGAGAAGGAGTGGCTGCATCGTTGTTCAGGGCTCTTGAGTCTCTTGCAGGTTTTAATGTTCAGAATTCAAACTTGGCTACAGTGTGTAACAGTTTTCGACTTACATTTACATTGAATGTGAGCCCTTCTCTCTCTCCTTTCCAATTTAATAAATCTATGTCGCTGAAATATTGAGCTATTATTTTTGCTCACGGATTAAGTCATTGATGTGTTGAAAACAGATAAAAGGATCTGAACCAGAAATTAACCTGCAAAATTTGAAGCTGTGGGTGACTGGCGCTCTTCTGAACCAAGGCTTTGAATTCGTGGCATCTTTTTCTGGTTGACTCAATGCACCAAGTATGACGTATTGCATTTAAGAGATAATGATGAACCATGAAACACATATAATATGGACGCCAAAATCTCTAGCTAGTATGAGCCTCCAACACCATCAATATAATAATAGTAGTATGATACCACATTATAGCAACCACAACACCGTTGCTACCTTTGTTCTGTGTAATTCTCCAATTTTCAGAACAAATAAAAACACTTCAAAGACTAGCAAAACACGAAACCCTACAAAGACACATGTTCATAATAAGTTACCTTTAAAGTTATTTCGTGCTCCCAAAACAATTTCATTCGACAGAGACTGGAGTAACTGTAAACCAGCGAAACTGGGAGTTTTTTATTGCAAGAAAAGAGTAGTGAATATTCACACATTCAAAAATGTCCGCCACACGTTTAATATAGTTAATGACTTCCGAACATCATTAATCATTAGCTACAAGTCAATTATATATTTCGATAATTTAATGATACTATCAATCGCTAAATTTATACAGTCACGTTAATTCAACCACTAGTGAATCTTTAACCACTTATAAAGTAAAACTAGCTCTATTTACATATTTAATTTAATCACGTATGACAATTATCATCTAATTTAATCATGGATGGCGTTATTATGAACTTCTAAAACAAAGTTAACTACCATAAAGTATTTCAACGATCTCATAACTCTCCTAACAATGTATCATGACTCTTCTAGTCATATATAATAACATTAATATAGTTTTAACTTTCTTGTAAAATAAGATCAACTATGTTATAATACATGATGGGTGTTGAGGTGCACAAAACTTGGATTTACATTGATCTTCATTCCATTTCATAAAGAAGTAATTTTAAACACCCCGGAATAATTCGCGTATAAAATTCACACAAACAATTGTGAATTGTTTTCTAATTCTAATCCCTAAAATTGAACAACGATCACTAATTTTTCTACTCTACAAAAATTTACTTTATCCGATTTTGAAAGTTGGCATTCTCTTTAATCTTTTCTAATACAATAATGATACTGAAAAATGAAGAGAAAGAAAAAGAAAAAGGATCGACTTACTTTTACAAAATAAATGACTGAAGATGTTATAAAATCAAGAAATAAAATAAAGCGAGCAATGGTTATAACCCTACGGACTAAAATGAAAGTTCACCCGTAATGCGTAAGCCAACAGTTTCAAGAACACTCGATTTTAGCCTTTCACAGAGGCCATCCACAGGCTTCAGTTCAACCATTTTTACCACCTTGATGATCAGCAAGCTTACGATATCAAGAAATTCCCCCGGGGAAATCAAGATACACTGATGCGCAAGGTTTTTCCTTAATAGCCCACGCTTGCCCCATTTATCCTTTGGTGCTTTTGGCATAATATTCAAATGCACAGGGTCAATATCATTGCTCATATGTTGTGCTTCACGTCGAAGAACAAGATCACTACATAAATGATGTCAATCAGTGTCCTCGTTATATGATCTTCTACGTATACGCTGCCATCCATCTTTTCTTTCATCAACTACAAGGGGCATCATCACCTGCAAGCAAACTTCGTCTTCATAGTAAGTCTAGCAGTCGAAATTCTATATTGCGAAGATTTAGTGACAGTGAAATGAGCACAAATAAGTAGCAGATGAAGAAAAAGACAATAAAGAGACCTGTGTTTTGGCCTAAGCATCTTAATTATTATAAGGACAGTAATTTATAAATCATAAGGAGGTCCAAGAATTATGTGAAAGAGATAATGAGATTCTTTTGTAGTACATCGACAGTTACTCCTTAACATGATATTCCAGTAGTACATCAATTAATGGACTTCAATATATATTCAAGTGTTGCTTATGCAATTAGCTGTGACACGTGCAAATATAATCGACCAATCAACACTTAACCCAATCTTGCATGATCTAACAAACTGCCCCGTCCGTTTATTTGCTTATCTATACTATTTTATACTTCTATACAAAACGCTGCCCAATATTGATAGAGCATACGTATCAACTTATTAAGATATAGATTCAAGCAGGCCCACACAACAAATTTACTGCCAAGAAGGCTAAAGAGTAAAAAGCATCATAACAAACGAAGTCCTTTTTAAGAGAGGACAACAGAAAAGATTAAAATGAAAAAAAAAAAGGAACTGCGTCCAGAAAACATAGTCACATACTATTACTGAGACCATTATGATTCTCTGGTTATTGATGCACATATCTCAGACTTCTTCTAATCATGGAATACCTTCATTTGTAAAGGGCGATATCATCCAAATTGGTCCAGACAGCAATAATTGAATCATGAATTTGCAGTTACCCACATGAGATATACAAGAACGTACGAAGAAGCTAGAATGCGTACCACAGAGCTGCAAATAAGCAAGAGGCCGACAATTGCACCTAATTAAAAGGGTGGTGATTTAAGCACAAACAATTTATAAAAGAAAACATCAATGTTACTAGTTCATGCCTGAGTAATGAACTCCACCAGTTTCCATTGCATCTCAGTAATTCAATTGCAGACCATATCCATCATCCATAAAGTTACTTATCCTGCACACATCTCCAATCCCAGTAAAGTCACAAACTCAATTATTTTATGCAAGACGATATTTAACTGTAACCAGCATTAATAGCCTAATATTTTATCTGAGACATTTACCAATCAGTTCTAGAGCTTCAAAATTCGTACATAATCTTCACAAGCAAAAAATATCCTATAATTTAGCTAAAATAGAGTGCAGAACCTTTACACATTGGTTTTAAGGGTACTGACTAAAGTTTAATCACAAAGTGTTAATATTCTATGAAGAACATACGGAGTAAAACAAAGAACATAGACATGCGGGAGCCTGATCATGAAGACATTCTAGCACAAGTTTTTCACTAGATGGGACCCTGCCATATTATATACTCTTGTCAACTGCTTCCTATAATCTCAGATACCGTTTTTACCTAGAAGTAACATTCTCCATTAGAAGGGCCAAGGGCATCTTTGAAAGGGTACATAATATAATTTGTTTCCTTTAAACATGAAGGATCTAGTTTCTATTCTGAATACTTATAGCAAGGTGCATATTTTTGCTCATTAAATTTCCAAAACATGATGTTAGCTAAAAGGAAAAAGGAGTACGCATGAACTGCACCTGAGTTTTGGAGAAGCTATTGACATTCATTCCTTTTCACTCTAGCAAGGCCACTAAAAAATTAAGCTTTTACTGTGTTTGATATCCCTCATCACTGTTCCACTTGGACAAGATCCGCAGTACTGTGCCCTTGGCAATCCAGGCAGTCATTTCAGGCTGTTGTTCGAAGGGGTTAAGAGGGTGTTTCTTTCCATCTTCAAGCTGTACACCATACACAAATGGTAATTTAAGTGTCAGGAAGCTGTCTGGTGGCAAGATCACTTCACATCCAAGGCTAAACTGCAATTTCTGCTCACGATCTGGAACTGAGGGAGGCAAGCATGATGCCTACAAGGTCAAAAAAGCAAGAAACATTACACAATTGAGAAGATCAGCAGATTTATAAAACTTGAAAAGTACAAACAACAATACCAAGAAAAGAGTAAATAAGCATGCAAAATTTGGATTTAAAGCTGGTTTTTGTTTTAGATATTGATACATATATTTTGAAAGAATCGATGTTAAAGGAATTGATTTTGAAAGATTCAAGATTAAAACATAATATTAGGGGATGATATATAAAAGTGAATTTAGAAGAACTACTTTTGTTTAGAAGATAAACCATCCTCATTATTTAAGTATAATGTGTATTTTGTGGATCTTATACCTAGAACGAATTATACTCAACTTCTCTCAATCAATTTTACTCACTGCAAAATTGGTTTTGAAAAAAAACAAAAGGTATAGAAATGATCTTGAATACTGCACGAAGCAATTCTCCCTTCATGAAAAAGTGACTTTTCTCTTAACCAAACAGCTATTAGTCAAGCATCAGCACATCGCAGCCATATAAATTTAACTCCAATAGTTAAACCATTTCAGGGAGGACAGCTAAAAAATCACAGGTAAGTTTAAAGGCTTTCAAATTCTATGTTCATTGTAGTTGTACAACATTTTGGTACAAGTAATACCAGCAATCACAAACATGAAACAAATGGTGATAGACAAAATGCTACACATATCGACAAGCTTGACCTATATAGTACACAACAGAAGGTTGTTCCCTCGCATCATAAAGCATCCATTTCTTGAGAAGTTTAACTCTATGCATAAAGAGTCGGCTTCTTAAATATGCAAATTATAATTAATTTACATTCAAAAAATTTCAGGAACTGCACAATGGAAGAATAAAGGCATACCTCAAATTGTACAACAGGGCATGTTGCAAGTATCACTGGAAATGCAGGTGTCACCTAAATAATATATATAGATTAGTTTGCTAATCTGATAATAATTTAAAAATAAAAGGATTAAACTCAACAGTCAACATCAATATCAAGTGGCATATAAACATACACCAGCTAAATATATTTGCATGAGTTTATTACCCAAGAAAATTATATCTTATTTCTAACATAATGCAAATATGTGAAAAGTGAAGTTCATAGAAAAGTGTAAAAGACAAACAACAAAAAGAAATTTGTTCAACCCCTGTAGGCTTATAAGAAAAGAAGTCAGAAGAAGAAAATGACACATACTCCAAAATTTGAACATGTTTAAACAAAATATGCATTTAATTAACAGAAAAAAAAAAACCATGCTAATTGAAACATAATTTAATCCTTATACAAGAAGTAAACTCCTACCAGAAAAATTCTTTTAAGCTGTGAGATCCCACTTGCAAACTTAACCTTTGGTGTATCCTTATTATTCCTTGAAAGCTTGCAGTGAGGACAGATCATGTAGATAGGCAAGTTTCGATTCAACATGGAGAATGCAAGATCATCACCATCCCTGCTAATAGCTTGAAGATCTCCTCCAAAATCCTTTATAAGATTCAGGGGTTTTGCGAATGCATTTGTTGAAGTCAAATTATAATGCTTTGGCGGAATGTCAGTATTTATTAGTCCATCAGAATGCAAATCACCATTAGGAATCATTTCATTAGATTTGTTCACATCCCTTTCCTTATTTGAGGCTGCAGAAAGAATTTCATTTGAGCTTCGATGAACTTTATTCCAGGAAGCATTCTTGCTTACTTTAGTATGACATGCCTGATTTCTGCCTGAAGGCTCCACAGAAGATATATGAGATTCTTCAGATGACGAGTATGAAGATCCAAGTTCACTAAGATGTTCTGCATTCAACAGAAATCGATGACCACGGGGGCATTCATGCTCAAATCCAACATATACTAAGACATGCTTCAAAGAATGTGATTTGTTCCTTTCACCATCATTCAAGTATACAGGTACTACATTGCTACCAATCCGCAAAAAAGGATCAGCATCCCTGCAGATATTGTTGCCATTACCATCAAGATGTCCCTGAGTAGATGAAACATTTTGAGAATTTTGAGATAGTTGATGATCAATGGCAGCATTAACCTGTTCAACAGTCTGATTACTAGACCTGCTTTGTTTCATACCCTTTCCTAAACCTGGTGTACGCAATTTCTTTTGTTGAAGAGGAGGGAACCCCGAATCACTAGTTGCAGATCCAGCAACAACCTCAGAAAAAGGTTTTCTCATTTTGAAAATAGGGAAACCTCTACCAAAACTTATCTTTTTATCATCATCCTTTGTGACATCTAAAGATGTTGCTACGTCTTCCACTCCATTCTGCACAGCAGGGTGGGCTTGTATAACCCCAATTTTCTTTTCATCTGCAATAGATTCAACCTTGGGTGCCCTAATTATAGAACCTTGCTTCACTATACTCTCCGTAGAACCATTTGGTATGTGCTTTTTCTCTAGGTATATTGTCCATTTCAAAAGAAATTTTTCAGTAGCAGAAAATCCACTTTGAAGTAAACCTCTAGAAGATTCGTAGTACCTAGCACCCCCAATACGAAGCAAACTCCAAGCAGAAGGTTTAACAGGTCCTGCAACTTCTATTTCTGGTAATTTGACTGCAGGAAGTAGCTTATCACAGTCAGAGAAGCAACTGCCATCAGCTGATTCAAAATCAAAAGGATCAGGACGTAACTGTCGGGAACGTCCACAAGCACAAGCATGAAGGAAAAAGTAGCCACTTGAGTGCGGCTTGGGCGAGGCTCCTAAATCTGAATTACTGGTTTTAACATCATATCTTTGGTGCATGCATGGTTTTCCCGTCAAACTAACAGCATCACATAGTTGCCTTCCTGATTTCCATATGGAAGTGCATTCATCTTCCAATTTTTTTGCAAATAGTTCCACTGAAGGTCCTTTTACCATTGAGCGAAATGAATTCAAAGCCTTATCTAAATGGACCTCATGTTGTGAAGTAGGATAACAAGCAGGCAAGTCTTTCAAATAAATTTCCTTTGCGGCTGGAATGGCTCTTTGGCACCACATAGTTGAGAATTTAGTGTTCAACCCTCTACCGCTTTGTAACCAAGATACTGCAACATCTAAAGGATTTGTACTCTTCAAAGATCCTTCCACTGAGGATGAAACAGTATTCCTAGGACGAGGTTTTCTTTTGATCATATCAAATTCATCCAGGGAACCACCCTTTGCACAGAGAACTCCACTCAAGATATGACGACTAGAAGATAACCAAACTTCAAGATTTGGAAGATCAGGAGTAGTAAATGTTTTCCCAGATGCAGCTGAGGCAGCAGCTGCAGCTGCTGCAACAGCAACCATGCCAACACCAGCAGCCGAGCCACTGTTGGTATTAACTAGTCCTCCTCTCCCTCTCAAAATATCAGATTGCCTGTAAATGAACTCCTTAACTGATATTAAATCTTCTTTGCTTGCACTTTGACCATGGCTTTCGAGCAGAAGGGAATCTGAAGTTGCTTTTCCATTTAACACATCATCAACAAGGCCACTGGCAAACTCAAGAGACTCACCTCTTTGATTTGAAAACTGGTCTAACAAGACAACTGCCCTTGATGCATCAAGTGAAAACAAAGGTGCCGAAGTTGAGGAACCCCCAGTTCTCACACCAGAATGAGTTATTTCAGGGCCTGATAATGTTCGACATTTCTTAACCAGAAAGCGAATTTGTGCTTCAAGAGATGACTGTAGTTTCTTCCTAAATCCACCTTCAGATCGACTTGCGGGGCGTGCCAGCACAACTACCGAACCAGAACCTTTAGCAGACAAGTTTCCCTTGGCTGCTCCACTCAAATTAGAAGATTGGCTAAGTGAAGTACTATCTGAAGATTCCTCCCCATTTGCACTGGAATTAGATAAACTGGAGAAGTCATCGATGAATACAAACAGTGTGACAGGTATGCACTGTCCTGGAAACAAAGAAGCATAAGAACCTAAACCTGACATGAGAGATATGGCCGAGACATTGCGACTCAAGTTACCACCACCTCTACCTGGAGAAGAATTGTTTGCGGCTGAAGCAGGTCTAGAGGACGATGAAGGATGAGATCTAGCTGGCAAAGGCGGCATAGTTTGGGATCTAACAAAGGGAGTCATTGCATGCTTAGCTGATTGCAGCACACGAAAATTTCTTAAAATCCTAGAACCAAAGTGTGACCCCTCCTGAATATATATAATAACATGACAAACCTGCATTTCTAATCCGTCAATTACACCATCAACTACACACAAGTTAAAATCAAAATAATACAGACCATTCACCCTGTAATTTCCCAAAAGCTAACTACAACAGAGTAAAATTGAACTTACCAATTCACTGAAGGTTAGTGTACTTATCACTTTCACAATATAAATCCAACTCTAATCCCACAAACTTTCATTATATGAATATAAAAAACATTACCAAACTTCTCTGACTATAATTTAGCCTATAAGATTAGGTCATTGATATTCTAATAGTCTACATAATAATGTAAGGTGTCTAGAATAGTGAAGAAAATGACTTACAGAGAACATGAAAAGCATTCCCTGGAGGTCGCCGAACTCGTGCTCCTCGACGGCGGAATCAAATCCCGGCAGCGAGACGTCCGCGGCGGTGTGAATAGCGGGGCAGCGAGTGGAAGAGAACTGAAGGAACAAAATCCCCCTCTCGTGGTCGTGAAAGTAGCTGATTCTCCTCCGCTCGAACCACTCCCTGGCCTCCTCATCGTCGACGAGGAGAGGGGCGTCCAGATTGCCGGAGGCAAAGACGTTGGAGTCGATGACGCGGTCGAGGAGCTGCGCGGAATCGTCATGCCGCCGCGCGATGAAGCCGACAACCACCACGCCATCGGAGGCGCGAGGGAGCGGCGCCTGCGACGGAGCCGGCGAGGGATGATCGGAGGACGTCGACGGAGAAGACGGAGGGCGAATGAGGACTCGAACTGGTGACGGCGACGGAGAAGGGTTTCGTTGCTCCATCTTTCAAATGTAATGCCTTCTCTTCTTTGCTCTGCAAGATTTCGATCTCCAGCTTCATCCCATTCTTCTTCCCTCTTTTTTTTTTTCTTCTTTTTCTTTTTCTTTGTTTAAATTGTGTTTTAGTTTTTGGGAGTTGGCTTGGGAGGTTGCACTTGCATATAGATAGATGCAGTGCGGTATTTGAAACGTGGACTTTTGTGTTCTGCAGTTTGAGTTTGGTCCAATGCCTTCAACTCAACTCAAAATTCCAAAGACATTGTGAATAACTTCAAAGCTATTTACATCATATCTGCTCCATATCTATCAATCAGGATTTTATTAACAATGCAGTTATTATTTTTTCTACTTTTTCATTCCTGACAATTTTACTTCAATGGTAGAATTGCATCATTTTTCTACAAAATTTGTTTTTTTATTCAAGATTAATCAACAATATTCTTTTACAATTAACTAATAACAATATACTACTGTCTTATATTATAAATATTTTTTTGGTTATTTTATTAAGATTTGATAAAAAAAATTATGACTGTGAAACCACATGCTCATTTGTACGTCTATATTTTTATTTATGAAAATAAAAAATAAAAATATTATTAAAATTACAAAAAAATTTATAAATATAATCTTTATAATTTTATTGTAGTTAAGACGAAGAAACAAATATAACTTATTATATTTTCAGAATATTAAGTATTATTTATATATCATGAGTAACATAATTTAATGTAAATTTTCATCATTTTAAATAATACATAAAATTATTTTAATTGTTTTTCCTCTCATTTTCAGTCAATGATAACGTAGGTGGCAGTGAGTGGGTATGAGGGGGTTGCATTGGAGCATGATATCATTGTCATCAGAGTTCAGAGTGAAGTGAGAGTCCTCCATTTCTGTGTCTTCCTTGCATTAACACTCTCAACCATGCAAGCAGCATTGGCAGCCATGGCTGCCCACACTATTCTCTCATTCCAGGCTCCTCTATCTTCTTCCTTCCCACTCCCACCCCCTCCTCAATCCATAGCCCTTCCTTCCACTTCCAAGAAAGCCGTTGCACTCCTCAAGGGAACTTCCTCCGTCCAAGGCATTGTCACACTAATCCAGCAAGACAACGGTTACTTCTCTTCCCTTTCAACCAACCATACCACTTCCTTTGTTCCCTTCTCACCGTTTTAACCTCCTCTTTATGTTGTGTTTGTAGGTCCAACAACTGTTGCTGTTCGTGTTTCTGGTCTTGTTCCCGGGCCTCATGGTTTTCACCTCGTCAGTTTCAGGCCTCTCTTGCTGTTTCTTTGTTATCCCTTTCCCGAAATCATTTTCTAACTTGTGTAATTTTCTCTTGCAGCATGAGTATGGTGATTTAACAAATGGGTGTATATCAACTGGTATTGTAAGGCCTTGGTTTGTATTTTTTGTTACTGTACTATGGTTTGGTTGTGCTGATGAAGGCCAGAGTATTTTCTTTTTCAATTGAATGACATATGTAGGGCCTCATTTCAATCCTAAGAAACTCACACATGGTGCTCCGGAGGACAAAATTCGCCATGCGGGTGACCTGGGAAACATAGTTGCTAACGCAGATGGTAATGTCCCCTTCTCTTCTGACTTCTCTTTCTTTGGAATGCTTTCTAAACCTATCCATGCCCTCATTTCCCCCCTTTTGAAATACAGGAGTCGCAGAAGCAACAATCGTGGACAATCAGGTACTCCTTGCGTTTTGATATGATTGATTGTCTTTTAACATGTTTACAATTGCAATCAAACTCTTTCTCCTTGTGTCTGCGGGTTTGAATCTAAACTCTAATTTTTTTAAGATCTATTGAAAAACACTTTATTTTGAGAACAATGGGTTTCTTCTTTTTGAATTTAGCTAATTACACTGACACCCTTCTAATTTCTTTAAAATCACAAACTTTACAATTACTTCTCTTAATTGTATAGAATATATGACACTGATACTCCTTATTACCCAAGAAACACATTACATCATGTACTCCTATGAGTGTTACTGTAAAGCCTAAAAGATATAGCTGCAGTGTGAATTTCAAGAAATTTTTTAATTTGTTTTATTGTATTTGTAAGCTGAATGAGGTGTTTATGTCTAAAATGTGCAGATACCACTAGCTGGACCCAATTCAGTAGTTGGAAGAGCCTTTGTGGTTCATGAGCTTGAGGATGACCTTGGAAAGGGTTAGCTCTTAGCAACTTTGCTATAGTCTACAGAGGAAATCATTGACAAGTTTCTTCACTTTATCTTAGCCAATTAAGCAGCAGATGAAGTGCAAATGATGCGTGCTTACCACAGGACGAATGTCATGATGACATGAGCACAATATTGATTTTTCCTATTCCAGCTATATTTTTTATATTTAACACTGCAATTGCGGGCTTGTAAAAGTTTCATTTGTTTTCAATTATTATTGGAGTATTTTTACTCTAGTCTCATTTGCAATTGTTTATACTTTTGTAGGTGGGCAGTAACTTAGTTTGAGCACAGGAAATGCTGGGGCAAGATTGGCATGTGGTATGCTATATGTTATTTGATTCACCTTTTGTTTTCATGTTCAACTATAACTAATTTTGTATGACTTTGTAAATTGTGATTAATTATGTTTCTTTGATAGAATGTCCATCACAATAACATGCCCAATGACCTTATCATAAAACCTTTTAAAAATATATATAGATCTTATATGATTCAAAAGCAATGTGTAATTTTGAAAAGTAAGTTGTGAATATGATTCTGCATGATAAACTAGGTCTTGACATAAATGATGATGACAGCTAAGTTGATCAGAACATGCTTCATTGACATGATATATACATTGTAATTGTTAGTACGTGCTCATATTGGATATAGAAATGTTGGTCAGAGGTCTCGATAGAAAATCTATCTATATATGATCTTAGAGGTTTACATTAATGATATAGATGTGGGATTGTTAATAAAAGCAAGATGCATATACCTCAGAATCCATTTGCTCTTTGCATACTAAAAAATTGACTTATTTACAAATTAAAATATGAAATCTCAATTAAATTGGCAATGAGTCTTCAAACATAATATTTGGCGTGGAAAAGCTTTGCCAGCACTTACCGCTGGTTATCTTCTGCAAGGGCTTGGAAATTTCATTATGTAGTCTAATCATCAAAGTGCTGTTATTTTATATGACTGCAATTGTCAGAATGCTCTAGATTTCTGTATCATATCAATGCTTCTTCCTTTATTAACATCAGTGTTGCACTTTCTTGTTTGCAGGTGTGATTGGTTTGACTCCAGCGTAAACGCAACTAATGTCTTTGTAGCAGCTGTGCTTTATCTGTTGCTTGCTTTCGTCAATTTACCCATGTAAGCTCTGAAGCATGACATCCTTCTAAAGATGAAATGTAAAATGGAATCCTGAAGACATGTGGTACCAGAGACTATCTAATAAATTTCTTGTGAATAAGCCTGCTGTTGAATGTTTTTACTGCAGTGTTCCATGTATATACTGATGTTTATTCAGAAGGACTCCATATTGCGTGTATATAGAAGATGGTTTTTCTAGAGTTTGGCTTGTGCAACAGCTTATATATATAATGGTGTAACGATGAGTTTAAACTATGAGAGGATGTGCTCAAAGCCCCAAAATCTAGTGTCGCGTCTGTGACAGATTCATATCTAGAGAAGTTTATGGATTCTTAAACATAAGAACTAATTCTTATGCAGGTACTTTGTTAGAGTATTGTTGTGATAGTTTTTACATAAGAACAACTTGCTTACATAAGTAAACCAATTTTAATAGTTGATGGAAATTGAGAGACAACTGTAAGGCTTCTTTAGGAATAACTGCACATTATTGGAGAAAAATAATTGTTGAAATTCTTAAATTCCATGTGACAATATGAGTTTGTTTGAAGAGATTTCTTTATACTTGTAAAAGTTCTTTTCTAATAACTTCTTCAAAATTTGATTTTGAATTTATACATGCTGGATCTTTCGAGTGATACACTGGAAGATTCAGTACGAGTTAGTGTAAATCACAATTTGCTCAACTTGCTCAACATATAACCAATTGATCAATTCTGTTTCCTTTCCTGTGTCTAAAATTCCTTTGTTCAATTTGATGTTTAGGATTTTTTGGCTTAAATATATGGGAGTTTTGGTATTAGAGTTTGATTCAAGCCTTCAGATGGGTGGATAGAATTATGTTTCCTTTCTTGGAGTCTTTGTTTATTTTGTTTTTTTCCTTAAATATTTTTGAGGGCAAGAGGAAGAGTGTGGAATTATAATGCAACTATTGATCTCATCTCAGTTTTTGTCATGTGGGTTGGCTTAGAAGGTGCAAACAGGCCTTTGCAAAAAAGCATGTTAAGTCCATAGAAAAAGACCGTTACTTCCTGCACCTTCATAATCTCACTCTGCACTCCCATAATTTTGGAAAGACCAATTTACCCTTTTAGTGTTCCGGAAACGATGTTCTAGAAAACTTTTGGAACAGGTATTCCAGAATGCTATTTCACGTATTTCAGAACACTTAATTCAGAAATATTCCGGAATCCCCCAGTCTGGAAAAGTTTTATATGTGGGACGCTTTTGTAAATTTACAATGCCTACGAGGATGCAGAGTGAGATTATGGAGGTGCAGGAAGAAATGGCCTAGAAAAATAATCTTATGGGAACACTCTGGCTCTAATCCAATATAGACTTGCATACTCTGATCATGGTTTTACCAGGTCTCCATTTATTGTTATTGGGTCCTACAAAATGAGGGTTGATTGGTGTAGAGCCATCTGTGTTTAGTTTGACTTTAATCCATACTTAGAGATAATGAGCACGACTGTCATGTCATCCACTATGGTCTTGCATGCAATTTGATTGACTGAGTCAATTGTATATGAACAAGACAATCGCGGCCTTTATGAAATACATTCTACACAGCATGTCCCAAGAAACCGAGGGGTCAAAGAAAAGGAGAAAAAAATCCAATTGTGTTCACAAGGCAAGTACCACTTTTAGCCCCCACCAACTATGGCTTAAGAATGCTTCTCTTGGCATAATGGCATAATTAAATACTGTGGCTTTGAAAGGGTTAGCCAACTCCTTTCTCCATTATTAATAATGAGTCACCACTTGTGGTTAGCAGTTAGACTTAGAACAGAACAGAAGCAACCTACAATTAGGTATCAACCAGTGAATATACCCGGAGGTAATACCAGCTTTTGTAATACTGTAATTTTGCTTTCACAAATGAAGCTTTCTATAGAGTTTAAAACAACAAATTCAAGTGAAGTCACCTAACCTCAAATGCACCAACCTTATTGATATTATGATTAAGATAGCTAAAGCAAGTAACTAAGAGTGCTATCGATCATAAAAATCTCCTTCGAATATTAAATACAGTTGCGTGTTCATGATTCAAACTTAAAATCACTAGTGAAACAACAACTCTATCCCAGTTGCATACAATTGATCGTTTTATAACTCTTTATCATTGCTTTTGGAAAAGTGTACACATGGCCTTGGAAATTAAGTTGGAGGGCAGTTGGTAAATGGTATGACAGTTTCTTTCTTTATTTTACAAAAGAAAATGGTTATGTTTGTGATGTTTTGTAATTAAGTATGGTATTGGTGTGCACTTGCTGATGCAGTTAGAAGATGTGGTGAAAATTTGATGGGAAAGTTTGGTCACGAGGTAGGCATGAGAATGAAATTAAAGTATATAGTAGCTAGCTAAGCTAAGATAAGAGAGTGAAATAGTTGTGTTCTCTGGAAGCCATAAACCTAACATATATAAGGTTGAAATCTGCATAGTCATTTTCGTTCAAGGAAAGGTTCCATTTGCTGATCCCGTGACACCCTTGTCTCCACTTTCCAATTGTGAATTAACTTCATTCATTTCACACATAAACTCCACCATTCAATACTCAACAGTGGATATATACATAAATATATACACTGAAACCTTTTCTTTGGTTTCAGTTTCCACTCATTATTCAGTGCCTAACTGCATGAAGTGACTGTCTGAGACAGTCTTTTTTTCTGCTGCGTGTGAACAGAACATGAACAAGCATCATCAACCCTTTTAGATGGAGAAAGGATAACAATGCTAATCTTACCAACAGCTTTTTTATTTGTCAAAATTTTCATCTGTGTACATTTCTCTCAATTATGTATAGTCAATTATAAGACCAGAAAATTAATTTTCAAAGAAATACCATGTTCTACCAAGTAACTAACAACTATTTGGTGGTTAGGTAGCATATTTTAATAGAAATTATAGATATTCTTTAAAGAAGATAAACATGTATGTATCCCTCAAATAAGATTATTCAACTTTCATTTGAATATTAACATAATAATGTATATTCAAAATTTGAACTTGAAATTATTAATTACACTAAAAAACTAACAAACTTGATGGTGGTGGTCCAGTAATATGAATCCGAAAAAACTAGTAATTTTATTGCTATTTGGAAAGTTCCAGTTTATAGTCACTTGCAATACTTGTATACTTATTTTAAACCATTAAAACTTTTAAGGTGTGAATTTTTCTTAAAAATAAAAATGAAAAATGTCAAACAATAAAAACAATTTGTGAATAAATAATATATATACACATATATAATAAATTTAATTTAATCGAATTTGATGATTTCACCGTTCACTCAAAATTAAAATTAATCTCAACGTGTCTATTAATTATTTTATTTTATTTTTAAGTAAACTAATATATATATCATCATAGTTGATGAAATTAATAGTTTGAAACTGTTATAACTTATAAGTCTTTAGATGACACATTATGTAAACCGATCTTAATTATAATATATTATTTACTCGTCTTAATAATCAAATTCCGAAAGTGATGATCAGTGAGAAAAGAAACCAACAAAAATGCAGTTCTCATCAGAGGAAGAAAGGATTGATCAAACTTGTGCTTGTGATGAGTTCAGTTTTAGAAGATTAAAAACAGAAGAAAAAAAACAACTCAATAAATATAGCAAGTTTATTGTTGGTTACTTTCATTTTCATAAACCTTTGACTTTTAGTTTTTTAGTCATTAAAAAGGAGTATCAAATCTTGTGAATCCCTTTCAGATTAGTGTGGAGATTATTATTTTACATTTGTTTTATAATTGTTTTGGCAGATGATTAGAAAATATATTACTGATGTGCTTACATAGAAGGTATTAAACTATGACGGTGTTGTGAAAGCTGGTTGATTCAGTACTACAAACCAAAATGTTGAATAAAAAAGACAGGGATGAGTGGAGAGAGTGTTTGTTTGTTAATCATAATTATAATGTAATGTAAAGTGATGTGAGTGTTTCATGCTTAGTTGCAACAAACTATGTTGTCTTTATACCATGATGAGTATTAGGTTTACTGGTTTTGTTTGTGCTGTTTCTCATGGCTTTTCACACAAGTAATGCCAAACTAATTGCTCTTCCACCTCTTCTACCAATGCCTAACAAGTCACTATTTTTTAACTATTACCTTTATTGCATGGTAGTTGGCCTTTGGATACATAATTTTAAAATTAAATATAATTGTGAAAGTTTAATTATTTCTATTTTTGTTTAAAAAAGAAATTTGTGTTTTTTTTTGTATAAAATGAGTCTTAAATAATTCTTAAATGACAAAATAATATGGAAATTAGAATTTTTTTTCAAAAAAGTTAAATGATTTTAGCTGTATAACTTTTCATAAATGATAATCAATAACTATTATTAATGCTTAAAAATATATAAGCTCAAAAAGTTTAACTCAAAATATATGGAAACTTAAACACATAAGAGAAAAAGGTGACATATCACACAAAAAATATCTATATTGATTCATTTTAAAACTTAAAACTATCTTTCATCCTTTTGTAAAAAGATTTTTTATTGTGAATAAGTTTTTTATAATAAATATTTAATCTTAACTTCTTTAAGATTTCAACATATTGCAAAAATCTTTTGAAAATTTAACTCATAAAAATGAGGGTATAACACATATTTCAAAATACAAAAGTTTCGAAAACATAGAAATATAAAGACATCATCCATATAATTGTAAATAAAACTTGTGTTAGTTCAGAGAAAAGAGACAAGGTGGTAGAGTCTTAAACTAACTGTCTACCTAAAAGGTTCTAACTTCATGAAAATTTTCCTAATAAGTTGACTTGCTTTCATGATTTTAAGAGAACGAATGCTTAAACATTATACTTTTTAACTTATGAAAGAATTTTTTTCTGAAGACTTGACAATTTTGTTAAATATAATAAAATAATTCGCTATAATTTTAAAAAGTATTTATGGGTACACTTTCTAGAGAGTATTGGAGAATCCAATTAAAAACGCATATGTGGATTTTTATTTTTGAGTAAAATCATATTTTAGATGTTCGGCTTAAAATATGCATGGCTTTAGTTTTAGATGATTTACATTTCTTTTTAAAAACTATGGCTTATTTTTCAAAGCAAGTTTTTGCAAACTCTGTGAATAAATCTTTTAACCAATATATATTTATATATATATTCATAAATTTGAATATTATTTAGTATGATTTAATAATTATCAAGATAGAAGGCATAGAATTGATACTTTTTTCTAACAAAAGATAAGAGAAAGAAAAAATAAAAAAAGAAAAAAAAATCTAAAAACTACATAGAAAAAGTAAGAGATATAACCTTTTGAAAAAAAAAATCATCATACTACTAACAAATAATAAATTACAAGAGAATGAATAATATTATATTAAATTTTGTCCATATAAGACTTAATATTTCATAATTACTAGATTAATAGTTCACACACTCTCGTTTTGTTCTCATACAAAAAATATTATTGTAATAACATACAACAATAATACTCAAGAGTAAAATTAATGTATAAAAAACATCAACATACATCATACATGTACCGATATTATGTAAATGAATTTATATTTAGCTACGAATTATGTTATAACTAAATATTAGACATCTTTTAAAAGTCATGATAAGCAAGTCTCACCAAAAACTAATTTCTAACATATTCTAAATCCACCTAAACTTATTAGTTGACTTATGTTCTCGATCTGAGGGTGACACGAAAAATCTTTTAGGAAAGTTTCTTTTAGTTTTTCACCACCTAAAGTCTTATCTGTATAACTAGATAATAATGAAGTTGTGATACCTCTTAACATGAGCTTCAAGTTTATCACCGTCACTTAAGGTCCGATACCATCTCGAGTATCTCTACATCACACATCAAGGTCATGCAACCATCCATCCAAAGCCAAATCTTTACATACATTTATACCCAATTCATACACATGTATATAAGCGATCCAACGATATCATCACCAACAAAGGATCACCCCGAAAAGACATATATTATGCATACATCACATCATGCATCTCATTATTAATCATATGTCTATCCATAACATATATAATTAATATCACCTTATATACATCATGCCAACAACATAACATGTATAAAGGTATAAAACATACATAAGCATCATGTATAATATATCATCATTATCATCTCAATGTTCATCACTTTAGCAACCACATCAACATACAAAACAACATCAAATTTGCTTGAGTGACACACATGTTGTTTGAGTGACACACATGTTGTTCCAATGACCACTTTATCAATTAAGTGTTAGAGTCAAAGCTTGAGCAACATCCACTTTGGAATAAATTCAACTAGTTCTAGAAATTCCTCACTGCTAAAGAACACTTAAGCCTAGGACATGTGCCAACATTATCACATGTGGTAACACGTCTACATTGCCTTAACTCTCACCCAAACATTCAAAAACAATGCTTGAGTCACCAATTATATCGCTTGAGTGTCTTATTTAACGCTCAAGCAATATACTTTCAAAGAGACTAATCTCAATCTCTCTCACTGTTACAAATCCTCTCTTAAGTGACCAATACGTTGCATGAGTGATGTAAGGTAATGAATGCAATTATTGAACACTACTCACCTGAGTGATAGTACATTGCTCGAGCAATAACCAATCTAAGAACACAATCCAAATTGCGGGAATACAACATTTTTCAATGTTTTCCAACATCTACCAAAAATTATACCTCTCTCAAAACATTCGGCAACAAGATTCTTAAGCATACAATCACACTAACATTCATACAAACCAATAATATCATTTCCAACTTTACATAATTATCATATTTTCATCTTTCATATGATTTACACCTAAAATAATTCATCATATTGTAAAGGAAAAAAACATTAATTTCATGAATTAAAGCTTGTTTTATATAACAAATTCTTAAGAATCATTCTTAATAATCCAAATAAGCTTTCAAAACTCAATCATAAATCTCCACTTAATCAACTTATTTAAGAAAAGAAGGAGAAAGGGATTTAAAACTTAAATAAAATTGATCATACTTACCAAAACAAAATTTGGTTTCAATATATTCTTAAATTGAAAATTTAAAATGAATTAAAAAGTGAATGTCTAAGTTTTAATTGTAGATCTGATTTCTAATTCATTTTAGATATATTAATAAATATTACTTAATTTTTAAATTAAAAGATATAAAAATATTTATAGGATAAATAAAATTTTAGGTGAACAAAATTATAAAGAAAAACTATAAATTAATTTATTCAAGCAGTATTTGAATTCTCTTTATTTTAATTCAAAATCATTTCTCTACCAACTTTTCATCATCATTAAATTTGTTGTATTTAACATTTTGTAGAATATGAATTAAACCTTATCGTCATATTGTTAAAGGTTATATAAATCTACCATTAGACCAACTCAGTAAATTTTAATTTTAATTAGTAAATTGAATTAAATTTCCTTTCTAAAATGTTCTGGTATAAATATATAATTAGCCACTCATTGTTTTTTCTGCTATACATGCCTTTTCTTTTTAAAATTTATTCTTTCGGAATTGATTTTATGGCAAATAAAAAACTTTCATCGTAATATATATATGTATATATATTATAGGTGTTTTAGATCAACCAACTTGTTTGGTTCTTACGAGTGGTTCACAAGCATTTCTCTCAAAGTGACGTGTGAATTGTTAAAGTGGAGTTGGAGTCTTAAGTCCACTACTTTCACTCTCCTCTGCTAATTCCTACTGCAGTCTCTCTGTGTAATATCTATATATATACACACACTTCATTGAGGCGCGTGTTCACCACTCACCACTACCCCATCTATTATTCTCTCCTTTATTATTTACGAATCAGATAAAACCAAGACCTGAATTTATTTGCAGCCAATAGCAGATGTTCCTTTTGCACTCTCTTTATCTACTTCTGAAAACGATAACTCACTCGTTCACAATTCAGCACTCCCTTTCAACATTAAGGTAAATAGGAGGATACCACCAATCATACGTAAGATGGAAACATCACCCTTCTTTTGCTCTTGGAGAACAAGAAAAATATGGTGCTTACTCATAAAATATATGTATATATAATTAGAAGGAACAAATTGAAATGGTTTGGAGGAAAAGGCTGCGTAGTCAGAATTGTGATATCAAGTTGAGTAGAAAAGGGATAAGGAAGAATGGTGTACTTTCCAAACCACCACCACCACCCCTTCTCCTTCTTCTAATCCTTTTCTTGCTTTGTTTTTTTCTTCTTCCACTAGTTAATATTTCTTTCTTTTTCCTTTTAAAAAGGAAAATGGTGGAAAATGTCACTACCAGGTTATGTTATGCCAGTATGCATCCAATCCTCACGTTACGTGCCTCACACAAAACAAGTTAAGTTGCCACATTTAATTTGCTACGCTAAGAATCTGCCCTTCTTTATTCAGAAATACTTCACTGTGCATTGAACCTTCTTCTGCTATCACTGCGCAAATGCATTCCACTAACCTCTACTATACATCACTCTGTAAAGGATCCAAACTTCTTCATCAATTTTCCTTCCCACCATCAACTTTGCTATATACAATTCCTTGTACAAATACATGCATCACAAATATATATATATAAACAAATGTTTCACAAAAATTCGCCACACTCCCCCAGAAGAATAACAACTGTGTTAGGAAAAAAATAATGACTGATGTTAATCCAATGTATGATGGGAAAACTACTGTTAGATGTTATTTCAAAGTTAGATATAATTAAATGAATTCACTGAACCTTGTATGAAAGTTACTTATACAAGGTTTTTTTAAATGAAGAGCTAACTAAAACCTAAAATCTCATTACATAAATTTTATAATTACTAAACACATGTCAAGCTTATGTTATCAAGGGCCTGTGTTTCTTATCACTTTAATCACATTAATTAACATCTCTCCAATGTATTAGAATGGGAACAGTTCGGAGTTTAAATAATTTGCACCAAGTTATAAATTTAAATCTTATTATACATATAAGAAGTCAATATATGTAGGTAATATTGAATAAATGTATCTATTATTAAGTCAAAAAAATTTAATTAATATCATAATTTAACTTTTTTATTTGTTGGATAAATATTTATTATTAAGTTAAAAATTATAATTATTAAATATAATTTAACTTTTTTATTTAATTAGTTATATTGAAAATCTCTTATTTAGTTAAGTTATATTAAGTTAGAAGTTATATTAAGATAAAAATCTTTCTATTAATAAGTTTGAAGTCAATTTAGTTAATCAAATTAATTTCCGTTACAAAATAATTTATATAATTTATAATACGTCAATCTATTTTAATATTTTTTTCATTTAACTAAAACATGTATTACAATATATAAATATTTCTATATTTTTAGTTAATTATAAATTATTATATATTGTATATTTGTAGTATAATAATTTTAAAAGCCATATTTAAAATCATTTTTACTATTTTCTTATGCAAAAATCTTTACTATATGAATTTAAATAAATTTTAAAAGTAAGTGTTGGATATTTGTTTTTCTTAATAACTTTCAACTGAACATAAATTCTACTAATACGACTGTCAAGTATTTTGATAGATAAATTGAATATTTATAAGTAAGTAATTATAATTGGTATTTGTTTATATTATGATAAACATTATACCTCTAAATAAAACTGTTTGATGGAATATTACATCTATTTTAAATTAGTGAAAACACATATATCTTTTAAGATTTAAAAAAACTCATATTGTTAAATATTGTAACTAAAAATTATAAAATGTAATTTTTAAAATAAATTTTCTTTTGTGTTTATTTATTTATTTTATTTATGAAATATTAAAAAATAAAAATTGAATGGAAGGTGTTGAGAAAGTTAAGATTATACACTTTATATATGGAAAAAAATACAAATTGAATGGACGGTGTTAAGAAAGTTAAGATTATACACTTTATATATGTGAAAAAAATAATTTTTTAAAAAAATATTATTAAAAAAATTATAAAATATAAATTAATTTAAAAATAAAAGTATTATCCTTCCTGGTTAAATTGATAAAATTTATTATATAAAACAAAAGTAAAATTGATAAAATTTATCTTTCATGGTTTATCAATACTATTCTAGAACGAATGGATCCTTTAAAAATTCACACATATATAAATCTAAAAAGTAAAACAAATTGTCTGTTTTTTAACATTTGATTTTAAAAAATGTCAATTTTTTTATATAAAACCATTTAAATTGTTATTTGATCATGACCCCTACCAATAATATAATAACATAGTTAACAAGTTTTGTATAGGTACTGGATTTTTAATGAATTTTATTTATTAAAATATTGAATATTAAAAAACATGTACATGAAAGATTAAATATAATAAAAATAAAAATTTAAATTAGGAGGAAAAAATATATTTTAAAAATTTCAAATTCTTTAATAAGAAATCCTCCGAATGATTACCTTCCTTTTAAAGCTTGTCCTGCCTTTCTATAAAGAGTGTGCTCTCGGTCATCATATTTTATTTTTTAATAAAAAAAAGTACTTTACATCTCCAAATTAAAAACTAAAAAAATATTAAAATATAAAATATTAATACATTAAGCTGTGAAATAGTTGTTTTTATTTTTGTGAATATCAAAATATCACTTTTTTAATAGAAAAACAATTTATATATTATAATTTGTTACAGACTCATTTCCTTAAATATTTGAATAGTTTCTTTTGGAAAAAACAATATATATATATATATATATATATATATATATATATATTGAATAGCTACTAATGCGTGAAAGATTCTAGAAGGAAAACATGTCTCAAGAGAATTATGAAGTGATAAGATTTTAACAGTAACTTAATAATTGGGATGTGATTTCCTTCACAAGTATTAATTGATGTCTTAAGTACAATAGCATGAATTGAAAATCAGAGATAAAGGTGAACTTTTGGATCTTTCTTGTCTCATATGACTAATTTTTTAAAAAACATATAATTGCAATTATTTACTAGGACTAATCTCTTTCAAAAGATTTGAAGATTACTTTGTCTTTTTTTTAATTATATTTTTTTCATGGGTTGAATTTTTTAATTATTTTCTCAAGTCCTTCACTGGAATCAACCATTTATTAGTACATGGCCACAATTATTTTCTGTCCAAGTATGCACCTAATTGAATTTATTGCCCAAATGTGCTGTATATTAATTAACAAATAAAAGTATTAAGTATATTATCATTTTTCAGTTAATATATATGTTTTTGGCTTGAAACTGCATTCAGAATTAATAGTATGTTGTATTAAATATACTATCAATATAAACTTGTAATATTTATACTAACTTAGACTAAAATCATGACAATTTAGAAGTTAATTAATTTAAAATTATCTCTTCAATTATAGGAATTCAACCAACTTGCTTGATTTTTGAGCTAATGCAAATTAATTAGTAGACCCATAAGAGATAGCATGATCTTGAGAAGTGGGTCAACATACATGAACCAGATAATGAACTACTATAGTCTATGCCAGCAAACAAATCCTCACACCAAATGAAAGATGGTAACTACTAACTATTCCACAAGTAACAAATGATGTCAAAAGTGGTGAAATGAGTATTTCATAAACAATGCCACTAAAACACCAATGTTGGTGGCAAAGTAACTATATATTGATATTTTAGTGTTTTAGTACATGTACATACACCCAATGCAGTGATTTTTTTAATTTAAGATTTTAGTAGAAATTGATAATTTTGTTTGGAATATTGGAATATGTTAGACATTAATGAGTAGTATTGTTCTCACCAACTAGTGGACCATGTCTTAGTAAAGACGATTAAGTCAATGATTTGAGATCCACTTAATCAGTAACATAACATTTTATTAAACCAATAGTGCTGGACCACTCCTCATGAATTAATGAAAAATGCTTCAACCTCTTCTTCTCATGGAGTCTCTATAACCTATACTAATAATATCAAAACAATATTCATGCCCAATTGCCCTCTTAACCAACTTTGATTCCAAATCACACTGTTTTTTGCTTGTCTTTTTTCATCTCTTAATTAATCATCTTTTTTTCTTTTTTCTTTTTTCTTTTGGTGAATGATACTTCATCTAATATTATGTCCTCTGTTTACAATGTCTTGTCATTGATGTATCTTTTAATGCTATGTTTTCTGTTTACAGTGTATTCTTCAAAATCATCTCATTGAGGTTTCTTCAATTTCTTTAGGCAGAGAAACAATTGATTTTAAAATGGAGTGAAAACAAAAATATGGACTTGAATTAAGAAATGTTTTATTTGAATTTCTGAATGGTTTGTACTAAAAATTTATTTAGAATTTTTTCAGTTTAGTTCTTGAGACATATAATTGATAAAAAAAAATTATCAACAATTTCAAAACCTGAAAAGAGTATCAAAACTAAATAGTTGTCAAAATACCAAACTAAAAAATATTTTCTAAACCTTTTCTCAATACAATCCATCTAGAAAATATTATGCAACATAAATTAATTTCTATAGAAATAGATCTAAAATATCTACTTTGATATTTCAAAAATGTCATGACCTCATTTATGGATCAGAATATAAAAGAAATTGTACTTGTTATAAAATTTCAACAAAAGCTTAAAAGTACCTAATATGTATATGGTTAATAAAATCAACTAATTGAATGGTACAAAAATTGACAGCTTGTGTTTGTAAGCATTAATTTTTGTAAAAATATTTTTTAATTTGTATTCATAAAAAAATATTTTTGGTTATTAAAATTTATTTTTTAATAGATAAATAATATATTTATTTCATAAATCTTAATATTATTTTAGAGTATCTTAATATTAACCAGCTTTCAAAAGTCCCATTCTGCATGCAATCATTAACATTTGGTTTTGCAGTAAATGATAATCATGATTATTATTATGATGACAGATTAGCTGTAATATCATTTCCTGGACTTAGCTTTAAGCAGAAGATTAAGTTTTAATAATAAGCTAAAATATCACTTTAAGGGTTGAATTGAAGCACAAGATGAGGCAATTGCAGATGAAACTACCCTTCCTTACATAAACCAAACCATCCTTTTTCCAGAAAACCAGAAAATAGCTATATAACAGTAAGTGAATTACAGAGCTTTAATGAGAAGATTAAGCCTAAAGTGAGGAATTTAATAAAAGTAGGAACCGTCCTACACTGCTTATGTCATATACTTGTATGCTACATATACCCTCCTTACTCCATGCTTCTTACCCGAATCTTATACTTAATCACATGCTACTCATGTCCTTTTCTTTTCTTGTTGGACTGCATATACATATATATATATATATATATATATATATATATATATACACATATATATATATATGTATATATAAAGGAGTGTTTGCTTGAAAGCCACCAGTATCTCTAATCACTCCATCTAGATTAGTACTTTTCTTTCAAACTCAACTAAATGACATGACATGCTTTTAGGTTTTAACATATGCTATATATCTTTGATTTAATGACTTTCTGTAACTTGTTAACCCTCTCTTAAGTTGACCTAAATAATCCCTTAACCAAAAACAAAAAAGAATGTTTAAAATATACTCCTTAGAACATTATATAATTAGTTAAAAGATAATTATATGTTTACAAGAATATGTTGGTAGCACTCGTTGTCTAATAAAGAGTGAAAGTTAGAGTATTGTTTTCTTTTTGTGTTAAATATTGTTTGGTATAATAAAAAGAGAGTTGAAAATGAGAGAAATTGATTATTTGCAAGAACAGAAATAAGAGAAAAGAATTAAAAAAAACACTAACACTCACATAAAGTAATTTACTTGCGAAGATTTGTGTGGAAAGATTGATTAGTTTATTTTTTGTGAGCGTGTTTAGTTTATTACACTTTTTATACGCTTTTTTATTCTTTTAATAGGATATTTATAACACATGAATATTTTAGTAATGAAATTATTAATAATAATGATAAATATATTTTTGAATAATCTTAAATATTTTTTTCTAATATTAAGTATTAAAAATTAATAACAATAAATTCTATAGCAATGAACTAATAATAATAATAATAATAATAATAAATCGTGAATATTATATTTTTCATAATAGAAATTGATAAATAAAATATCAATAATAGATTTTTTTTTCTCTTCCACTCCTTCTATTTTTGTCAACCAAACCATTTTTATTTTTTCACCTCTTTTTCTTTTTTTTTTCTTTTTCTTTCTTTTTCTTTCTTTTTCTTTCTTTTTCTTTTTCTCCTAGGGAGCATAAAGACTGAGGTGGAGCTACTTGCGGCTCAAATTTGTTTTATATGTAACTCTTTTATATGTTTAAAGCAAAATTATGGAAGAGTTTTGATAAACTACTCAATTTCATCCACTATAATTACATTATGTATGTTATAGTAAGAAAAATTACAACTATAATTAATGATAATATAAAGAAATTTACGGTAAAAAAAACACTTAATCGAGTACAATATTACATAATTTTTTTACGTAATATTATCTTTCTTGGCTTACAAGCTGCTTAAAATAAAATTGTTGATAAATTTCACTCAAATTTAGTATCTAAATTTATAAATAGCTTATTTTATATGATAAAGTATTTATAGATAAAAATTCCAGTATAAATAATATTAAAAAGTGTATGTTAAGAGAAAAACCTAATTGGGTATATATTGTAACATATTTTACAAATATTTTCCTATAGCGTTGAAATTAAACTATGTTAAAATTAAAATTTCAAATTGTGTTTAAATTTAATATTTTTCTGCTTATATTAAAATGATTACTTTTTCAAGTTAAGTAAAATATGTTTGAATGTGTAAAATTTAAACATATAGGTGTTAATAAAATTCTGAACTTTATAATTAAAATTATCTTATATGTAATCTAAAATATTAAATGATTATCATGACTTTGAAATTATAAAGTGATTGTAGTCAAATATATAAAACTTTACGAAATAATTTTCTTAATAATATATATTATATGGATTTAGCCACACCAGATAAACTAGTGTAGCTCCTTCCCTGCATAATGGTTTATGTAAACCACTTAAACCTCCCACAGTTATAGTGTTAACATTTAACAACACATCTCTTTCTTCAAACTCTGGTTAAAAAGCATTCAACTATTACCTGACCAGTGGCAGAGTATAAACCAGAAACAATTGACATGCTTCTTCTCATTAAATTTGAACATTAATTGCAAAATGCAGAGCATGTTTAATCATTGATGAATCATAAGCATGCAGCTACGCTCTGTGTGTGTGTGTGAAAACAGTGTGCTGTTCTGGAGCACAAACTGGCGGAAAATAAAATATTCTCTCGTAAAAAGTACTCCCACCACACACAAAAAATAAATAAAAGAAAAGAAAACATTAATTGCAGCACTGAAACAGAAAGAGAAGAAGCAAAAAAGTGTGGTCATGATTGAAGCGTGGCTCCACCCGCTGTTAAAGACGCGTGACAAAACACAAGAACTTTTCTTGTTAGCAACACTTCCAAGGTTAGAAAAGCAAGGAAGATTTTGGGTGGCTGACTATTTGGAGTAACTACTGTAACATAACATAACAAACCTCTTCTTTCACATTCACTACCAATAATATATATATATAGAGAGAGAGAGAGCATGTTCACACACTCCTCCTCCATATAAATTCTACATGTCTCTGTGTCTCTTTCCCTCTACTACATCTCTTCTTGCAAATCCAAAACTCTCTGTGGTATTCATAGACCTCACTGTTTGATTGTCTTTGTTTAGTACCATATAGGATATCGAATGTTGTCAGAAATATTAGACATGGAAGGCATGGCCACCGAGGAACTTGTCTCGTGTAACAACGATCCCACCAACATAGCCAAAGGCAAGCGCACAAAGCGGCGCTTGAGGCCTTTGTCGCCCTGTCTTGTCACCGCCATGACTGCTACGGCCGCCGCCGCCATGACGTCAAGCTGTTCAAGTGCTTCTGGCGGCGGTGGTGGGTCGTTTTCATCTATCACCCTGGAGGAGGAAGAGGAAGACATGGCTAATTGTTTGATTCTCCTTGCACAAGGAAGAGGAGGAAGGGATCCTCTTCATCACAAGGACCTATGTGATGATGTCAAGACAGAGAAGGGTGGCAACAAAATTGAATTTTATGTCTATGAGTGCAAAACATGCAACAGAACATTCCCTTCTTTTCAAGCACTCGGTGGACACAGGGCGAGTCACAAGAAACCCAAGGTTGAGGAAAAGAAATCCCCACCACCGTCGTTGCCACCACCACCACCACCGTCTTCGTCGTCGCAACTATTTAATTTTGAAGAAACAAAACAGAATCACGTGAAGATTAGCCCTTCAGTTTCGCTTCAATTAGGATGTGGAAATAATAGGGGTGGTTTAAGTTTCCATGGGAACAGGTCCAAGATTCACGAGTGTTCCATTTGTGGGTCAGAATTCACATCAGGGCAAGCATTGGGTGGTCACATGAGGAGGCATAGGTCATCTAACAACAATAATACTAATACTAATACTGTTGTTCAGACAACGACAACAACAACTTCTGATGGTGCTGTTGAAGCTAAGCCTCGGAATGTTCTAGAATTAGATCTCAACCTCCCGGCGCCGGAGGACGATCTCCGGGACTCGAAGTTTCAATTTCCGGGGAATCAGAATTCCATGATGCTGTCGGCTGCTCCGGCTTTGGTGGGATGCCATTATTAGAAGCCAGGGTGGGAATTGGACGGAGAGGGGGAGAAAAGTTATATTATTTGATCAATGATCATTGTGAATTATTAGCTTTATTTTAATTTACAATTATTCTTAATTATCGATTCTTTGGATTATTTTTTCAGTTTATTAATAATTTCCCATTTGGATTATCTACTTGTTCAAGTTTTGGAATACTTTGAGTAAGTAAGTGGTTAGTGTTCATGGTTGCCTTCCATTCACGAAAAGTGAGATTGAGTCATAGAGCATCTTTATTTCTCCTTTTCTTTTCTCTCTCTTTTTATTAATTTTAATATTTTGGGTCTGTATCTTATTTTAGTTTGAATGTTTCTCTGACCGAGTGAACCATAAGAGGAAGATGAGATGGATGGAGCAGTGAAATGGATTGGATTGACATGGCTAGGGTTTGGTTGCACCATCACCACAACCAAAAGTCATGGGATAGACTTCCTCTGTTTGCCTTTTTATTTATATCATTATTACTTTAATAATACTTGAAAAGATTTTCTCTTTCAGTCTCTGTCTTTCCTTCTCAGTTCTTCTCACTCACACACTAGCTACCACACTCACTCACTCTGTTTCATTTGCTGTTAAAAATAAAAGATTGCCAAATTAAAATAACAAGGTTGGATATATGTCACTGTGCCATTATCACAGTACTGAATTATTACTCAAGAGACCAACTGTTACTACATTACCCCCATTCTACTATAGTCCTTTATTTTAGCTTAAGCTCAACAATTTCACTAACCTGATGTACCAACTATTCAGTTCTGATATGTTTGAAAGTAAATTTGATATTTTTGTTAGAAAAATAAAAAATTGGATACAAGTTGGGTAGATAGGTTTGTGGTGTGATTATGTGATGGAAGTTCCGACCCATACAAAGTTGATGCTCCCAAGAAAGATACTGCTGAGTCTCACACCACAAAGGATTGATTGGGAGGTATACTAGTGTAGTGTGGTCCACTATTTGGACCCATGAACCATACTCTCTATCTGTCTTTCTAGTTTGTAGTTACAAAGTTGAGGCTTATTATTTATGTAGTTCACAGAACGGAGATGAGAAAAGGACATGAGAAAGAAATGACAACATTTTTATTTTTTTCTCTTCCATGAAAAACAACAAAAAATGAGAATAGAGTAATACATAAATGGTATTAATGTGTCTTAGCATGACCGAAGGGCATAAATGTCGACACGTATTATAGGGTGAGAGAGAGATGGAAGAGTTTTCAAGTCACTTACAGTAGCCACTTATCTAAAGTTAGTTATGTGCACGTTTTGGTGAATGCTGGTAAGCCAAGCATGTGGACACATACGTTGCGTGAGGTGTCTGAATGCATAAGAAATCAGAGAAAGAGAAAGAGAAGTAAGTGATCACTCATTGACATTAGCACATGTAGGTTGGGAAGTTCCTTCCATGTTCTGTAACCTCCCATTACATTTATATATCCATATTCTTCTTTCTATAATTTATAATATAACAATATTCTCATTGCACTCAAAAGGGAACTTCATTATACGATAATACTATAATCATAAATCATTGCTTTGCTTCTTTTGTTAATTAGGCCTATCCTAATTTCTCCTCACTCAACCTTTCTTCAATCACTAACTTCTCATCAACTTCGCCATAATATGTGGACGCGCAATATCATTCTTTACCCTTCACTTTTCAATATTCAAAACATAAACATAGTGTAAGATGAACCAAAACATTAGCCATCTTTCTGTACCAAGTTACCAGTCACAGTGAGACAAGCCCTGCCATCATGACATGTCAATGTCCTTTTCAGTGAAAAAAGGAAAAATGAGAATAACGAGTATTCTGAATTCTATTATTATAATCAGTTTATATATATACATAAACAAGTTATTTGTAATTTTGTATGACATCATTTTCCTTTTGGATAATAGAACACAGCCACAGTACAGACCACAGAAACTGAAAATTTTCACTTCTTGCGTAAAATTAGAGCATTTGGCTTTGTTGATTTGAATTCTACGTTATAGTTAATATAGTAATCCACATTTAATTGTTGGATCAGAAATATATGAGAACCGGAATTCCACACGATTAGAGTGAATAAGAATTTTGGTATCCTAAAGTTGTTTGTCGTTGCTTCTGATCTCAGCAGCTGAATGGCTGTGATTGAATGGTTTGGAAGCATACAAGTTGTGTAGGAAAGTAGTGAACCAAACTGAAGAATGGAGTAATTTGAAGTTGTTATGGTCTTTGCTTCTAGGTAGGTATGTATGTTTTAGTAGAGTTGGTTCAGTGTTTTTGGAGATACGAACAAAAACTTCAAATGCATGAGTTGGTTTACTGTGTGGTTTATTGTCCCTATACTACTAGTCCATCACCAAAGAATTTGGCACCCTTCACTTCTATTTGTGTCATTAGTGTTAAACAAATTTCCATTTAACTGAACCATTGCTTCTCTTACTTAATCATGCATTAGTATTCATCATCAACATGATTAGGTTCAAATTATCAGAACCAAACCATGATTATTATTAATTAGTTTATACTAATTGAGTTTGGTATCCAACCATGGAACAATAAATGTGGATTTAAATCTTCTTCTTTTTCATTATTTTAGTGGTGCTTCTTACTTTGGTGCTATGTGGCTACCTAAGATCTACCTCACTGGTTTGGGTTTAGTTGGCTTAATTTCCATGGCTACAAATTGTTTACAATCTGAAAACAACCTAATTATATAGTAGATTTTAACATTGTTTTTTAAAATCTGTGGGTGTAAAATCAACGACACATGCATATGTGGTAGCAGAAAAATATTAGAAATAATTTTTATATATATCGGTTTTTAAATACATTTTTTATTTATTGAAATTTCTTAAAATTTGTAAAATTTTGTAAGTCTGGTATTCTTAATTTATTATAACTTTAATAAATGTTAATAAAAAAAAATTGTTAAGAGAGGGTGTTATGTTATTTTGTGTAATAGTTAAACAAGGAATCGGAAAACAGAAACCTTTGAGATTATTTTGTTCTCATTGTATTTATTTGTTTTCTAAAATCTTCTTTCTATCCTTTTCTCTTATTCTGATTTATTAAATTGATATTATTAACTTATTTTTTATAATACCAAGAAAAAACAAATCCATGCACTGTCTGACAATTAGAAATTATTCTATGTGGCTTTTAAATTTATGAAATTGATGATAAAAAAAATTGCACTGTCAATGCATTTTAGTTTTAAGTTAGTCCTTATAATTTATACGTTTTAGACCACATAAAATTATTTTAGGTATTTTATATTCTTTGAAATATTTTTAATTTTTATTTCGTTTTTGTTGTGAAAGAAATTCCATGAGAAAGAGTGTTATGTCAGCATGTTAGTTGTATTTCAGATCTTAAAATAATCAAAATAATTCATGAGGACTTGAAAAAACAAAGTAGCCAAATCATAAAATAACCAAAAAAAAACTAGTTTATTGGAAACTAGAAAAACAAAATATTCAAAGTATAAAGATTAAAAAAACATTTAACATAAGAAAAAAAATTAAAACTCTCATGCATCATCATTGCAAATTTTTTCTCCTTACATAATTTACATTTTCCTTTCATGATTTCAATCAAAAGCCACCACAATAAGAAAATCAAAAGACATTTATCGATCACTTTTTTAATAGAAATCAAAATTGAACTCACATATATTTAGAAATACAAAAAAAACTAATGTATTATATATTTAGACCTTAATTACAAAAATATTTTAAAATTATGGCACCAACTAATCACAGACTATTAACCATACTTCGTTGGTTTTTGTATTATCTGAAAATTCATATCTAGTTACATTTTTTTATTGATGAAAATATTTAGATAGTATATACAATTTTATAGAAGCTCGTTATATATAAATCACTTATAGATATATATTTATTTAAATTTAATAAAGTTTACATAAACAATTAAAATATATATACTAATAATCCAATGAATAAAAAAAATCACTTTATACAAAGAGATATAAAATTAATGATTGCTTTAATTAAAACAAAAGTGTTGCTGCCCAGGATCGAACTGGGGACCTTCAGTGTGTAAGACTGACGTGATAACCACTACACCACAGCAACATCTCCGCTTATGATATGGAAATAGTTTATAAATAACTATAAGCTAAAATATAGTTCTGAAATATGATTATGAAAAAAATCGTTTCAGATTACTTAATTTATAAATTACTACTAAAATAATAATTACAAGTTTTCTAAAACAATAATCACAAGTTTCCTCAAACAATAACTATGAAATATATTCTCAAATAAACTATTTCAGAATTTATCAGAACACATAATCTATAAGATCTTTGGTGTATCCCAAAAGAATAAGTAAGTAAGAAGAAATAATGGGTGGAACCCTAACTTTATCTTATGCATCCCAGTTCTTAGTTTGGGCTTTTAGTCCAACATTTCTGGTCCCTAGCTGCTCCTATTTGCTCTTCACATTCTTCTTTTTTTCTGTGCTATTTTTGTATATAAAACGAAAATTGATTTTTTGTATATTCGTATACAAGGGAAATTATGTTCTTTCAAATAAACAAGTTAAACACAAAAATTAAATATGGTGAGAAGAAAAAAAAGTTAAGAGGGAGAAAAGAGTGTGAAAAAAAAACAGTTCAAAAGAAAGTTGGGAGTAGAAAGAGAAAAAAGAGAGGTATAAATAGCAAAGCCCATCACTTAGATGAGTGAAAGTGGATCTCTATATAAATAACTTGGTGATGTGTATGATTATATATAGAGAGCCATACATAGATGGATCAAAGCTTATTTAAGATAAAGTTAAACTTCATCAGACTTATTTTGTAAAATCATTTATATATATTATCAGTATAATTTTTTTCAAAATATTGTAATTAAGTTTCCTCTATTATCACATCATTCATGAATAAAATAACGTGATAAAATAATCAAATCCTATAACACTACTAAGGAGAAAAGAGGTACATTTACAATACATATGACCTAAATTCATATTTGTATTTATTCGAAGTTCATTTTCATGGGAGCCAAATTTTATTCTCTATCATATAATTTTGGATAAACAAACCATTTAATAAAAAAGGTAATTTATAATGGGAGATGTCTTATATTTAAAATTGTCTGAAGTAATTTTTTATTTGAATATTTTCATATCACATTTGAAATTTTTTAAAATTTTTTAAAATTGTGAAAAGTTGTTTGTTGAATCAACCGTTTCTTATTATTGTATATTTGATATTATTTTATTTTTTATTACTTATTATAATTTTTAATGTTATTTATTTTTTATTATTATATTATTTAAAATTATTAATTTGGTATTTTTAAATTAAATTATTATTATTTTTTTATTAATTTAAGTAATTAATTTTTAAACAATAATTATTAATAAAAAATTAATTAAATATTTTATAAAAATTAATGAAAAAAATTACAAAAATAATAATTAATTAAATTTAGTTAATTTATATTAATAAATTTTATAATGTAGAAATATGAATATGAAATTGAGTTGCTTAATAATTATTTAAAAAAATTTATTGAAGTGAAATTAAATATGAGTTTTTAACAATATAATATTTATTTTACATTTTCTAAAATAACAAGTAACTTATGAGAGTTACTCCGATGTAGTTAAAATATAAACTTAACACAAAAGTGTGATTTTTGTATACTTAAAATATATTAAATTAGTAGACACTTAACACACAAGCATATATTTTATACTTATAATTAGGTTGAAAAAATGGATGTATGGAATAAGTTTTAGTTTGGATTAAAATGAATGGCATAAAAAATTATATACTAACTCATTTTGATTCATTAAAATATTATTTAAAGGGTTTTATTATTTTAATCCACTTAATAAAAAAAATTATCTATAAATAAATATTTAATCCATCCAGAAAGTGATAATGCTTTAACTAAATTTAATATTTAAGTCATGGAGATAATTTAAAAAAGAATATTTTTTAAAAGCCAATATGTACCTGCATACAGAAATTCTTAAAAATATTTGGAAAATAATATTAACGAGGAACGGCATGGACTGATATGGATGGCAAGGCTGCATGAGTTTTGACTGTTTGGCAATGGCTAGGAGTTAGATCATGTTATGAAGCTTGCTTCTTGCATTTTTCAATCATGCATATATTTGACATCTCTTCATTTTGAATAAGATTCTCCATATGAACATTTCAAACTCTGCCAATAGGTTGACCAGATAAACCTATACCAATCAAACAAACGTGTGCAAGTCCAAAAATAGATTACATATATTTTCAATCCACTTTTAATTTTAGTTTCTGTAAATTTCAAAATTCTGAAAGTAATTTCTACCACGATTGAGACGATGTCACAAGCATTTCAATGTAATGTGATTAAGGTTTTTAGTTTTGGATTGATGCAGCATAGATCTCCTTGAGTTACTTCGACTTCTGAATGAGTTTTGTTTTCAAGTCTGCCTCAGATGCCTCTGGTTTTTTCTTGTATCATCATCACTTTCGAGTGTCAAAAACTTTTTTTTTTTTAATCTTTCACACATTTTTTTTGGGAATCAATAGAGATTTTTATGTCATTTATGTTCTTGAGGATATCAAATTACTTTTTTAGCAATGGTCAAGTGAATGTGTACGTAGCAATCAAACATGGGAGGTGCATCATAAAAAATTTCATACAGATTACACATCTGTTTGTCTTTATCTACCCATGGTTAGTACTATAATGATGACAGAAATTGTCTCAAAAGATTCAAAATTTACAGAGGTTACGTTTGATAACAAATTAAAAAACCAAAACTAGGTTAGTTATGTTCACATAATATATTTAAATAGAGGAGAGAATAATATTTCTTTCTTCCAATGTAGGAGACAGAAGCATGATATAGGGTTTATAGATCTAAGCAACCTAGCTAGCTAGGTATAATATTATAAAAATTGATCAACATGTAAAAACGTATTGCCGGGAAGTCCAATAAAGTTATACCCCATTGGTGTGTGTCTGTCACTTGCAATTTCTTTTCAATTTCGAATGAAGAATGGCCCCACCCTGATATAGGGTACATGCAAGGGAGGTCGTAAGTGGGGAAGAACTTCAAGTTATATCTCTCAGTTGACTTCTCTCTCTCTTATTACCATCATACATATACCATATATGTTATGTTAGTGTGCTTAATTTGCTTCTCAGACTTCATATAATATGCTTTCAATATTAATTAATTTCAAGAAACTCAGAACCAATTTTTGGAGTTAATGTCTTGCTAGCTTGCTAGCACTATTGGAAGAAGATAATCAAGCAATGATTTCAAGGGCCACATCTAGCTTCCAAAATCATCAAGGGCTTCAGATGTTCCCTGACCCTGAAGATTTGGTGTCACCCTCTGTGGAATCTGGCTCAGCTTCACACTCCAGTACCCTCCTCTTCAATCTCTCTATTCTGAAGGACAAGGTTAGTGAGGTGCAGACCCTAGTAGGTGTTATTCTCTCCCCAAATCAAAGCCTACCCGAGTCAACTTCCATGGCCATATCTAGCATGAACTCCACAATCCAAGAAATCATAGTCACTGCCACATCAATGATGTTAACCTGCCAACAGATGGCTCTCACTACCCCTCCAGGTACTAATAATACTACTACATGCACCAACAAATTGCACCAGCTGAACAAGTTGCCTCACTCAAATTTTGGCACAAATAATAGAAGTGTGCTTGGTAACATAGGCATAGATATCGGTGACCATCATCAGGGTTTATTTTCTAGCACTGAGTCAGACGCACTGGACTGGTTTAGTGAAAGCTATAACAATAACGAAGATAATACCAATATTAGTAAGACTAAGGAAGATGATCCAAGCGTTGCAATTAGTGAAAACAATATGATTATTAGTAGAGGTGGAGTACTGTCCCCAAGGGAAGAAGGGTATAGTCATAGAGGGCTTTCACCAAAGAATAGTGATATAATTGAATTGGATGCTGCGGATTTGTTGGCTAAGTATACTCACTATTGCCAAGTTTGTGGCAAAGGGTTCAAGCGTGATGCGAATTTGAGGATGCACATGAGGGCTCATGGGGATGAGTACAAGACAAATGCTGCATTGAGCAACCCAATTAAGAATAAGGAGAAGTTAGAAGGGGAAAGAGAGTTTTTTATGAGCGTAAAGCCAAAGAGATATTCGTGTCCTCAAGAAGGGTGTAGGTGGAACCAAAAGCATGTCAAGTTCCAGCCATTAAAGTCTATGATTTGTGCTAAGAATCATTACAAGAGAAGCCATTGCCCCAAAATGTATGTGTGCAAGAGGTGCAACCAGAAGCAGTTCTCTGTGCTCTCTGATCTGAGGACACATGAGAAGCACTGTGGGGATCTCAAGTGGCAGTGTTCGTGTGGCACTTCGTTTTCTAGGAAAGACAAACTCATGGGCCATGTTGCTTTGTTCGTGGGGCACCAACCAGCTATCTACAATATTGGTCTGTCATCGTACTCAGGAAAATTGGAGCAGCACACATTGCAAATGCAGATTGATGGTAGCTCAAGATGATGTTTATGTCTCTATCATCATTCATCAAGAGGTGCTCTCCCAGCTTCACACCAATGCTGCAATAATATGTTTAAATAAACTTCTCTAAGAAAAAACAGTGTGCAATAAATTAAACCTTCTAAGTTAATTAACTTATGCTTTTTAATTTTCATAAAAGTTTTCTTATTTAGTTTTTCAAAAAATAAGATGTATAACTTACAAAGTTTTATTCTTTTTAAAAATTTTAGAGAGAGTTTGGTCTTGTATTTCCTGATACCTTTTTCGTCTGTGATGATGAATTCAAATCACATGCTATCCATAGAAAGTTTCATGCATAAACTTATGATACTTCACACTAGAAAAGTTAAAACTACCTAGTTAATTAATCTATATAGAACTCACCTGTTTATTTAGATTTTCATCAGTACAGATATTGGTAGTGCATTGAATTGTTGTGTGCCTTGGAGATATGAGAGGACCTTAGACTAGTGAGTATTTCTTCAATTGATCCATAACTTGGGAAACTACCATGTTCTTATTTATAGCCTTCTATTTTCTAACTGTTGTTTTATACAAATTAATCTGTAATTATATTCATTTAAAGAGAGTAAATACATGTGCCTGACCTTTAAATTATTTAGTGAAATATTAACCATTAAGTCTCTTAATTAATTGATAAAAAAATTAGACTTAATTAAATTTTAACTTCCTAATAAATTTAGATGTTCTTAAAGTCTCTCTTAAAAAAATTTCATTATATTAAGTATTCAAAATATTTAAATTTATTAATTGAGTTTTTCTAGTCAGATTTTCTTATTAAATAAGTGTGCAAATAGGTGTATTATTTTTATCTTGTCTCATTGTTGCTCACGTGCTTTTACACACAGAAAAATAAAAATTAATTTAAATTAAGTTTTAAGTATTTTATAAATTTGATATTTTTAATTGAATTTCTATTAAAAAATTATTATATTAAATACTTAAAATATTTATATTTTTTAATTGAGTTCTTATTATTTTATTTTAGAATCAAATAAAATAATATAAATGTATAATTTTGTAATCTCAAGCACAATACTATTAAATATTTTTGTTATACCCTCATCCACTCTCTTAAATTATTATTATTATTATTTAATTATGAACCTTTTTAAAAAATATTAACAAATTTATTAATCAAATTATTAAAATATTTAATTATTAAAAATCAAGTTATTTTATATTTTTATAGAATTATTGTTTGTCATATAATTTACATTATTTAAAGATTTTCTTAGTTTGAATGCAAACACATATTGCTCCTAAATATCTAACGCGTTTACCATTGTCACTCTTACATGCACTTGCATGTCACTTTGAACTTCTCTTTTGTCTCTTCTAAGTATTCCAATAGCGTACATACTCATTTCTTCTTCTGCTCTTAGGAGACTTTTATCATATGTGCAATCCACAATCCACATGCTTCTACCGGTATTTTGATTTCTCACTCATAACTATTTTTTCTTTATTATTGATATATGGTTGTGATGGTGGCGGTGACAACGTGAACTCATCCTCCATCACAACATGCAAGCTCTAACAAAATTGTTGAAGAAACAAGAATAATGAGTTGAGGAAGTATTTTAGAATTCTTAATCATTCTTTATCAAAATTGTCTTTAAGAAGGAAGAACCTATAATAAAAAAATATTAAATTAAAATGTAATTACAAAATAAGAATTAATAACATATTTTAAATATGCATAAAGAGTAATTATTTATTATTATTTAATCATTCATTAATATTTTATTCAACAATAAAATTTTAAATAATATGAATTATAAAACGATCCATAATTTTATAAAAAAATACTAAAATAACTTTATTTTTTAATAATTAAATATTTAATAATTTTTAAACATATTTAAAAAAAATTATATTTAAATAATAATAATAATTTAATAAATATTTAGTATCATTCTATTTGAGATTATAAAATTATAACAGTAAAATAATAAGGACTTAATTAAAAAATATAAATATTATATATTTAACAAAATAGAATTTATGAAATTTAAAATTTAATTTAAAATCATTTTTATTTTTTAAGTGGAATCATATCAGAAATTATAGGAGATAATAACAATCACATCACTGGAATAATGATAGAAATATAATGATAATAACTCAATTAAAAAATTCAAATATTTCAAATATTTAATAAAAGTAAATATAATTAATAAAAACTCAATTAGAAACACTTAAATTGATTGAGATTAAAACTTAATTGAATTTAAAATTTATTTTAAAAAATATATGTGTTAATGATCCATAATCGAAAACTGAATACAAAACAAATTAGAAAATTACAAAAGGGAGTGTGATATTAGTATGATAAGTAATATTAATTGTTACGGTATAATATAATAATACTTGTACTAATTTAATGATTCAACATTTTGATTAAAAAGAATATTTTACCGTGGGAGATGATATAAAGGACTAATATTGTATAGTGAAGTTATATAGTTATTAAAGGTGAAAACAGAATTAAGACAATCTGAGTTTAGACAAGTTTTTTTGTCGGAATTCCTTAGTGTGGTTTAATATTGTATAGTGAATTATAAGTGTACCCATTACCCATGCCACTAATTAATAATATATGTTATATATATATATATATATATATATATATATATTCTATTTTATTTCTATGATTACTATTTCGTTATTTTTTTATTTCTTTCTATTCACTTCCCAGTGAAACAAAATATGTCTGGGACAGATGAAATATGGGTTCTCTTGGAAAAAATAATTCTGTCCATAGCTTTTAAATTTAGCCTACATGCTTCTTCAGTTTTGTAAAATATTTTGTATATGGTAAAATTCCGATAATATGAAGAGGTACGGCATAAATAACACTTTTTGGATAATCAATATAAAATAAATGAGAAAAAAAACTGTTTCCTCCATTTCAAATTTCTGACAAAATCTCAAGTACTAATAAAAGTAATTAATTTGTTCAACTTTTTATAAATTTTTTATTTTTTCTTTTATTAATTATTATTAAATGAATTAATTGAAATTTAACCAGAAATATTTATAAATTAATTAATTTTTTAATAAAATTGTAAATTTAAAATCATTTAAGAATTATTTCTAAATAATTTAAAATCAAAACTACTAATTATTTTAAATAAATATTTCAATTAAAATTTTTAATTCCCACTAAATTACAAATGACTATATTCAAATTTTATTTTAAAGTTTTAATCAAAAAATTTAATTCTCACTAAATTACAAATGATTATGCTTAAATTTTATTTTCAAAATTTCAACCAAATTACAAATAAAAATACTAAATTAAAATTATTTACTATTGCAACTTTAATAAATAAAATAAAATATAATATTAGTAGATGATGGTAAAAGACGAAGAGTGATACTAATAAAAGAAAATTAATTCTTAATTTTTCTCTTTCTGCTATTTAATGTCAATATAAATAATAATGTGATTAATAAGGGTATATAAGGGAAAAAATGAAATAAAGTTATTAAAATTCTAAAACGTCTTATATTATAAAACAAAATTTTTTTCAAAAAAATACGTTTTATAATTTGAAAAAGAGGAAGTATGTAGAAATTCAATTATTTAATGGACAATGGCATAATTCTTTTTCATCTATAAGTAGAGCTGTCAAAATGGACTGCCCGGTCCAGCCTGGTCTGGCCCTACAGGCCAAGTTCAGAAAATCTGATAGCCTTGCCTGACCTATATTTTAAAACGGGCCACAATTTTTAGCCTGGTCTGACCCTATGTTAGGCCAACGGGCCATTTTTAGCCTAATGAAAAATTAAAAAAATATTACAATATATCTACAATATAATTTTTTTATCAACAATATAAATATAAATATATTTTATATATATAATATTTACATAAATGTCTCTGTAAAACTGTTTACATTTGAACAATTTGTAAAACAAAATTAGAGCACATACTAAGTACTTCCAAAATAGTCAAGCACACAATATATCCATAATATAATATTTTTGTCAACAGTAAATAATATATAAATAGATAATATATTTGTATGAAAGTTTGTGCAAAATCAAGAACAGTGCAGTAGAAGAAATGAAAAAACTACTTTAATGGATCTTCTCCCTCAAGTGAGAAAGGAAGAGAAGAAATGAAGAAGAGAACAAAGATTCTGAGACACTAGGATTTCTTTATTTGGTATGACAACATAACAATTAAGAACAAAAATCTAATATAAAAATAAATGGGCCAGGCTAAAAAATGCCTATTGTTATTTAGGCCACAATTTTTTAAGCCTAGTCTGACCTAAATCATAGGCTATACGGGTCAGCCCGTCGGGTCAGACCTATTTTGACATCTCTACCTATAAGTCATTCCATCTTTTGGCAAAATTGTTTTTTTGTAATTATTTATCGAAAAAGACTAAAGTAGATTATAAGAAGATGATTACCAAAATATATTAATCGATTAAGGATGTGTGTAATTAATTTTTCTTTGCTCTCATTATTGATTTCACATAATAAACTTATATTGGTTGTATCTGAGTGGACCTTAAACAACGTATAACTAACTTCTTATTGATTACTCTCTCTGTTTCTAAATAAGAGTCGTTTAAGGTTTTGGTACACAGACCAAAAGCAATAACTAGTATTTGCAATAAATTTTTAATTTTTTTCCAGTAATACCCTTGTCATTGTGTATTCTTTTTCTCTCTATAATAAAGTATAATAAAGAGTATTCAATGTATTCTCTCTCCACTTAAAAAAAATCTTTCAATTCTCAACAATACAGTATCTCTATATGAAACTTTTTTTCTCATCTTCATCAAAATAAGTTTCCCTCTATAACTTTTAATCTGAAATTTTTCACCACCAGAAATTTTGATTTAAAAATTTGAAGAATATTTTTGTTCCCACCACAAAATTTCATATCACTCTTAGTTTCACTATATATATATATTGAATCTAAACTTTAAAAAAATTATCATTCTACAAATATGAGTATTGGAAATAGATTCTCAATATGTGATATAGATTTAAATGTTCAAATGACAAATTCAGGATTTAAATATAGATTTTGATTCTCAATTACTAATATCCTCTTCTGTGTTATCAAAGGAGTCTTCAACTCTCTCTATAATATAATTGTCAACTTCTCTCTTCATTTTTCTGTGTGTAAGTATCAACTTCTCTTTCTATTTCCTTTATAATTTCACTCTAACATCTTTTTTTTAAAATTAAACACATTTTATTGATTAAAGAGAAGGTAAATGAAAAGGTGGAAACAATAAATTACTTTATTAAGTAATTGGTTGATATAAACAGGGCTACTTAAAGTCTAGTAAAAGAAAGAATTTAATTGTTATTGATATTTTCAAAAGTAATGGTATAATTGATAAAAAGCAATTAATGCAATCTTAAACTTTACAAACGACAAATAAAAGAAAACAAAATCATTTTTCTAAAACGATTCTTATTTAGAAACAGAGGGAGTAGGAATTTTCAGTAACTCATTCTCATAAATCAAAATACAAATAAATAAATCACAGTATAATAGTTTAATTAATTGTATATTCTATTATTTCAAATAGAACAAAAAAAGTTAAAATTAAAATCATTATACGTAATCAAGTGTTTTCTAATAATAATTAATTAAATATATTAATCAATTAAATCATATTATCCTTAAAAATAGATTGCGAATGATGGTCAAAATATAATTTTATTTCGTAGGGTTGTAACAGTTTATTTATTCCAGAGGTTGCATCATAATAATAATATATTAAAGATGTTCAAGCAGCTGGTGATTGTGTAATTGCACCCACCATGTCTAGTGCTATGCAGGGTTGATCTGTAGGTACCTGCACCAGTGACCAACCAAATCAATTACTAAATCCAAAGTTTTTTTTCAACGAATTAACCTGGTTTAGATGCATTCCTAGAACATGAATATAAAGCTATTAACAAGGATTCAACCCCACCTAAATGGTAACTTCATATTTTGTTATTCTTATCATAATTCATTTTTATAATTCTATAGTAAGTAAAACTTATAATGTGGAGATTCAGTCCACACAAAAAATCATGCAGTGGTTATGAATTATGTGCACTTACAAAATGACCAGCTCCAAGGATCCAATAGAATTGTAGGTTTTTGTATGACTTGAAAAACCCTTTGGTGGTTTTGTCACTTCCACAATAGATGGGGGTTCTGTCTTTTTCCAAGAAATTTTGAAGCTCTTCCCACCTACAACAATGGACCCCAAAAAGGAAAAACACCATAACTCACCTACAACAATCTTGAAAGGATCACTAAGATATGATGCATATTGTTGCTTACTTTAGTTTCTTAAGCCAAGCTTCTGTTCCCTTGGTTGCACAAATGAGATCAACCTATAATAACCATCAATTGAGATTACGTACATGTCTGCTATTATGTCATAAGAATACGAAATGTAGATCATTAAATTGCACATGACTTTCTAAATAGTTATTTAACTGTTGATTATCTTTCTCAGCAATTTGCTCTGTCCATTTGCTTAAATGTACAAATACAATACTTTAAACCCAGATTACATGTCAAATCATTGGGATGAACTGGGATGAACTGGGATGAACAATGTTTATATGTAGGTAAAAGTTTCATCAACTTTTTACAGAAACTGTTGGTCAAAATGTTGGGGAAGGGATACTTACTTGACCATTGTATACAGTAACATTGACTCCAAGTGCCAGCAGCTCATCAACCTAAAAGAAAAGGAACTACCCATTTTAATCAATTCAATTTCATGAAATATCATCATCAAAACGCTTTCAGCCTGAAGTAAATAATCAGATTGTTTAATGCATATTATTATCTTCTTACCTCACTAATTCTAGGCTTCATAAATTCAGGAACAAGATTTTCAAAAGCATCCAAGGACTGCACTGCGTATCTGTCATCATCACAGACAGAACTTGTGATATCACGGATTTGAATTGGGATTTGAGATAGATTTTTTTTTTTAATTCAAAGAACTATGAACTCACGTAACATTTTCAGGAATGATCTTTAACTTCTTCCTTATGGCACCATTTAGTAATTTTTCAAGATCCTCGTCCTCACCACCAAGAGTTGAAATCTTTGACGTAAGATACTTGGAGTATCGCATCATTGCTACTTCTTTCGATAACCCCAGTTCCATTACATTTAAGTTCTCTGAATCACTGTTTGAATCTTGTAGAAAATTATAGAAATCCTGGAATACCCAAAAATGAGAATTTCAGGAGCTGTGCTACAAAACACTTTTACGATTAGTTTCAAATCTACCACAACTCCAAAAGTTAGCTAATGACATGGAATGTTGTTTTCACTTGTATATACTATTTTAATTATCATCAGTTTTCAGATCATTGTGGATTACAAAGAAATATCATTTGAAGTGGTTGAATCAATACACAGAATGTGATGAATAAAAATTATAGTACCACAGAATTGCTGCTAGCGCTAATCTCATTCTCAAGATCCGCCCACGAATTAGTTGCTTCAACAAATTCACCTGCTTCAAGCTGTTGCTTGATCCTCTCAGCTATACTATTGTAAAATCATTTATTTATCAGATGACATAGAAAATGAAATCCATCTACTACATTTCAGCAATTTATCTATTTGAGAATGTGAAAAAGAGATGCACCTATTTGCCTTTTGTAGTCCATTGTCATCAAGTCTTGATAGATCTTTCAGCAGAGGACCCCATGAGAACTGCAAAGTTGAAAATATTAAAACAAAGTTGAAAGTGTTAACCTTCGACTACGATAATACTCGTACTTACCACAAAATCTTCTGGGGAGATCCAGGTGTCTCCTAATACCACACCTAAATAAGAAAAATAAAGTTGCATGCATATAATTTTTCATATAGTTAATGAATGGATCTACATAAGGAACAAATTACACAATTAACTTATTGATGGACAAGAGCTGTTATTTATCTTGGATGATGCTAAGCGGAAGGAACATATACCTCCAAGTGTAACCTTCAATGTTCCTTGTTGAATAGCTTTGAGAGCTGATAATCCAAGAGTCACAGCAAATTTGCCACCATAAGACTCTGCAACAATGAACAGAGGACTCTTTTGGAGGTTGGCATCATTGTTGAATAATTCAGCTAACAATGTTTTCAAGTCTGTGGTTGCATCTTCATCTGTTTTGGCATAGAGATCCGAATCTTCAACATAACTGTATCCGGTTCCGACAGGATTGTCCTGTGTAGTATACAGCACAGGAGATTGATTCAATGTCTTTGAAAGATGTACGAACCATAGAGAAAAACTCATTACAATGCAAAATTGTAATCAACTGCTTCAAGGAAAAAGTTACCACAAACAAGAGATCTGCTTTTCTCAACCATGTGAAATTTCGAGGTTTCAAACTGCCATCCAAAGGACCAATCTCTCCAAAATTTCCAAACCCAACTCCTGAAGAGCCCTGTTCAGTATTTTGAAAATTGAACAAAATAGTGATTCTTACTTCATACAATAGCCCATTTTAAAATGAATATTGGAACGACTTTTATAATAAGAATAAATTAGGTAGTTGGTATAATTTTCATAAACTAATTTAGTGTACTACTATGAACCTTTATCATTTTTTTTCTATCATGATCTAATCTCAGGATAATTTGGTTTTACTCTAAAAACCACATACCGGTCCTCCCTGCAACCAGAGAATGATTGGCCAGGGCTTGGAGGGATTATCCACTCTGTATGGACTTCTGTAAAGCCACCAGAACAGATGAGCTTCTGTAGTAGCAAAATCCAAAGAGAAAAAGTAAGTAACTATTGTTGAATAATTTTTATGCTAATTTTCTGTTAGGTATCATCAGAAAGAAAGGACAGAATAGATTACTGGGTCTAACTTCCACATAACCCCATTCCTCTGATCCGTCTTCATTCCTCATGCTACTACTACTACATGTTACTGATCCTACCTGAAATAGTATAACAAGAAACACAAGAGTGATCACAAAAGCATGAAACTTTTTCATCTTAGGGAAGGAGACAAGGTGCCAAGTAACAACGAGAGTGAGTGTGAGTAAAAAGAAAAGAGGGTGTAGCAATTATGTAGGAATATGATTGAAGCTGGATAAAAATTCTAATAGACTTATCTGGTCCTTTAGACATTTCATTTTCAGATAAGACTCAAATTTCAATGCATGATGGTACTGGGACAGGGACATGACTAATCCACTGAACTTGCTCCATCACCAGTGTTATCACAAAGTCACTCTCACCAGATTCAATTAAAATTGCACCAACTGAGTTTGTTTGTTTGTTTGTTTGTGTTGATTAAATTCAATTCATCACCTAGCTCAATTAAGATTGTACTAACTGAGAACATGTATGAATGTTTAAAAAAAAAGAAAAACATATCTTTAAGAATAAAAAGAATGAGTGGGTGAACAAGATAACTGGTATCACTAAAATTTTAAAATAATATATTAATATAATATTTATTAACATTTTATAAGTAGATTTAATTTCTCTTATTTTTTTTAATTTAGAAAGAAAATTAAAATAATTGATCAAATAATAATTTTATGTCAAATTTTTCCTGTAATAAAAAAATGTGCTTTATAAAATTATAATTTTTTTTATGTTAATTAGTTACTTGAGGATTGCAGTTTCATATAAAGAAAATAACAGAAGAAATACAAGTTTAAATTTTTAATATATAAAAGAAAATATTGTTCTTGAAAACATTTTTTTCTAACAAAATAAAGAAAATTTTTCTATTATAAATGTACATTTTACTAAAAATGATTCGAGTAGAATCTGCATGATTCTGGTTTGATTTTTTTATTAAATGGTCATATGAATCAAATATATAAATTAAATATAATTCAATTTAAATTTATATAAAATTTAATTAAAATCACACCAATAGTTTTAATTTGATTTGGAATGATTTTTTAGATTTATTATTATAAAATTATTAAATATTTTAAAAAATTTATAAAATATTTAAGAAAATGTGTTAAACATTTTATGATAAAAAATTATAAAAATTTACATAATAAAAATTACAATACAAATTTATTATATTATTTTAACAAACATAAATATTATAAGTGAAATATAATTAAATATTATACTTAGATATAATAATTATTTTGATTCAATTTTATTTAATTTGAATTAATTTAATATATACGAATGAGAAAGGATACTTTGTATCCTTATATGTCTTAAAAAAATCTGTTTTCCCTCTAAATTTTAAACCAAAACAATTAACTGGACTTACCGAAGGCAGAAACAAATCCACATCGTTCAAATATTCAATCAAATATCCATCGGTCCACGTCAGCAATCCGCACCATACCCATATCCACCAATCAAATCTCAGCTAAGCAACCTATATATACAACACTCCTTGCAGCATCTAAATGCACTCTCTCATCATTCTCATCTTCCTTGTCATTATCTTCTTGTGTATTCACTCTCCAATCTGAGAATGGCAAAAGCAGCAGAGAAGAAGCCAGCGGAGAAGAAGCCTGCCGGCGAGAAGTCTCCTGCGGAGAAGAAACCCCGAGCGGAGAAGAAGATTCCAAAGGAAGCTGGTGCTGATAAGAAGAAGAAGAGATCGAAGAAGAATGTAGAGACATACAAGATCTACATTTTCAAGGTCTTGAAGCAGGTGCACCCTGACATTGGTATTTCAAGCAAAGCCATGGGAATCATGAACAGTTTCATTAATGATATCTTTGAGAAGCTCGCACAGGAATCTTCCCGTCTTGCTAGGTACAACAAGAAGCCCACCATTACCTCCAGGGAGATTCAGACCGCGGTTAGGCTGGTCCTACCCGGTGAACTTGCCAAGCATGCGGTTTCTGAAGGGACGAAGGCAGTTACCAAGTTTACCAGTTCTTAGGGTTTTTAAAGTTTTGGAATTTTGTGAAGTTAGGGAACACTCAATAGCTTGTTTTGCAATTCTATATGCTAATGAAATGTTGATTTGATTTCAGAATACTTTTTCATTCAATGTTCATATGCTTATTTTATGCGATAAAGTATGGTTACAAATGCTCGTGTGCAATTACATATTCTGCAATGATAAGATCTTTGTTAGACTAGAACATGTCCTTCCATCACTGTAACAGCCTTTCCACGCAAGAACACTCTCTGTGTGGGTTCATCAAAGTGGATGTTGAGAACTCCTCCTCTGGGTGATGCCTGTATTAGTATGATATATTCGTGTTAGTATATACAGTAATGCAATGCTTTATCCCAATGAAAGGAATAAGTTTTTCACCTGATAAGCTTTGAAATCACATTTCCCCAGCTTCTTGCTCCAGTAGGAAGTCAATGCACAATGTGCACTCCCGCAAACAGGGTCCTGGAAACATGGGTCATTCAACACTGTTCCAATAATTTTACTCTTACTCCTATTGAAGTGATATGGAAGATTGTACTTGCTCTTGATATTATTGTTTGCATTGTTGTAAAAGCTTTTTCTCTAATTTGATTTAAAATGATGAACTGATTGCTGAGAGATGAGATGTAGCATCTTTTAAAAGGGATAGTAAATTTTCAGAAATGCAGCATCAGCATAGATGAGTTCAAAATAAAAACATGAACTTTTTATAGACAAGATTCTTAACCACTTACATCATTGATTCCAAGTTTATCAAAACATGAACTTTTTATGGACAAGATTCTTAACTACTTACCTCATTGACTCCAAGTTTTGGACAGAAGAATCTACTAATGAAGTCAAATTCTGAATTTGAAGGAGCTATCCCTGAAACAATTACCCCTCTTGCAGGGCATTTAACTATTGCATCAAATTGTGGCTGTAGTTCTGAGACAGCTTTTCCGGAAGAGATTTCAACCTAGGATAAAATTGTAAGTTTCATAATGTTCAATTCACAATTACTCAAGACACATAATTGTTATTTTGCAGGTAAAAGTAGCTTAGATACACATAGTTTCTATTCTAAGAATCAATCAGTTAACAGATGAGCAGCACTACAGCAGTTAACATCTAAGCTGAACTAATTTGTTTCAGACAAGAACAGAAATGGAAGGGAATAGGAATTACGAGCAAGTCATCTCCAATTTTTGTCCTCTTCACATCAATAATAGAAACACCGTCCAATGCCTCAGAAATTAGTGATGCACTCTCGTCAAAGTTGAACTCTGAAACAGGATCAGCAGGAAAATCTAATTCTATATATAAATCTTTGGGATCTTTTTGCAAGTTTGAGGCACCGGTGGAATGATTCACTGAGATCTTTTTAGCAACTAATATCCCAGATAGTGTCTCAAATTCAATAACATCACTATCCACCAAATCAGATGAAAATAGTGTGTGTGCAGTGGCTAATGTAGCGTGACCACAAAGTTTAACCTGCATAAAATGCAAGTGATTTAACAAGTAATGAAGCTCACAGATCCAATATCATATAATAAGTCAAGATTAATAAATAATGTTTGGGTTTAACTCAATCACAAAGTCAGCTAGTAAAATTTGCAAAAGTAAACATAGCTAATTGTTTGGTCCAACAATAATTAAAATAAACTCTAATAAAATTTGAATTTCAGCTTCAATAACGAAACAGTAACAGGTGATCTGATAGATTAACAACGATTCTTCAACAGATTGATAACGATATGATGATTTGGACTTTGAGTTAATTCAACTCCTAAAACTAGTTGACAGGAGAAAAGATAACTCCACTCATATACAATAGTGAGGAGTGTTAATTACAAACTCTTAAATTCCTCCTAACACTATATTAACTAAAATTTATGAATTAAAGTCTTAGAAAGTATCTTATTAACCTTTCTTGTTATACTTTTACCTCTGCAACAGGAGTAAACCATCTGAGACGAAAACGGGGAACAGAAAAGTGAGACATTGGAGAAATGGGAGTTAAGAAACTGGTCTCAGAGATATTGAATTCGGCTGCTAATGCTTGCAGCCACTCCTCCTCCCTCTCCTCTTCCAACAAACACACAGCTGCAGGGTTCCCCTTGAATGCTGCCTCAGTAAACGCATCCACCTGATTATCAAACTCAGATTCAGCACACAATACATCATCCTAACTCCTACCAACAACATAAAAACAAAATGAACAACTCAAATAACTCACAACAAACATACCACAAAGTATTTCACAGGTTTCTTGGCATTTGTCAAAGGAACAGAAGCCATGTCTACAGTGAGTGCTAAAACTGGTCAAACCTCAAAGCCTCCCCTACAGCCGCCACCAACGTGTTTCCTTCCCATTTATCTCTTCTTTAAGAATGCACTGCTTTAAATTATAAGCGAAATTTCTTTTTTTTTTCAAGTTATGATTATTATTGTTTGTCCCTTCTTTTAAACAAAGAGGTATTTGGCCTTTTAGATTATCCAAATAACTTATCAAGAAATAGAAATGTGTCAATATGACTTTTTTTTACTAAGAACATAGGACGATCAGAAAAAAATAGAACTCAATATTCATGCATTGTAAAAAAGAACACTCTCCACAAGCTTAATAAAAATAATTAATTATAGAAAATATCAAATATACACTTCTTTTATAAGCAAATTAAGTATAACAATATAAATCACATAAACAAGCTAAACTTAGCAACCAAAGTACAATTACCAATAAAAAAATCTAAAGGAAAAATTATATTTTGGAATTTATTTCATCTAACTTTTTCAAAAATTAATATTTACATATAAATATATAGTTTATGAGGGAGAAAAAGAATTATGGTTAAATACACTATTAAAAAAAATTATTTAAAGGTATAATACTGTTAACATTTTCTTAGTATGTTATAAAATATTAAATGTAGTTTAAAAGTAGTATATGATTTAAAAGTAGGATATGATATTTTTTTTTTATACTTTGATTGGTTTAACAAAAAAGTGAAAGAAAAAAAGTAAAAAAAATGAGATAATTTTAAATTTTCTGAAAAATGATAAACCAGAAAAGTTAATCTTTTTCTATTTGATTGTGTAAAAAAATACAATAACATAAATGCTCTTAATAAAAATGTATAAAAATAAGAATAACTTCAAAATTCAATGGCATAAACCAGTTTTCTTAGCCTTTCCATAAAAAAATGGATGGATTAAAGAATTTGCAGATTTCCTTTGTGACAAGAAGATAGAAAAGGAAGAAAACTGAGTTTTTAAATAAATAAATCATTGGCTTTCAATTCAGCACGTGTTACAAACTATCATTATCCTTTGATAGTGAGGAAAAAATGAAAATAAATTGATAAAATAGAAATAGAAAAAAATAAAACTAAAATTAAAATTAAAAATGTTTCGTTAAAAATAATAATTATATGATAATAAGTAAAAAGTAATATAGTCTTTTCAAATAATTTCTCTTCTTCATCTTCGTCAAACACCTTATATTATTTTTGTCTTCAATCATTATCTCTCCTCTTTAAATCACACCGATGTTTAAAATAAAATAATATAATGAGTTATTTAGGATAAATATTTTTATTCATTGCTTAGTGTAAATATAATAATATACGAAAGTTTATTTCTCTTTTATATTCTTAAAACTAATTTAGTTTTGTTTTAAAGTTTTCCCACAGAAAATATTAACATTCTTTTCATAAACTGGTATTTTTTTTTTCACTGTGAAGATGATTTTGTTCCTGCATAGTTTTTAAGCAGCTATTTTAAATGGTTGTATTTGAAATTAAATACTTTATTAGCATGCTCTTTATGTTATTTTTCACCACAACATATTTAAAATTAAAGACTATTTATTAATTCTTAGCTTTTGATATAATGACGAATAATTGAGATGTACAAAATGATTGATAAAAACCATTTAAAAGTAGGTTATTGGTTATCATTGTAAGAGTTAAAATAGTGTGTTTCCTAGTGATATTATTTTAAGAATGAAGGGAAAGTTGAATAAAAGTGCTTTAGAAGTTGTTGATTGTTCATATGATGGAAACGTTGTAAATGGTGAATTCTATATAAACTAAATACACAACAGAGAGTAGCTTATCTGGTTGACCAAATACATATAATATTATTCAAAATATTCTTTTATAAAGTTTCTTGTATTGACTATAATTGCTTTATAAATTAAAAAGTATAATAAGCATATGTTGATCGCATTTAAGATCATTTAATAATTAAAAAGTTCAGAATTTTATAAACACTTGAGCATAAATTTTAGAAATTGAAATAAAGCCAAACTGAAAACGGGCGTGAGAGCAGGGGGAGTGGTTGAAAAACAATGAATTTTATACAATTCCGAGGTTCCACATCGATCAAATAAAAAAATAAGTATGAATAGGAAAGTAGCTACAATTTCAAAATCCAAACCTAATCCCATTAACAATATCAATACTTCACCACATGCTGCGCCTGCTCTGCTCCGCATTATCCTCTCACGTACTTTTCATTTCATTGGAACCTCTTTCCCTAACTTGGCATTCACCAACCAAAATAAACCCTAACTGCTCAATTCTTTTTTTATTATATCTTCGTTCAAATTTTGCACACCATCCTACCCACCACTTCTCACCTTATCTTCACCACACTACATACCAAAACATTCATTGGAATTTGATAGAGAATAGTGAAGTTCAAAAAACGGAAGCGAATTAGGAAAAAAAACGGTTAAAACAACAAGATTAATTAGATTAAGTGAAAAATGAGAAAAAATAAAGACAAATTTTTATACTTGTTATTTATTTTTTTAACTTTTTATTAACTTAACTATTTTTTAATTATTCGTTATTATCACAATAACTAAAAATGCAACTATTAATAAAATATTTATGAAACATCTCTGTTGGCCGCTTGTACAGACTTCTATTGGTTTGGTGAAGCAAACAAAATCCCAAGACCTCTCTTTCAATGGTTATGCAATTGACACATGTTTCCTAGTACAATATGAATTAAAATAGCCAGACTCCAAAGGTTTTAGTCTGCATGACCTAATTGATTATTTTTAATACAGACGTCGGTTATATTAATTGCAATTCACAGATATTTAATGAAATTTTGTACCAACGCACGGTTTAAACTAATTTTACCTCACTTGTCAGTTAAAATTTCCATTTTAGTGCATTAATCAAAGTCATGAAGCAACCGAGGGGATTTACATCAATGATACCGGAAATTACATCTCTGATTAAAAATAAATGTGAGAAAGCAAAATCACTACATTAATTAAAAGCAAAGGAGGTTAAAACCAGTGTGGCCAGTAATAAATGAATTTTATAACATAAACCAAAATTTTGGCTAGTTTCACAAAATCCCTTGACCTAGCTTCCTCTATTTTCAACTCTAACCTCCTTTCATTCCTTTGCTACGAAAACAAATTATAACAGCTAGAGGTGGTTGTCAGTATTTCTGTACACCAAAAAAGGCAGATCCCTGTACATACTAAACGTTTGATCTGCAGCCAGCAAAGCAACCAAGAAAAAAAGTCTACTGCATATTGTTCCACCAAAAACTTTACACAAACTTCAGAGTGCAAGAACAGGCTTATGTAACACTGAGGTCCCTTGAAATATCATCATGCGATAAAATTTCTTATATTTGTTTATCTGTAACCACAGCAGAAGTTAGACTAATATAATGAGTGGAAACCATCGAGAATCCAAACCAAACATAAGATGAAGTTAATACATACCTCGTCTTGAGCTAGCTTTGTAAACCCGAATTTACCGGTCCATATCGATTCTGCTTCATCAGCAGCTGGTAGGACAAGATTTTTCACATTCAAAGATCCCAGTAATGTCTCAATACAAGAAAATAGACACTGAAAATAACCCTGAAAAAAATGTTTTCAGTTAGAATATTTCCTGACATTCACAAAATCACTTGACACTAGAGTAAAAAAAATTAAATAACCTGTCCTTGCTGATCAGAAGTTGTTGCCACCAATGGAAGCTCTGCAATTTCTGACCCAAACACACGAAATACTCCAGCACACACAATATCTCCACTGCAAAACAATAAAAATATACTCAGTCAGGTAACAACTCCAACCAGATTAGCAACCTCTAGTCGAATAATGCCACCGTGATACTTACTTGACAGTGAGCACTGCACAGTACATTCCACTGAAATCCTGACCCCGAATGTTCCTTCTGAGAAAATGAAACCAACACGTAAAAATTCATTTGCATCTCACATATACAGAATATAAATATATATATATATATAGAGAGAGAGAGAGAGAGAGAATACAAGCTTACCCAAACAACATGGTCGGAATGAAATCTCGGCCAGATGTTGAATCAACTATAGGATCAAACCTTTCCTGTAAAAAACAAGGTTCTAACACTAACTAAAATTGCACATCCATCAAACTTGAGATAAAATAAATGTCGTCTGCGAAATACAAATGACAGATATACACCACAAATTCTATACTGAAGACAAAATAACTGATAAAAATTACTCCTTCCAAGACCCTTTCCAGAAAATTTGTTGCACCTTTCTAAGACCCCTTTCGTAATTGAATAACGCATTAATTTTTTTCTTAAAATAACCTTAATTTATTGAGATGTTTTACTACAAAAAATAATAGAGATTGAAGTGAATGACTGTTTCTCTCTAGTAATATGTGTTAAGAATACAAGTACTCAGGATATGAAAGTCTCACTCGAATACTTTAGATTTAAATATGATAAGAGGATATTTGGAACAACAATACTAATTATTGACCAATTTATTCTTTTTAACAAAGTTAACTCATTTTCAGTATGAATTATTTGAGACGATCTTATAAATAGGGACACAAGGGAATAGTAAACTACATAAATCATAATCTTATAAATACTAACATGGAAGATAGCAACAGCCTTTGAAAGCCTTTTCCTATTTTCGACAGAATCATCTAGTTTCCAATTTATAACCCTCCATTTAACGTCAAGGCCACCTCCAATGTCTACACTTTTCTCTTCATGCTTCTTTTTTATCAAACATAAAAGGGAATCTGGAATACTCTTTTCCCCACAAGCCGCCAAATCCACCAGGGCAGAATGAATTTGATTGCAAGCTGTGCTACAAAACCAATTCCCTTCAGGCAATTCCTGTAAAACAATATCCGTTAAAAAAATGTACGTATTACAAGACATACAAATTCTCAATAAGAGGAGAAAAACAATAGTACCTCAAGGTTCTGCATGTTATGATCCTTCAAACATCCAACATGATATTCTTTCTCGCACTGCAAGAACATACCCAATCAATTATGTTATGCAAGAACATACACACTGAAAGAACATATTATGATATCAAAAAAGAAACTAGTTATTAAGACCTGGCTATCTAAAAGTCAGAAAAGCAAATACCTGATCACAAATAATTACTGTCCGAGGGCCAAAGCTTTTACTGAAATTGTGACGACTGTACATTACATCAAAAAGCATCAGGAAGGTAAAAGAATAAAGTGTCAATGCTGAGGTATTAAATCACATTATAGAAACTAACCAATATTAAAAAACAGAACAAAGTATTCAATAAAAAAGAATTTCAAATGGCATGGCAAAATATTCGCAACATGCGTCCACTACATCAAAACCCATAAAAGAGACTAGTTGTATATTGGCAAATTTTCAGTTGGCTGGTGAAGGCATAACACGACCCCAAAGAGAAGTCATAGCAATAATAATTTGATTATAATACAACTTGGGTCACTACACAGACTACCAATAAATAAATATATAGCAGTGTTACCTGCACAAGGCACATCCACCATGGTCAACTTCTACAGTTTTGACAACACGAATACATCTAGGGTTCATCTGTTCCAAAATATCAGTGCCTTCAATCCTTCCAGCTGCCAGAGCATTCACATTATGTTGCCCCTGCCTATCTTTCTGGAAAACATTCTGGCAATACTTACAATACCAAGTACCACTAGGAATACATGGTAAAGGGACACAGTCTGAAATTGTAAAATTTTAAACAGCCCGTCAGAAAAATGACTACAAACACAAGCATCAAAAGATCAAATTGCAGAGCAAAAAAATTACTTTCATAAAAAAGCAAGGATACCACAAATTAAATTCCACCATCACCGTCAACAATTCCATGAAAGTATACAATCACCATGATTCCCAGAGGTACTACGAGACTATCAATAAAGAAAATCTTAGATAAAAAAAATTATTTCAAATATGATTTTCTCATTTTTATAAAATAAAATTGGAATGTTTTAGAAGGGAGACAAGATTGTCTGATTCCACGGCCAGGAAATGGCCTGCTAAAAGCACTAGCAAGTGCTTAAAGAGGGACTTACAGATGACATAGAATGAAGGATCACCGTAAAAAAACTAACCAAAATGGGGTTCTCCATAGCTTAAATGTCAGTTGAGATGCACAACATTTGTTTTTTTCTAAATCATGTTGACAAAAAAATTTCAAAAGTGTATTTACCAAAACAACGAGTTTTCCTGTTGATTTTGATTATAAAATAAATTTAAATTGAAGAATTTATTTAAAAGCTTACAATCACCTTAAAAGTGTTACTACAGAATTTTCTAAAGATTGTTGGCTGCAACAACATCCTAAACACAATTAACAATGAACTCATTATTATGGTCTTTTGTCCCATAAGAATAAGAGATTCTATACAGTCTACATTCTTTGAAAGAAGCTTTCCCATGTTACATTTAATAGTTTTGGCTGGCAAGATATCATTACTGACTATTTCAATATATCAAAGCTAGTTCTGTTTTGGTATCTAGTTGCTTGTTCAAATTAGAATTGAACTTTTGGATGTTATATACCACTATTCAAAGAGAGGGTAAAGTAACAAATGTCAATACAGAATAGATTAACACAATAAAAAGCAAACAACATTTCACCTATGTGAAAAGCTCTAGGGCATCCATCACAACACAAAAGATCCCCTCCATCTTCACATATGATGCAGAGATCATCATTATCATTGTTGGAAAATCTGCGGTCTTTTGATAAAGAGATGGACAACTCATGGAGAGAGATTCCGTTAGATGTGTAAATGTGCAGGTAACTGCAACACAGAAATACAATTTTAAACAAGGAAACGATGATAGTCAATTGTACAAAACACTCTCCCGTCAATTCATGATAGCAAACTCATGCAACCCTAAGAAATTGGAAAATAAGAAAGGGAAAGTGGTTAAGTTTCTTTTCTACAGGTCCTTAATAATGATGACATGGTAATAAATATTTTTCCCCAAATACTTAATCTGTTAATTTAATTATATTTTTGCATATTATACTAGAGCTAGAAATATTTATAAGAACCAAAAGAAAAACATTGAACTTGAGGTGAGCAATGTAATGCAAATCTAGATAGAAAAAAGCAGACACACCCTATAATTGCATCCAATAACAAGTTAAACTCATTAAATGAGCAAGAGAAAAAAAATAAAACTCGTGATGAGCATATTAATGCACTTCTAGATAAATAAACAATGATAAAAATTAAACAAGAACTCACGGCTTTCGTCGAGATGCCCAGCCAGCATGCGCTTCAAACTGAGAGGCACTGACCTGCTCAATCAATTTTTTACAAAAAAAGTACAGGTGTTAAACATCTGCCTTAGTGTAATATGAGGCACAATATGAACATATAACAAGGAAAAGCACCTCAGAGTTGCAGCAGGTACAAAAAATTCCATATCCCTTTTTGTAACCAACTAACAGTTTCTGACCACAAAACAAAAATACAATAAGGAAAGATAAAAGCCAATAATATTCAAAAAAAACAGAACCAATCTCGATCAAAGCAACCTGTCCATGAGCATAGTAGGCTACTTCAGTTCCATCTGGCAAAACATCTCCTTCAAATACCAACTTATGCAAGCGCAGATCCCTTTGAAAAAAATTTAAAAAATAGGCATACATTAAATTCCTGATAAGACTAAAACATGATAAGACTAAATCCATGATATGTTAATGCAAGAAAATATAAACATTTCTAAATTCTAAGTGAAACAAATGTTTAGATAAGTGATTTACAAATACACTTACTTCCTAGTTAGTCTTCCCTGACTCTTACCACGAGATGCACTGTGCTTCATCCCATTCTTTAACGAATTTGGCTTCATTCCACTGTTTGATGGAGTAGGCTTCAACTCATTGTTTAATGAGCTTGGCAGCACGCCATTATTTAGAGAGTTTGGCGGCACCTCATTGTTTAACAAGTTTGGATGCACCCCATTATATAGTGAATTTAACTGCACCCCATTGTCTAATGAATTTGGCTGCATCTCACTGTCTAAAGATTTTTTAACCATTACTGGCTCCGGTGATCTGAGATAGATGGAATGTGCATGCATTAAATAATCATATGCAATACATTCAGTGAACTTTGATAATATCACTATCACAACACATTACATATTTTCATATAGAAACATGCGCGTGAAAGTGAAGGTGACATTAAACAAAATAACTCCTCATCCTATACTATAATAGCATGTCCATTATTAATAAGGAATAAGACGGGAAAGGTAGAACGGTCGATAAGTTTTACAATTGAGAAAATATTCATCAATTTAAAGGAAATGTTACCATATTCATCCCAAATTCTCATTTCTCCTCTTATAATGTAAAATTAAGTAACAAATAAAATGATACCTTGGTTGAACTGGTGGTGAAATCCTTTTGCTACTAGCTGTGGCTGTTTGAGGGGGGCTTAAAATGCAAGAATCACATACTAGCTTTGACACACCTTTGAATGGTCCTAAAATAGACACTAAAAGACATCAATATTAATTGTTACATGGCCTGGAAATAAGTACAAAAAGCTGCAAACACATTGGGAGAATCAAGGGAGAGAAATCAAGCATATGCATTTCAAACCTCGGCAGTTCAAACAGATGGAAGACTTGTTCATAGTGAAGCCACCAAGTAGTTTTTGGACGGCTTCCTCCATTGACTCCAATGGCAAATCGCAGCAGGCATTCATAACATCACGGAGGTTATTTCCACTATTATTCCCATAATCCATGTAAATATACTCTGGGGGACGTTTATTTGCACTGCCAGCATGCAGCTCAAACACAGTGGGTGTGACAACCTATTTCCACCAAAAACCAAATAATAAACACAAATTACAACCATAATCTGTCAGACATTAAAAAAAGCATTTTTATATAACTCACCTCAACTCCCTTGCAACTCTCACAAAAGCACAAAAGCCCAGAGTCTTGAATCACTCCTTGAAGCCCTGTTTCTCCATTTCTTCGTGCCTAAAAATTCCTCGATTAAACTCAAACATCAAGCAGAAATTCTTAAATATAAACACTCAAAAACCATTATTAAAAGACATACCTTTGTTCCCTTCATGTACCTCACTGGCAATCCGTCAAGAATCCCCGTAGCCAGAAGATCCTTCAACTTAGTAGGAAACTTCCTCAACCTAGAATTCGAAAATCGTCCCGAAATAGGAGTAGTCATTAACACAGAAGCCTCAGTTTCTGTTTCCCTCTTAATACCATCATCAAGTCCAACTACACCAACATGTTTCTCATCATTTGTTTCCTCAGGTTTTTCCTTCAATGCCGACCGCGTAAACCTTCTCACAGTCTGAGGCCTCTCCAGCCTCTTTTTCATTCTCTTCTTCCCCTTGTCATCACCATTCTCCAAAACAACGGTTTCCCCACTGGGATCCTTATCCCCTGAAACACCCTTCTCCGCTTCCTCGTTAATTTCGCCAAGAGGTCGTGTCATCTCATCCACAACCTCTTCCTTCAACGTCTCAGCCACAACAGGTTCCTCCTCGTTGACAGCACTATCCAACACCCTCGGCTCCTCTTCGCCCATAACAATTTCCAACGCCTTCGGTTCCTCCTTTACAGTTTCCAACACTTTTGACTCCTCTTCGCTGATAACAGCTTCCAACACCTTCGGCTCCTCTTCGCTGAACAGCTTCCAACACCTTCGGCTCCTCTTCGCTGATAACAGCTTCCAACACCTTCGGCTCCTCTTCGCTGATAATATTTTCTATCGCCACATCACTCTTCGTTTCCTCTTCACAAACCAGCATTGCCGCAGATTCTGATTCTCCGGCGTGATTATTCTTCGGTTCATCGTCGCTCTGAAGATCCACCACGTCGCTCTTAGCCTCTTCCTCGCTCAAGACGTCCTCCGACGTTTTCGGCTCCACGGTCTTCCTGGACCGTTTCCGGGCAGATGGAGTCTGAACAGGGGCCTCGGGCCGGTTCTTGCTGGCCCGCGTTCGGCCCAGAGAACCGCCGCAGATCTCAGATTGGGCCTTCATTGCGAACGCGAACTCCCTCTTCAGACCAGTCCGGACCCTAGAAAGCAAGACGAACTCGTCGGAATCGGTGCCCTTGGCCATTGATTGAAGCTATTGGCAGCAGAAAAGCCACAATAATACCCGAAAATGAAGGAAGATCCGAGAAAGTGTGCGGATTGCACATGCAAATGCGGAGTTTGAACGAGAGGATTGGGTTGGAAAGGGAAAGTTAGGGTTTGGAGAAAAAAAGGGTAAGAGTGAATAATTTGGGATTTGAGGGTCAAGAGAAAGACGCAGAAGAGATCTTAATGTTTTCTCCAATGCCCAAACTAACCCTACGATGATCGCGATACCATTCCTCCTGATTTTGATTTTCCATTTCGCCTTGTCTTTCGTGATATTCTAGTTTCTGCTATCTTATTTATACCTTCCATAAATTTAAAATATTATTATTTGACTAATTTTGAAATTTTTTGCGGCACACTTTCCAATCATGAGGTGTCTAACAAGTATTTGCTGTGTTATACCAATTTTTAATTCCACATATTATTATATTATATATGCAAAAATATATAATTTTCTAATTTCAATCTTCTAGATAAGTAAAATGTATCTGGGAAAGAAATTTCACCTAAATATTATTAATCAATTTTATCCACCAAAATTAATCATCAGCAAAATACTTTAAATATTTTCTATCAATATCGTTAAAACTATATATCAATTCATGATGATAAATTATAATATTATGAAACATCTTATCATGTTAATTGAGATATTAAAATATTTTTGATCAATTACTATTTTAGTTTCTAAGTTGCATATAACAAATATTTACTTCACATATTAAAATTACTATTATAATAATAAATATATTTATAGATATGAATTATGATTGTATCATAATAAAAATAATGATAAATATTTTTAATATATAAATCATTTGTATTATGATGTGTTGTATGTAACACTCCAATATTTTAAATTATAAACATATTAGAATATAAACATATTATATTATAAAAATATTTTATTATAAGGATATTAGATTAATAAAAATATTCAGTTATAAAAATATTCAGTTATAAAAATATTATATTATAAAAATATTATATTATAAAAATATTTAGTTATAAAAATATTATATTATAAAGATGTTCAGTTATAAAAATATTAGATTATAAAAATATTTAGTTATAAAAAATATTATATCATAAAGATATTATATTATAAAGATGTTTAGTTATAAAAATATTAGATTATAAAAATATTTAGTTATAAAAAATATTATATCATAAAGATATTATATTATAAAGATGTTTAGTTATAAAAATATTAGATTATAAAGATATTTAATTATAAAGATATTAGATGATAAAGATATTATGTTATAAAAATATTTAGTTATAAAGATATTAGATTATAAAGATATTTGATTATACAAATATAAGATTATAAAAATATTATATATTATATATTATAAAGATATCAGATTATAAAGATAATACAATATAAAATAAAAAGGGGCCAACTGGGTAGTTTGTTTTCACATACCTCTACTCTCTCTGTCTCTATTCTTTTTTATTTCTCTACCTCTATTCTCTCTATTCTTTCTATTCTCTCTATTCCCTCTATTCCCTCTCTACACTCTCCCTAAGGTTTAGATACTGAAATCCTAATGGTTTCTAGATTCAGAAGAAGCAATAGGAGGCTAACAATGTAAGAAAGAGTTCTATCCGATTAGTTTTGTGAACGAAATTTTGACATAAAAGATGAGCTAAGGATTAGGATTGCAATTTTTCCATCCGAGCAAGGAATAAACAAAAATCCAAGTTAGAGAAGTATGTTTTGTATATCATTGTTGTATTGAGTGTAATGTGTGAAAAATCTTGTTTTTGTATTGTTTATGATGTTTTGTGTGAGGCCGAGTAGAGCCTGGGGTTGGTGCCCATAATCTACCGATATGTTTATGTGGGGCCAAGTAGAGTCTGGGGTTGGTGCCCATAATCTACCTATATGTTTTGTGTGGGGCCGAGTAGAGCCTGGGGTTGGTGCCCATAATCTACCGATATGTTTGTGTGGGGCCGAGTAGAGCCTGGGGTTGGTGCCCATAATCTACTGATATGTTTGTGTGGAGTCGAGTAGAGCCTGGGGTTGGTGCCCATAATCTACCGATATGTTTGTGTGGGGCCGAGTAGAGCCTGGGGTTGGTGCCCATAATCTACCGATATGTTTGTGTGGGGCCGAGTAGAGCCTGGGGTTGGTGCCCATAATCTACCGATATGTTTGTGTGGAGTCGAGTAGAGCCTGGGGTTGGTGCCCATAATCTACCGATATGTTTGTGTGAGGCCGAGTAGAGCCTGGGGTTGGTTCCCATAATCTACTTATGTGTGTTAATGAGATGTTTGGTACCCCGGGAGATACAACTTGCATTTTAGGTGGTGAGCTATGCTAGAGCGAATTCAATGAGATCTCATGTTCCACTGGTAGTCCCAGTCACGTAGACTAAGATGCCAGGTGGTGAGGAGTCGATGGGGGGATGCTGAAGACCAGGGCCAAAGTAGGGTTGACAATAGTCCTACCCTGTGGGTAGGGTGGTCAGAGTGTTATTGTGCTGGTACAGTAGCCGACCATAATATGACCCACAGGTGTTGGTCTCTGAGTTCGGTCATAGTAGTCGTGTCTTCCGAAAGATGTTTTCTTTTTAGGACATGTTGAATGTGATTAAAGATGCATTAAATTTCAAAGCATTTAAGTATGTTCTATGATGAATGTGCATGAGAATGACATGATGATGAATACTACATGATATTATTATTTTGTGTTGTTATATTTTTGAATGATTAGTTTATCCTACAATTGTTGATTGTTTGGTCTGTGATGATCGTGTTTTGCTACACAGGAGCAAATATCTTAATAGGTGAGCGAGATGTTTCGGAGTCCCAGGATTACATTAAAAGATGTTATACGCATATATTTATATATGTTTTTATTTCTTATAATAGAATTTTGTACTAGTAGAGATTTCCTTTTGTATTGAATACAAATACAAATTTTATATATAATGTGTTTTATTATCAGTTAATACAAGTTATGTTTGCATACTAAGTATGATAAAAGTAGCGATTTCTTAGGTCGTTACATTGTCCGTTTAATTGATAATATTTTTAAAAAGTGTTAGAAACTAATTAGAATTCAAAGATTATGAATATATTTTATTTTTGAAGTGGAATGTTTATATGTTCATGTAATATCCTTAAAGTCTTTAATTTGATATCTCTAATTAGATAAATTTAAAAATATTACTTTTATATATTAAATTATTTAATTATTAAATAATTAAAATTAATTTATAAGTATTTATAATTTAAATTATAAAATTATCAAATATTTGTATTATTCAAATAATGTAATATAAAAAATGATTAAATTGATATTTTATTTTAACTAACCAGAACTCAGTCACAATTGTGTAAGTATTACAAGTAGAAGTCAAAATAAATGCTCGGATATTTTTTTTATTATATATTAATAGGTGCTGTATGTGTATAATAATTATTTTAATGAAAATTGAAAATTTGTAATGAAATATATGAAGCTTTTAAGAAAAATGTGTTAGGACAAAGTTTGGCAATAAAAAAACGTTAATTTGTATCGTGGTTTTTTTATTGAAGTTGTTATAATTTTAAAAAGTTTAAAAAGTTATTGTTTGCGACCTGTATGAGTTATTTCTTAAAATTATTGTATTTTGTAATGATTATAGTTTTGAAAATATATTTTTGATTACAGAAGTCAAATAAAAATTATATTAATTATAATTAAGGATTATATAATTCAAAAATTAGTAGTTAAAATTTTAAGTTATGATAGTTAAATTAAAAATTATATTATCCCAACAAATTATTTCACCAAATAATAATATTCATAACATAATTTAAATTTACAAATAGTAAAATATATTTTAAACTTACAAATGATAAAATACATAATATAAATATATCTGTAAATATATTATATTTTGAACCATAAGAAATATATTATAGAATAGAAACTTATTAACATCTAAATCTTTTATATTATATGATAAAAAAATTATTTGTAGAATATCTGAACCTAAAATGGTTTGTATTTTAAAAAAATACTATTACTTAAAATAGGCATACAAATATTTAAATGAATATATAAAATATAGTAATTTTAATTATAATTTGTAAATGTTGATATCTTACAAAAATAGCAAATATTATCGAGAGAAGATATCTAAATTTTATTAAATGTACAATTCAATTTTGATTTTTTTATTTAATATGTAGTTACATAATAATTTTTTTATTATTTTAGATAGGTATTACAAATGAATTTGTAATTATGAATATTATCCGAATTTATGTTGATTTTGATAGAGAATTTTCACACTCATGAGATATGAGGATAGTGAGAAAATGCACATATTTATTCCATTTTTACATATGTTTTAATATCATTTTTTTTATACTCATTTTTATTTTAAATTACTAAAACATATTTAATTCATTAAGTAATATAAAAAAACTTATATTAACTTAATTTATTTTAAAATATGGTCATTTTTTAACTTTTTTTATACAATTATTTCACATTTATTCTATTGTTATTTAATAATACTTTAATTTGATATATATGTAATTATAATTTTTTAATTAATATTTATTATTAAAAAAAAATATGTGTATCATTTTAACTTTAAATTATTTGTAATATCATGTTTTTTTATTGTAAATTTATTTTTTCGTAAAAACATATTTAATTAATATTTGAAATAGCAATAGATGAATATGATTATACCTTATTCCAATGGAAATAAAAATATGACAAAAATTTCATTCTCATTAAATGTGAGAAAAGATAATAATGTCTGTATCCTATTTTATGAAAAATCCTACTTTATTTTCATTCCTATCTTTGGATATCACAACATGACTATTTTAGATGACAAAGTTGTCTTATATTATAATTACAATGTAATTTATTCATAAAATCACATTTATTTTAAAATTATAACTTTATCTTTTTTATTTATAACAAATCTAAAATATATCTCGTGAATTATTCAATTCAGAATAAAAATTATTATATTCATTGAAACTGTTAACATAATTTAAATATATCGATTGTAAAATTTTAAAATTATAATTTAAACTTCCATACATTAATTAAGTAGAATGATTCTAAGTCCATAAATAAGCAAAGAAAATACATTATGAATTAAAGAATATTTAAATATATTATAGATTTTACATTATAAGTTACTTTTATTAATAATAATTAGTAGACACTTGTTAGTTATAAATGAGATATCATTATATTGATACTTATTCTATCAACAAATTGGTAATTCAAATATTTGTATTTGTTACTCATAAATATTTATTTAAGATATTTATTTACAACACAATCAATAGCTATAAAATATAGTAATATTGCTTCTTTAACTGGTGATTCCACCATAACCATGATAGTAATGCAGTTCAATTATAGTTTATTAAAATGAAATGTTATGGATTACAGTATTTTGAACTTTTTTTTATCTTTGTTAGGCTTAAAAGTAAAGAACAAGGTTAAAGCATTATTGTTCATATTATATTATATAAAAGTATCTTAGTAGTATTTTAATTTTTTTAATATGATTTTTATAATATCACAAATTTCACCTAGACTATTATTTATAGATATATATTACAATTAGATATAATATGTAGACTTTAACTACTAAATAATATCCAAACAAATGAAAAGAACATCTAAATAAAAAAATGAATAAAACAACTTTTAAGTAATCATTAACAAAAATTTCACAAAGCTACAATAATGTTTACACAACAGTTTTAAACTCATAATATATTAATCTCTTCATCTCAACTTATAATATAAGGCGGATTTTGGAGAGAAAAGTTGTTTCATTTTAGAATTTTAATAATTTTTTTTTCTTTATATACCTTTATTAATAACATGATTATGTGTGTTAATATTAAATAATAGAAAGAGAAATTAAAATCAGGAACTAAGAATTAATTATCTTTTATTAGTCTGACTCTTCATATTTCATTATCATCTATTAATATCATTTTCATCTTCATGAGTACTAATTTAACTTTTACCTTTTCACGTTCATCTTTGTTTATTTATTCAATAGACTTTTTATCTTTCAAGGTAAGTAATCAAATATCATATCTAAAAATTAAAACAATTAAAAAAACTAACATAATTTAAAAATTTAATACCTCCTCATAGTGTAATATTATCCAATTCAATATTTTTTTCCTCTTCAATTTCATGACTGTCAACACTGTTTTGTTTCCATTCAAATGAATTAGATTCATCTTCATTATCTGGATGAGGTGGAATAATATTCAAATATATATCAACTGACATTTTGAGGTTGAAATACTGATTGAAGTTGCAGAGTTATGTCATTTTAATTCAATATTTCTATTTACATTTTGGAGGGAATTGAAAATTTTGAGTAAAATTTTAAAATAAATTTTGAGCATAGTCTTTTACAATTTGGTGGAAATTAAAGATTTTGATTGAAATTTTAGTATAATCATTTGCAAATTAGTGGGAATTAAAATATTTAATTAAAAAAATTAGTAGTTTTGTTTTTAAATTATTTAAAAATAATTATGAAATAAATTCAAAACCTTTGAAATTCTAATCTCAATTAATGTAGAGTTTTATTAAAAAATTAATTCATTTTATAAAACTTCTGATTGAATTTCAATTAATTTAGTTAATACTAATTAATAAGGGTAAAAATAGAAGATTTATAAAAAACTGAACAAATTAATTATTTTTCTTGATATGTGAGAATGTGTGAAATACGTCTTATAATTTAAAACGGAAGGAATAAAAAATAATAAAAACATTAAAAATAAATAAATAAATAAGACAACGAAAATCTAGATAAAGTCAACAATAACAATATAAATACATCACCTTTTATTGCATGTTAGACTAAAAGACACTTGGTTTTGTTCAGCTTTAAAAATATCTTCATAAACCGATAAAAAAACAAAAACAAATGGGTTCGTACGAATAACCAAACAAATTAAAAAAAACTGTAAATAAAAAATAAAAAGAATAAAATAACTTTTTGCAACTGAACAAAAATCTAATAAATCTACAAAACTCTAAACTCTTACCTCTTAGCACTTGCTCATACTATTTTTCAATCAAATTTTAATCTTCTTCTACAGATGAGTAAAACATGAAATGAACTTTTTAATAAGAAAATCAAAGAACAAAATAACTTGTGTATAACCGTTAACAAAACGCCTATAAATCTAAAACCCTAAACTCGTATACCTTGGTTTAGTATATGAACATTTATGGAGGTTATATGACATCATGTTATATAAAGGTCCATTTCTTTATATGTGCTCTTAGAATGATTTAAATAATCATAGATTCCATACATATTTAAACCGATAAATCAATAAACAAAGTATACCATAAAACATACTGATTATATTCCAAAAATGTTAATTACAATTACAAAATTACATAAATAGACATGAAATTCATTTTTACTCTGGATGAGTCTTGACACTAGTCAACAATAGAAGAAACAAATAATTAAATTCCTTCAATGATAGAACAATAACATTAAATGTTCACTTTATTTTAAAAGGTATATATTGAGAGAGTTTATTTCTTGGTTGTTTAATATTTGGTGCAAATGTACTTTTTTTCGAATGTTATTTATTGATTTTTCTTTGATTAAATTACTTTAATGATAAACAATAACATTATGCAATTTAGTAATTTTATTTATGCCTTTTAGTAATTTTATTTACCAAGAAGAATAGGTTAGAAAATATTAATGATACATAATTAATCATTTTACTTTTGAATTGGAAAAACTACTTTATTGATTAAATATTGTTTAAGATTTTGTTAAAAAATCAATAAAAATATTATTAACTTTTATTATTTATAATAAATTATTATATATTTTTTTTCAATTATACTCTTAGAAAATTAGATATAATTTATTGAGTAACTAGAAAATAGATGAAAAATTAAAAACAATTAATTGATAGAAACAACATACCACTTAAAAACTTATAAAAAATTATTTAATTATTTTTAATAATTTTAAAAATAAAGGTATAATTAACAAAAAAATAATTAATACAAGTGATAAATAAATTGAAACAAAATTTTTCTCAGAGACTTATTTAGAAAAAGAAAGAATACTTGTATATATATATATATATATATATATAAAATGTTAAGGTTGTCTTTAAATAAGGTAAACAATAGATGATATATAAAAATGTTTTAGTATAATTTAAGAAGTTAACATATTACCACATATATCTTAGTTTAAGAAATAAATAAAGTTTCTAACTGTCTAAATCTAAGAACCTCAGTCATAAAAATCTTGTATAATTAATTAGAAAATTATATACAATCACCTACTATTTGATCCACGATAAGAAAAAAATTAGCTAATTATAAAATAATATTTTTTAATTTATTGTGTATTATGTAATAATTTAAAAACTTGAAATTGATTAAGAAAACTAAAATCAAATTTTATAAAATTGAAGTTTATGAGAATTGAAGAAATTAGTGTGACCATAGTCATTAGGTATTATATGAAAACTTATAACATTTTAATTCTTTCCCTATGAAGGAAAAAATATTGGATGACATAAGATTCCTAAAACTTTTGAGTCACATAAACCTTTACACCATTGCAAAACATGAGTAGGAATCAAAGTATAAAATTGTTCTGAAATTGAATTACCATTCTGTGAATGCTACCAATATCCAGCCACTCATCAAAGAAAAGAAAAAAGCTTTCATTTCTTAGTTTGGGAATAAACTCATCCTTCATCATTGGAATCATGGTAAGAATAGCATGCCACATACAGAAAGTTGTGGAAAATTATCTAACTTTTTCATTACTTGTATCACAGTACAAGTTAAATATTAAAGAGACAAAATAAGAAAACACATGTGATTTTACCAGTGAATTATTATTTTTTTAAATTGGGTGAATTTGTTTCTACATGTTTAAAATAAAGGTTTTTTTTTAAATTAAATAAGCATATTTAACAAAAGATTATCAATACCCAATTACTCTCTAAATTTTACTTTTTATTCAAAGTGAGATTATGTTTTACAGATTTAATTTGTTTATTACTTGTTAATTTCATTAAAATCAGTGTTTGAGAATTAGGATAAATAGAAAATGAACCTACTTAATAAAACGCATTTAATTAGGATAATTTTCTTCAAATATGTTAACCACTCATTATAAACATCATTGAATAAATGTTATATTTATAATATTTCATTGTTTTCATATACGAATAAATGTTATATTTATAATATTTCATTGAATAAATAGGAGTTTTTTTATTTATTATTTTTGGAAATGGGATTTGCTGATGAATGACAAAAATGGGTTTGAATTGAATGTTTAAAAGACAAGCCTTACATATTCGTAGTTTAGTTTAGATTTGGCAATTTAAATACAGCAAGAATGAGGTGGGAAAAGGAGGAGTTCCAATAGCAAAAGGACACCCATTGATCAGTAATGGACCTAATTTATAAAAACACCTATTTACATTTTGGGCTCCAATAAAGAGTACACCAATATGGGGCGATTCATTTACTATTTGACAAAGGTTCTTTCTTTTAACACCCTATAGTTTTTTCATGCACTTCTCTAAATGTAAGAAAAAATGAAATTATCTATGAGTTGAAAATATTTAAGATTGTATAATTTAAAAACGTATTTCAAATTGATTTGAAATAACATTATGAATTGTATACTCTATGAATGTATTATGAACTATATAAACTGAAAATTAGATTTATAATCTAAAATATATCTTCAAAATTCAAAATATATTATAGATTATACAAGAATACGTTTTATAGTTACTAATTTAAAATTTATATAATTTAAATTATGTTTTTGAATTATATAATCTAAAAATGAATCATGTATAGTAGAATTGATAATATATTTTCAAATTTTAGAATTTATGATGATTTGTGAATATAGAAATATATTTTAAATTGTGAAATTTGAAATATGTTTTGAAATTATAAAAGTGGAAAATATGATTGATAGAGAATTAGAGTTTTGTAATGTGGTGGAAAAAGAATAGGGTTTAAGAAATAGTGATGGAAATGAAGATGTATGTAGATTCCATTGACCAAGAGAAAGTGAATAATCCAAATGTAGTTATGGGTTGACACATGTCTTAGAAAGTAGGAACATTAAAAAGAGTGGTAGAAGGGTGAGTGAGTTGTGTAGGTTGCCGGTGAAGAGTGGTTGGTTGGTGGTGGGCTTCACCGGTGACAACTAATCCTTTGAATTGAATAAGGTTTGGAGTAATGATGAGAGGTCCCCATCAAAAATGAGAAATGCAATGATTAGAGGAAATAGGCAGCACAAGCAAAGCAATACTAATTACCCAAAGGAAACTCACACTTGGAGTAGGACACCTCCTAACACCGTTTATCTTCTAAACCCTTTTCTCCATCCCAATCACAAATCACAACAATAATTCATTCATTAGTTCTAGTGTAAACCCAAAAAGTCAAACAAAACACTTCTTTTCATCTATGTTGCTTCAATTCCACACATTACATCCAAAACTAAATATATTTAAGCTAGGTATTTTCATTTCTTTTGTAATATTTTTTTATGTTTATTTTTTTTAATTGAGCATCCTACTGTTATTTTATAATAAATTCGAATACTTGTCTCGAATTGACTTCGAGATCATAATTATTCTAGTGAAAAATTAAAAGAAATGAAATTAATTAATCTGAAATAGAACCAATACGCTATGCTGGGTTATAATTTCGAATTTTTTATTATATATTTACTTTTATTTTTTAAGTTGAAACAGTTTTTCTTTATTCACGGACAATAAATTTTGATGTATTAAGAATATGGATTTGTCAAATTAATATTAATGACGTTAATTGTATAAGATGTGACGGATTCAAATTAATTCATGACACGTGAATAATAACAAAAAAAATACAAATAAAAATATTATAATCTAAATTTTTGATAGAAAGAATCACATTCACATACTCAATTAAAAAACAAATTAAAAATAAATAAATATAAAAAAATATTACAAATTTTTAAGATTAAAGATTTAAATTTTTACAAAATATTAAGCGAAAATACTTATTAAACCTATATTAATTCAGTTTTCACTAAATTCAACTAAACATAGAAATCAAATCAATCAAGGTTTTATATATAAATATATTACATGATTTCTATTTTTTTAGATTAATTCGTCAAAATTAACCTCTATAAATTTCTGATACATATATGATGCATAAACATACCCTGCATGATCAAGCTGCAAACTGTTTCGTGGGGCTTACCATATGTAGATATATCAGTGTGATGGACCAATGCCATGTGCCCATGCTTTGAAATGAACCGAATTTAGTATATATTGAAAGGAAAAAGTTTGGTATATATGTCTTTATTGACTCTACATTTAACTTTTGAAGGCAACAATTATTTAAAATTCTTTGATTATCTTTCAGATATTCATGAGGGTTTTGATAAGAGAAAATATATCAGACAAAAATTATTTGAATGGAATGAAGTGTTTGAAATACATTAAACAAGTATGCATAGATTGCACACATAAACATTTAAATAAAATATATAATCCTATTCATTTTTAATTTAATTATTATTAAATTTGAATTTTCACTATTAAAAACAATAACTATTTTTAATGCATTATCTCTTTCAGAAATATCATATTTGACATATTCTTCATTTTCTAAAATTTTATTTTTTATAATGAAGAAATTTGTTCACTTTGTATAATTTATGGATATGTATAAATGAGTCCCTATATATCATAAATGGTTTTAATGTTTTTCAGTTTATAGTAAAGTCTAATAACATTAGTCGATTGATTTTGTCCCTTTACTAGTTTTTTTTTGTATATTTTCAGTATTGAAAGGCACAACAACGAATAAAGATGCAAGAATAAAGAAAAGAAAAAGAAAACACAAGATGTATAACATGTTTGCTCTACCTTTCAAACCCTAAAATTCACTCAAAGGAACATTAAAAAAATTCCTATGACGATAAGCATGTAACCCTACACATTGCTAATATATCGCACCCCTTACTTACTAAAAGAACATGTAAAATTCAAAACTAAACTCTTAATATGGTAATGTTTCAAGTTCCTGAGTTTGTAGATATATTCAGACATGCTCAATACTACGTTATCTTAATTTATTTCTTAGAAAATTCATATTTACTTTTTTATAACATAATATTTTATTTGGTTGTGAAAAATATATAATTTTAACATATAAAGTTTATTTTTTACTTCTATAATCTACATTTAAAATTTATAATCTCGAGTATAATTCTCTCACTGCATTTGTATGTTGTTCGGTGTAAGAGATTTTATTTCATAAAGAAATGTTTAGATTAGGAGAAGATATATATATATAGGGTGTCTTAGCAATAATTTATAATGAGTTTTACCTATTAATTATTAATAAACCAGAATTTTAATTGAATTTGGATCTGTAATGGAACAGGTGAGTAAATATGAATTTTGAGTCTTATTTTTTTTTATCATTTTAAGTTATGTCAGGGTGATTTTTTTTTAAAAAAATTTATCATATTTGAAATTTGCATAATAGGAGTGAATGATGAGTTCTGGTAGAGCTCCCAATGAGAAGAAGCTTGAATTAGTTTGACCTTTTATGAATAATTTAAAAAATTTGATAAATCTAATCTATATTTTAAAATGAATTATAACTTTTTTTTCTAGTCAAATTGTTAAACTCATAAGTCAATAAATTATTTTTAATTCAATTAAAATTAAAAAAATATTACAATTTTTTTAAAAAATTTTATAATATATCATTGTTTAAAAATATAAAATTTCATATTAAATATCTAAATATATTATTTAACAACATAATGCATTTTGGTATACTATTATTTAAAATACTTTTATTAATATTTATTTAAATCTATAAGTGTAATTAACATCAAATAAATATTAAAAACAAATAAATAATATATAAAAAGAAGAAGTCAACTTATTAAACTATGAATTAACCTGATCTTGTTTATATGAATTTTGATCCAAACAAATCATACTAAAAAGAAACTATTTTTATTTACATTATTATTTTTTAAATTAGACGTGACTTGAATTATAGGTCATAAACCATATCTAAACCTATTTTAAAAGGTAATGTCTTGTATGAAAGAAGTTTTAAATAAATTTATTCTACTATGATAAATGAGAATTTAATAAGGGAGGATTAAAATTGAATTCCCAAATATATAAAATTAGATAAATTGAATAATGTGTAAGTAAAAAAAAAAAACTCAGTATCGTATCATTTTGACATGATCTATTAATGTAACATTCTCTTTATTTTTCTCCTGAAATTACCCAACCAAAAGTAAGAAAGCTCAAGTGATTCATTATATATATTTTATGAAATATTAATAGTTCTTTTTCTTCAATCTTATAGGTGGTATTCAAGTTGCTTTCTTGAGTGGGGTACGTGATTTATCAATTTTTCTAGTAAAATTAAAGGTAGATCATCCATGCACATGGAGATTTGAGAAACCATAAAGATATTATTTAAAGAGGAGTTACAAGTAACTGAAATAAGTGCAATTGAAACGTATGTATTGCACGTTCATCTACCAGTAAAATAGCTCATTTGAGTTGTGATCGACAATGAGACATGAAGACAAAGGAACATGACTATTCCCGCGTCCTTCGGAGCATGCATGCAATGTGTTCGGAAATATGTGAATTAGCAAAGACAATCATAAACCAGAGGCAGAAAAGTGGGGCTAGACAAAGGGACCTTAACTTAATAGGGGAAGTGCTTTTCTTATCGATTTTTTTTTTGGGGAGAGAAGCACTTTTCCAATTTGCCTTAATTTCCAAGAAAGATCTATGCTGTGTATATGTTTTACTCAAAGCAAGCTTATGATTACATTGAAACACCTTTAGGTAGACATGTTTAGCATCTGTGTTTATATAAATTTTTCTTCATCTAGTTAATACTAAATTAACCCATATCCGAATCTATCCACTGATTTTAAGAACTTAAATGAACCAATTAATGACCAATGTTTAAAGTGACCAGTTCTGCCTCCACAAAAGCATCATGTGTTGGATACAGCCTTTTCTGAACATCATCATGACCATATATACCTTCTTCTTATTCCAGAACCAACCAAAGGGTTATTTTTCTTTTTTGTAACTATCTTCATATTAAATTATCTTTTATAATTAAACATTTTCCTACCTACATTATAGTTCTAATTGCCTCTTTTTACAGTTATATAGCCACATAATGAGAGAAGCACTTGGAGAACCAATTGCCAGAAATGAGCCCATGATTACAGAAATGATCTAATGATTGACAATAATTTTTTACTGTGTGAAAACTGGTTGATTAATCAGCTTTTTCCTCTTTCTACACCTGAATTTAATACTTAATAGTTTATTTTACAAGTGAATTTGTGGTATTGATAGCTAACCTAGTCCCCCACTTTGTCGTGCCAACTTTATTTGACCTGGGGTAAGGGTAATAATTCAATCTGGATAATTAATTGAACATAACATATAAAAATAAAACCTAAGCATGACTGTATGATGAGAAGCCATAAAGAGGTTTTTGTGCAAGAAAATAATAATTAAAATATAGATTATTTATGTCTACAAATTTTGTGACGTTTCAACCATGGAAGGATAATGTTAATTCTGTTAAAGTTTTAATTACAGAAAAAAAAAACTATCAGCAAATGTTAATATAGTCTAAATTCAACTGAATAAAATAAAAGAGGTTATTGTGACATGTTTCCGATTTGGGATGACGTTTCTGATTTTCAGTGTCGTAAGATGTTTGTGTTTGGTGGAGAAAAAACGACAACATTAAATAATTAATTGTTCTGGTTGTAAGGAAAATTATAGAAAAAGGTTTTAGGATGGGTAAGTATAACTGTATAATAACATACCGAGACGACGTCGTTTTTGAATTGGCTTCCACCAAACTTCACGTTCGATTTAAGATTTGGAACGTTTCGTCAATTGCCCGGAACAAACGGGAAAGCGCCACGTGTCATCGGAATGATAGCTGCTTTATCTAACGAAGAAAAGTCTCGCAGACGCTGACGTGTCCACCTATATGACTCTTTTCTAAATTCGCAGCTCTTCCCTCTCTCTCTCTCTCTCTCTGTTTCAGTCTCTACTGTGTCTTCGATTTTTGTTCTCTCTCTTTGATTTTTATTGAGATTAGGTTACTTTTTCTTTACTTCGAAATCGAACGCGGAACTTCTCTGGTACGTTCCTTTTTCATATATCACACTCTGTCTCGTGCTTCAGTACTGAATTTTCTTCCAATACTCGTATGATTTACACTCAGTTTCTGTGTGGAATAACATTCCTATTTGAAAAATTGAATGATCCGCAATTCTGTTTTGCTTTCATTGAAAATTTGAGATTCTCATTCTTTCAGAATTTTAGCTTAATATTGTAGCCAGTATGAGAACTCTCAAACTCTTGATATTTTTTGTAATCGACAAGCTATTTTTTAGAGATTTTTTTATAAGCACTATTTCTTTGGAGAATAAGAATTGAATGAATTGATTAATTTGGTATTCCATTATTATTATTTTGTTTTTGGCAGGCTAAGGTAGAGTAAGCAGTAATTCCTTTCAATTGAAAATTTTGCGAAATTCAGAGTTTTGAGTTATTTTTCTTGACGAGACTAATACTGACGACGACGACGATGATATCAGGGAGAGGAATGGTAATGGCAAAAGTGATTCAAATCCATGGAAATGTAAGGCCAGTTTCTGAGTAACTTTGATTTCTCCACCTGATATGCAAATTTTAGCGCATTTGAGTCAGATGGATTGAAAAGATCTGTGTGCTTGTTATGAAACTAAATTAGAAATGGCTGTTGCTGGTATGCATAATGTGACTGCTCTTGAATCTACTTTCCTGAGGGAATCCCTTTCTCAGTCATCTGGGAGCCAAGGAGATGGAGGGAGGGGAGGCACCCGGTCGTCTTCGGTCTTGCAAATGTGGAGAGAGCTTGAGGATGAGCAGGTAGTAAGACAAGTTCAAGGAAGACCTGGGGAGGTTTTACTTCAACAAAGGAGTGGTGAGTTGGTTGTGGACCCGTCGCAGGAAAATATGCCAGATAGCAACCAAAGAGAAGGGCATGTGATAGAGGATGCAGGTTTGGGTGAGAATGATTCTGAGACCTGGTCACAAAGTCAGAATGAGTTCCATGACGAACATGAGGAATTAAACAATTCTATCCACGAAAACTCCTCTGATTTTGGAGAAGTTGAAAGGGAAAGAGTGAGACAAATATTCAGAGAATGGATGAATAGTGGTTCTAGGGATCGTGTATCGAATAATTCCCAAGGAAACAGGGGAGAATGGCGCGGGGAAACTGAGCAGGAAAGGGTGAGTATCATAAGGGAGTGGGTACGGATGAGTAGCCAACAGAGAGTTGTTTCTTCTGGGGAAAATAGGGAAGAACAATCTTCTGAAACTAGCACCCAAATTGAATGTGTCCGTGACGGATTTGTTGTTAATCAGAACGAAGGCCAAACTGAGCATACACGGAGGGGAATTCGTAAATTATGTGGCCGACAGGTACTGCTTGATATGCTTAAAAAGGCTCAGATGGAAAGGCAAAGAGAAGTTCAGGAATTGTTGGACCATCGGGTTGTATCTCATTTTCCGCATCGTAATCGTATTCAGGTTAGTCTACTAAATGGATATCTTTTAGGCCTTATTTCTTTACTATTCCGGCATCATAGTGCATGATGTGTGGATGTTGGATATTTCCCCCCCAATTTAATTCGTAAAATATTTGCCTTAACTGAGTTAGTGTTAGAAGGTACTCTTAAGTGAACTTGAAGTGTAATAATTTTAGGGTAACTTGTAATAACTGGTTTTATTTTTGTGCTCAAATTTGTAGGGAAAATGAAGCGTAATAATTTTCATCACAGGCATAGTGAATGGAGAATAGAAAAATTTTTAGAATCTGGAGGAAACCTAGGAAAGAACAAGTGGGAAATACCATAAATTTGAATCCATTTGAACAATGAACTTAAGATCTAGGACTTGGTTTGCATCCGAGCTTTGCTGTTGCAATTGATAATCGTTTGTTAAAATATTTTCAGGCCTTGCTTAGAGGCAGGTTCTTGAGAAATGATAGATCGATTGATAATAACAGGTCCACTTCCATTGCAGAAAGTGAATTAGGCTTATTGAGACAGAAGCAGACTGTATCAGGTTTAAGGTATGCAGTTCATGTTACCATTAAGTTAAGAAGAAACTAAATTTTCATTTTTATGTGAAGTATTCTGAATTTCTTTCTTTCTTTTTCACTTGACATTTCTATTCTGGATCCATATAGCTGACGCATACTGAGATTCTGCTATTCCCCCCCCCTTCCTCCATCTTTTTGAATTAATATATAATGAGTTTATTCTTGGATATATCCCCTTTACACTTTCCAACGAAAAAATATAGGGGCGGATTGGTACACATGCTGTATTTGTTAAAAAATGTGTCCACTCGATAAAACAAAAGTCTGCTATTGTAAGCGTGTTTTTACGAAATGAGACAGTGAAGCAAGAATATTGTAAGCATCGCCTAAAGTTTATTAACACATTTATAAAACTTCTAAATAGGACAGTAAATTTGAAATGAAGGTGATTGTTTTTAGTAAGAAAATTAAGCAGTGGTTTGGTTTGAGAAAATGTTTTCCGTTTTCACTATACTGCTTTTTGTTTTCACTGTTTCCTATGCAAACTTTTGAAAGCAGGAAACGAAATCAGAACAAGTTGACATTTTTGTAATTAAAGGTGAAACAGAAAATATTTTTTCAAATCAAATGGCCACGTGCACTTTTACTGTTTTATGTTTCATTTAAATTTGATGTTTCTAACAATACACGCTTAAATTTTTGTGGTTTGTTTCATGCAGCTTTGCCCATAATCTTACTCTATGAAGATCAGACAATGCATTTTTTAAGCTGAAAAGAAAGGTTTATCGTTTTAGTAAAAAAAAACATGACATAATGTTTGTGAATTATAATATAATATTTTGTAGTGTTGTACTTTGTTGGAAAGGCAGACCTAGGAGGTTTAAGGTAACCGGTGCATGAAGATCATTTTGAAATTACTGTTATGTCAAATTAACTCAATTTGTTATTGGTTGAAATAATCTTCTCTAACTTCTTTGTTGCTTTAGCTTTACCTTAAAATTACCTGTTCGTTTTCCTTTCTTCATGTTAAATTGTTTTATCTATCTGCCTTGTACTGATGATGTTAACTTGTCTTCTGATCAGGGAAGGATTCTTTTTTAGAAAGGACAATTTTGGTTGTAGTCAAGAAACCAGTAACCTATCTGATACGTCTTCCGAGAGTTATATTGATGTTAATGCAATTGAACAAACTGGAGCTAGCAGTTCACGAGCAGTCCCAACTGTACATTTTGAACAATCTGGGCATAATAACAATGGAAGTGACGGACTTGAGATACCATGTGATCAGATTTGTTCACAAGGAACCCCTTGTGAGGTATTAGATTGGCAAGGCTCTGCCGCCCATGTAGAAACAAGAGATTGGGAATCATCCTCCAGTATCAGGGTTGAAAGAGGAGATGGCACTGGACTAACTGTTGCTATGGTGCCAACCGAAGATCCTTCTAATGACCTTATCCAACCAAGCTTGCAAATTGAAGGTACAGAGGATGACAATATGCAAGAGTTAAGCGAGGTACATACTGAGCAATCTCAGTGGGGAGATATAACTAACGATGAAAGCAATTTATCAAATCAGGATGATCGTGTATATAGCAATATCGTTGGTGATGTAGATTTGACTGAATCTGTTGCTTTGGAAGTAGAACAACAGGAGGAAGTTATTATTGAAAATGACAGAAGTGACTGGCATCAAAATGTGGATGATCATCAGCTCAGTAACACAACAAATGAATGGTCCCAAAACATATTGGGTAGCGAAGATGGAGAAAATTCTCGTATGCAAGAGCAAGAAGCCCCTGAAGTGTGGCAAGAGGATGGTGGCTTTCAAGAGGCTGTGGAAATTTGGTTAGGAGGACCTTCTGATAGTGAAGTAGCTCCGGTTGGTAGAATTCATGGGTTTTATTTTCCCGAAGATGACAATGTGTACAGTGTTGAACTCAGGGAATTGCTAAGTAGGTATGTTGATATGATTGGAGTGTTTCAGCCAAACTCTTTCGAAAACGAAACAAGTAAATTAGAATAAATATTTTTTTCCTCTGGCAGGAGAAGTGTCTCAAACCTCCTTCGCAGCAGTTTTCGTGAAAGTCTTGACCAGTTGATACAATCGTATGTTGAAAGGCAAGGTCACGCTCATGTTGAATGGGAGCTGCAAGAAACAACCCCTTCTTCTCCCTTGGCAGAAGAAGAATCAGGGCAACAGACTAGGGATCCAGTTGTTGGTCCTCAGGGTACTGCTAATAGCTCACTTGACCACCGCCCCTTGCCACCAACACCTCCGCCTCAGCCTATATGGGATCGGCACTCTCGTCATGACAATTGGTCACAGAGTGACTTAAATAATCAGCGCCTAGGAACTGTGCGTTCATTTGCGGGACATAACTGCTTTTCTTTAGCTGATGTACTCCATAGTCTTGACATTCAACTGCCTACTTTTCCCATTTCATAATCGTGTTATTATATTAATAATATCTGACTGCTACTTTTTTTGGCAGGAGTGGGATATTGTTAATGACTTGAGAATTGACATGGTTAGGCTACAGCAAAGGATGAATAATATGCAAAGAATGCTGGAGGCCTGTATGGATATGCAGCTTGAGTTACAACGCTCAATAAGACAAGAAGTCTCTGCTGCCTTAAATCGCTCAATTGGTTCATCAGGTCAGATTATTTTTGTGCTTTCCGTATTATTTGATTTTTCAACAGCCTTTGAACCTGACCTGTAACGTTATTGCTCAGGGGAGAATAACTTTGTACTAATAGTCTTAGATTCGTCACAGGTATACATGACCATGTTTCACCAGACGATAAATCTAAATGGGAATGTGTGAGGAAAGGACTTTGTTGTATATGCTGTGAAAGCAATATTGATTCTTTGTTGTACAGGTGCTGTTCAGTGTCACTTGGAGAAATCAGTAATTTTGTTTGTACCCGATGTAAATCATTTACATATTGCTGTTGCATTTGTCTTGCAGATGTGGGCACATGTGCACATGTTCAAAATGTGCGAACGATTTGCACCAAAGTAGAAGAAAGTGTCCAATGTGTCAAGCACCAGTGGTGGAAGTGATACGTGCTTATTCTATACAATAGTTTTGATATTATAGGGCCACATACAGAATACAGGATCGTAACAAGTTCTATCTCCTGGCGTTTCCAGGTACTTTTTTTTGAATAATTTGTTTCTGTTCCTCCCGTGATTACTGTGTTGATATCGAGTGCACCAATGGAAAACCTGATGGCTCTTCTGATGGCCATGATTCTGAAATGAATAAAAGCATTTTGTTTGATTTGGTTGTTTGAGATTCTTTTTTTGATTTTAGATTTGGATCAAAGTCAAATCGGTTGTCATATACATTTGCATTTTCTGTTTTCAGCGTATTGTTTGTTGATTTCTTGAAGAAGAAATAAGCAGCATTTACGTGACAAGTGACGGCTTAATTCACGCTCGGGTCATGTACTTTATACAAAACATTTTCCCCCGTAGCTATTTGACATTATCTTGTTTCTGTATAGATTGGCATTTTTTAATACATATTTCTTACATTAGGTAGACATGCGTTTTAGGAGTTTCTTTTTTCAAGTTGATAGGTTAATTTTGAATGGAAACAAATGACCAACCCAAACCATCAGTAAAAAAGTGGCGAAACTCTTGCAAGAGGCACTTAGTTATCTACAATCCTAATCCAGTGACGTAGTTCACATAAATGGCAACCATTTCATTTGTCTGCATTTTTCTCTAAAAGCAAAAAACAAATAAACATTTAAACTCACGTACAAAAACCACACACCACATAGTTCAACCTACTATACAAGTTGTTGTTGAAGCTAGTAGTGACCTAATTACTTGAGCCTATGTCAGGCATCATGTTATACAAAGTTTTGGAAACAAATTAGCAACTAGCGTTTCCACTCCCTCCTCATTTTACCTGAAGCAAGAAAAAGTTACTTCTGCGTCATCTGTACTTGAGTGGATCTCTCAACTACAGTGTTTCATGTCAGAAATTATTATTTCCGTCTGCACTTGATTACTTTTCATAGTCTGTTATGTAACAGTTATAATAGCTAAACAAAATTAATGATATTAAAGTTATTTTTAGTAATTTTAATTAAACCAAGGTTATGATAATACAATGATAATGAGTTTCATATGCTACTGTATCATAAAAAAAACCAAGTCGCGGTATTGGTTAGAAATAGATTTAAAAAAAAAGCACTGACAAATGTTATTTTGCTTTTGGACTATTTTGGCAAGTGTACCAATTTGACCAACGTTCACATATAAGAATAGAGTTGTCGAACCACAGGGAATTAGCAAATATCTATTTTGATCACATATTCAACTCTTATCAATTATATTCACAAAAGAAAGTAGTTTGAGTTTTTATTTTTTGAGCAAAGGGTGTAATAGTCAAGTTTAAAAGATTGATCGAAAGGAGATAAAATTATAGAATATAGAAGTTGGGATTGGATTTCATCATTCATCTCATCAGTGCTCCAGTGATGCAAACAAATGACCAACCTAAACCCAGACATACATTATTCATTTTGATTGACATAGATATGCATGTCTCAAATTCACTTAAATTGGTTCCTCAAATATAAGCTATCTAAGAATAATTATAGATAAGATGTTAAATGCACTTTATATATTGAAATCTAATCACAAAATTATAATGTATAAATTGATTTCATTTAATAGATATTCAAAGACTTTTCTTGTGACTAAAACATGGATCTAAATCTTAAAGTCACCAAAAAGATAGATTTGAGCATTAAACACATAATGAAATAAAAAACATGAATATTATATATATATATATATATATATATATATATATATATAAATTACCAGAGTATAAAAATTACATCTAATTCCAATAAAGAGGTTTAATTACCCATCACAGAAATTATAAATAAAACACAGGGAAACCTAAGAAGAGGACTTAAACTCCTTGAAGAACAAAGTTTAATTCTCTCTTCTTTTTCATTCTTTTCTTCCAATTCCCTCTTTTCTATATATTATATATTTAATAACTAATTAACTTTCATTCTCTCTTTTCTATTTATATATTATATATTTAATAATTAATGAACTTTCATTCGAATCAATTATTTTCACTCAAGCAAAACAAGTATTTATGAAAAGAGTATTTTGCTCAAACGAAAATATATAATCTTTTAAGTATTTTTGCTCAATTAAAAACTATTGAGTAAGTGAAAATTGCTTTGCAACAATGTCTTGTTCCATTAAAGTTTACTCAAGTGAAAATGCATGAATGTTCTTACCTCATTTGATTTTTTTTTATTTCTTTTTTCATTTCTTGTGTTTTTTTTGTTATATTTCCATTGATTTGTTTACATCTCCTTTTCTCTCCTATATTTAGTCCTGTACACAAACTTATACAAAATTACTCTAAATTTGTAAAGATTATAATATTAAAAACAATCCAATGTTATGTACTTTCTAAATTACTTTTGGCACTCATAATTTTGGGGATAAAGTCAGTTAAGATTTTGTAATTTAGAATATAAACAATTTATAAAATATGAAATTATAAGATTTGAAATAATTTTATGGATTTACAAGGATTTGAAGACTTAAATAATTCACAAATATTTTGTATCCTAGCCTTTTTAAGTGTAAAATGCATTCGTACTTATTATTCAATTCCTCAAAATTATGTAAATTAAAGTGCATTTAAGTGGATATTATGATAAATCATCTAAGATATAAATAATATTAATGTTTGATATCAAGTTATTAGGTCATTACTAAAAAGTAGGAAGTAATTTTCTTTTATTTTTGTTGTGAATACTCATTTGGATAAGTGGCTGATTATTATAAAATAATAATATTATTATACCATATTAGCATGTATAAATAGGAAAATAAAAATTAAAAAGTAGTAGCAAATGAAATAAATAAATAAGAGAAATACAAAAACTAAAAAAATGCACATTTAAAGAGTAGTCTCACCACTCTTGATTAAGAATGATAGAGACAGTGCTCTATGAATAAATTATAAAAAAATAAATTCAAGTTTGTCGTCATTTTTTCACTTTATTTTTTAAAAAAAATTAAAAATTAATTTTGTATACAATTTAAGGTGATGCTTGTATCAATCGACCTATAATTATCTACTATATATGTTGTTTATATTATAATACTAAAAGTACAAGTATTATATCATGCTTTCACTTTAAAAAATATATGTATATTGTCAACGATATATTATTTTTACATAATTATGTAATAAGAATTTTCTAGTCTTTTATCATGTTCCAAAAATTCCATTATTATTTTTCTCTATTAACCTTTTCTCCTTCCTGTTTGTTAATTCTATATATAATTTTCAATTTTCTTGTTTGTTAATTCTATGTATAATTTTCAATCGCTGCATTTTTATCTCATTGACGATAAATAAGTCTAGATCATGTAGCTAAAATTTGGTCATGTCATAAATGAAAATGTTTAAAAACATCAAGTCATAAAACAACGTCACATGTAAAAGTTAAATAAAAAAAAATATTTTTCATTGATTGAATGTTCAACGACCGTCTAGAATTGACCGTAGAAAACTATAATAAAGAAAAATAGAAAAAACATTTGAAATTTGAAGATAAACTCTACAATTATCACTGATGTGATTAAGAAAAGTATCAATAAAATAAAATATTTTACATATTTGGATGAGATTATTTTCATGACATTAATCTTATGTGCAAATAAAAAATCACACAAAAGCCATTGAAATTTATATAATTTTGAACACGACATAATTATTTTTCCGTCTTTTAGAATTTCAATTTAATATCACTAAATTTTCAAAAATTAACAACCTTGATTAAATATCATAATTTCGTTTAAAAATCTTAATTGAATATCACAAAACTTTTTTATATAAAAAAATTTTAAAATCCCCATTAAATACATATTACAATTCAATTTTGTGGAGTAATATAAAAATTAATTTATATTCTAAGATAATATAAAAGCTTATAATAAATCTAGTAAAAAAAGAAAGACACCCAGCATATTATAAGAAATACACCCACCATATCATCTAAGTACTGCATAGTATTTGATATAGCTAGAGGTATATTGTTAAAAAAAATCAAATTTCATATTATTATTATTAGAAAAAAATTAAAAAAAATTACATAGATTAAATTTCAAACATTTTCATTATTCATATTATTTCTAACTTTTCTTGTAGGTCAACTGGAAGTTAATCTTACATGAACAACAATCATAGTCATAACCATCTACTAAAATCCTAACAAATTTGAAAAAATTATACATGTGAGAGATTATCAAATTAGAATAACAAGAACAAATTTCATAAAATATTGCATCACTTGTTAGCCCTGTTAAAGTCATTCATGGATTGGAAGAAGAGCTCTACCTCTCCTGGCACCACCTCTTCAAAGAAGCTCAACTGATCATCACCATCAATTGTTAATGCTCTCATCATCATGTGAGATGAAATTGGTGAATTTGGCTGTCTTTTTTTCCTTGGTGCAGGTGGACACTCCAACATGGTTGTGCTTTGGTTCCTTGATGACCAAGTTGGGGTTTTGCATTCTTCTGCTTCCTCCACCACTGGTTCAACAATCATCTTTGCCTTCAAATAATCTTTTTCTCCTTCTTTAGGGCTAGTCATCACTCCTTCACTCTGTGGACTACCTTCTCCCTCACTTGATCTAGTACTCATTCAGGATTTCACTAACAAAGCATATAATTCAACATAATTATGCAGCCAAAGAAGACCCTTTAGTTATGCATCAATTATCATATTCAAACAATGTCAAAACCAAAGAAAGTCACCATCTTTCATAAGATGTCTTTTCATTTTTAAAAGTTCAAACCTTTCAAAAAAAAGAGGGAGTGGATGATTGGCATTTTTCTGCTGTAAATGAGTACCTTTTGTTTTTCCTCCTCTCTTCTGGGAAGACCCTTTGATGCTCTCTCAACCCTTTAGATTTTGAAGCTTGAAAGTTGAAAAAATGACAGTATCATCATGTGGATATAGTTATAAAGGAGAGACTCATATGAGAATAAATCACTACTCTTAAACCATTTGAGTAATTAAGGGCTTTGATATTGGAATGTTGTGGACTACTTACCTTGTATAAAATTTGTACACAGTAACTGTTGGATTTGAAATGGCAAATTTTATATTTATTAAAAGAATTTCCTAATTTGATTTCATTAATTTAATACCTCCAATTAATAATTTACCTAAAACATTAATTGTTCAATTGTTTAATTCCATACTAACCCAATCAGTGGCTAATCTGGTCAAATACACATAAATGTAAGGATACAGGATTTTTTTGGATTTAGATTTTAAATTCATAATGAATAATTCATTTTTATCTAGAACATATTAATATATCACATAAGGACATGAATATACATCAAAATATCACACTGATAAAAAAAATGCATCTCACATTTTTATAATGTACCAAAACAATATTATATTGATAAATAAATTAATAAACATAATTAATGAAATTAACACATGCTAACTGCATGTATTTCAGTCTCTAAGGTAAGAGGATCATTTTAAAGGATAAATAATTTGTTTGGATAAGATTCTTCATACATACTTATTTAATAGAAAAAAAGAAAAAAATATTTTTTCATAAACTAAAATTAACTTATATAAGTTATAAATACAAATTTAAAGATATATAAAAGAGTTTCTTAACTTGTATATAAACTAAATCTAACTTAAAAAATTATTTTATCTCTTTTATTTATTTTTCTTTTAAATGTGTTTATAGAATAGTTTGTCAAAAACAAATCCTAAATATACTTATAATAATTGATTTTTCAATAGTTAAAAATTCTGATAAAGTTAAATGTATATTTAATAAAATATAAATTTGATCTTAATCTCAATAATTAATTTATAACTAAATGTTTAATTACGCTTATCTTCTAAATTAATTTTTCAATAATGTTTTTTTTCTACATTTTTCACATAATCTGAGTTTTTTTTAATTTTAAAAAATGTTTTACTACGATAAAAAATAACGTTAATCTTAATTAAATTATTTATGGTAAAAAAATATCTCGCTGTTTAATTTTCAGAAAAAAAATTATATTTCCTAGACTGTTTATGATTAATCAAACTTATTTTAATTATTTTTATGAAATATATAAAATTTTATCGAAATAATATGTCACTTCTAACTTTTTTAAGAATTAGGTTGTGTCACTTTTGAAGTGTTTAAATATTGGATTACATTCTGTTCAAGTTAAGATATCCAACACCTTGACACATTTGAACTTCATATATTAATACTGAAAATTAAAAAATATTTATTTTTTCTTTTATATGTTATTTAACTTTTAATAAATTCAAACACCAATCCATAAAATGAGTGGTTTGTGATGTTGAATTAAATTACATCAATCTACTCTTTGTTTGTGTATGTTGTGTATTTATGTGTTGACACATGAGTGGACAATTTATGTGTACATGATTGACACAATAAGGCCCATGTGCTGAAGGCCCAATGTGCTCAAGGTCCAATTCTTTTCTCTTTTTTTTCCTTTTCCTCCTTTTCCCTTTCTCTTTGTTTTCCTAAAACAAAATTATTTGTATGCTTCTCTCTTGCTATCACATCTCTCTTCAATTCTAACTCCAATTCTCATTTTTTTTCATATCAGATCGAACCTGAGGATGGTAGCAAATTAAGTAGCACATCATCTAATTGGTTTTTGAAATAGAGTATAAGTTCATTTTTGCTATGTCATCTCTTTAATATTCATAATCTTTCTTAAGTTTTAGTAGTAGAAAACTCCAATTCTCTCAACCACCTTCTAAAATTCTTTTTCATTGGTTTTTTTGGTTTTTCTTGAAGTTTGAAAACTTTTAGGTGCTTTTGTTTTTGGGGTTCGAACATATGATTGACTTATTTTGATAGAAGTTGACTTAGAATTTTATTTATTTATTTTATTTATTTTGATTGACTTAGAATTTTGGTAGAAGTTGAGAATATAAAAACTTGTTATACACTTAGTTGATAGAAAGGACATGTATTGTTGATGATGAAGTCAAAATTGGTATTTGATTGAATATATGTTGCTCTTGAGTTTAAGAAAATTAGTTTTGGAAGATTATTTAGACTTTGTTATTGAAATATTAGTGAGATTGAAGTAGAAAATTATGGATGTTATGAAGTGTGAAACAATTATATAATGGTGTTTGGTTATGGTTAAAAAGATTGTAAATTGATTTGGAAGGTTTTTGAACTTCTTAAAAATGTTTGAACTTATAAAATATGTTTGAATAATAATACATATAACCTAATAAACATATGATAACAAACAAAGATGATAATACATATAACCTAATAAACATATGATAATACAAATAACCTAATAAACATTTTTTATTTAAACAGTGTGTTGTCACGTTATTTGTTCTTATGTAAAAACTGTTAAACCATGTAGGTTAAGTTTAACAGGTAAACATTTGTATTAAAACTGGTACACAAAAAAATTAATTTGCTTTTGAAAACATAAATAAATTAATAAATACATTAATGTTAGAAGTTGAATGAATTTTTTGTTTTGGAAAAGAAATGGCGAGAGGAAATAAAATCTATTAAATGCTGAAACGATCAGAAGAAAAACACTGAAGTGAAGCCAAGGGATTTTTAATTCTTATTTATTGATTCCTATTTTATTTTATTGAACTATGGAAGGATTCTTTTTTTTTTTTTTTTTTCTCTCTTGTGTCTTCCTAACCAAAGTAATATAATAATGAAATACAACAATTATTTATTAACCAAAATCCTGCAATATTTCTAATTGAGTGGTTTTAAGCAAGAAAAGGCTCTTTATTTTAAATAAAACCCTAAAACAACCTAATTAAAAGGGGGAAAAATACTGAGTGATTTTATATTTTTCCACTATCACTCCCTAACTTTTTATGACGTAATGAATTCAATTTTAATTCAATAGATATTTTAATAGAATGTAAAAAGAAAAAAAACTTGTTAGAGGAAAATCTACAAAAATAGTTAAAAGACTAAAATACACAGAGTTATATGAAAATAATTATAAAAGTAAATATTTATATTATTAATTTAATATATATATATATATATATATGTATATATATACAGTAACAATTATTATATTATTAATTCTAATAAATATAATATATAATATATATTTCTAAAATGTATGGCATTTCATATCAATCTCTCTTTATGATTTATTATTTAATAAAAAGTTTTTTTTTAAACTACTTGAGTAAAAAATCTTACAAAAGAAGATTTTTTAAAATTTATATGAATATAATATACCCAAGTAACATATAAGAAATATCTAATACATTATATAATTAGTATTGCTCTTAAAACATATTTGAATGCAACCAAATAAAAAAGGTAAAGTAAATTTGAGTATGAATATCAATGTATTATTTTAATATATATTTATTAATAAAAATTAATTTCATACAAACTCTTTAATATATAATTGAATTTAATAAATTTATTAAATATAGTATATAATAAATTTAATAAATGACAATATATATTCATTAAATATAACATGTGAATATATACAAAAATTATATTACAAAAATAAAATTTAATTAGGAAAAATATTTGAGTGGATTTGAGGAGAGGAAATGGATGAATTTGAGTGGAAAATGGATAGAAAATGACATTGTTTGTTTCAAAGAAGAGATAATAAAAAGTGAAAGAAAAGTTTAAGAATAATTTGATTAATGTTATAGTTTAAAATTAATTTTATAATTAATAAAATTATATGATTACTATTTTGTTATTAAATAAAAAGTAAATTTAAAATAAATATTGATATTTTATTCAAATTTATTTTTTAAATTTTATTTCTACCATTATTTTCATCCCACATCTCGAATATCAAATTAAAAAACAATTTTCAATTATTTAACACGCTAAAATGTTAAAAATGTATTTTAAAGAAATTGTATTCAAAATGTCATATGAAATTTCAATAAACAAATTATATATAAAACTGAAATATCATTTTATATTAGATCAAATTTCAAATAATATAATATAAATTATGTTTAATACACATTTGACGTAATTAAAATTAAACACATATATATTATAATAATTAAAATAAAATAAAATAAAAAAATACCACAAACTCATTTATTTAAAAAAAGTTTTAAAAATTACAAAATATTTATTCAAAATTGTTATATTTTTATAAAAAATAATTATAAATTATCTAACACGGTTAATATATATATAAAAAATATAAAATATGTTTTAAAATAATAAAAATAATATAAATTTATTATTATTATTTAATAAATTTATTTTTATATTATTGTTTATATTAATATTTTAATTATTTTTAATATTTTATAAATTTATAATAATTTTATTATTTTATTATATTATATACATAATATAATATATAATTATATATAATATAATCTACTGTGTCTTTATATATATAATTGATTATATATTTTTATTTTATTATTAATATTATTATTAGGTTGATAATGTCATTGTCTTAGAAGATGATGTAGAAGAAGTTCATTAGACAAGAGACAATACTTTTGTGCATATTCAAATGAAGGAGTTTGGACAGTTAAAATACTATTACTTGAAGTTGAAAAAACTATTGATGAGATATTTTTTGTGTGAACAAAAGTATAGTCAAGATTTATTAGAGAAATATGATTTGTTGAATTATAAATAAGTCACAATTCCAATTGAAAACAATGTTAAATTGTATTCAAAATTTATTAAAAAAGTATGATTTTTATTTTTATTTTTATTTTATTCATGTGTAGTTCTAATTTCTATTAAGATATTTGTTTTATAAGTTTTTGTAATTTAATATGGATCTTGGTGTTGTCATGTCTCTCTCATAAAAACAAAGTATATATTCTATATTTTTCTTTTTTTAAAATCACATAATTTTTTATATTTATTATTTATTTGTCTTTAATTTTTTCCCATTTTATTCCTTTTTACTCTCTATTTTAAAATGGAATGCACATTTTTTTCCCTAGGCCAAAATGTTCTAGCATAGTGGATTGATGAGCATGAATTGGAGTTTAGGCATATTGGTGTGACCATATAGTGATAAATTACATCAGTTTTGGAATCTATACATAGGTCCATACAATATATCATTCAATGTACATCATAATTTAGGAGAATACATAAACTGGAAAATATGTGAATCAAATTCATAAATTTTATTTTCCTTTTAAATTAAAAGTGGGTTGGCATTATTATTTTTCACTTTATGTGCACCTCTTACGTTAAAGAAACTAATAATTCCATACAAACTTACCATGCAAATGGTTGTTCTCTTACTTTGAAATTGGTTTTTTCGGGGTTCTTCACATTATTAATTCTTTACTCGGATTTCCAGTAAAATCACCTATCAGTTCTTATTTTCTTTTTAGCAGAAAAGAATAAAATTATAATAGGAGTACAGAAGGGGTATTCCAACAATTTATACACTCAAGTTCTTTGCATAACTACATTAAAGTCTTTTCAAACATGAAAACAAATATTAAAATTCAATTGTTGGTAATAGTAAGTATAACATTTATAGATAAACATTTATAAGTGTCACGTCCCCTTCAATCATATATGTCTCAAGTGTTCCATATCTAGTTATACCCTATCTCAAATACTAACTCTTTATTTTAACATTCTGAATGTATTTTTTAAGATTACCAAGACAGGTAAAAATATCGTAAGAAAAAAATTAATTGTTAATGTGAAATATGTATATATTTTAAGATAAATTTTTAAGAAATAATCTTATAAACTATCTGGGTAAATTTTTTATTTTTTCTTTTTTCTTTTTTTATATGTGAATTGAAGCATTTCTAATGTTTATTTTAACTTTATTTTAAAAAAAAAAAACTTTCAATATAGTTTTACATGTTGGACAATCTGTTTAATAATAAAAAGGATTCTAAAATAAATTATTGTCTATTTGAAATTGTAGAACAAGGAAATAAAAATATTGAACATTTGAAGAACCTTTTGAACCTTATAGTTCATGGATAGATGTTATAAAAATAATGTAGAGAAACCTATAGGGTAAAAAGTAAACATAAATAGTTACATTCTCAGCATCTTATTTCTGTTATGAAGCTGTCCATTAAGATAGTTCATATTCATCATAGTCCTTATGTTTAAGAATAATTTAATTAACCCCTGTTGTAGGACTCTACAAATACTCTTTGGGTACTTGGATATAGTAATTAGGAACCCTAATAGAAAGGTGCCCTAAGAGGTGTTCCCTTTCTTTTTCTTGAATTTGGGGTATCCTCTGGAGTTTCCTTTCTTTTCCTTGAATTTGATCCACCCTTTACTTTTAATGCCAATCTTTTGGTAATTTCCTGTTCCTCTACTTCCCTTGAACTCTCTGCATTATTTGTGCTTTGGTCACTGCTCCCACTTTCACTCTTCTTTGTCCATGCAAACTGTTATCATATACAAATCATTATATTATGCTTAAATTGATAGAAAAAACACAATGAAACTAACTACAGTCCTAATTGAAGAGTTCTTCTTAGTCACATACTGCTCAAGCACAATACCAAATATTATTTAAATAAAAATTCACATTTTTAATATAAAATAAGGTTGAAAATCTCACATCAAACTACTAATTATAAACTGATTTTGTGAAATTAAATTATATATAAACCAATTTATTGATATAGTAGTATTAGTGTTATTTTTAAATTATGTTTTTGTTGAGACTATTATATAATTGTAAGTTGGACCATCTACCATTTATGTTCATTCTTCTTTTAAAAGAGTGAGTGCATTAAAGATCCTCTGTTTACCATATTTCATATATTTTATATTATTTTATTGCAGTTTAATTATACAATAACTTGTAGAAAAAAAAAATTAAGTTTTGTCAGCAAGGTGACAAATTTTGAGTTATAAAATAAATTCACATTAAAGATTTTAATTAAGACTCAATTGGGGATGATTAATTTTTTTTAAGGATATTTAATGTGATCAGATATATTATCAACAGCCAGCTATTGACAATCACAAAAAAAAATAATAGAATAAAATTGTTCATGAAATATCAGTATAAGAATTTCATGCATTAGCATTCAATGATAAAATATATATAATAAATGTGTTTATGTTTATAATAATTATTTTGAAAACTATATTTATTACAAATTTTAATTAATAAATAGTAAAAGAGATTAAACTCCTTAAACAATTAAAATCATTAAATGAAAGGAGAAAAATAAAGAAAAATAAGAGATCACAAAAGAAAATGAGTGACCAACCTTGCATCCCAAAGAGCAAAAACGAGAAGTGTTTGAAATACTTCTTCTGCATATATTGCAGAGAGAAGTGTCTCTGCAACTTTTACCAGTTCTTTTGGTCCTATGCATGTCAAAATCCCTTTTGTTCAGAAAAACAACATCAGAGTTATTAATTACGTACAATTGAATCCCACTTGTGTCCAATTCATCTTCGATATCTTCGATTCTCACCACATTGTGATACGATGATCTTCTTATCTGCATTGCACTTGAACTCATCAACATCTGATATTTTTCAATACAAAAAGTTACTCTAATCTAATAAAACATTACTACTAACTACCAAATAAAATTAGAACTCACTTGAATTATCCGGTGGTCCTTGTGACAATATTTGACACAATTTAAGCACAAGGGTTTGTCACTACAACAATCAAAGCAATACATGTTGCACTCCCTTCTGATATGTTCAGTGTGTTCTTCACATTCGCTGAAGAATGTAGTAATTGATAAGAACACTTCAAGCCATCGTGGCACGAACATAAATTCCTAAAAGAACAAACTCAATAGTTTAATAACACTAAAAATCTCAACATTTTACTGCAATTCATCAAGAGTGTGCATTACCATTGCCATGGTTGATTAGAGGAGAGAGATAGGTATGAGGACAACAAAAGATGTGTTAGAACAAACTGAAGAGAATCAATCACATATATAACAGTGTATGCAAACATTTATATATATATATATATATATATATTAAATGCCACAATTAATTAATTAATTAATTGCCTTTTTTGTCTCCTACGATGGATTTAAAATAAATTCTTTATTCAGATAAAGCAGTGTTAATTATTAACTTGTTTGTATCATAGCTTTTAATTTTGAACTATTGAATGAGGAGGAAAAACTTTTTCATGCAATCCATTGAAGTATATGGGAGGTAGAGTTTCTCTTTTTGAAACAAGAAATTGGAATTTAAAGACTTAATTGTATATTTTATATTAACATTTTAGTTTATTTTTGAAACTTAAACTTTTTATTTAATTGTTTAAAATAATATTATAATTGTTTTAAGAAAAAAAAATTCACTTATAGCATAAAATAGTTTTACAATATCATCCAAATATAAATCACTATATACAGAAAATTTATTGCCTTTTATAATAATTAATATCAATTGTTATTTATAATGGATCATAATGTTGAACATTTTCCTGTGACTATCAAACTTTTATTTGATTGTTGTACTAACATCTTTTTATATAAAAATTCATCTGATTATTTGAACAAATCGTCACAACTCCAACATCAAATTAATGGTTAATTGGTCTAATAAAGAACATTTTAAATGGAATACTAATAAGGTCATTATATTTAAGGAATAAAAGGAAATTATTTATAGACTTAAATTAAAAAAATTATACATTATTTAATAAGGTAAGAAGTTTTTAAAAAATATCTTTTATAAATAGAGGTATGTAAAATAATTTATATCCCTAAAGTTTAATATTTTAATTAATGGAATATCTATTTCATTACATACACAAATTTATAAATAAGCTTTTAGATAATTCTATACGTATATTTTCTTATTCTAAAATTTAATCAATTTCAAAAAATTAGTAAAACACATTTCTTTTATATATAAAAGCATACGTTATTTTAAGAATTATATTTAGTTAAATAATAAATGCATATGTCTATCACAGAAAAAAGTTTTCTCATTTTAAAAAAAAAATTTTTTTGTCTTTTATTTTCTTTTTTTTTTTAAATTGAAGCATATAATCAATTTTTTCCCACTAAATTAAATGAAGCATGCGTCTCAATTATTCAAGAAAAAAAAATTAAACAGATAATATTTCTTACTTGTAAGGTGAAAGTGAGATTTATTTATTCCTAAAATAAATAGTGTAATAACATATGCACTTAAGTATGAATTGTTAAACAAATTTTATGGAAAAATATTTATTTAATCACATATAAAAATTTTAGTTAACAGGTAAAAACATAGCAAATCTTTTATGCATTCATAAATATAAAATATATTGACACCATGACATTTTTTAGCAGAACGGTTTTCTTTCATAGCATTTTTATTATGTATTTCGTTTTTATTTTACTGATGATCATTTATCGTCGTTTTTATTATTAAATTATTCTTTCATCTCGTTCTTTTATGTTGGTTTCGTTTTAGACGATACAATTTAGAGGTTACAATTTAAAAATTACTTTTAAATTTAAAATAACTTTTAAATTATGTAAATTAAAAAAAAAATTGTTATTTAACATAATTTTTAGATTCTACTAAAAAAATATGATAAAAATTTATCTTCTAAATTCTATAATTTGAAAGTCAAAGAATTATTTTTAGATTTTATAATTTAAAATATACTTTTATCTTCTAGATTTTATAATGTGAAAACTAATCCAAAAATCAAAATTCAATTAGTATTTTCAAAATTTTCAAGGTACTTGTTTCATAATATTTTTAGATTGAATGTTATAAATTATTATTTTTGAATGGATAAATTTGGAATATCTATTAAAAATTATAAAACTTCTTTAAAAAAATTTTCTAGAACAAAAATATAAAGAAATTATTTTAATTTTTTTTAAATATAGATTGTGAAATAATACTGTGGAACATCAGAAGTTTTTTAAAATAACTTTTTTAGATGTCATTTCCTAATAAAGGAGTGAATAAAGAGATTATAAAAGTGCAAAAATAAAACACCAAATTTTTTATTATGGAATATTTATTTTAGTACCTTCTACTTTCTTACAGCTATAAAAAAGCTCAAATTATTTATAGATAATTGTATAAAAATAAATTACTAGATTTAAAAATATATCTGGGTTATATTATCTAAATAGTATAATTTAAAATATATTTTCAAAACTAAAAATACATTTTAAATTTATACAAATCAGATTATGTTATAAAAAACATATTTTTGAATTACATAATTTAAAAATATATATTAATTATACAATCTAAAAATACATGTAAAATTATACCATCTAAAAATATTTTTAAGTTGTAAAATCTAAAATTTTCAGAAATATATACTAAACTACACTATAAAAACATATTTATTTTAAATTTAAATATGTATTTAATGGTATAATATAAAACATATTTTTAAATTTCACGATCTAAATATCTATCACATAAGTATAAGTATTTTAGACCTTTTTGACAAATGAACATGCGAGTGAAAAAATAATTACATATAATAGAGAAAAACAATATTTTTTGGGCTCTTACACTATCACCTTTTTAAATAAAAGTATCTTTTAACAACTTTCTTTTTTCGACAATGATCTTTTAAGAATTTAAAGTTATCCTTTTTTTAGTCATACTTTATCTTTTCTATATTCTAACATAATTTTTAATTTATTTTCTTTATCTTTATTATATAAATTAAATTTTAGGAAAAATACATTTTTCTTTTGATTTTTTATGTAAATTTGTAATGTTTTTTTAAATATTGTTTTCTTAATTAATTCTATATTTTGGTTAAAACTGAACATGAAAGAAAGAAAAGAGAACATCTAACAAGTGTAACTTGTTAAGGTAAATCTAATATAAAGAATTATATTAATTATTTTTAATTAAAATTAGAACTTAATTAAAAGGAATAATTAAAAAACATTATAAAATAGTAAAAGAAATCATTGAAAAAAAAACGTATCAAATTTAAATTTTAATATTTAAAAAAATAATAATAATAGTAATATAAAAAAAATTAATTTTAATTTTGACTTTATATTTCTATTCCAATATATTTTTATTATTTTTTTTCCTTTATCTGTAAACGAACTATTATTGCACAGGTCATGCTTTCAACATGTCTATATCTATTCATTATTATATGACAGGTCTTGTTTCCTTTGTCCTAATTTGTTTTCATTAAACATAATAAAAAATCTTTAATTATTTATTATAATTTTTTACTTTAATTTTTTATCAAAAATATTTATTTATTTATTTTTTAAGTCTGTTTCTTTAAGTAATATAAAAAAATTACAAACACCATGTAACAATCAAATTAATGGTGTGTTTAATAGGTGAATATTAGAGAAAAATAATGAGTAAAATAAAATTGAAGTATTTAAAAAGAAGAAAAATTATTTTAAAGATAGAAGATTTTCTATTTTTTAAATTAATCATGGTTTATTTTTTTAATTTTTAAATTAATTTATATTCAACAAATTTTTTTAATAAGTAAGAGAATATTTGAAGGTATATGATTACTAAGCAACCATAGAAACGCGTGAAGCTTAAAGCAAAATCCTTTTTCTTTGCACGTACTTCACATACATCGACGACGTAATGGAAATGTCATCATTAACGGTGGATATGATTATATATTTTATTTATGTAAATTGAATATTTTATATGAAAAATGATATTTTCACATTATATAGTATAAAATAATATATTTAACCACTCTCTTATATAATATAATAATATATTACTATTTTATATTAAAATAAAAGAAATATAATTAAAATATTAACATTTTAAAATACAATGTTATCTAGATATTAGTAATTATTTTATATTTGTTATTTTAATTTCTTATTTTGTTTTATGTAAAATTTTGATTCTTTCAAGATAGAGACATTCTGTTTTTTATTATTATTTTAAAAACTTTTGTCATGTTAGTCCAATACTTAATTTTGATTTAAATTTTACAAAATGTTTTATTTAATTTATTTTGATTTAATTAAATCACTGTCCAAAATATATTTATTTAAGGTGAAGTTATAAAGAAATATTTAATTAATTAAAATAATATACATAAAAAATAAATCTAAAAAACTGAGGATTGAATCAAAATTATAAATGTCCCAAAAATAAAAGGATTAAATATTTATAGTTTAGAATTAGAGAAACAAAATTATGGATTAGACAAAATAAAGGAATTTATGGCACATATTTAGACTTTGGTTAAATTTTTAGTACTTATTTTATCTGTGATTCATTAACATATTGATTATGTTATGAAATTTAATAAATTATAAACAAATTAATATTTTCAAAGAAAGATTAAAATGACAATTTAGATTTTTTTTGTTTTTTACAGAAGTTATTATATATTGTTATTGTTTCTTGTAGGCTACACATGAAAAACAGAACTTAACAAAATGAAGTCTATATTTATGTATCCAATTCATTGGAATTGTAAAGCTGAGCATAATTATGCCTTAAGACGTGTTAAACTAACCTGTAATCAAGCTAAGGGTTTTCAATTTCACATTAATTTATCAAAATCTTTTTCTAAAGTAAGAGTGAAAATGGTATAAACCCATAGAAATTTATAACCACAGAAACATGTTCAGGATATTACAATAATAAATACTTTAAGGTAAAAGTATATTTTTTTTCCAAATTTTTTGTAAGTTTTTTTTAGTGTAATCTCATTATTATTTTTTTAATATAATTCTAATTTTGATTAAAATAAATTATTATAATATTTTTCATTAAACAGTATTAAAAATGTGATAATATGTTAGATATATTTCAGATGAAAAAAATACACGAGAGAAAAAAAAATCCTCTATATATACATGAATCCTATTATATGTTACATCATTCCTATTTTAATACTATCCACACTGATATAATGAAAAAATTATATTAATTGATTTAAATTAAAATTAAAACTATGATAAAAAAATAATTAAAATATATTGAAAAAGTAAAATTTTTATATATATATATATATATATATAACAAGACAAATTGGTTAACATAAAATTTGTGAAATATTTGATTTGATCATTGGTTATCTTTCAGATGGATAAAGTGGTAGGACAACAGCTTATCTTTCATTAAAAAAAAATTCCATCAAATAAAATAAGTAGACATAAATTAAGTGATGTAATATAAAGTTTCAATAATAACTTTAAACAACAGATAATTGATTTTGAATATTTCAATAATTCAAACCAGCGTGTATGTAGAAAAAGTTAACATAGCCTCTCATTGCTTAACCACCATATCTTTGTTTATTTCATCAAACTATAAACTTTCAAAATTTATTTCAAAACTATGATTCTTTATCAATCAAGCAATTAGTTATTATTTGGAGAACCAGAGTTTTAGAAGAGAAAAAATTGTTTTAATATCTTTCTGCATCAGTAATGATAATGATTATCACTAGTTGAATATTTTAAGTAAAACTTGAGAATGTAAAAATAAAAAAAAATCTCAAACTTCACTTATTAAATACAATAACTAAACAACCAAATCTAATTTATGAAACATGTTTTAATTATCAGAATGAACTTGTTTTCCATTCAAACTTACATGTAAATTGTGATAATAATTAACTCAGACTAAATATGGCTAGCAAACATTCAAATTAAGTTAAAATTAGTATAAGCACTACTAATCACATCACTAACAATTCTAATGTTTTAAATTTCTATAAATATAAATTTAGAAAAAAATATAAAAATTTTAAGATTTCAAAGAAATGAAAATTTTCATAAATAAAAATTTATTTTGAACTTACTTATAATAATAATAAAAAAATAATTTTTATTTAATTTAAAAGAAATTTTTTGAACATCTAATATTGAGTTATGCATGTGATGCTACTAAGGTAGTTAAAATCGAGATTATATTTAAAATTGTGAAAGGTTCATAAAATCATAAATCGTAAAATTGTAACATAAATAATAAATTTTACTTTTTACAAATTTTGTTAAATGACATCCAACTCATCAATGAATTCGACGTTCAAAGTAAAGTTATGATGAAGAAGAAAGAATTTTAATTTTATTTTTAGAAGAGGAAAAATTTTAATTTTTAATTATTTTTATTAAACTTAAAAAGTTTAAAAATTGTTTAAGGTTTAAAAAAGTGAAAATAATCTTCTGAATTAAATGTTAAAATAATCTTTAAAAAAAACTGTTCAGCTCTTAAATTAGTGGAAATAATATTACTAAACATTAAAAAAAATATTAAAAATCATTAAAAAATTAAAAACTGTTCACCTCCTAAATTAGTAGAAACAGTGCTCAACGTTAACCAATTAAACATCATTGAAAGGAGTAGGAACAATGCTCAATGTTAAAGAAATTAAAATCCATTTTAAAACACATCATTTGTAAAAACTTTAAAATCTTCGATTCTACATTTTTTCGATTTTCCTCTACGATTTCACCGATTACACTATATTACGATTACAAGTATACTCTAATACCGAATTGAAATAAAAATCAAAATCTCAATTTTAACTAAATTAAAAAAAAAGATAAGAATTGTATGGTCAAAATTGTAGACTAAAAAAAGAGAGTAAACTTACTATTGAGAAAGCCCGTTCACTTAGTGCCTTATTATCAGGTCACGATCCACTTTAATTTTTGGTTTTTAGGTCCACAAAGCTTTTTCAATTTGACTCATTTTGGGTGGACAAAAATTAGTTATCACCACATAAATCTTCTCACTAATTCTTCGATTCTTTCTTTCTAATGTTAATTAAAAGATAAAATATGTTATAATTTATAATTTATATTTGTAAATTTTATCACTTATATGTTGGAGTTATTATTATCTATTGTTGGAATCAGACTATTTTTAACATTTATCTTTAATAAAAATCTCAAGTATAATATTAAAAGATGGGTCAATATCATTAAAGAAGTATTTTGAAATATTATTCATATTACTCTATTATAAAATATAAGAAGTTTTTTTAGAAATTAAATTTTAAATACAGTAAAATCTCAATTAAATTAACCATTAATTATAAATTTATTCCTTATTTTGATAAGAAAGAAAACACAAACAAAAAAATTCAACAAAAATAAAAAAATTGAAAAAACAATTTGAAAACACGAATTTTACTTATAATTAACTATATTTTAAATTTAAATTATTACGTTGTAAATATTTATTATTTTATTAATATTTATGATATAAATATAAAAATAGTTATAAAGTTGGTTTGATAGTTAAAAGAAAAAAAAACAAGTGATAGGTTCCAATATTCTACTAACAATTAATACATTAACCATTAACACTTGCATATAAAAAATTGTATTCGGTAAAAAAAAGGAAGATTAATAAAAGATTATGCTACATATTATATATATATATATATAATTTTTTTTTATCCTAGTATTTTTTGTGAATATATATATATATATATTTACATTATAATAGAATAAATACTTAAAATAAAATAATAAATAAAATAAAATAATTTAAATTTTGATTTTTTACAAAAATATTTTACTTTGTTATTTTAAAATATAATTTTGTATTAAGATCTTATAATTATTTTTCTTAATTTTAATTTGAAATTCATTTTAACTCTAATTTATAATTTTTAAAATTATTTATAATTTAAGTTATTTTTCAAAATTTCATATACTAAGAGATGTATGAAATAATTTAAGATGTAGATACGCAGTTCCTAATGAGATATAATTTTAACTTGAGATTAATAAAATAATTTAAATATTAATTAACATTTAATTATAATTTATTTTCAGCACATGAAATTTTTTACCATTTTTTAAATGTATAAATTTATAATATTTTATTATATTATTTCAATCAAATTATTTATAATTTCTTTTATTTCTTTTTCATTTTTTAAAACAACTTTATTTTATTCTTTTTCTCTCCCCTCTCACTGTCTTACATGGTTCTAACATAGACATGAATATATATATATATATATATATATATATATATATATTATATTTAGGAAGACTAACATGTAAAAAGTCATGGATAACTGGATATATATATATTTACGTAATAAATTGATAACTGGATAAAAAGAATACATTCATTTTAAAACTAATTATATTTTCTTTATCTTTTAATGTAAAATATTAATATATATTGTTATATTATTAAAATAAGTTGTAAAGTGAAAATATTTTTTCTATATAAGTGTGTTATATTCTTCCTATCTGAAAGATCTCAGAACCATTGTTATTCTCTTTTGTTGCAATGGAAGACCACCCCTTGTTGTTTCAATGCCTTCTTTTCATTTTTCTCATATACTACTCAACCTATTTCACTTCAACACATTCGGTGAAAATTCCAAGGCTGAGTCCCATTCCTGAATGGGATACAACCTTGTACCACCCTGCAACTTTTGATGCAAAAACTTATGCAGGCATCATTAAAACATTTTACTACGAACAGCTTCTTGATCACTTCAACTATAGGCCCGAAAGTTACAAAACTTTTCAACAAAGATATCTCATCAATTTCAAGTACTGGGGTGGTGCCAATTCTAGTGCCCCAATATTTGCCTACTTGGGTGCAGAAGCACCAATAGATTCTTCCCCGGTAGAAGTAGGATTTCTCACTGATAACGCTGATTCCTTTAACGCTCTCTTAGTATACATAGAGGTATCATACTTTTGTAGATTTTTTTTTTCAATATTCAAAAGTATATTGAGTTTGACTGATTTCAACACTCACTTCAAATTCCTCATCAGCACCGGTACTATGGGAAATCAGTACCATTTGGATCAAGGGAAGAAGCATTCAAGAATGCAAACACTATTGGGTATTTCAACTCAGCTCAGGCAATAGCAGATTATGCAGCAGTTCTCATACATATTAAGAAGACATTACATGCACCAAATTCCCCCGTGATTGTGATTGGAGGATCATATGGTGGAAGTTAGTTCCTCAAATCAAACTCTTCATTCATAGTGTTCCACTTATGTACTATATGTTACCATTGTTTGTTCCTATATATGTTAATGTTGTCCATATTGTTCATTATATTACATGCAGTGCTTGCTTCATGGTTTAGGCTCAAATATCCTCACATGGCGATTGGTGCTCTGGCCTCATCAGCTCCAATCCTCTACTTTGATGATATTACACCACAAGATGCTTACTTCTCTGTTGTTTCAAGGGACTTTAGAGTAATTTACCGTATTTTGATACTTTCTTTATTTATTTGATTTTACCATCAGATATATCATGAAAAAGGTGACTTAATGATACGTTGGTATATGCAGGAAGCCAGTAAAAGATGCTACCAAACTATATTGAAGTCGTGGTCTGAAATTGACAGAGTAGCTTCTCAGCCAAAGGGTCTTTCCCGTCTTAGCAAGAGATTCAACACTTGCCGGTATAAACACTCTTGCTTAAACGTCCCTTTGTAACATTCTTCCAAACCTGTCTTATTTTATTGGATGAAATTCATCATATTTAATAGAGTTTAATTACATTAATTTTACTTATGGTTTAATAAAAATTCACTTTTATAATTAAAATATTTTTTCAAACTCAAAGTTTTATATAAGACTTTTAATTTTTAATTTCACTCCTGCCATACCAGATCAATAATTGAATGAAAATTTCTTATAAAACTTTAATATTAAACTTAAGACTCCTAGCTAATAAGGTCTTGAAAATAAATACACGAAAAAGAATATTGAAAATCCATATGACTTTAGTTATACATGTTTGTTGTTTTAGTCTTTATTTAAGTTATAAATGTTTAATTGAGTAAAAAAGTAAGGTGGTTTTAATCTATTGTTTGTTAGTTTAATAATTATATATATATATATATATATATATATATATATAGTTTATTTATTTAGTAAAAAGTGAATTGTATTTTTTCAAAAACTATAATTGTAATGTCTCATTTTACAATATTAAAAACTTCTCACTTATATTGACAAGATCTATATCAGATTCAAGAATGTCTAAATAATTTAGGTAAAAAGTTTCTGACTAGATATTAGGGTTAATATTGAAATTCACTGTGTGGCTTATTACAGACGCTTAAAGAAGTCTTCGGAGTTGAAAGAGTACCTGGAAAATATGTATGCTTCTGCTGCTCAATACAATCATCCACCAAGCTATCCCGTTACTGTGATTTGTGGTGGCATTGACAGAGGTTCATTTGGAAGTGATATTCTGAGTAAGATCTATGCAGGGGTGGTGGCTTTCTCGGGAAATACCACATGCAAAGTTAACGATCCTCCTATTCTATCTGAGACAGCTCTGGGTTGGAGATGGCAGGTAAAGATCATTGTAGTTTTTTTAATTATTCTTTTTTTTTTCTTCCAAATATCATAGACTATAAAAAATAACTCATTTTCACTTTCAGTAGGTGGGGCAACTTTGTAAAATGAAATTACCCTAGTTTTTCAGTTATTAAACCTTAATAACACCAAATATGTGTGGACTGTACTTTTAAAATTTGTCCACATCTTTGAACAAACGGGCTTTTATAGCAACATATCAGGTTGACTTGGTTTAAGTCATTCAAACTATAAATATGGATGGCTTTTTCCTTCAGTAGAATAAAAGATGGAGGAGACCCTAATAGGTGTAGATATAGCCATAGAAAAATAGAAATAAAATAGAAGATAAATTATTAATATGATAATGATAATTAAGTGATGTGACTTAGTGAAAAAAAATGAGAAGTGTATACTGAATATTTGTATTAATAGGATATTCAAAACTTGTGTTCTTTATTCAATATTGAAGATCTCTTTTGTTTTAGAAAAGAAAGTAATAGAGTATTTGATAATAATAATAACGATCAAAATAAATAATCACTTGTAATCTATTAACTATATTGTAAAATATCTAACATTTTAGGATTTAAGGTGGTAGTCCCTCTAATCGTAAATTTTAAACCCTGACGTATTAACATAGTTTTACTAACTAGTGTCGATTATGAAATTCAAGACAAAAGTTTTATAAGAATATTAAAAATGATGATATAATTATTTGATATAAAACCTTTAGCCAATGTTAATTAATAGAACCTTTAATACATATTGATTGCGTGAGCTTGCAACTTAAACTCATATCATTTATACAATTCTAATTAAGATTGATAACTGCTGCTGTTTATATAAAAGTTATCAGCTACGTTTAATGTAAAATTACAAAAATATAACTTTTACTTTTATTTTATTTTTGAAGAAAAAGAAAAAATTCACATAAAAAAATAAAATTAGATATTTTATTATTTTATATAAGTTACACTAATCCTAAATCCTAAACCTTAAACTCTAAATTCTAAATAAAATCCTAAATCATAAATTTAACTTAACTTTTTATGCATAAGTGTGTTGTGATTGTATAAATTAGCTTTTTATAATGTTGGTAATACTTTTTAGAGTTTGTATGCAAGCCTACACCTATTATTGTTGTGGGTTTAAGTTATTATTTGTATATAGACTATGAGTGGACACTTGTTTTTATTATTATCAGTTACTTGAATGATGGGTATAGGAATAATATAATGTTGTAATATGTATTTTCTTGTGTTGCTCGAAATGTTAGGAATTTGAATCTAAAAACCTTTGATTTTATAGTTTTATAGATTAATGTAGAAATGGTGATTAAGGATTTGATCCTTAATAGGACAAGTATTTTAAGACTTACTTTGTATATATTTTTGTTTTTTTTAAATGAGTTAGAATATTCCAAATGTCCATTTTATTTCTAGATTTTTTCTGGCTAACAAAAAAAAAGAAAATAATTTAAACATAAATTATACATAACTAGACAAATTTATTTATTATTGTTTAAATTTTAGATTAAAATTTAACATGATATTATATTTACTATCTATCTTAATTATAAAAAGGTTTATCTTGAATTTTTAATTTTATATTCTCGAAATGAATATTTTTCAAGACGAGAAAAAAAATTATTTAAACATGAATTATATATTAATTATTGGACAATTTCACTTATTACTAGTTAATTTTAAGTTAAAATCTGATAATTATTTTAATTTTTGTCTTCTAATATTATTCATACCATTATATATTCTAATTGATGAAACATGTATGTACATTGATTCAGGTATGCAGTGAAATAGTGATACCCATCGGCAAAGGAAACAATTCCATGTTCCAACCAGATCCTTTTAGCTTAAAGAACTTTACAAATGAGTGCAAGAAAATTTATGGTGTCTCACCTCGCCCTAATTGGGTCACCACTTACTATGGTGGCCATGTAAGTGCTTCTTTCTTCTCTTTTCATCCCTTTGCAACAATCACAAGGACCAAGCTATTCACTTGTTCTTGACTGTAAGATTAATATTGACATTGACACTAGGATATGGTTTTGTTTAATTGTGTGGTGGGTGATGAAAGAATATAAGGTTGATCCTTCAAAAGTTCGCTAGCAACATCATTTTCTCCAATGGACTAAGAGACCCGTATAGTAGTGGCGGGTAAGCACTGCGGAATACATAAATGGTCTCAATTGGATGATAATTACTTTGGTCAATATTGTCTAAATAACATTCTAAAAAAACTTTGTATGAATCTTCTACAAAATAAATGCAGGGTTCTGCAGAACTTATCAGACACTCTTGTTGCCATCCATGCAGTTAATGGTATGACTTAGAATTTTGGAGGAAGAAAAAAGGAAAAGCTAGTTTCTGACCTTTGACCTATGTTACTTTTTTCAGGATCTCATTGCTTAGATATTTTGGGTGCAAGTGCAGATCATAGTGATCCAGAATGGTTGGTTGAACTAAGGAACAAAGAGATAAGCATTATGAAAGGGTGGATCACCCAGTATTACGTTGATCTTCTAGCACTCAAAGGACCCACAAAATTCTAGATCACATATCAAAACAACTTATCCTTAATCAAATAACAGAGTTTCCCATCACTAATATTCATTAGTGGTAATTGATAGCATTTAAGTAAGGGCAGTTACTTTCGGATTTTTCTTTTCCTTCTAGAACTTGGACATATAAGTTATAAAATGAACCTTTTGAAGCTTTAAGTTTTTTCTTGAAAAAAATAATAATAAGTTGGAGTTCTGTAAAATTTCTGGTTAAATATGAGTTTGTAGTTTTTGACTCTAAATTCTGTAACCCGAAAAAACCTCAAGTACATAAAATCTTATGTGTGGTGTAAGTTTTAAAAATAGAGAGATTTCGATTCTAGAAGTTGGAGCTTTTAAATTGTAATACTTTGAAAATTAAGGTTTACACTCCAAATTTCAAGTTCTTTACATTAAAAAGTAAAGGCTTGTCGTTTAACAATCACACGTGATCCACGAAGTTATTAAACCATTGCAAATTGTCGTCAAATAATCACATAAATCAAAAGAAAAAAAGAAAGCTTTGGTTAAATAAAGATAAAATATCGAACAAAGTGTGTTTAGAGGAGTTATAAGCTGACTTTAATGATTAAATATGGGAATGAATGATAGTTAGTGACTCTGAATCCCTCCTAATAAAAACTAACACATTAATTATTAATATTTATTGATAAAAAATGTGATTAAAAATCATTACACAACAATTAGAAGTTTAACAATTTAAAAAAATTATTTAATTTACTATTCTAAAAAATATAAACGTATAGTAAAATGTGATTGAAAATGTAATATAATGTTTCTTTCACGTGTTTTTTTATGTAAAGATAATAATTTTATTTTTTATGCAAATATACTATCGAGTTGATAGAAACCACCAAAAATAAAAAATTGTTTCAAAAAATAAAATTTCAGTTAATATTATAATAACTTTTATTCATTCTAAAATATAAAACATTTATTCACATTAACTTTATAATTTATATTAGTATATATTATCACTTATTTATTATCATTATTATCTCTACTACAAACACCTATTGTTGTCAGACTATTTTTAACAATTATCTTCAATAAAAATCTCAAATAAAATATTAAAAGATGGGTCAATATCAGTAAAGAAGAATTGATGTTTTTGGAAACCAATCAATCGATCAATATTATTCGTATTAGTCTATTGTAAAATATAAGAAAACCTGTTTTAGAAATTAAATTTTAAATACAGTAAAATCTCAATTAAATTAACGATTAATAAATAATTCATGCCTTATTTGGATAAGAAAGAAAACACAAACAGAAAAAATAAGAAGATTTGAAAAATAAAAAATTAAATATTTAAAAGAACGTATTTTACTTACAATTAACTATATTTTAAATTTAAATGATTACGTTGTAAATATTTATTATTTTATTAATATTTATTATATAAATAAAAAATTATGCTCAGTAGAAAAAAAAAGAAGATATGATTTTATACAATAATGGATTATGTTACATATTATATCATATATATATATATATATATATATAATGTAACACCCCAAAAATACAAATAAACAAAGTAATTCATTAAATCATGCATCATCAATATCATAATAATATCTACTCAGATAAAGATCATACAAGCAAAAGATGAATATATGCATATATAGTCATTCTCAAAAAGCTGTACAAAGTTAAACACATGTCCCGACAAGCAGGCAGTCTCATATTACAAAAGAAATAAAGCAGTTAAGGGGGTCTAGCTTTTCTCCAGCTTGGCCCCACTGCCTGAAGCCACGTCTCTCCTGTCATCTGCTCCCGTGTCAAAACACGATCATAGCAGGTACAAATTCAAACCATGAAAGAAAAGGGGTAAGCCAAAAATCAATATTTCCTTAATTAAGTCTATACATGAACATTAATTTAATCATCCACATTATTCAATCAATCAGCCTACCGAAGGCTATGGCAATCACAATCACACACATAAGACTGACGACTTCCGGAAGACTATATGGACTCAGACAGCTGGAACTAACACCTGATACACGACATGGAGATTAAATATTATATCTCAACCTCTACCACCATGTGAGTCAGGATGAAAGAATTAGGCCTTTTCCCGTAGGTCATCCTAATTCAATCTCCGTCGACTTCTCACAACTTATGACAGTGTCTATGTGACTCTGATCATCAGTGAAGTCCGGATATTCCATCAGGAAATCTCTAGTCCATACACACTACTATTATCACATACAAGCACAACACACCACAATCATTCAAACTTGTTCCACCTCAATATAACCCATTGGCCTTACTGCCATGTACCTCATGAAATTATCCCTCTGGCCTTACCGCCAAGTAACCCCTCAAATATCTTCATCACAACATATCATTCCTCAATTTCACATCATATAGCTCAACATATATCAATCTCATATAACACAAGTCATACATTCTTCAATTTCATAAAAGAAACTCAATCTGGGTGCAGGGGTTCTCGCTTGGCGAGAACATATCTTGCCTGGGCAAGACCAGACCGTAACCAATTCTTTGCCACTGGAAGGGTCTCGCTTAAGCGAGACCAGGGCTCGCCTGGGTGAGAGTTGGACAGAGACCAACTCTTGCCACTGGAAGAATCTCGCCTAAGCGAGAACAGGGCTCGCTGGGCGAGGGCCGACCAAAATTGGACAGAGATCTCCCCTAAAACTTGGTCATTTTCCAACTTTGACCTCGCTCAATTTACACAATTTATAGCAGACAGTTCATCACCAGCTAAAGCAATACAATCATACTCAGTTTGGGGCATTGGTCATCCCATTCAATATTCATTCATCACATAGAACAATTCCTGCCAATTTCTACTCATTAACTACTCACATTCATCACAACAAGTTGAAATTCAATCAAATTCATATCCAAATGAAATCCATCATACACATAACAATATATTCCAATTCACTTCTACTCAAATCAAGTTTAATTCAACAATTTATGAACTAAATGGTATTTCAACATAATGCATCAAGCTCACAAAAGATAAACTCAATTTAACGCACAAAATGCCTTTCGCTTCACCTTAGCTAGAAAAGGCACCTAAGCAGATTCAATCCCTCAATCAACTGGGAATTTCCCACTTTTCATTGAAGCTTTTAAAGAGACTAAATTTAAGACTTCCCCTTACCTGTTGCTCCTCCTCTATCGCTAAAAGTGCTCCTTTTTCCTCTAAGTGCTCACTTAGTACTCTAGGGGTACCTAAACGCAAAACGACGAGCATTAGCACTGTCCCAACACTTCACAGAGGAAGAGCAAGCCCAAAAACAGCGCCTGCGACATGAAATTGCGCGAAGAACGAAAATCCCCAAATTGGAACCCTAAAAAGGTGCGAATTTGAAAACTCACCTAATCGAAGATTCTGATCGGTGCAAAACGTTGCTCTCGTGACGCTCGTCGCGTAGGCGGTCTCCGCTCTTCAATCGGACAACAAACCATCAAGAAATCAAAGGGAGAAAGAAGAAAAGAAAAGAGCTCTAGAGAATGAGTGAAAGAGGAGAGATAGTGTTATTTTAATAATAAAGAACAAAAGGAATTAAATACTTAAGGACGTGGATTCCACTCCTTTGTTCCTCAATATTTTAATACTCTATCCCTTTCTCACTCAATTATTTTCTAGGTTCTTACATATAATAATTATAATAATTGATTATATATCTATACAAATTTATTTTGATCCAATTGAATAAGATTTACAATTTTTTATTAACTATTAGTATTTTATGTATATATATATTTACATTATAATAAAATAAATACTTAAAATACAATATTAAAATAATAAATAAAATGAAATAATTTAAATCTTGATTTTACAAAAAATATTTTTAATTTGTCATTTTGAAATATAGTTTTTTTCTCAATATCTTATTATGATTTTTCTTTGTTTTAATTTATATTTTTAAAAAGTTATTTTTATTTTAAATTATTCTACGAAATTACATATACTAAGATGTATGAAATAATTGAAGATGTAGGTATGCAGTTTGTAATGAGATATAAGTTTAACCTGAGATGAATAAAAATATTTAAATATTAATTAACATTTAATTATAATTTATTTTTAACATGTGTAAATTTTTATCATTTTATAAATGTATAAATTTATAATACTTTATTTTATTATATTAACCAAATTATTTATACTTTCTTTTCTTTCTCTTTATTTTTTTACTTTTTTTAAACAATTTTATTTTCTATTGTTTTTCTCCCAATCTCACTGCCTTAAATAATCCTAACATAATTGAGACATGAATATATATATATAAAACAAGTTACCAATAAACTAAAAAGAGAAGTAATTGACAACTGGATAAAAAGAGTACATCAATTTGATCACAATATTAATATTTTAATTATATTTCATTTATTTTTAATGTAAAATATTAACATATCATTATTATTAAAATAAATTATAAAGTAAAAATATTTTGTCTTAAATATATATTTATACTTAGGAAGGCTAACATGTAAAAAAGTCATCAATAAACTTAGAAAGAGAATTAACAAATTGACAACTGGATAAAAGAATACATTTTATTCAATCACAATATTAATATTTTAATTGTATTTTTTTTTACTTTTAATATAAAATATCAATATATTATTATTATTAAAATAAATTATAAAGTGAGAATATTATGTCTTAAATATATATTTATACTCAGGAAGGCTAACATGTAAAAAAGTCACCAATAAACTTAAAAAGTGAACTAATACATTGACAACTGGATAAAAGTATATATTCTTTTGATCACAATATTAATATTTTATTTATATTATCTTTACTTTGTAGTGTAAAATATTAATATATTATTATTATTAATATTATTATTAAAATGAAAAAGTGAAAACATTTTGTCTTACGTGAAAAGTATATTTGACCATTCCCTATCTGAAATAGGAAATATCCAGAGAGCCATTGTTATTCTCTTTTGTTGCAATGGAAGACCATCCCTTGTTGTTTCAATGCCTTCTTTTCATCTTTCTCATATACTACTCAACCTGTTTCACTTCAACACATTCCTGAATGGGATACAACCTTGTACCACCCTGCAACTTTTGATGCAAAACTTATGCAGACAACATTAAAACATTTTACTACGAACAGCTTCTTGATCACTTCAAATATATAATGAAAAATGAAGGAAGCCAGTGAAACATGCTACCAAACTATATCGAAGTCGTGGTCTGAAATTGACAGAGTAGCTTCTCAGCCGAAGGGTCTTTCCCGTCTTAGCAAGAAATTCAACACTTGCCGTATAAACACTGCTGCTTAAACGTCCCTTTGTAATATTCTCCCGAACCTGTCTTATTTTATTCCCTGAAATTCATCATATTTAATAGAGTTTACATTAATTTTACTTATGGTCTAATAAAAATTCACTTTTATAATTAAAATATTTTTTAAAACTCAAAATTTTATATAAGACTTAATTTTTAATTTCATTCCTGCCATACCAGATCAATATGATTGAATGAAAATTTCCCATAAAACTTTAATATTAAACTTAAGGCTCTTAATAAGGTATGTGAAAAAATACACGAAAAAAATATATTGAAAATTCATATGACTTTAGCTATACACGTTTGTTGTTTTAGCCTTTATTTAAGTTATAAATGTTTAATTGATTAAAAAAGTAAGATGATTTTAATCTATTGCTTGTTAGTTTAATAACTATATATATATATATATATTGTTTATTTATTTAATAAAATGGTAATTTTTCCTCCTTTTTATTGGAATCAATTCTTATTTCAAAGTTATATTCTTAGAAAAAATCCTAATTGTATCTTATTATTAAATTATAATTGTTTATTAAGTCAATAAAGTAGACTTGCATTAAATTCAAAGATTTAAACATAATGAATATGTTATTCTCTGTTTTCAAATAAATTATTTATCGATTTTCTTATTTTAAGAAAAAAATTCATATGAGTTTTTCAATCTCTTGTTATTTTAACTAATTTATAATTGATCAAGCAATAATAAGCGATAAATATAAAGATAAAAAATATCAATGAAAAAGATTAATATAAAACTATGTATAAATATAATCAAAATATATAAGAGAGTTTGATGATTGCATCTAATCCCAATAAAAGAGGATTTAGTTATTTATGGAGTTGAATACCATGGAATCTAAACAAAAAGATGAAGAAAAAATGGAGGTAGAAATTATGGAGGGAGTCTCCAATGGATGTGTGCCCTAACTTTCTTTCTTTGTGTTTCTTTTTATCCTTTTTCATTTCTTTTTGTGCCTTCCTCTATTTATACATGAGATTTCAAAATGGGAGAGCATTTCATAAATGACTCTCTGAGCCAAAACTTGGGTATGTTACGGGAGGTCTGGAAGCAAAAATTTTATATTCTTTGTCATCAGAGTTTGTTGCGCGAGACCTAGTTCTTGTTGAGTGAGACCTAATTATCGATTTATGTTACTCTTTGGTCTTGTTTTGACTTAACAAGAATGATGCTTGAGTAAGGAACCATGTTGACTTGGTTTTCATGTTTTTTTGTTCTCCTAACTTTTTTTCTTCACTAGATCTTACCAAAAAAGTTTTGAAATGTAGATGTATCAATAAAAAAGTATAGTTAACATTTCTTTTCTAATAATTGTGAAAACTAAAAAGAAAAATATGAAAATCATTTTAAAATGTTTAAAATAAATGAAAAAAGTAAATATTCATGTGCTTTAGACTCTAACATAATCAAAGAGTCATGTCACTTCATTAATAGTAAGAACTCAATTGAAAAATATAAAAATTTTAATTACTTAATATAATAAAATATTTTAATAAAGACTCAATTGAAAATATCAAATTTATAAAAAATTTAAGACATAATTAAGTTAATTTTTATTTTTTATTTGAAAACATAAACCATGAAACAAACAAATCATCTCTCATCTAATAACAAAATAAAACAAAAAATTAACTAAAAAATATAAATATTTTAAATACTTAATAAAATAAACAAAATTTAATAGAGATTGAATTAAAACAATAGACTTAAATTTATAAGAAATAATAAATTTAAAAGTTAATTTAACACAAAAATTATATAATTTTTCAAAATTATTATTATTAAATATTTGCGACAATGACAAATCAATTTGCAAAATCTTGTCACTAACTCTTTTTTTTAATGTTAATTTAAAGATAAAATATATAGGTTATTCCAAAAGCTCGTATGTGAGATGTTTTAACTTTATAATTTATATTCGTACATATTATCACTTATATGTTGAAGTTATTATTATCATTAGAGTATTACTATCTAACACCATAAAAAAAATACTTACTTCACATCTTAAAGATATTAATATTTCTTTTACTTTATAATAAATATTTTCCAATATACATTATTATATTATATAAATGGTAATATCAAACATATTTAATACTCGTAAATCTCGGTAGCAGAATATCTTATACCTATTTTTTTTAATCTATTTATAAACTAGCTTATGGTCACGAGTAACTTTTTTAAAAAAATGTAAATTATAAAAATTGTTAAAGGAATGTTATCTTTCAAAATATCATTAATTATTATCTCTGGTACAAACAATATCAGACTATTTTAACAATTATTTTCAATAAAATTCTCAAGTATAATCTTAAAAGAAGGGTCAATACAGTAAATTGATGTTGTGGAAACCAATGAATCAATATTATTATAAAATACATGAAAAAACTGTTTTAGAAATTAAATTTTAAATACAGTAAAATCTCAATTAAATTAACCATTAATTGGAAATTTATGCTTTATTTGGATAAGAAAGAAAACACAGTAAAAAAATACAACAAAAATAAAAAAAATTAAATATTTAAAAACACGTATTTTACATATAATTAACTATATTTTCAATTTAAATGATTACGTTGTAAATATTTATTATTTCATTAGTATTTATGATACAAATATAAAAAAATTGTGCTTAGTAAACAAAAGAAGATATAATTTTTATATAATAATTGTGCTACATATTATAATAAAATAAATACTTATAATAAAATAATATATAAAAGGAAATAGTTTAAATTTTAATTTTTTACGAAAATATTTTAATTTTTTTATTAGAAATTTTTTTATTAAGATCTTATAATGATTTTTCTTTATTTTAAGTTAAAATTTATTTTAACTCTAATTTATATTTTTAAAAATTATTTTACAAAATTACATATACTAAGATGTATGAAATAATTGAAGATGTAGATATTCAGTTTGTAATGAGATATAATTTTGATTTGGGATGAATAAAAATATTTAAATATTAATTAACATTTAATTATAATTTATTTTTAACATATGGAAATTTTTATCATTTTTAGATATATATATTATAAAAAAAATTATTTTTACTAATTATATTAATGACTTATAAAATAATAAAATTAGTTATTAATTGAATTAAAAACTAATATAAAATTTAATTTAGTAAGTAATTAAAACCTTTAACAAAAAACCTTAAAAATAAATTTAGATTCTAAATTAGAAACCAGTTTAATCACTATTATATACAAATTAATTTTATAGTTTTTAAAAATTAATAACACAAAAAAATATAATTTTCATTATAATAAAATTATTTTAGATATTAATAACTTTTAATTTTTAATTTAATTATTATACTAATTAATTATTTTTTGTTTGTAAACTAGCTTATATTCAATTAATTACTTGTAGTGACAAATTTATAATATTTTATTTTATCATATTAATTAAATTATTTATAATTTCTTTTATTTCTCTCTCACTTTTAACTTTCTTTTAAACAACTTTTTTTCTCTAATTTCTTTTATTTCTGTTTTGCTTTTCATTTTTTTCTATTTTTTTCCTCTCCTCTTTCACTTTAAATAATTCTAACATAATAATATTGAGACATGAAAATAAATTAGGAAGGCTAACATGTAAACATGTCATGAATAAACTTAAAAAAAAGGTGCCAATACATTGACAACTGGATAAAAGAATACATTCATTTATTAGTATTTTAATTATATTTTCTTTACTTTAATGTAAAGTATTACATGAGGAGTTGTAAAATGAAAGTATTTTGTCTTATATAAATTTAAAAAAGGTATATTTACCCTTTGCCAGCTGAAATAGCAAAGATCCTCATAGCCATTGTTATTCTCCTTTGCTGCAATGGAAGACCACCCCTTGTTGTTTCAATGCCTTCTTTTCATTTTTCTCATATACTACTCAACCTATTTCACTTCAACACATTCCGTGATAATTCCAAGGTTGAGTCCCATTCCTGAATGGGATACAAGCTTGTACCACCCTGCAAACTTGGATGCAAAAACCTATGCAGACAACGTTAAAACCTTTTACTACGAACAGCTTCTTGATCACTTCAACTATAGGCCCGAAAGTTACAAAACTTTTCAACAACGATATCTCATCAATTTCAAGTACTGGGGTGGTGCCAATTCTAGTGCTCCAATATTTGCCTACTTGGGTGCAGAAGCACCAATAGATTCTTCCCCGGTGGAAGCAGGATTTCTCACTGATAACGCTGATTCCTTTAACGCTCTCTTAGTATACATAGAGGTATCATACTTTTGTAGATTTTTTTTTTCAATATTCAAAAGTATATTGAGTTTGACAGATTTCAACACTTACTTCAAATTCCTCATCAGCACCGGTACTATGGGAAATCAGTACCATTTGGATCAAGGGAAGAAGCATTCAAGAATGCAAGCACTATTGGGTATTTCAACTCAGCTCAGGCAATAGCAGATTATGCAGCAGTTCTCATACATATTAAGAAGACATTACATGCACCAAATTCCCCCGTGATTGTGATTGGAGGATCATATGGTGGAAGTTAGTTCCTCAAATCAAACTCTTCATTCATAGTGTTCCACTTATGTACTATATGTTACCATTGTTTGTTCCTATATATATTAATGTTGTTCATATTGTTCATTATATTACATGCAGTGCTTGCTTCATGGTTTAGGCTCAAATATCCTCACCTGGCCATTGGTGCTCTTGCCTCATCAGCTCCAATCCTCTACTTTGATGATATTACACCACAAGATGCTTACTTCTCTGTTGTTTCAAGGGATTTTAGAGTAATTTACCATATGTTGATATTTTCTTTATTTTTATTTGATTTTACCATCAGATATATCATGAAAAATGTGACTTAATGATGGATTGGTATATGCAGGAAGCCAGTGAAACATGCTACCAAACTATATCGAAGTCGTGGTCTGAAATTGACAGAGTAGCTTCTCAGCCAAAGGGTCTTTCACGTCTTAGCAAGAGATTCAACACTTGCCGGTATAAACACTGTTGCTTAAACGTCCCTTTGTAACATTTTTCCAAACCTGTCTTATTTTATTGGCTGAAATTCATCTTATAATAGAGTTTAATTACATTAATTTTACTTACGATCTATTAAAAATTCACTTTTATAATTAAAATATCTTTTAAAACTGAATTTTATACAAGACTTAATTTTTAATTTTACTCCGGCCATACCAGATCAATATGATTGAATGAAAAATTCTTCTAAAACTTTAATCTTAACCTTAAGGCTTTTTAAGGTCTATGAAAAAATACACGAAAAAAAATATTGAAGATTCAAGACTTTAGTCAGACATGTTTGTTGTTTTAGTCTTTATTTAAGTTATAAATGTTTAATTGATTAAAAAAGTAAGATGGTTTTAATCTATTGCTTGTTAGTTTAATAATTATATATATATATATATAGTTTATTTATTTAATAAAATGGTAATTTTATTTTTTTAAAACTAAAATTGTAATGTCTCATTTTACAATATTAAAAGTTTCTCACTTATATTGACAAGATCAGATTCAAGAATGTCTAAATAATTTAGGTAAAAAGTTTCTCACTTATATTGACAAGATCAGATTCAAGAATGTCTAAATAATTTAGGTAAAAAGTTTCTAACTAGATATTAGGGTTAATATTGAAATTCACTGTGTGACTTATTACAGTCCCTTAAGTAAGTCTTCGGAGTTGAAAGAGTACCTGGAAAGTATTTATGCTTCTGCTGCTCAATACGATTATCCGCCAAGCTATCCTGTTACTGTGATTTGTGGTGGCATTGACAGAGGTTCATTTGGAAGTGATATTCTGAGTAAGATCTATGCAGGGGTGGTGGCTTTCATGGGAAATACCATATGCAAAGTTAATGCTCCTACTATTGTATCTGAGACAGCTATGGGTTGGAGATGGCAGGTAAAGATCATTGCATTTTTTTTATTATTCATTTTTATTTTTTTTATTTTACTTCATAATATCGTAGACTAACACAACAACAAAAAATCATTTTCACTTTCAGTATCTAGGGAAACTTTGTGAAATGAATTTACCCTAGTTTCAATTGTCAAACCTTAACAACACCAAATAGGCGTGGACTATACTTTTAAAAATTTTCCACATCTTTGAACAAACGGGCTTTTAAAGCAATAGATGTGCTAAATCAGGTGGACTTGGTTTAAGTCATTCAAACTATTACTATGGATGGTTTTTTTCTTCTAGAAGAAAACAAGATGGAGGAGACCCTAATAGGTGTAGATAGCCATAGAGAAACGTAAATAAATAGAAGATACATTATAAATATGATAAGTGATGTGTGACTTAGTGAGAAAATGAGAAATGTATATTGAATATTTGTATTAATAGGGAATTCAAAACTTCTGGTCTTTATTCAATTGAAGATCTCTTTTGTTTTAGAAAAAAAAAGCAATTATTATAACTTATTTTGTTGTTGACATAAAACAAGTTTAGATTTTACCTAAAATATATATTTAGAGTATCCTCTAATAATAAATTTGTCTACTCGTGTTTTTACTTAGAGAAGAGTTTTCTTTTTGGCATAATTTTTAGTTCTTTAAATTTAAAATAAGGTTATATTTTTATAATTTTAAATTGATTTTCTGCTCCCTCTAAAAAAACATTATTTAACCTCTCTTTTCAACTGTTGTTAGAATGATCATTTTTTTCAATTTTTTTGTCGGCATGATTATTTTTTTAAAAAGTATATATACATACAATAGAGTATTTAATAATAAAAAAAACAATCAAAATAAACTATCACTTGTTTATCTATTAAATATACATGAGTAAAATATCTAACATTTTAGGATTTGAGCACAAATATATTTATGCTTAACCGATAAAGAGAAATAGCATTTTAGGATTTAAGGTTTTAGTCTCTCTAATAGTAAATTTTAAACCCTGACTTATTGACATAGTTTTACTAGCTAGTGTTGATTATGAAAATAAAGACAAAAGTTTCATTAAAATAATAAAAATGATGATATAGTTCTTTGGTATAAAACCTTTAGCCAGTGTTAATTAATAGAACCTTTAATGCATATTGATTGCGTGAGCTTGCAACTTAAACTCCTATCATTTATACAATCTTAATTAAACTAGATAAATGCAGCTGTTTGTATAAAAGTTATCAGCTACATTTAATGTAAAATTACTAGAATGTTTTTTTTTTTTAAGAAAACTACTAAAATGTTGTTCTAACTTTTACTTTTATTTTATTCTTTTAACTTTTGTCTTCAAATATTGTTCATACCATTACATATTCTTGTTGATGAAACATATATGTACATTGATTCAGAAATGTAGTGAAATGGTGATACCCATCGGCATAGGAAACAATTCCATGTTCCAACCAGATCCTTTTAGCTTAAAGAACTTTACCGATGAGTGCAAGAAAATCTATGGTGTCTCACCTCGCCCTCATTGGGTCACTACTTACTATGGTGGCCATGTAAGTGCTTCTTTCTTCTCTTCTCTCTGCAACAATCGCAAGGATCAAGCTATTCACTCTCCAAACAATCTTGGTCTTGGAAAAAATTCGAAACACTTCTTATTTTAATTATAACTTAATTATACAATAAATTGACCAGGAATTAGATATGTTTTTCATTGTAAGATTAATATTGACATTGAGATTAGGATATGGTTGCGTTTAATTATGTGGTGGGTGATGACAGAATATAAAGATGATTCTTCAAAAGTTTGGTAGCAACATCATTTTCTCTAATGGACTAAGAGACCCTTTCAGTAGTGGCGGGTAAGCACTGTGAAATATACATATATAAGTGATCTCAATTGAATGGTAATTACTTTGGTCAATATTGTTTATGAACAACATTGTATGAATGTTCTATAAATAAATTCAGGATTCTGCAGAACTTATCAGACACTCTTGTTGCCCTCCATACAGTTAATGGTATGACTCAGAATTCTGTTTCCATATATATATATATATAAGAAAACGAAAAGCTAGTTGTTCGACCTTTAACCAATGTTACTTTTTCAGGATCTCATTGCTTAGATATGCAGGGTTCAAATGCAGATCATAGTGATCCAGAATGGTTGGTTGAACTATGGAACAAAGAGATAAACATTATGAAAGGGTGGATCACCCAGTATTATGTTGATCTTCTAGCACTCAACGGGACCACAAAATTCTAGATCGAAAGATCAAAACAAGTTATTCTCAATCAAATAAAAGAGTTTCTCATCACTAATGAATTCTATTATTATTAATAAACATTTCATGTTGTAAATGGAATGAGAATGTTGCATTTTGATAGCATTTAAGTAAGGGCAGTTACTTTCGGATTTTTCTTTTCCTTCTAGAACTATTGGACATATAAATTATAAACTAAACATTTTGAAAACTTTTGAGTTTTTCTTGAAAAAAATAATAAGTTGGAGTTCTGGAAATATATTTCAGGTTAAATATGATTTTGTAGTTTTTGAACTCTAAGTTCTATAAACTAAAAACAAGACTTCAAGTATTTAACCTTAAGTTTGGTGCAACACTTTGCAAATCAAGGTTACACTTTTGAAATTTCTAGTTTTAAACTGTGTTTCAAGTTCACACTAAAAAAGTTATTGAACCATTAAAAATTGTCATCGAATAATCACATAAATAAATAAAAAAAGTTTTGTTTAAATAAAGATAAAATAATGAATGAAGTGCATATTAATTAAAATTGTGTTTAGAAAACATTTCATAACAATGATACCACCGCTGACCAAAAAAAAATAAGAATGATACCACCACTCCAAATAATCTATATATATACTTATATAACATCTTGCTTTTGAGTATAATTATATTTGATTAATATATTAGTTTTTAAGTTTAAAAAAAAATTGTTACAATACAGGTGTAGTAGGTTCGAGGGATTTTACTTTTGGGGATATATGTGAATTTTTTTTTTAATAATTAAGAGTTATATGTTTGTTTCAAGAATAATTTGTACTTTTAGAAAATATTTTTTTTAATTTTATATCTAAACAATAATATTTATATAAACATGTATGATATTTAATAATTTTTAAAAAATATTTATTTTACTATTTTAAAAAATATAAAAAAAAGTATAGTATGTAGTAAGATGTCATTGATAATTTAATTTAATGTTTTTTTACATGTTTTGTTTAGAATGTAAAAATAATAATTTTATTTTTATTATGCAAATATACTATCGAGTTTAATTACATTTAATAAATTAAATTTTATGTTTTAAATTGGTGCTAACATATTATGAGTATCTTTATGTATATATAGAACCGCTAATCATTGAATATTGTTGAAAAAAAGAATTTTCAGATAATGTTAATAACTTTTATTCATTCTAACATATAAAATATTCATTTACACTTGTTTTTCAATCTAAATGGCTATATAACTCAAAATATGGTTTATTAAACTCAATTTATTAAATGGAATTCAAATTTAATGTCAATAATTAGCCATCTAATATTCAACTCTTTGAAACTGTTTTCAATGTAATTAAGTTCTTCTTATTTAAAACTTGTTTGTTTCTCAAACAATAACAACTTCAAATTAAAAGGAAGAATTGAAAATGTCTCAAAAACCTATAGAAACTCTAAGCAACACCAAAACTACTCAACCAATCAAATCTGGGTAATGAAGAGAATAACATTCTCATCTTATTCCATGTGGGAACCACAAAATACAAATAGAAAAAAAAATAAAAATAAATTAGAGTAAAAACTAAACTTACTCAAAATAATTAATTAAATAGAATTAGTCTACATGCAGTCCTATCTTAATTGACGAATCCTCTCTTAATAAGATTTGTTTAAAATAGAAATACCAAACAACTTTAAAATTTTAGGATAGAATATAAAACATTAAATTTTAAAAATAAATAACTAAATAATTAATATTTTAATTTATATTTTTAAACGTAACTTTAAATTCTAACATTTATTCTTTTAAAATTATCTCATCTAAATTAGAAAAACCGAATTTTACTAATAAAATGACTACAGTAAAACTTTACATTTGATAAACACTTGAAATGATCACATCAAAATATCTTTTGGTTGAAATGGTTAAATTAAATCACTTTATATTTTTATTATCATTCAAGGTTTTTTTTTTTACTAGTATTTAATTTTAATTTTTCCTTTTCTTATTTCTTTATGTTTAACAATGAAATAAATTTAGTACAGAAAAATAATATATTATGACTAGAAATGAGAGCGAGATAGAATATCATTATAAATTCATAAATTAAATAGTATAAAAAGTAATTATTTATTAATTTATGGTAATAATTACACATGCATATCAAGAGTCCATAAAAAATATTTTTTATTTTAAATATTTTACGTTTAGAAATATTCATAAATATCTATGAATACCTTTTTCATGCTAAGAAAATACTATTTTGGTGTCATCAAATAACATACTAAAACTCCGTTTTTTAGTGTCTATTAACTTGTTTTCAATTTTATAGTATAAATATGGATTTAAAATATAATTTGCATAGACGTTGTCAATTTTTATTTTTAATATAATAATAAAATTTAGTTATATTTGATAGCTTTCAATCTAACAAGAAACACTCTATCTGAAAAGAATGGTTGTAAGTCATACAATTATACTACACACACACAAAGTTGAAATGATTTGACTTTTACTTTACCCACTTAATCTATATTAGAGAACAATTATACAATTTGCAAAAATTTGAATTTATACAAATTAATTTTTAAATTTTGTACTAATTATTTTGTAAGAAAAAAAAGTTTAATGATAATACAATTTTTTAACAAAAGATTTGCTTCTAATTTTTAAATTTTGTTCTAATGACTGTAAGAAAAACAATTTAATGGTAGTACAATTTTTTTTAATGAAAGATTTGCATCTTATCGTATAAATGTATTGAGATTGAAGAATGAATAAGGTTTAGAATTTAAAATTTAATTGAAAAATAAAAAACTTAAAAGAACAAAAATCTTTTACAACAACTTATAAATAAGAAAACATATAGTAATGGTATTAAGATAATGAATCAAATGTTAGATAAAAGATTAGTTTATATAAAGAAGTCTTTTTATATAAAGAATTCCCCAAGTAATGTTTTTTTATTGAAAAATGGAAAAAATAATAAAAGTCTCCTTAAAAGAAGTTATTAATATATTTGAAAGAAGAATTATGAAAATATAGAAGACACCAAATATCAAAATTACAAATAATTAATATATATGTGCCACTTTGGAAAAAGTGACAAGTAAATTTATAATCTAGTGTAATGTAGGTTGGTTTAAATAATTGTAAATGGTGACAACTACTTTAAAACAAAATCATAATATTCTTAATCATGAAATAAATTTTAGTTTCTTTACAGTTTTTTCTTTTCTCTTTTAGTATAATCTTTTGTCATTTGCCCTTTACATCATATTTTTTTTTTGTTATTTATCTTCTTGCCATTTAATTCTCAAATCATTCACTTTATCTTATATTTTTTTAATTTCTTATTATTACTTGCTTTCATTTTATATTTATCTTTAGTAATTTTATATCATCAAATTGATTTATTCTCGAATACCTTCAATTTTTAAAAGTTTTGCAACATAATAATTCTTTTTTAAGTTTTACAGTACTGGTCTATTTCAGCAATTCCTATCTTTTATGACATTTTATTAAAAAAAGCAGTTAAAAACTTATTTTTCACATACTACAATTTCTTAAACACGAGATCGATTTTACATGCAACTACAACTCAAATATTTAAAGGTTTATTTATTTTTATAAAAGTATTGAGTAAAATTTATGTTTTCTTAATTTTAAAAAAGCAAACATGTTTATTTAATCTATTTTAAGAAGTTGATTGTGCTAAAATAATATGTTTCGATGATTTAGTCTATGTGTAAAAAGTTTAATATATTTAGAATAAAAATTATAATCTTGCTTACTTGAATAAAAATAACCCCTTATTATTTAAGTGATTTCATTTTTGAAAATTTATATCTATTGATATAATTTATTTTCATAAAAAACATAATCACAAACCAACATTGAAATAAGATTTAAGATATTCATTGTAAAAATGGTTATTTAAAGACTAAGTACAAAACTCTTAATAAGAATACTTAGTTTTAGCATCTGTGTATATCCAAAATTAACTATTTTCTTTCTCTATATACCATACAGCATCTTATGCATTTAGATATTCAGAAGTGTATATAATTAATAATACCCTTAGCATATAGTTTAACAAAGAATGCATATTTTGAGTAAATTCTGGTGAAAATGTTAAAGACAAAATTGGAAAGTTTATAGGATCTTATCCATGTTTCCATTTGCATACACTTTAATCAAAGAAAGGGAAATGCAAAGTACTGGTATAGGAAAGCAGAATGCTTTAATCAGAACGAAAATGGATAGTTTTATCATGAACCATGGACAATTTCAACGAAAGAAGCTTTTCCCTGCATTTGAATTCAACATATATATCTATGGTGGATATAAGAAGAATGTGCATAGAAACATACACTTCTTTATGTTATACTTTTAGAAACCATAGAGCGTGTCCACTATACATTTTATCTTTGGAAATAAAACCTTCTGAATTTCTTTATGGAGAGCATATGGGTGAGTGAGTGAGTGAGTGAGTGAGTGAGTGAGTGGGCATGATTACAATTTACATGTGAATAGCATGTGTGGTGCTAAGAAAGCACATTGCTAGTTACTCTCACTGTCACCAATGGCCCAAGTGCATCAGAACTCAGACCATTACAACTGGGTGGTGTTTTGTGATTGTATCAAAATGGAAATGGTGGAGCTCAAAAGGTTCCATCTTATAACAGAAAATTCCCATTTCTTCAATCTCATTGCACAAGAAATCTGTGTGTGCTCAATTTAATTATTCTCATTGTTGCTCACATATTTCCCTTAGGTTAGTGTAATTCTCATTCCCCATCCACTTTCTTCATTGTTTTCATGGCAGCACCATCTTTACTACCAAAAATGTCTTCCATCATTGCATTAAAGATAAAAGCACCAAATATTATTGATCCATTTTTATAATAAAACAGGAAAAAAAAGTCAGCTACCTTACCTAATCTAATCTAATCTAATCTTAATCTGGTTAGCATAATTGAGCTTTTCACCGCATAAGGCTCCACTAGAGTCCACAGAGTAATTGATTTGATAAAGCATTCGGATTCATGTGCATATCTATATATCATTGTTGGTCAGAAGAACATTCTTAGTGCATGTTTAGGGAACTGAGTGCATGTTTGGGAGGTTGATGCAGTGCAGCTTCCTGGTTGATCACGTGATTTTCTTATATTAGAACAAACTATACTCAGATTTTTTATCATATATTGAATATAAAATTTCTGCTGTTTAAACATCTACAAATTCTATTTTACTAATATGTAATTTTACTTTCTATAGTTTGATTTTTTTTAATTAAGCTCTAATTTGAAAACATGTTTGAGTAACTGAGAAAACTGTGTCTTTTGCATTTAGTGGAGAATTTTACATGAAGTTTTATCATAAACTTGGCTTATAAAACTCACTTCATTTCATCTCTATTAATTTTAATGAAAAATAATTTTTAAAAATCATTATTTAGAGTAGAACTCAAATTGTAATAAAATATTAGAGACTATTATTATATATCTTACAATTATACTGTGTCTATGGAGTAAATTGTTATCAGATACTAGTAATATATGCAAAACAAAAATTGTAACTGAACGATTATATATAATATTTAAAAAATTTAATAGATATTTTGGTTATAATATTTTGTGAGAATTTGCAATTTTTTTTCACATTTAATTTTTTTCTTAATTAAGTTCTAAATTTTATTAAAATCTGCAATATGATTTTTTCTGTTAGATTAATGTTAACGGTGTTAACTATATGAGATGTAACATACATTTAAAGTTAACTCGTGGCACGTGAATAATAACAAAAAAATACGAATATAAATATGAATATGAACACTACAGTCTGTGAATTTTTGATAAAAAGGATCACATTGACAAATTTAATAAAATTTGAGACTCAATTAAAAAGAAAAAATAAAATTTGAGACTCGATTAAGAAAAAATATAAAATTTGAGATTCAATTGAGAAAAAAAATAAACATGAAAAAATATTACAAATTCTCATAAAATATAGTGAGACCAAAATATTTATTAAACCTATTTAAAATTGTATGTAATAAAGAATTAAGAATATGTATGCATGTGCTTGCCATAATTGGAAAATAATGTTTGAAAAAATCGATCCCATTAAGTTAATATATTTTACGGAAATCATTTATTACTTATATATTCGCATGCCAATTTATATTAACATCCATATTATAATTAATAACATTCACTGCAAAAAGTTTCAATTCAATTTTAGATACTTGCACTACCAATAATATATATATATATATGTTTACATCATGAATAAAAAAAATTGTGATACGTGGTAAATTCATTGAAATTTACAGTAATTATATAATAATAAGTATTTTGACATGATTTTTTATGATTAATAGAGTAAAATTTAATTGACTTAATTACATCATTTATCACTCACGAGCATTATTATTCATATGGTTTTTTCTGCATTTTACTATTAATTATAACTTTAATGTTTCTTGTTTTTTACCAATAAACATCTAATGGTAGGTTGATGTCATAAAAAAACGATGATGTTTTACAAAAATTAGCAATAAAGTGACATTTTTCATTTTTTTTATTTCTAATTTTTTTATAACGTTTATATTTTGTTACACATTTAACGAGTTGGCAAAATTATATGTGAAAATTAAATAGCTAGAGAACGTGAAAAAAAAAAGAAATAATAAAAGTTAAAAAATAATGATAAATAAATGGTGAAATATTGTATGAAAGGAAATTAATTTATGAAGGAAATGATAAGAAAGTGCAATGATGCATATCCCAGGAGATAGAAAATGGTGTGTTTAATTTGTTTCCACTAGCAGTTGTTGCCACTCCATTTTTATCAAAATAAAAGGAACTTTGTTGATTCTGGTTATAGCTATAGAGTGAGGTAACCTCTTTTTTGGCATTCAAAATTGGAACATAGCATGGCCAATTTAAACAACCTACTTTCATTTCAGTGTTGAATTCAATGCCTTCTCCCACGGAATTTCAGCCACATACTTATTGGATCCTATCATTATTCCAACGTTGAAGCAGTAACTCATACCATACAAAGTTAAATCACCTTTTCCTGCTTAAAACTCATCAACTCATTTGTTTCGTAATTTAAATCTTAATATCAAGATTTGGTAGGTTTAAACCCTCACGCCACTACCATTACTACAAAAATATTACTAATTATTTTACCTCAAATTTGTAGGACAATTTTTTTTTTACCATAATAAAAGCTTTTACTATATCTTGTTAGCAATTATTCTAGCTGAAATCTGTAGGAGATTTTTTTTATAACATTTAGCTCTCTATTTATAGGCAAAATAATCATTATAATACCAATTTATATTATTATAATTGGATTTACATGTTGTCTCACTTGCTCTCCTAGTAATCGGATTTTGTTATTTAAATGTTGTAATTTAGTAAAAATAATTATGTCAAGTGATTACTTCCTCATCATAAAATCTAATAATTTTGTAAATTTTACATATAAAAGTTGTATACGTTTTTAGTCCCTGAACTATTTATCAAAATTATGTTTCATCTTTGGAGCAAACTTTGGACCTATTTCATCCTTATACTTTATAAACACAAGTGTAAATTATCCTTGATAACAAATAAAAACATCTTTAAAAAAGAAAAAAAAATGGAAGGAAAACGAGTGAAATAAACTTAAGAGACGGATGATAGTAAAGTAGGAAACTATAAAAAAAATAAAGAGATAAAAAAGAATTCAAACAAAGTTATCATCGTTTACACAAGTTTATAAAACATAAGAACCAAATAAGTTTAAAGTTTGTCTCAAAGATAAAATCTAATTTTAACAATAATTTAAAGATTAAAAACATATTTAATCCCTAAATATAATATTTTCAGCTAACTAATTTTGCATCGAGGAACTTATATACCATAAAAATTTTATACATCTATAATTGACATATTTATGAGATTATACAAATTAAATTCAGCTTCTACTTTTTTTTTACGTGTTAATAAAACAATGCTAATTAATTCATAACTTTATATCGCTTTTCAGGATATAAAGACTATATAATATAGCATTGTTAACAAGAGCATTATTATATGATAAAAATAGGTAACTCTCTTAAAAATGAATAGGAGTATTAATGAGAGTAGTGTAATTAAGAACCATAATACCTGTACCACATAAACATGAATGATTCAATTATTTTCTACCTTCTCTAAAAGTTTTTTTTAAGAGAATATTATTGAATTTTAAGTACTAATAATCGAATGCATGAGTCAGATCTTAGCTGCATCCACATCTTTTCATGCTTACCTTAAACTACACTGCACTTTTATTTGCAAAGGTCTCAGGTTTGCATCCTAGGTGTCTATGTACAAGGTAGCTGTAGCTTAGTTTACTATTCTTCAGCAAAGTAGCACCATCTTGTACCAATTCTTTTTCATTTTTTTTTAAAAATTGTTCTTATATTGCCTTCCATGTGTTAAGTAACACACTTTTTTAAATATATTTATATTTTTAAATTCATACCAATGGTAATGTAAGTTTTACATAATTTTTTAAAGTGTAAAAAATTAACTAGTTCACTTCTCATAATATATTTTTTAAACATACTTTTTTATTATTAATAATTAAAATTTAATAATAATAGAGTTGAGTCTGCCAAAAAAAAAATATTATAGAGTCTCTGATAAATCAATATTTGAATTCTTGTCGAAATACAGGCTCACGTATTTAGTGTCCCACAATATTGTTTAGAGGAGAATTTTCTACTAACCAGGATACATATAACAAAAAACATTATTAAAAAAATTACAAAATTACTTTATGTGATAACTTTTATTTATAATGTGAATTCTTTTATAAATTTTAATTAATAAAACCATGTTGAAAAGAGTGTATTTTTTAACAAGGTTACTTTGAAAAAGATTAGTACCAATAACAGAATAAAAAAATGTTAATAAAGTGGTAGTTTTCATAATCAGTGTTTTTATAATTCAACTAAATTGTATAACACGTAATTAATTTTACTAATTTTTTTTATAAATTGAAAATAAAAGTATGTTTCATGTAGATTGGTCACAGTTATAAATGACTACATATATAGTAACTTGGGATCATATAAGAAAATCTTAGCCTACATTTATTCATATTAACACTAACAATAAATATTTATATATATATATATGTGCTCACGTTTACAACCTCAAATCATTGCAGTCAAGTGAGGATACACAAACTCATTTAGCCATGGGAACCATTTTGCAGTCATTTCAAATGCTTTCATTGTTCTTTCTAATTATCACAGTTAATGTCTATGCTTTCAAAATTCCAAGGTTGGGAACGTGGCGAAGAAGCAAGGAACGTGAAGCCCAGATAAGTTCTTCTTCAGCACACTTACCAGATGATCATGACCACCTCAAAACATTTTACTATACCCAAAGACTCGATCACTTCAACTACAGACCAGACAGCTACCACACTTTCCAACAAAGATATATTATCAATTCCAAGTACTGGGGTGGAGAAAAATCAAGTGCGCCCATTTTCGCATTCTTTGGTGCAGAAGGACCAGTGGATGAGGATATATACTATGTTGGATTTCTCAGAGATAACGCTCCTCAGTTCAGTGCTCTTATTGTTTATATTGAGGTAACAACATTATTAAGAAGAGCACATGCAATTAAGATAACAGCATTCTTTCGTAACACAGTGAGTTAAGCATAGTCTAATATATATGTTATGACTGTTGTTTGTAAACAGCATAGGTACTATGGGAAATCAATACCATTTGGGTCAAGGGAAGAAGCTATGAGGAATGCAAGTACTCGCGGCTACTTTAACTCAGCGCAAGCAATAGCAGATTATGCTGCTGTGCTTCTACACGTCAAGAAAACTTTGTCTGCTCAGAATTCTCCCATTATTGTTATCGGAGGCTCTTATGGTGGAAGTAAGAAGTACTACATATATAGTATATATTACGTATTTTTTACAAATTTATATATACCTATATACATGCGTGAGTACATATAAATATACATGTAAACTGGGACTTGAATAGAGGCTAACAGTAAATGTGCATTGGCATACAAGAATTCAGATTTAACTTTCATCCTCTTTGTACATGAGGCTGATTTTTTCTAACACTACTAAAATTTCGTTGGCGGAAAATCATCTCTTTAAACAAATCCCTTGTTTACTAGATATTAGTTCAGTAACTACATGTTGATAAGATTATTCGTGTCATGTAGTTTAGATCACACTCTTCTGCATAGATATACCAGTAATTCCAGCATGTCATTGCCGCTATTATTGAGTTATGGCTTTATCAAAGATATGAGTTTATTCAATACATTTTGATTTTTCTTATGTGTAAGAGGGTTTGATGTAACTTTCCCTTCTTATAAAAACATATTACGCAGTGCTTGCATCATGGTTTCGCCTAAAGTATCCCCACATTGCTCTTGGTGCTCTTGCTTCGTCAGCACCAATTCTTTACTTCAATGGAATTGCCCCACAAGCCGGATACTACTATATTGTGACAAAGGATTTCAAAGTAATATTCTCTTAGGCTATATATGCCTGTCTTTTCTTTCAAAATAATAAAGTTTTTAATGTTATTTAAAACTAAAAACTTTGCAACTGATGCACAATTTGCATGGTTCAGGAAACTAGTGAGACCTGTTATCAAACTATAAGTAAATCATGGTCTGAAATTGACAGAGTTGCTAAGAAGCCTAATGGTCTTTCAATTCTGAGCAGGAGATTTAAAACTTGCAAGTATGAGCTTAGTTTGTGCACTCCTGGATTATCTCATCCATCTAATAGTTAATTAATGATTAAAAAATATTATAGTTTTGTTTTTTCTGTTTCAGGAAATTGAAAAAAAGTTTTGAGCTGAAGGACTACTTAGACTCGTTATATACTGACGCGGCTCAATACAATTTCCCTTCTGAAAACCCAGTCAAGGTTATATGTAGTGCAATTGATGCAGCTGCTAAGAAAACCGATACTCTTGGTCAAATATTTGAAGGTGTTGTTGCTTTTATGCGAAATCGATCATGTTATGACATGAATGAATATAATTATCCAACTGAAACTAATCTGGGTTGGAGATGGCAGGTAAATGTTATTTAGCCTCATTAAAGAGATTAATTTCAATGCTTATCCCAGATCATATTAAGTATAATTTTAAGTAAATACTATAAAAGTCAACACATTTATATCATTCATATTACTACTGTGTTTATAATTAATGCCCAAAAGTTATGTAAAATTCGATTTTTTTTTTAAATAGAAAACCATCTATCCAAACACTTCTCTAAAACCTTGCAAACTTTAAATTGTTCAAAATCAACCTGTTTTACAAAAGTGGTTCCATTCATTTTTTTCCTCTGATGGTTCAGGTTTTTATGGTCCAATTCAATTTGTTCATGCATTTATTGATTTTAAAGAACTCAAATCTAACTACTTTACAAAAACTATCCATCTCAACTTGAAAATAAGTGGTTTGGTTAGATCTTTTCTATAACATTTCCATTTTTGACGGTTCAATCTTTTGACACATCCCTAAGTGTGACACCATTAAATTCCTTTATTACACCAGTAGATACACAGTCTATACCCTATACTAGAAGCCACATTCATGGTAAATCTAATCGGATTAATCTTTAATTAACTTCATAATCAGACATGCAGCGAGATGGTTATGCCAATAGGTCATGAAAGGAACGATTCAATGTTCCCACCAGCACCTTTCAACATGAAGAGATTTGTTCATGAGTGTAGGAGCTTATATGGTGTCCTTCCTCAGCCTCATTGGGTCACCACATATTATGGGGGTCCTGTAAGTTTCTTCCATATATCATCATTCTGCTCCATCAAACATACATATATATAATTCTCTTAAATTAATGTTCCACGGTTTCTTCTTTTCTATGATTAGATATAAAATATGAATGCTTTTGGTATATATCAAACAAAATGCAGGATTTGAAACTGATTCTCCATAGGTTTGCCAGCAACATCATATTCTCCAATGGATTGCGAGATCCTTACAGCTCTGGAGGGTACAGTAAACATTTTCTTCAGAAACCATTATCATTTGCCTTCTTTTTAATTTCCAACTTGTTTCAATAACCTCCTTTTTGTTCTCGATCAATCGCAGGGTGTTGGAGAGTATTTCAAATAGTGTAGTTGCTGTCACCACTGTAAATGGTACTTTATCCTCTTTACAATCATATCAACATTGCATAGATCAAGGCAGAAATCAATGACATCCTTAATCTCACACTACTACTATTGTGAATAATCTAACTTCAATCAAATTTATATGATTCTTATGTAGATTTTATTATAACATTTTGATATTATGTATTATCCATAATTAGAAATTTTCCTTCATGTGACTTTCTGCCAACTTTAGGAAAGCAGGTTGAGAACTTTGACAAAAAAAACTTAACCAATTTGCACGAGAGGGTGCATGCATGTGGTCTTAATGAGTTTATGAACATAACAATTTCAGGGTGTCATTGCCTGGACATACAATCAAGAACAGCAAAGGATCCAGAATGGTTGGTGAGGCAGAGAAATAAGGAGGTCAAAATCATCAAAGGTTGGATTGCAGAGTACCAAGCTGATCTAATAGCACTAAGTAAACAAACCAAAGCACCAACACCCAAAAAAGGTTAATGGCTCCTCCAACATATATTCTTAATGAAGGCATTATAGTGTTGCATTAAAAACTAGTAACCAAGATTGTGCTGCTAAAGTTCAACCCACCAACTAAGTTTGTCCTCTAATATTTAGTGTGGGTTAGTGATGGATGGAGTGCATGTTCAGTTGAAATGTATAATGTATAAATAAATAAATAGATTATTAGAAATAATACGTAATGGAAAAAAGTGTTGTTTTCTTACGCGGAATGCACCTGAAAAAGCGTTTGAGAGGGAACACAACGCAATCATGCTTCCTCCCAGCAAGCACGCACCAATGAAGTACGAGGCTCTGTCACCTCTTCTCAACACCATTTTTATCTCTTCCTTTCTCTTCTGTCTCTGTCTCTACGGAACACATTATATATAAATAAGAGATGCACTTACTCTATCTTTTAATTTTAACCTTTTATTTTGTTTTAATTTAATTAGATTATAAGTAAATTTAATTTCTTTAAGAAATTATTAATATTTTACCTGAAGGGTCTCTCTCTGTTAATAATTATCAACGGTTTTTCCTATATTATGATTAATAATTATTTTTATAGGCGAGATTAGTGAGATGTAGATAGATTTGTTTAATACGTAACTGTAAAATCAAAAAATTATAATAAAATGTATATTTGATTTTTTATTTATTCTAATTGAACATATTAGACATTATTTTCTTATTAATATTTTTAATAATTAATAAATATAATATTTGTATTCATGATTTCTGTAAATAATTAGTATTATTGTAAAATAATTATATAATTATTTATAAAATATTAACTAATACTTTAAAGAATTAAAATATAGATTATTAAAAATAAAATAAAAATAAAGATTAATATTATAATTATAATTATTAATGATTTTAATAAATTCAGAATATTATATTCACATTTTATATTTAATTATGGTAAATAATATAATTATACTATGTCCTACTATTAGACTATATGGTTTAGTAGTATTTCAATAAATTCATTATCTAAAACAACATTAGAAAGAATTAAGTTGAATTTCTATATATTTTATGTTAAACTAAATTCAATCTAATTCTTAAATGGGTTAGATTAAGTTAAGTTAATTAGGTTAAGATTTTGAAAAAAAAATTATAATTTTAATTATTTAAATATTTAGAAAAAATATTAATTTTTATTATATTGTATAAAAATGAAAAAAAGAAAAGAAAAGACATTAATATAAAAATGGATTTTGAATTGGATCTTTAATCATCTATACTAAGTTTATTATCTAATTGGTACAAGAGTGTGTTAGTTTAAACTAGAGTTTAATTCAATTATAAATAAAATTGAATCTAATATAAAAACGTTGGATGATACTTTGTCAACTTGGTATGTATTTTTAAAAGTAGTTTTCACACTCTTAATACATGAATAAAATAAATGTGATTAAAAGTGTATAAAAAGACATGTTTATTAATATTATTAATCTATATTGAAAAAATTTAAAATGTAGATAATTTAAAGTAATATATAATAGTGTTTATTATGAATATTTTTATTAAAATAGTCTTACTTTTTTAAAAGTAATTATAAATATATTAGTAAAGTATTTTAAGATAATAGTATTTAATAGAAGATAAAAGTGGAATAATTTTTACCTGGTTCATAAGCTTTGTTGTAAAAGATATACCAAACTTATTAGGAACTATAGCAATGTCACGCTTCATCAAAATACTTTGGTTTGGGCCGAGTGATAAAAGTACTTGAAAATAATTTTTCAAAAAAAAACTACAAAAGCAACATCTTGGGTCATCAAGTTTGTGGATCCGAACCCTTGAATATTCATATTGTTATTGGTTCAAATTTATTAAAAAAATACAAAATCACGAGTAAAATTTATTAAATAAGACTAAACCAGTTTTCTGATTTTCAAAAAGAATTATCTAATAATAGAGTATATGTTTCAAAGAGTTTGTTAAAAATTGAAAATAGGTTCTGCACGTAAAGAGGTATTTTCCTTTATTTGTATGATAAATTTGTACATAGGAGAGTAATAATGAATTAAGATTTTAAGACCTTTTATAGATAGAAAAGGAAATGGGAGAAAATAGATAAGAATGTTTTAGAGTACAACAGAGATGAATACTGAAAATAGGGTTTGTACTTTGAAAATAAAATTGTATTATTAATATAATGTATATTTATGGAAATAAAAGAAATTGATAAAAAAAATATGAGTATATTCAAGAAATGGGAAGAATACAAATAGTAAAAGCCGAAAAACAATAAACTCTTTGTGTTATTGGACATATAAACTTTCAATTATTGATATTTTATGACTTTTTGAATCTGCACAAAATAAAGAGTGCGTGACAAAATCATGGAGTGCAAAAAGAAAGTTTTTTTTTACCACAAAAGTAGAAGACTAGCTGGAAAAAACAAGAAACAATAGAAATTATTAATGGTTTAATTAATTATTTTATATTTATATTTGTATTAAATTTTTATTTTCTATTTTAGTATTTTTAGCTAAAATATATGCAGTTAGTTCAGTATTTAGCCAAGTATTTTAATATACTTTAGCCTTTGGTTATCAGTTTTTCTTTTTCTAACAATGTAAAATTATCACAAAGTTAAAATACAAGCACTAAAATACGAAAATTTGTTTATATATAAAAACTAATACAAAGAACTTTTAAGTATAAAAACTAAAATAAAAAATTTACACTAAATTCTAATCCCTAAATCCTAAAAAAGTAAATGATTTGTTAAATCTTAATTGAAAATAGTTTATGATATTTAATGAAACTAATTTAATAAGTTATCTATATCACTATTATTATTATTATTATTTATGCATTCTAAAATTTTATTTCTAATTTATATATAAACTAATTTGAACATATGAAAAAAAATCTAATATATTCTGTTCTTTAGTTCATGGCTAACTGGGCATTTCCGATTCGAGGTTGGGACCTGTTAATTATCCTTGACAGAGAGATTTTCTTAAATTTTGTTTGCTCTCAATGTTTGCTATTTTGGCCTCAGTCAGCTTAAGGTAATGTAGTTAAAATATCAGCTTTCATCAACAACATTGATTATAAGCAGAAACAAATAAAGCTGAATTAAAATTAAACCAGGGGAAGAAAAAGCTATATTTTATACCATGTGTATGCATTACAAACAGTAATCCTGTGGAGTAATTTACAATACTGCCAAAAGTGAAGAGTAATAATCTGATTCTACATGACAACAGAATCACCTGAGAATAAACTGAACAAGCCTATTGTGCAGAGAGGAGGCACAAACAACATTCAAATTAATGTGGTCTTGCCGATTGTGACAAATATATACCGGCAAAAGAATATGCATATGAAAAAGAATATCTCTTCCAATGTATAAATGCTATAAGAATCCAAAGCAGTAAATTAGTGTTAGATGCACAAGGAAAGCCAAGAACCCTGTCTTTGTCAACTTAAGTCCATCGCGTAAAGAAATGCTTCCACCTACCTCTCCAGCATTCACATATTCACTTCTGCCAGTGCCAGTTGTTGCAGAGACATTCACTGACAAAGAACCTACATTCATGAATTTTGAAAAGAACAGCATCAGAAGCTAGTGTTAAAGATAAATTAAAACAAAGTTGGCTCTTATTTTTATGTTGGTCCCACAAACAGGAGAACAAAACGAAAATTCTTGGTTGAGTGGAAAAGCATGAACATAAGAGCCTCATGAAAAAAGTAAATTATGCCATCTACTATATGCTTTTCTGGTAGTGTGGCTGAAACTTACAGTCAAAGTTAGCCCATCCAATGCGTTGGCCAGCCAGATCATAAACAACAATTTTGTCTTTTAGTACTAGATCTGCCACAGCAGCAAATGTTGTTAGTACCATACTCTTGAAGAAAATTTCTTAATAGTGTTAATGTACTAGAAACAAATAATTGAAATTGATATTGTGGAAGGTTGAATCCCCAACAATAGTAGTGAGAATGTTTAGGTGGCGGAAGAAGGTAAAAACAGGAGGGGATTGTAATATGACACTTTGCTATAAGTGGGCAAAAAATCTAATCAATATAATAATTTTCTTTCTAAATATAGGCTCAAGCTTCAAACTTTTGAATTGAGCTCAATCAGATGCAAAAATTATTCCATTTATCCATGCTAGATGTCACCATACAAGAGATGGATACAGGAAAATTGGTATTATTGTGTTATACCTCCTAGAATTGTTACCCCTTGACCCTGGATTTTCTGAAAACCAATACACCACACAGCTGCACCACCCTGTAACATGCATAGATTCACCATAGCATTTAGTGAGATCACACACAGTATATAAAAGTTGGACAATGCAAAGCAGTAAGGTCTATGTGAAGAACAAATGAATCAAAGCTATCAGCAATTTCCATGAATTTACCCTACGAGGCATGCCTAAAAATGTTCTCAAAACTTGAAGGTATCCAATTTCAATTGAAAAATGAGTGTAAAGAGAATTGAAAGAGGATGTGAAGGAAAACTTGTGTTATTTTATTTTATTCTGATAATGCACTCAAAGAGAGCTAACAACGCATAAGAATGGTGATATTTAACTTAGTAGAAGTGCAAAAGAAGCTCCCTGTACTAGAAATATAACTTTCGTATATCCATATATAAGAAATTTTAGTTGTAAACAAGAACTAGAGAAGTTTTCAAGGAATTGACATAATGCACACGAAGTGCCCATAGAAACAAAAAGTGCAACTCACTCTGACTTGAAATTAATATATCTTTGGAAATCTTGTTATCAAGACGATCAGAAAATCTAAGAAATAGCAATTGATGTTTGAATACTTACAATAGAATTCTGCTGTATCAGGTAGTCCTGTGGTCTTAAAAGCATAGATGCCCCACCGGCAAAGTTCAGACTTACTTGAGGAAAAACGTCAGTGACACTAAACACAGTACATACAGAAGGATTTAGAAAAAGTGATTATCAAGATGATGGACTTTTTAGAATCCAATTACCAAGAGGATGAGCTGGGAAAATAAAGTAAAAAAGAAAGTCCAAAAAAGAGAGGCATGAAATACTCAGCCTAACCTAGTGGTGAGTAGGTAACACTGATTTCCCCTGGAAACAACAGTGCGTACAGATTGTGGAATTGTAGCTGTAATCTGCATTAATTAAAAAAAAAAGTATTTTTGCCATCAATAATTGGCAAACCTCCAACCTAGCAAAAAGCATGCAATGATTTCTATTTATTGCATGACAAATAACATAAAAGCAATATACGTTTTAGATAAACTGAATTACATGAAATTACCTAATTGAAACTCACCGCATTGACAAAGGGATCATAAGCCTCTTCAGCAAGGTACGCCAAAGTTGTTCCAGAATCAACAATGGTACCTCTGTTGTTCGATGTTGCAAAAACTGATGAATCAATTTGCAACGTCTGGCCATTGACAGAGATGCTCTGTAGATTTAAATTGTAATGAGGCCTGAAATATTTGCAAAGGAACCAGTTAGTCTATATAATTCTATAGAGCGACATTCTTTAAAGCCACCTCCGAAAAGATACCCAATGTCAGTAATGCGTTTAAATTCCCCAGTTCCTCAAACAACTTCTTAAAAACCTTGAATATACAATAATGAATCTACATCTTACTCTGGCTCACGGTAGAATATATATTTCCTTCCGGATTCTTTCAACTTCTTTCAGGTTTAACCTTTTTTCAAATAGAAATGACCACCTAATCAACCCCTTACTAAACTTATCATCAACCTTGCACAAGGCACTATTCCAAAAGCACTCACCACAGTAGATGACAAAATCCTAACATACTAGGCCTAGTTTCACAGTCCTAATTTGGTGTCAACTCTATATCTTCCTATAGATATTCTACTCATCACAATCACGTTCCAAACCAGTAGGCCAGAAAGCGACTGCAACATTGTAGATTGACAGACAGAAACTTTGTTTTAAATCTTGCCTGGATGAATAATCAGAAGATCACTGGAAGACCTCCCGTATTAAATATTTGCTATCAATCAGTAGTGCAAAAACTTTTATGCGGACACTTTATCAGGCTCCCAAGTACAAAAGCACAAACCTCCCATTCACTCATTTACCAAAGAATTTGGATTACCCCCCTCCTGCAAATATTATTTAACAAACACTAAACACGTTTTTTCCTGATTAAAGGAACTTACTGTGCTGGAACAAGTGAGGTGTAAACTATGTTTGGCTCCACAATCTCGCCAAGAACCAATATACCCCCTCCACTGCTATCTCCTTTCAGACAATGGGAAAATACTCTTGGAGCTATCCCTTGCGAGGATAGCTGGGATATGACAGACATTTCCTGTTGCCCAAATCCAAATATGCCATCCACTGCTCTATCAGACTTGGTCAAGTCCCCAGTCTGCTGGTTGCTACAACTGTTCCATTCACAAATCAACACTTCCCAAGATTAAACCAACTAACATAAAAGAACAGGAATAGTATCAACCATTTCAGGCTAATGAAAGCTCACCCAAAAACTACAGGCGCTGTAGAATTGGTGGTCACAGATCCCTCAAAAATAGTGTTCAAATGCATCATATCTGACACATAATAGCCTGATGTCCCACTGCCATCTCCATACTGGAAAGTGTATGAGCACTGGTTGTTCTGACTGGAACAGCTGGCATCTGATGACTGTATCCCACTATTGCACCTTTGGTCAGAACAAGCGATCAGTGAAGATGTTGATGAACTCCCGGGGTCAAAAAAATTTAGCTGAATCTGTAACAAAATCCAACAACCACGATAATCACAAATTGTAGGTGGTGTATATTGTTGACCTTACTATTCTACAAACATAATTGATAACATCAAACTAGGTCACACAAAATTTCTCAACAAGTACTTCTAGACGAAAATAAACATGTAAAATTGATCAAGTTGTTCGACATGTAAAAATTAGTTTAAAATCAACAAGAAGCTGAATGAAATAGTTTACAGATAAGCTAATTTAAAACTCGAGAAAATTAATTCATTAAAATTCTTATTTTTCTTCTTTTACAAGTGTTTTATAAGACGTTTCTAGAAACAGAATCTTGATAAATAGAAAAAATTGCATTTACCTGAAGCCCACTTGTTTGAGGACAACCACTGCAGGAGTTACAACTAACCCAGAGAACATCACTGCCAGTGTCAATCTGCACATTAAATTCCACTGGAGGAGTACCCAACTGTACCTTTGTAAAGTAGAGCCTGCAATAAGTCATTAATTCCAAATTTCAAAACTCAAACAATCACTGTATAACTCAAATGAAGGCCACAGATTAATAAAAAGTAATTGCACATCAATTCTATAGGAACAGAAAAGTACTCGTTCAGAATCCAACACAAATCCATAAAGCCTCTGAAATTGATTCAACTACACGAAACCAAAAAAAAGGTGAAAAGTTAAAACACAAGAACCGACATAGTTTACCCGACTTGGAAGGGATCGTAGGTGCCTTGGACGGAGAAATCAACCACGCCGTTTGAAGACTGCAACATTCTGCGATGCCTCAGCGCGTCGCGAGCTCTCAGCTGACTCAACTCCACTCCGTGATTCGTCGGAAACGCTCTTTCCAGCGTCAGACTCGCCGGCGATCCGGCAGCAACCGCCGCCGCCACCACCAACAACGCGACGGTGATTGTAAAAGCCGCCGCCGCCGCCATTCGCATCGTAATTAATATTTTTTACTATATGTAGCTTACGTATGTACGTATATATGTACGTATGTGTAGTATGTGTCGGAAAGAAGAGAAAAGGAATTAGAATCAAAACACTAAAGAGACATGAGTGTGTGGATTTGAAGGTTGAGGAAGACGAGGATGTTTTTGTTCATTGTAATTGAAGAGAGAATGTTATTTGTAATGAAATTTGGTTTTGGGAGAGGGAAGATAACAGAACCGAGAATTCGGAGTTTTCAATTATGGATTACGTAAAGTTATGATTCTATGTTTTGTTCATTTGCTTTTATTAATGTTTTGTTCGTTTAATTCAACGGAACTTCATCATCCTTCGTTTATAAACTAACACCACATCTACATCTTACATAATCATGTGCGTCCTTCGCACGCGTTTTTTTTTATTTTAGCCATTTTTTAGTTTCCGAAGTTTCTTTGCTGGTCAAAACAATAAAACTCTTTTCACTGCTATTTAAACACTAAGTTTTAACTAAATAACAAAAACACAGTTTTATTATTTTAACAATAAATATGGTTTTTCCCAGTAAAACCAAAGATTTTTTATTATGATTTTTTTTTTAAAAATATGCTTCTTTCTTTTTTAAAATTAAAAAATAATTACTTTTATTTTTAATATTATATGACCCTGATTAATATTGTGACACTTTTAAAAAATTTCAAAATTTAAAATAAATTTTATTGTTAGCTATCTTAAAATTGATGTCTCGGATAAAAATGATAATTTCAAACTATAAAAGAATGAAACTAAAAATATATATTTTATAGAGACTTAAAAACATAATTTACTTATATTATAAAGATAAAAAAGCAAAATAGTTTTACAAACTCTTCATTTTATGAGAGCCAAACGAATATTTAAATTTTTATATTTCATGTTTTCCTTTATAAGTTATATTTACTTATTAAGAAAAATATGTTTTTATCTCCTGTATTTTATAATTTTTTATTTTAATATCTGAATTTTAAATTGATGGTTTTAGTCTTTTGGTTTTTTCAAAATACATGAATTTAATCTCTTTTATCCTTACACTTGACAGTTATTGACGATTTTTAACTTTCATCAAACTGAAAGAGAGATTAAATTTATATATATATGTATATATATATATATATATATATAGAAATAAAAGATTAAATTCATTAACTTAAAATAATAGAACCAAAATCAAATTTGGTTAAAGCTACATGAATCAAAACAAACTTTTTTTCAAAGTTTTAATATAAAATAATTAGATTTTCAATTGTTCAACAAATCGATTAAACTTCCGTGTTGACATAGAAGCAACAGTTATATAGTTTCTTCCTCCTTAAAAAAAAATTATATTTTCCACTTTTTTCGCGTTTTTAACGCGATTTTAGACTCCATCGTCAAACACAAACATACGCTTGTCTTATTTCCGTATCAGAAAAAGCAACAAAACAAGTTGGAGCATAAAAATAAGTAAACTAATATTAAATTTTATGAACATGCAATCAATGGTAAACTGGAATATTAACTTTATTATTTAATATCACCTTAAGTCATGGAGGCTACAAGATCACTAATCTTAAATTAGTCTATATAGAATAATAATTATTAATATAAAATTACCAATTTTTTCAAATATACAAATAATATTAAAACATAACTAGATAAGAATGACACTAAAAAAACATTCACATGTAATCTGATTATATCTGATGTTTTTTTGTTTCTGACAAATTAAGTTTAGTAAAAGAGAATAATGATAAACTAGGGTTTGAATTTGTGTTAGAATTCAAAATATGTACATATTTAGTTCTCACAGTGGCCCAAGGTTGCTTTTGACTGAGGATATATGTAGGGGAAAACTGTTTCTTACTTTATTTTTTTAATTAAAAATAATACTTTTTTAATAAAAATAGATATTGAATAAATAAATTTGCTTAAATATAGTATGATTTTATCCTTTAGAAATCTTGTGCCTTGTTTTAAAAAATTTAGAATTTTTTCCACGGATTAAATATTTAGATATAAGTTTTATTATTAACGTTGATCTTATTTCACCCATCTCCAATTAAATGTTGTTTGGTTAGATTAAAAAAAAACTAAAAATGAGTAAGGTAGCTTATTTAATTACAATTTTTTAGTTAATCAGCTAACGTTTATATGATTTTAGCATTTTTTTATTTTATAGACAGAGTTATGTGTTTAGTTAGTTATGGTTTTAGATTTTGAGGTTAATCCCACACTCTTGTCGTTTTTACTTAAACAACATGATTTTCTCGATAAATGTATCACTTTTATAAATTTAAATAAATTAAGATAACATAATTGATTCACTAACACGTGATTTTTATAATTAACTAACGTTCATCTTGACATTAATTATAATATGATAATTTTAAAATTATATCTCAACAAATTAGTTAGATTTTTTATTTTATTTTATTTACGCTTAATCCTCGTATAAATTATAATCAATATTGGAATACAATCAAATGTTTCCTTTCAAAACAAGGCACGTGGAAACTAAAATTTCAAGAAACACTTAAAATTTTAACAGGTATAAAATGTATAATATGAACATGTCTAAAAGGGATAAAAGTAGATCAAGTAAATTAATCATCTATAATTTCATAATAAAATCAAGATCAAGAAGAAAATAAAATGAAAAAAGATAAAAATAATAATACATTACTTAAAATTACATCTCAAAAAATATTATAAACTACAAAAAAAATTACTCCTTTTATTTCAAATTATAAAGAATATTTCACAAATTCTCACATCCTAAAAAAAGTAATTAATTTGTTTAATTTTTTATAAATCTTTTATCTTTACTCTTATTAATTACTATTAACTACATCAATTGAAATTGAACAAGAAGTTTTTATAAAATAAATTAATTTTTTAATGAAACTATATAATAATTGAGATTAAAATTTCAATAGTTTTGAATTTATTTTAAAATTATTTTTAAATAATTTAAAATTAGAATTACTAATTTTTTTAATTAAATATTTTAATCAAAATTTTTAATTCCCACCAAATTACAAATGATTATATTAAAATTTTATTTTAAAATTTCAATTAAAATTTTTAATTCCCACCAAATTGTAAATGACTATGTTAAAAATTTATTTTAAAATTTTACTCAAAATTTTCAATTCTCACCGTAACGAAGATAGAAATACTTAATTAAAATTATATAGGTATTGCAACTTCAATTTGTATTATTCCTGAAGATGATATTAATAAATGATAATAAAATATGAAGAGTCAGACTAATAAAAAATAATTAATTCTTAATTTTTAATTTTAATTTCTTTTTCTATTATTTAATATTAACACATATAATTATGTTATTAATAGAGATATATAAGAAAAAAAAATTATTAAAATTTTTAAACGTTTTATATTATAAAATAATTTTTCTTTCAAAAATTTGTCTGTACACTGATGGAGTATTTATTAATCACTATTAATATAGTCAAACAAGTGTTTTAACTTATAATAAACCAGATAAAAATACTTGTCAATCATATTCATACATTTTCAAAAATTCTCAAGTCTTTTAAAAGTGATTTTAAAATTTGATGATTTTGAATAGACGTGAATTTTTATCGTGTAATCCAACTTGATTATAGAGTTGTTTAATCTATGTAATTTTTTTCTGTCACTATTTTTCTGAAGATTAGGTCAGAAAATAACATCGGTGATAATATGACGATGGTGTGGCTTATTCAACAGATTTTCAAATACGATAAAAATTAAATACTAAATTTGTGATTACATAATCACGTCCACGACGTGAAATGGTAGAGTGTTTTTGACTTTCCTACTGAAAACTGTTTGTTGTTCCGATATCATTAATTCAAAAGGCATTATATTCATTCAACGACAGAAAAATCTTAAGTTGGTTTATACATACACACATGAATGGAGCTTTCTTAAAAGCATAGAGAGGAAAATTAAAATACGAAGAAACAGAAGCACTTTGAGCTTTTGCTTTGCAAATTGCAGCACATCAAATCAAGCTTTAGCTAAGCCCAATGCACAATTATTTCAAATCTAACCTTTAGATGATTGATTTTTCAAAGAGAGTGAATGCATTCCACATCCACAACAACCAAAACTTCTTTTGCTTTCAATTTTGTGTTGCAGAATCGGAAAGATAAAGTACAACAACGATTAATAATATCCTAAAACCCAAAGTTTCCACTTGCATATTCCCCATTTTACCCCAATTATTTTGCTTTTTTTTTTCTTATTTCCAGGGGTGGCTTAAGGGTCAAGCAAATAAAGCACTCGCTTTAAGTCCAAAAAAAAAAGGCTCCAAAAATTTTTTTTTTAGTGCTAATATACCCTATTAAATTAATTATAAAATTATGTTTAAGAATAAAATTTAATTAAAATATTATGATTTTTTGTTAATTTATATTGGAACTAAAAATAATATTTAATGAGATAAACACCTTCTCAATAAATCATAATTTTCTTTAGAAAAAAGAGATTTGTTAGTTAATACTAATAACTAAAAAAGATTCAGAACATTTTTATCTCTATTATCTTATCAATTGGTTTCTATATTCTTCTTTTATCTTCCTGTGACTTTTCATTTCCAACCCTAATTTTAGAGAAGTTCTAATTTCTCTCTTCCAAATTTGCAATCTTCAATCATTTTTTTCAAAATCAAAGTCCACAACTGTGATCTAGAGAGGAAGAAAAGTATTTCTACCCAATAAACTTCAGTTTCAGGTAAGTTTTGTCTCTCTCAATGTCCTTTCTTTTTCTATTACTCTGTTCTTAAGGGTTAAACTTGCATGTTTGAATTGAATTTATGAGAATATTATTTGATGTGATGATAATATATATATATATATATATATATTATATTATATGTGTGTGTAGTGTGTTAAAGAACTGTGGTTTATTTTATATTAAATAGTTTATAAATGGTATAAATTTTATATTATCATGTTACAGTGATTGTGATTGATCTTTTCAATTGTGTTACTAATGATTAATCTCAAAATAAACTGTGCAGGTTTATGAAAAGGTTGAAATTTGGAAATTAAATTTGAACACTTACTAAAGAAGAGAAAGAGAATTGAGTCTTCAAGATACTACAAATCTACGATCAAGCTATTTTCTTGACAACTGGAACCAGGTTTTATTGTTTTAACTTATTTTATTTTATATACTTACTTATCTTTAGTAGTGTTTTATATATTATAATTTTTTGAAAGAAAAATGTTTAAACCTTGAAAAATCTTTGAAACATGATAATTTATTGGATCTTGATGGATTGGATTTATTTTTAGAATTAAATATCTTAAAGGAAATTATAAAATTGGAAAATAATAAACCAATTGACATTCTTAATTATATAAAAAGAATAAATTCTTTTCCAAATGCATATATAGCTTATATAATAAAAACTTATTTAAGATAAAAAGTGTCTCAACAAAGATTACACGGATTAGTCTTATTATCTATTGAAAAATATATGTTAAATGAAATTAATTATGATAATTTAATAAATAATTTTGCATCGCAAAAAGTTCAAAAAATAAATTTTAAATAAAATTATAATATATTTTAACATAAATTTTCTAAAGTCTTGAGCCGCTTCTGGTATTCGTGATTGGCAAACGCACGTTGAAGGGGCAGAACTGGGATTTTGTGGGTTAGTAGGACCTTTGTTTCCATGATTACGTTAAATAAATATGAAGCTTTTCATGTTTATAATAAAAGGAAAATATTGGCATGTATGACCATTGTCTTTCTTTTTAGGTTTCCTTAGTCAGCGAGTTACACAGAACAAAAGTTTTGCAGACATGTACGGTTCATAAATATTTAAAGGATTAAACATCTTTTATTAAATGTCTTTTTCATCTTTTAATTATGTGTTAAAACTGTTTCTTATACTTAAGATAATTTTTAAATTTATTTTATTATTTATAAAAGAGTTTTATTTTTTATTTTGTTATTTTTCTTTACATTTCTATTCTTTTAAAAGTATTTTTATTTATTATTAAAAATTATTTTTATCAATTTATAAAATATGTAGACGAAATAAATAAAAAAATTAAAATAAAATACAACAATAAATAATTTAAGTAAAATATATTTTATAAATGATTTAAAACATTTACTAAAATATTTAAAATTGTCTATTTTTTCTTTAACATAAAACATTCTATTTATAATTAGTGTTTTTTTAAGTTTGTAATTACTTTTTCTAAATTAAAGATTTTATTTTTTATTTTATATTAATTATTAACTTTAATTTCATAAAATTTAGTCAACTTAGTTTAAATTAAAATTATTCATTTATTTTTATACTTGTTTTTTATATTATGTCTTTATTTATTGTTTGACTGCTATAAATTCTTCTCATAATTATGAGATGGATACTTTTTAGATGTGTGATATTTCTATTTTAATCTCTTTTTCTGGGATTTGATTGAAGTGGATCAAAGGTAAAATAGGTAAAACTTTGTAAGTGAATCGAAATTTTTTCTAACAAGATGTTTAGAAATTTTAAAATATTAAAAATTAATTAAGTTAAATGATTTTGTAGCATGTGAAAATAAAATTTAAAATACACAATTCTCATTAACAAATTAAAATATGCAATTAGAAAGGTCTTCTTTCAAACTAAAAAAAACAGTAAACTCAATAATACATGTTAGTTCATTTAAAAATTTGTTGTCAATCAAAATCATATCTAATTTAAACTAAATAGACAAAAAAAAACAAATTTTTATACTCTCTTCGGACGGTAAACATACATCAGTTGATAATGACTACATTAATTACATATTAAGATTAAAAACGAAACACATTTATGAAAGTCTTGTACACAATTTCCACCTTATAATTTGGTATAAGTAATTAAATTGTTGTGTTAAGTTTAACCGACTTGTTTGACATGAAAACTCCCTCATCAATTGATAAAACAAAACGATACCGTTTCTTCCTTTGTTTGATTGGAACCGTGTTGTTTGTTCGGTTAATCAATGTTTCAAAATGATGATGTTATATTCTAGAAGACTGAGATTGATGCACCTTAACACCATGGACCAGTTGCAACTATTTTCTTGTCAAAACAAGAGACTTGGTTGACAAAAAGTTTCATCAACCAAACTCAATCCCAAAACATTGACTTCGTTTATTTCTATTTTGCCTCTTCGCAACTCTTAGGTAATTTCACACAAATGTTTTTATTAATCCCCAAAAAAATGTATTTAATCCGATGATGAAACATTATTTTTTTTTAGTTTTAAAAAACTTATCTCTTCAACCCTTTGAAGCAAATATAAAATTTTCGTCACCTTTTTTCATCAGAAAAAAAAATGTTGACCACATTTTCTAGTAAGAAACTGAAAAGTCTGAACAAAGTTGATAATTTCTTCATTGCTATACAAGAAAATAGAAAAGAATGCTTAGGTTAGTAGGTGAATGAAGCGTGCGCTGTAGAGTAAAGCCCTTATAACTTGTGCACCAGATATACCCATCTCTTTTCACCAAACCAAATATGCTCTACTTTTCTTGCAAGACATGTGGTTCCGAATCCACAAACACTTGCATCGATAATAATTTCAAAATCATAAACTCTTTAATTATATTGGCCATGAATCACTTCTAAATTCAAACTATTTTTAACTATTTTTATCACTACGCGTATGAGACTCTTGTTATCAAACAAAAAAATAACAACATTTTTTTAGTAAGTTTAAAGTAACTATTTTATCTAGTAAACTAGTAAATTTTCAATAAAATTATATTTTTATTAAAAAGGAGACTTTAAATTTAATTTAATCCTATAAAATTAATTTATAAAATAGAATTTGTGTTTATATATAAATTTTGATATGAACTTATTTTTTATTATGATATGAAATTTCTAAACATATTTTTCTGGTACCAATTTAAAAGAGATTAAATATTTATAGATAATATAATAATAATATATGAATATAATAATATTATGAAATTACATATTGTAAGGAATATAATAACGATATGATAAATCTAAATTTAATAAAAAAGTGTTGAATGATATAATAATATAAGAAATCTAAGAATGGTAAAGATAGTTAACAAGTTCAACAAAATTTATTGTATCATATTGGAATTTTCATTTTTTCAATTAGAGAGGTGATAGTTGATCTTAATGATGTTACTTTAACGGATTTGAGGTTGGAATATTAATGTTGTATGCGGGAATGAAAAAGGGGTTCCAAAATCGAACTCTCGCTTTCTTAGCTCCGACTGAGGGGGTTCCGGTATACTCAATAGTCTAACATCGCTTATGAGTCAAGGTTAAAGGTAGTTTATATACTTTTTTCTCCCTTAATCTTCTGAGACGCCTTTTAAGACAAAACCATCACAGAACTCTAAGCTCCAAAACGAACAATACCTTGGATTCAGTGGTTGACCCTAACGATGCTACCTTAGCGGACTTAAGGTCGAAACATTGACAAAAAAATTTACATATGCAGAAACGGGTAAAATCCATAACTGAGTAGTAAATGAATATTTTAAAAGAATACTCACGGATAACAAATATGAGTATTTTAATTACCTGTTTATTGATAGGAGTGGATATGAATATTATGATATTTGACTTATGGATACTTGCTACCCGCTAATTATTATTAATATTTTTTTATTTAAATATTAAAAAATAAAGTAATCAAAATAAAATTATTGGTGAGAGAAATATTAATAAGAATTGTTTAAAGTTTAATTTATCTATATATACTTTTTAATTTATACCAATAAAATTAGAATTGTTTTAAAATGATTAATTTTTTAAAATTTATACTTTATAGTCTAACTTATTTAAATTTGTTCTTTTAAAAAAATTAAATTTATCTCTATAAATATTTTATTATAAAATATTTAAATTATATTTTAAAATTAATTTTTTATTTGAATTTATATTTTTAATAAATAAATTGAATTTTTTTTTAAAAATATTCGTGGGTATCCACAGATTTCCATGGGTATAAAAAAATTCACAGATATTCAATAGATAGCGGATAGGCACTATCCACGTCCGACCCAACTCGTTGTTATCCTAGTGCCAACTCATTTTGATCCTTCTTTACTTGAGTTTGGTAAATTAGAAACAAACCTCTTTTTTTTAATTTAAAAAATTAATTTTATTATATTGTATTATTTAAAAAATACATATATTAAATAATAGTATAACTTAAATCATTAACATTTATAAATTAAATTTTAATTATTAATTATATTATAGTAATTTATCATATAAAAATAATAATTATTTTAATTTATTCGATTAAAGACACTAATTAATTAAAATTTAAAAATAAAAAAATTTAAAAAATAAAGATACAAAATAAAAAAATAAAATTTAAAAAAATTGTAGACTATTATTAAATAATATTATTTAAATATTATAATTTAATTATAATTTCGAAGGTATCTACGTGAGTGAACAGATTGTATTTCTAGTGTTACTATTTTAAATTCAAACAAGGAACGTGGCATACAGTGAGACCAAACTTTGGCTCTGTTTTCATGTCAATTCCATTGGGTCATCTTTCAGATTCTTTTTCGATTTCTCAGTCAGACACCATGCACATCTCTCGCAGTCATAGATGGATGCACATTCATGAATCATTGAATGTTCAGTTTTGTTTTGAACTTCGTGGCAATAATAGTACAAATACTCTCTCTTCTTCTATTTCTGGAGAAAGAAACTCTACTGGGAAGTGGGCTCTATAGACAGTACCTTGTAAACTCCTCCATTTTACTTTATTTTATTTTTTTCTCTCCCAATGTTTGAAATTGTCTTCTTTTTCCATTCTAAATAATGAACAAAGTAACCTAAGAAAGTAATGAATTGTACAACAATCAACATCTTTGTTTTTGTACTATAGTTTATACACTATACATAGAAAACATCATCAATGCTATATTAAAAACATTGTTTTATCTTTGCCCCATCCCAGAAAACATGAACCTGTCCTTGTTTTGATAAACAAAACAGAAAAAGTAAGGTGAAGTTATAATCCTTTTCTAGAAAATAGACAGTGAGAATCCACTTGAATATGATTATAATGAGTGATAAAAGTATTCTTATTTAAGTTATTGTAGCCGGAATAATAGTTATGGAAATAGTTTGTCTTATAATACTAAATGGAAAAAAATAGGTTAGTCTAACTAGTTTCTTGTTCAGATTGTATTTTTGGATCTTTGAAATTGGTCAATTAAATGAAAACGGATTAGAAACCTTGATATTTTTTTTGGGGTGGGATAACCTGTCAAAAAAGAAAAAAAAACTTTTAAAACTATTTATTTTATAAAAATAATTTAAATAAATATGTTTAATTAAATGTGTAGAATATCTTAGTAGTTTGGTTTGAATTTAGTGTGCAGCCTTATGAAACTGGGTCTTAAGCAGGGTGTAAAAGGAATGGTCTTTCCTTTTTTTAAAAAAAAATATTATAAATAGTATAATTTAAAAGTTATTTTATTTTTTAAAATAGTTTTTGGATGGTATGAGAGTTATTTTTTTTATGAACTGTGTAATTTAAAAGTTATTTTTAAGAGTGACTTAGAAATTATATAGTTTAGAAAAAAATTTATTTTTATAAATAATTTTTGAATTGCAACCAATGAACATTAAAAGAGAGAAAATAATATATTTTAATTAAGTAAAACTATTTTGGTCTTTTTATATTTATGGGGTGTACGTGGAAATTATGGAGGTGGAGAAAGAATGAGACTGAAATGAAAACTAATGGAGCAAAAGTAGCCCAACAATCCTTTGTCTTTTTTATGGGCCCATAAGAATCACACACTGCTATCTTGTTTCTTCGTGGATGGGATTTGTGATATATTACAATGTTATTTCACCGTTTATTTCTAATTTTTTTTTATAATGGTTTAGTCAGAATCGATATTTTTAATATTTTAATTTTAATTAAACATAAATATTTTACGGTAAGTAATTTTTAAAAGAAATTTTAATTTAACATAGATATCATTATAAAATATAAATTAAATTTTAAGTTTGATAAATCATAAACTGTAAGAGCTGATTTTATTATATTAAATATATGATTTTCAAGAGAATAAATAATGAGAAGACGTTTTATAAAGATTTATAATCAATTTATAATTCATTTCATATAAACTTAATTTATTTTTAAATATATTTTTTATATTTTTCTAAAAATTTCAGTTGAAATATAAAAGAAATTTTTAAAAATTAAAAGTTGAAATTTTTTAATTGAATAACTCACAAAAAATAACTTCAAATTATTATAAAATTAAAAATTAATTTTTAATTAAATAACTAAAAGATAAAGTGCTACATATTAAACGATTTAAACATACTTAAATCTTAAATTTTTATAAAAAAATAATTAATTTACAAATAAGGTAAACAAGTTAACCTCAAACTTAATATTTTTTTAATACACCAACCTCAAGCTTTTAATTAAGTAATGAGATAAATTAACTATCAATTTTTAAAAGCCAATGACAAGCCGAAGGCATTTAGGACTTTTTTTTTGTAACACATGTCAAATTATCTGGTAGTTTCTTTTAATCTTTAAAAATATTAGTCTTTAAAATTTTAGAAAATATTGTCACAATTTTAAACTTTCAAATTTTAACTTATTAAATAATGTTTCAGGACAATTTTATTCATATTTTAAACCATTAAAACACAGTGAAAAACATTATATCCACATTTAACTGAAAAAAAACATAAGTTAAAACCTCATTCACTAAAATATGACAAGGAAGGTAAGATTTAAACAATAACTATATTGTTATGTTCGTAATAACAATAATATAGAACAAATTTTACACAAGAGGAGAAGTGAGAAAGAAGAAAGAAAAAAGAAAAAGTATTTCAAATACAACCAAAATGGTCTTTTTCTTAGGTTAACAGAATTTTAACTAGGTTAACTTTTAAAAAAATATTTCTAAATTAGAAAATTAAAACACTAATTTTAAATATAAATATTTTTTTATAATTTGAAAACTTAATATTATTAGAAATTTAAACATGTAAGCGTAAGTAATAGAAATAACAAAATTAAACTTTATATAAAAAAAATATAAACATCGATCCCTAAGATGTGTATTAAAAATAATTAAATTTCTTTAAAAGAAATTCAACAAATATATTAATTTTATATTCCGTATAATTATTGCAATACACATATCGTTGCTAAAAGTGGATTTTGTTAATAACATTAGACAACTAATAAAAAGAAGTGGAAAAAATATTTTCTAAAATTTACAGACTAAAAATATATTTTTTAATTTGAAGAACTAAAAGAAAAAAAAACCTTAAAAAACTAAATATATTTAAGTTTTTTTTATCTTGATCTTCTATTGAATACTTGTTGCATTTATTTTTTTCTTTTCCTTTCTTTATGGTTTCCCTTTACTGGTGATGTAAAATATTGTTTCTCCAACTTTATATTGTGTATTTTAATTTAGTAAATTGGTATTCTTATGAAGATTCATCTGAATAAAGATTCATCCAACAGCTAACTCACAAATCGATCTGGTGTCAAACATTTGGAAGTAACAACTTTACCTAAATATTATGTTCATGTACCTAAATTATTGCCAAAATCAAGGATCACTCCAAACAGAAAAATGACAAGCCACTGAACTTACTCAGATATCTTCTGAATCTAAAATAAAAAACATAACATTCCTAACTATGTAGCAAAATAAAATAAAATTATTTATATGATATTTTTCATATTTTTCTGAATTTTATTTAAATTTGACAGTGTTACACTACCATGCAATCGCTTTATATATGATAAATTTACTGGAATTTTGTAATAATTAATTTTCTAATCACGTCTAAATTGATTTCTAATAAATTGACATTTTAAATTTTCGCACAGTACATAACAATTAAATTTTGTTGTTTTTATTATTTTTCATCGTCAACTATTTTTTAGACACTTGCCTTTTTTCTTTCTATTGTTTTTGTCGTATTTTTTTACAGATTTAAATACCCAGAAAATAGATTTAATTAAGAACTTAAATATAACATTATAAATCCACCTCCTCATTTTTTTTTGTTTTAATTTAGATGAATTTGAATTCTTTAAATAATTCCCTTTTCACGGAACTGTTTATAGGTGAGTTTTGAACATTTGTATAAAATTAAATGACTTTTTGCAAGACCCACCAAAAAAATGATGACAATTTCTGGGTTATTGAATTTGTATTTTATTTCACCTTCTTTTTATTTTTATCACCAAACTAATTTTATATCCCCTAACTTAAAAGTATTAGTGGATATGAAACAGACAATTTTTCGCAGTTATTTTTTTAAAAAATTATCTTTAATAAATATAAATCATTGTTTTTTTTTAATTTACTATGCGATATTTGCCAAAATATTTCTGTGTATGACAAAAAATCTTGTCGAACTTTTTAATAAATAAAAAACTACAAAAATACTTTATTTGTAAGGTTGAAATACGCATTTAATATTCAAAGTAATTCCACTGATGAAGTTATAAAAGTTAAAAGAAGTTAAATTAAATCTATGCCAAATACAATATATTCGTTCTTCTACGACTTTCTTTTAGGTTTTATTTAAAATATTTAATTTTATGCACTCTTAGTATTAATTAATAAAGATAGTGCTAAATATATTTTTTAACGTATATATTGTAAAGTTTAATAAACTTACCGCATGCAATAATTTACAACTGAATAATGTTATAAAACCATTTTAATCTTTTGGATTAACTGTATGCTGTTCTTTAAAAATTAATACATGGATATTTTAAATTATCAGTTAATAATATTTTATGAAAATGGAAAAAAATGAAAATGATCTAATTGGAGATACAAAACTATTACATAAATGAGATAATAATTTTTTGCATTACATGGTTATCTGGTTTTATATAAAATTAGAAGTAATAATCTTCGATATAAGCGATTCTAGATGTGTTTTTAACGAAAATACTTTTAGCTGTTTTTCTTCAATACTATTTATACAAATACTTTTAGATATTTTTTAATATTTTATCCTTTTCATTTTCATTTCAAATTAAATTCAAAATCTTTTAAAAGCTCCAAAACTTAAAATAAAAATTTAGCATATTATGAACTGTTTATCATAAATTTTAATTATAAATTATATCTTGAAAAATATTATTTATTGCAAAATAATTATATATTAAAAATATTTTTTACTATAAATTTGAGTTAAAAATAAACATTTATCTTTTAGTTCTTATGTTGTTTTCCCGGCAACAAGACCAACTCAAAAACCCTAATTTCCCATTTCCATCATTCACTGAATTCAAGACCATCTATTGCCTCTTTCTCACTCCAATATTCATCACCATTGGTCAAATCGATTCATCGTCGTTGAAATTTTCCAATTTGTCTTCCTCAATTTTTTTCTTCTCCTGTTGCCGTCGCAGAACGGGTTTGTGTTTGAAGGTCCTTCAATGGCGGAGGACCGGAGTGAGGTGAGTGATTACAGTTCGGAGGACGAAGGAACTGAGGATTACAGGCGCGGAGGGTACCATGCGGTTCGGATTGGTGACACTTTCAAGAATGGGTGCTATGTGGTGCAGAGCAAGCTTGGTTGGGGTCATTTTTCCACTGTGTGGCTCGCTTGGGACACTAACAAATCGGTGTGTGCCCTTTTGTTTGTTTCCTCGCAAGATGACAGAAATGAATGCTTTTGACAATTTACAGTTAGTATAAGTTTTGTTTTTTTTTTATTTGGGTTGTGAAGGAGTGTTTGTGATATGGAGATTTGGACTAATTATTGTTTCTATTTATCACTGCTTTTTGTCTATGGAATGATGAACTGGCTTTGACCTAGCCTACTAAAGTTGGTGATTGCAAGAAATTATTTATATTGGAGTTTATGCTTTTCATTGGTGCTCTATGGTTGGCTATTGAAACAAGTTCTGTTATCCGGTTATTTGTTTTTTTGTTGCCTTGTTTCTTTAATTTGCCATGTTGTTGGTCTTGCTACTGAGTCACACTAGAGTTCCTGTTATTGGGTGGAAACTCTCGTTAGGACTGTGATCCTGTCTGGATAAACTTCTTTAGAAGCACTTACAGGAGAGGGAAAATGAGAAGGTAAATAAATGCATCGAGCTTCTCCCCTAAGCTAAAATCAATTGTTGCATCTTAGCCTTGAGATGTTAGACAAGAAGAACTTCTAGAAAAGTTAAGTATGGAAGTTGGTTTTAGCTTATGGGAAAAGTTCGATTCATTTTTCTTCTATTATAAATGCTTATAAAGAAATTTATCCAAACAGATTCTATGTTATTCTTCATTATTTGAATGCCTAGCTAACACACACGTAGCAATCTATAGTTTGGAACTTTATTAATGATGTTTTAAACTGTTTGTTTGTAGCGATATGTTGCCTTAAAAATTCAGAAGAGTGCTCAGCATTACACTGAAGCGGCAATGGATGAAATAAAGATTCTCAAACAAATTGCTGATGGGGATCCAGATGACAAAAAATGTGTTGTAAAGCTTTTAGATCACTTTAAGCATTCAGGGCCTAATGGCCAGCATGTTTGTATGGTTTTTGAATTCCTTGGTGATAATCTTCTCACCCTTATCAAGTACAGTGATTACCGAGGTGTTCCCCTTCCTATGGTCAAGGAAATTTGTTTCCATATTTTGGTGGGTTTGGATTACTTGCACCGTGAGCTTTCTGTAATACACACTGATTTGAAGCCTGAGAATGTCCTGCTTTTGTCTCCAATAGATCCATCTAAGGATCCTAGAAAATCAGGTGTTCCACTTATCCTTCCAAACACGAAGGATAAGGCTGTGACAAAAAATGGGACAACAATAGCCAATAAGAGTGTGAATGGAGATCTGACCAAGAACCAGAAAAAGAAATTGCGAAAAAAGGCTAAAAAGGCAGCCCAGGGAAGGGAGCATGTCGAGGAAGCTGAGGAGGATTCCAAAGCACCTGATCAGCAAGATGATTGTAGTAATGATGTGAAACCAAGTGTAGAATCTGGTGACAATAAACCTAATAGTCCTGTGAGTAAAGATGAATCGACAAAGACTTCAGAGAGTAAGGATGTTCCTGAAGGAAGCCATGGTCATAGGAGAGGTAGCCGCTCTACAAGAAAGAAGTTGCTTGCATCTGTCGATCTTAAGTGCAAGCTGGTTGATTTTGGTAATGCTTGTTGGACCTATAAACAATTCACAAATGATATTCAGACAAGGCAGTATAGGTGTCCTGAAGTTCTTCTTGGATCTAAATACTCAACTCCAGCAGATCTATGGTCCTTTGCTTGCATTTGCTTTGAGCTTGCCACTGGCGATGTTCTTTTTGATCCTCATAGTGGTGACAACTATGATAGGGACGAGGTAAGAGCACCTGATTGGACTTTGAAAGATCCGGTTGGCTTCATTTCTTGCCATAATCATCTAATGCTTGCTGTTAATATTATTATTATTTTTATTTTGATTATGAAAACTGGCTTTTATCATGTTTGTTCTTGATAATAAGAGTTGTCCTTGACCGTTGGGGTTGATGTTTTCCAATGGTAAAATACAATTTTGTACCTCACATTGTTTGAATCATATCTGCATTAAAATAATATTTCTGCTGGTTTTGTTAAGTAAATATTTGTTAAAAATTGATAAGAATCTTGAGAGAGTCACACCTTGTATTGCTGAAGGCTATGATGCCAATTGATTTGAACCTTGAGAGAGCCACACCATAAAAGCTAGCTGTTGTATTTGAAGAGCCCAAGTCCGTATAAACGTCTAAGAAGCACGAAACAGTACGACATCAACATGAGGATACAACTAAATTAAAAATATAGGAGGGCACAATATATATATATATGTGTATGTATAAATTATATATTCATATGATTTTCTAGTAAAAAGTACAAATCATACTTCATATAATCCAAAATATCAAGAGGAACTATTATAAAAAGGTCTAACAATGATTGGGGGGGGGGGGGCTCTAAGCCCTTGTTTCATTTAAAATAATGTGCAGTCTGTGCGCATTGCTAACTGAAAATGTCATTGTTTCCTATTCTTTTGAAAAAAAAATGTATAAAATTGTGAAATACTAGTGTGGTTATTTGGACTTCAAGTTCAATCTATGAATAGTTGACAATTTGGAATCTACTCTACAGGATCATCTAGCATTGATGATGGAACTTCTTGGGATGATGCCTCGCAAGGTAGGCCTGTTTTGCATTTGGCTGTAAAACATTCCATATGTTCTTATCAATTTGCATGTTGATATGATCAAGAAAAAAATATTCAACATATTATAGACACCTTTTCCTGATGCTATTTTATTCAACTATTTTTCCGTTTTAACGAATTCTTCTGCTTCCAAAAAAATAAACAAAATTGTCGTTTACTATAATATGTTTTCCCAAGAACTATGAATGTTTTATCTCTTCCCTTTCATAAAAGTTGAACACCTTTGCCTTCAGATTGCACTTGGTGGCCGCTATTCCCGAGATTTTTTCAACAGATATGGTGATTTGAGACACATCCGTCGATTGCGTTTCTGGCCTCTTAATAAGGTGATGATGGAGAAGTATGATTTCAGTGAACAAGATGCAAGTAGCATGGCTGACTTCCTTCTTCCATTACTTGATTTTGTCCCTGAAAAGAGGCCGACTGCTGCACTCTGCCTTCAGCATCCATGGTTCAGTGCAGGTCCCCGGACTCTTGAGCCCTCAGTGGCTACTGTGCAGCATGCTGCAATTGACGGGGAAATATCTGAAAAGATGCAGAGGGAAAAAGCTGAGCAGGAGGCTGTGGAAGTTGGAATGGGGAATATGGCCATAGATGGAAATCCAAAGCAACTCTAAGAGTTCCAATTTGTGAAGCCATCAGAATGGAAGTTAATTTGGCTTGTTTAGGTGGGTATGCCACCTGTTTTTGTTTATATGGTAAGCCTGGATTGTCCTCGGAGCATGATGTTATAGTTGACTGTTATATGCAACACACAAAGGCCATGCATGAGGTTGTAATTTGGGAAGCCCTTTAAGGGGAAGCTCGTCACCTATTGCACAATGTCTAAAAGATATCTTCCTTCACATTCAGTAGAAAGCACATTGTGATATAACCACGGTTATCTTTTTGGAGAATTTGTTTGAAGCTTCTTCTCCCTAGGTTAGATTTTTATCTTTTCAGTAGTGCTATATTTGAGGGGTTCGAACTGTACATTTGAACGAGTTATTATTTTTTTCTTATGTATCCATATATCAGATTTTGTTGTTGCTGTAGACTTTACTCACTGCATTTAATTTCCTAGTTTTGGTTTGTTTTAGTAATTCTCATGAGTTTTAACCTAAAACTGAGTTTAGGTTTCGGTATGCCACATATCTATAATATATGGCAGAGTCAGAGTGTCTAAATTTGTTTGAGTTGCATGATTTGAGACGCTACCCAAATGATTTATCTCCGTCAAGTCAATCAAATTACAAAATTTTAAAACACATTCTCTATTTTTATTGTACTGAACTATTACATTTGTTGTTCAACTTATTTTTCCCATTAGTTTTATTTTGTCTTTTCTCAAAATAAAAAAGAAAAATGTTTTAACGTGAAAACTCAAGTTCACCATTTATATTTTTATGGATTTCTTTCTGTCCAAATGTATGCTAATTATTAATTCACTAGGTTTCTTGAGATTTAAAATAGGGCAGGTGCTAATGCTGATAAGAGTCTCTTTCCGTCCATGATTGTTTGGTAAAAATAGAGAGAAGAAAGAGAAAGTTGAGTAGAAATAAAAAAATGTGTTTAGTAACGAGAAAATAGATTAAAATTAAAAAGAAAGCCAAAAATTTTACGCTTTTTTTAATTTTTGTTAAATAGAAATTCATTATTATTTTACATTATTCTGAAAGAAAGATGTGTAAAACTTAATCAAGAATAAGTTGTTGACAATCACTTGCCTACAATTTTTTACATGATAATGATTATTTTTTCTGGTACAGTAGAAAAAAAAAACACCACAAAGCTAACGGGTTTTGCCTAAATATAACATGATTGTTTAAAAAGGACAATTTATTACTGTTTTGAAAAGGGGAAAAATAGTTTGAGGATGCTATTTTAAAAATTTAGATTTTTTTATTCAGTCTTGTAAAGAGTTACACGTGTCACTAAAAAAATTAGTTACCATATTAGCCTCTGAAATATTCATATTTTCCCTGTTGAAATGGTGAAATAAAAGCAAACGGAGAGGATCATTTTCCGGTATGAAATTCATGAATTTAAATAATACTTAAGAGAACGAAATCAGCGTTCTTGGAGAGATTTTTCTTACTTGGTCTTAGAATTATGAATGATATTTGTACTGCTTCTACCTATCACTTTTCTTAATTGATTTATCACACATAATCTGCATATGAAGGGTCAGTAAAATTAATCGGCATTGAAAAACTAGGCACCAAGGGAAAGAGCTTAATCTATTGGAGCTTTTTGAATATTGACCTAATCTGAAGATGCAATTCATGCAATTACATTCTTGAAAACCACATGCAAGTGTCTATCCACAGCTGCATTGAACTATGATGCAGTGCCTTGAACATAAAGATAGCGTATAATATTGTAAGTTGAATAAAGTTTTAGTGTACACAAGACTCACGCCTACATTAATGACAACAACCAAACAATAATCTCTTGATGGCTGACAATCAATCGTGACAGTCATTGACATATACATTATGAATTCACGAATAAAAAAAATGCCTCTCCAAAATAAGAATGAAAATTAATGCTCATCACAGCTCAGTAATGTGAGTACCATCTTGCATCCGTTCGTCATTTTGGGATGATTGATCCTCGTGTAAATCACTGCATTTGTTGGGTGCTTACAATTGTTTACAACCAGACATTCCCTGAAAAAGAAATTAGATTCCCTTTAGGTTCGGAGCAATTAATGTTTGGCAACAAGAGGGCAGAAAAGTTGGCAACCTTTGTTCTCTATTTTAATCTCTGTATATTTCTCTGCTGCACTTTTCAAATATGCTGTTACAAGAATTTATAGGCAGAATAATTGCCTCTTCAAATGCCCAAAAAGAAAATGATAATACCTATTAAATAGGTTTGTCAGACTATGTTTCTCGGTAATACGACTCATGCCTAAAACCATTAATATTATTCTAGGAATACCAAACAACAGAGATAACCTTCTTAATTTAAGTTTTATAACAAATCTCCCCCTTAAACTTAAATACTCTCCTTATCTCGCATTCCAATCAACATTTTACAATTCTCCAGCAGAGTGGTCGGCAGTGGCTTGGTGAATACATCCGCGGCTTGAGCTCGGCTTTCAACATGCTCCAGCTCAACCTTTCCTTCTTTGACTTGTTCTCGGATGAAATGAAATCGGACGTCAATGTGCTTGCTCCTTCAGTGATTAACCGGGTTCTTTGCCAACTCGATCGCCGACTTGTTATCAACTTCGGATTCAGATCCCTTCGTCTTGGATCACTCCCGGATGCCTTAATAGATTTGAAAGCCGGTCGCATGACACACGCTCCAAGAGGCCGCCACATATTCGACCTCACGAGGTTGACAGAGTTACAATGGGCTGTTTTTGGACAGCCAAGTAAAAGCTGTATTTCAGAGTAGGAATACATAACCCGATGTACTTTTCCGGTCATCAACATCACCACACCAATCACTATCCAGAGTAACCCACTAGTCGGTAGTCATCCGATTTTGAATAGAAAAGACCAAGTGATAGGGTTCCTCGAACATATCTCAAAATTCTCTTCAAGGCCTTCCAATGTGTATAGCTTGGATTCTCCATGTATCCGCTCGTTATTCCAACACTCGACATCGGATCGGGCCTAGTACTTGTGAGATACCTCGGACTTCCAATTAAACTTCGATATTTTCCAGAATCGACTTGTTCTCCTCCATCAAACTTTGAGAGTTTAGTGCCGGTTCCATTGGAGTAGAAGCCAGGGTTGCGATCCTCCATTTTAAACTTCTTTAAAATTTCATGCGCGTACCTCTCTTGGGATATAAAAATCCCTTCCTCCGATTGCTTCACTTCTAAGCCAAGAAAATATTTCATCGGGCCTAAGTCTGTCATCTCGAACTCTTTCTTCATTACCTCCTTGAACTCCTTAATCGGCTTCAGCGTTGCTTCCGAGTGAATATGAGGTCGTCAACATAGAGAGCGACTACCATCATATCCTTTTCGATTTCTTTGTATACAAGGCATGCTCGTATGGACATTGCTCGTACCCATTTTTCTTGAAATACCAGTCAATTCTATCATTCCAGGCACGAGGAGCACTGTTTAAGCCCGTAGAGAGCTTTTCGTAATCTCGGCACCTTCTTTTCATCCCTCTCTTCATGTACCGAGTGGTTGGTCGACGTACACCTCCTCCTTGACACTCCATTTAGAAAGGCCGACTTCACATCCATCTGTAGAATTTGCCATTGATTACGAGCGACTAATGAGATCGGAAGTCGGATTGACTCCATTCTCGTGACGAGAGCAAATACTTCATCATAATCGATTCCCTCCTTTTGTCTATAGCCCTTCACTACAAGTCGAGCCTTATAACGCTCAACCTCTCCTTCAACATTCATCTTCTTTTTGTACACCCATTTTACTCCAATGGGTCGAGCTCCTTCAGGAAGGTTGGTTAGTTCCCAAGTTTTGTTGCGTTCAATCGCCTCAATCTCCTCATCCATGGTCGTTCTCCACTTCTCATCTTGGACGGCTTTCTCAAAACTCAAGTTTTCGAGTCGGTCGGAAGACATACAACATGAACTTCATTTGTAGTGTCGTATATTTCTTGCGAGACTTCTCATCCTGAAGTCATTGTGGCTCGGTTTCTTCATCCGAAAACTTCGGGGGTTGTTCTTTGTTGAAGGCACTAACAAATTCAGAGTTAGTTTCTTCTTCGGACGGGTTACTCCAGCACCATTGCTTTGTTTCCTCCACATGAGCGTCTCGGCTCACCACCACTTTCTTGTTACGAGGATCAAACAATTTATATGCTTTAGATTTTTCATCATACCAGATAAAAATATACTTCTTGCTCAGATCTTCTAATTTTGTCCTGTCTTGACTTGGTACTTGTCCATAGGCCACGCTACCAAACACCTTCAGATGAGAGACACTCGGCTTCATACCACTCCAGATCTCCTGAGGCGTCTTCTCGCCTAGCTTTGCATGTGGACATCTATTTTGTAGGTAGACTGCGCACTGCACTGCCTCTGCCCAAAACTTCTTCGGCATATTCTTCCCTTTCAACATAGATCGAACCATATCAAGAATGGTTCGGTTCTTTCGTTCCGCTACACGTTTTGCTTCGCGGAGAATATGGGGCGATCGATGACACGCTTAATCCCATTTTCTTCGCAGTATTTGTTGAACTCAGCAGAGTGAACTCGCCTCCTCTGTCGGATCGAGCTGTTTTGATGACTTTGCTTGTTTCTTTCTCCACCGTCACTTTGAATTTCTTGAAAGTTTCAAACACTTCGATTTCTCTTTCGGAAAATAAACCCACGTCTTCCTTGAAAAATCATCAATGAAAGAGACGAAGTATTTCTTACTCTTGAATGATTACGGAGTTATCGGCCCACATAAATCGGTATGGATCGGTCCGGAGTTGCTCCTTTGCTCGGTACTCGAACTTCTTGGAAAAGAAGTCCTCGTTTGCTTCCCGATCACACATTCTTCACGGAACCTTTTTCAAATTTCATTTTAGGCGGTCAGAACACCATCTCCTTTTTACCAACTGAGTCAACCACAGAAATGAAGATGGCCAGAACCGAAAATGCCACTTCATAGCCTCATCCTCCATATCAAGTTGCATGCATTTATCTTGAACTATTTTCAGCTCTAGTTTGTACATGCGATTTTTCTTCATTTCTACCAGAGCAATGAGCCTCCAGAGTTTATCCTTCGAGTTGTAGTTCTCGGTCCTTCATCGAAGCCGAGTATCCCTTCTCCATTAAGCTGTCCCATGCTCGGTATGTTGTTTTTGAGATCAGTGCGTAGTATATATCTCCGATCTCTCCGATTTGCCCATTTCTCTGTTGATACCGGATCGTTCCTCGTCCTTTGATAGCTACTTTAGAAGCATCGCCGAAAGAAAGCAGACCGGAATCCACTTTTGAAAGTATTTTGAATAAGCGCTCGTCACCACACATGTGGTTACTTGCGCCGGTGTCTAAGTACCAAACCGAGTTATTTGAGCAGCTCGATTTGACCTCGGTTTACGGAATGTTTGTGACTAGCGACAATCCTTCATCTTCTTCCTCGGCAAGAAAGTTTGTTGGTTCCTCCTTTTTCTTCTCGGACCTACAATCTTTGGAAATATGACCCGACTTTCCACGGTTGTAGCATTTTCTTGAGTAACAATCCTTGGCAACATGCCCATACTTCCCACGGTTATAACATTCAATATTGTTTGTGTTTGTTCGGCCACCCAGAGCCGACCTCGGCCACCCAGTTCTGTTGGCCGACTTGCTCATTTCCTCGTCCTCCTCTTCCTCTACCACCTTGGCCTCTTCCTCTTCCACCTTGGCCTCCGCCTCTTCCTCTCGCTCTGTGGTGTTTTGAGCATAGAGCACCTTCTCCCCTTTTATTGTCGCCTTCGTCGGAGAGCTCGTTCAAGGGACTCCCCTTCTTGTTTTTCCTTCTCTGCTCATGCGCTTCTAGGGACCCGAGCAAGCTCTTCAAGGGTGAGTGTTGATAGGTCCTTGGACTCCTCTATTGCGCACACGATATTCTCGAAATCATCCAGTCAATGACCTTAAAATCTTTTCAACAACTCGGTTAGATGAAAGACTCTCACCATTCGATTCGACTTGTTCACCACGGTCTCTACTCGAGTAATGAACTCGAGATACGCTTTCGGACTCTTTCATCCTCATGTTTTCCAGCTCGCCCCTAAGGGTTTGAAGTCGAACTTGCTTCACCCGTTCGTCTCCTTTGTTTGCTTTTTCAAGTGTATCCCATGCTACTTTGGAAGATTTAGCGTTTGCAATCTTCTCAAAACCAGATTCATCAACGGCTCGATATAGCATATACTGAGCTGCCTTGTCTTTAGCTTCGAACGGTCCTCAACGCGTTCATCCGGGCATTTGAATACCCATCCGTGTTCTCTGGTTCCTCATACCCATTCTCGACCACATCCCAGTTATCTTGGGAGCCGAGAAGGGCCTTCATTTGCACCTTCCGAGTTGTCATAATTGGGGCCTTTTGTTAACTTGGGTAGCGGGATGCCATTGGTTAGACCTGCCATTTCTCTCAACTGTTTACACTCAACTCACACAGCTCACAAAGCTCTCAGTCGCTCCTCTCTCTCGGCCAGCGCACACCGCGGCGTTCTTTCTTGAGGCTGGTAGGTTTTCTCACGCTCACCACACACGAAGCTCTGATGCCAATTTGTTTGGCAACAAGAGGGCAGAAAAGTTGGCAACCTTTGTTCTCTATTTTAATCTCTGTATATTTCTCTGCTGCACTTTTCAAATATGCTGTTACAAGAATTTATAGGCAGAATAATTGCCTCTTCAAATGCCCAAAAAGAAAATGATAATACCTATTAAATAGGTTTGTCAGACTATGTTTCTCGGTAATACGACTCATGCCTAAAACCATTAATATTATTCTAGGAATACCAAACAACAGAGATAACCTTCTTAATTTAAGTTTTATAACAATTAATACAGATTTTAGTTATGTTGATTACTGGAAGATCATTAGCATCCATGGAAATATCATGGATTAAAAATGTCACATTCGCAATGTCATGATAATAGCTCTGTTTCACGTTCTAGATGACTGAAGAAAAATGGTTTAGAGCTGTATTGTAGGGAGACAGGTTAAAATTACCTAAATATGAAGCTTCTTCCAATCAAAATATTTTTCTCGCCCTCAGGTAGGAATACATCAGAAAGAAAGCAATAATTCCACCAACAATTATCCCCGCGGTTGTCAGCCAAAATGCCAACTGCGTCACATCGAAACAAATAGTTCTAAAAGACTGATTGATAACAGCTTTCAATAAGGATCAAGCAAATCTTGCAGGGAATAAGACTTCAGACATCAATTCACATACCACATGCTCCTCAAGATAGGACTTCAGGTTCATGCCGAATATACCTGAACTCACCAAAGAAAATCAAGCAACAGTTATAATGTCCTCTCAGATAATAAACCAGTCCTTGCGGTTGACATAATTCTTCATGCAATAATATACATTTAACTAAAAAGACAGTATATCTTTCTATCTCCTAATATTGATGTAATCATTAGTTATTTATCTCAAAATATTTGAAGAAAAATCTTTTTATGATAACTTATATATTTTGTTTTGCAATTTATAAACGACAATTTTATGAAAAGAAAATATATTTTGTCCATCTTTTTGAGATTTGTTAAAACTATGACAAATATAAAATATATTATTTATAAGTCATTATATAGATAATAATATAACTCTTCAAATATGTACTATTAAAAAATAAATTAGCACATTTTAATAACTATATTTATGTACATTTACTCAAATAGTTAAATTTCTTTTCTTAAATTAAGTATACTTTTCATAAATAAGTATATGTTGTGATAATTTTACAAATATATAAGAAATGAAAATATAAGCACGGGTATCTCATAATTTAAAAATAAAAATAAAATATGTAAATGTTTCATTTAGATTGAATTAGCTTCCAAAATTAAATCTAAATTTAATCCAATATAAGTCCAACATTCGATTTTTTTTGTTTATTTGATTTTTTAATTAGGTTTTTCAATTTTTATTAAATAAATTGGATATTTTAATGTTTTAAAATATTTGTATTACAAAGGGGCTTATCTATGATTTCGTCTAGGGTGGTCAATAAAGTGTCAGGGTTCAACCCTTTGGCGTATAACCAAAAGATCTTATTTAACCTATATTATATGTCCCTTCAAGATCAAATTGAGTACATAGTGTAAAGTATCGTATTAAGTAAAATTAAAAAAATTAAAATTTTTATGAAAAAAATAAAACTCATAAATATTAAGTTTTTTAAAATTTATGTTAAAAGAAATGTTGTATTTTTAAAATTTTATTAGAAGAGGTGTTATATTTTTTATATAATTATTCTCTTTTCATCATTTATCAATTTTTTTAAGGAAATTTTCCAACAATTTCAGGACATGTTTTTATTTTCCAAAAAAAAAATGTTTTGATGCCATCTAAACCCTTAACAAATTGATAGCTAACTTCAATTGCTGGTAAATTTTAATGTAATTGATGTGAAATAAATTTTGGTTTGCTGGTTTATGTGGTTTTGTGATTGATTAAATAATTTTCGGTTAAAACTGTGGTTGTCTTCTTCTTTTGCTTATAAAACTATGGGTTGTTAAACCCTATTGTGTATATTCCTGTAAAGAAAAAACCATTGTATATCTGCTGTAAAAAAAACATTGTATATATCGCTTCCAATAATCATCCAAACTCTGTACCTGCAACAAGGGCACCCACTGCCACACAGAATGTTCCAACCTGCAGAAGGAGTTCTACTCTGCTAACCTCAAGCCTTCGTGAACTGTTGAATGAAATAAATTTTATTGGAAGGTTTCTAATGATAGATAGAATTGATGACGTAAAAAAATTGGGATTAAATTTAACCTAATCTATATTATAATGTCTGATTAATGCACAATGCTCACAGGTTACTCTACGGAAGATTGTAGCATGAAGGAATCGAGATGGTTCCATTAAGTTTTAAATAACAGCACCCAATATTTCATGGATTCTTAATTGTGAGATTTGAATTTTGAAATTCTTGATTGATCTTCCCCTGTCTTATTGAAGTTCTTGAATGTCCTAGTATTATACCATACTTTTAACCTCATTGACCATATGGATATCAAATGGCCCAATGCCTAATGTGACTTTTGAGCCTAAGCAGTCACATTGTTTCCAAAGATAGCACTCCAAATACAATCCCATAGTTGGCATATTCATGGCTTAGAAAAGCACTAAACTTTCTAGCATCAAATTACGTAAACCTTCAATACAGTTATCCCCAATCAATTATCAAGAGATAAAGATATTCAAACCTCAAACTGACAGCTATAGAATCTTCCATTTCCCTTGCAGAATCAAGAAGCCTTTCAGCTTGACCATGACAGGATTCACATCTGTAAGTGCATTTAGAGAAATATTTTTTGTGATGAAATCATTAGAATTGGTAGACCCACAAACAAAAGAAAGCAAATGGCATTGGCTAGAATAATAGACTAATAATTGAGTTTGAAAACTTTATGTTGGAATTATGGCAGAAAAAATAAGTTAGGAAAGAAGGAGAAATAAAATGTCAGAATATTTTAAGTTGAAATCAATGGATCTGATATTTTATGACCACCAACATTTACATATATAATAATTGAAAAAGCAAAATATATTGACAAACTTAAAGATATAATAATTATCAGTAATTCACAGACATGCTACTCAAGTAAAAGTAGTAACTGAATGATTTGCTCCTCGAGTAAAAGTGGCAATAACTTAATAAAATGAAGTTATTTAGAAAACTGAAACAAAAATATAAAGTCATGTGCAATACATAAAGCAAATGTTTAATACTGCTCCTTGCTTTAAGGGTTGCAAACTTCAACCTTCTATCTAAAGAACTTGAACTTGTTGATAGGTAGTGGTTTGGTGAAGACATCTATAACCTGGTTTTCTGTTCTATATTAAATAAGAGTAACAACTCCATTTTTTTGCACTTCTCTTAAGAAAAATAACTTAATATTGAAAAACTTAGTTTTGTTTATGAAGGACGGCATTGTAGGATATAGCTATTGCAACTTGTTGTCAACAAGAATCTTAGTGTTTTCCTTATGCTCCATGTTAAGGTCAATTGAATCTTCCTCAACCACAAAGTTTGGTTAACATTAGTGGTAGCAACAAAAAATTCAGCTTTCAAGTTTTATAAGAAAAACTCGATCCAAAGCTAAAATAGTACTCTGAAGTGTTTCTCATATAATCAATTGAGTCACCCCAATCTTCTTGTATTTATGGCCAAAATTGCATGTGCCTTTAACATATATAAACACCTTTGTTGCAGCTTTGAGGTGCATTTCACTTGCATAATGCATAAACTGAGACAAAATACTTACATAATTTAGGATGTCAAGTTGAGTACTCGTAAAATAAATTAAACAAAATCATGCATTTAAAATATGTCTCGTCTATCTTCTCTGTTTCATCTTCTTTACACAAAGTTTTTCCTTTTTGATTCATAGGAGTGCTCATTTATTTATATTCTTTAAAATCTCCTTGACATACTTCTATAGAAAAATAAAGACTCCATGTTCTCCTTGTTTGATGTGTCATCTCAAACACCATCATCATCTCTTTCTTAAATTTCTCCACAAGGTTTGAGTTGTTTCTTGTTACAGGAAGATCATCTACATGTAGTGAGAAGATAAGAACATCAATCTCGTCTATTTTGGCATATAATGTTGACTCTAACAATTTTTTGGAAAACCCCAAACTCAACAAATGTTCATCAATTATGTTGTACCAGCTCTTGGGGCTTATCTTCTCCTTCCTTTACAAAATCTCGAGGTTTCTCAATATAAAATGTCTTGTTGTAAGAAACCATTTAAAAATGTTACTTGACATCAAGTTGATAAACTTTCGTTTCTTTTGTGCAACTAAAGCAAGAAATAACCTAATGGTGTTTGATTTTGATCAAGCAACTGGCGCAAGTGTATCAGATTAATTCACACAAAAAACTTGAGCATAACCTTCACTACAAGTCTAGCCTTCTGTTTATTGATAGAATCATCAACATTAAACTTTCTAGACACACATTTGACTCCAATATTTTTCCTGTTGAGCATAACCTTCACTGCAAGTTTAGCCTTCTGTTTATTGATAGAATCATCAACATTAAACTTTCTATACACACATTTGACTCCAATATTTTTTCTTGTCTTGTGGTCATTCTACAAGAATTCAGTTTTGGATTTTCTCTATCATTAAGAACACCTCTTTCAATGCAGTAACTAAAATAGGAGTTTTTCATTCTTCTTCACCGCCTGCAGGCTCATATACAACAATGTTATATTCGTCATAAATATCAAAGAGCAATCTAGTACCTCTTATTTGAATATCATCATGTGAAGAATTGATCCATTAAAATCTTGTTGAGGTTTCTAGACTGTCTAACTCTTGAAGGTTATCCAGTAGAAAGTCAAACTTTTACATATAATAGAAAGTTTCAGTAGATTGTCTAGTATCTTTAGACCGCCTAGTGCTGAGTATTGTTGGTGAGACTGTTCCTAATGACATTTAAAGTTCTGTAACCTTGTTATAACAACTTAGGGCTACATGTAGGAACCTTGTATCACGTTTATTGTAACCTTGTTACGCTTGAGTCGATTTCGAGCAAGAGTTCATTGTGAGAGAAATGTAATTGTTGTAATCTCTGTTTTATAATGAATTCTATTGTGGATGTAGATTGAAGTTCATTAACACTTCAATCGAACCACATTATCTATGTACGTTTTCTTTCTTGATTCTTATACTGTTTACCTTCTATTTGTTCAATTTGTGATACTTTGTTTTGCTCTATTTTAGAGTTCATTTGTGTGTTAGACGGACCTAGAGTGAATTTGTGCTTTTTGAGAGTTTATTCCACACCACATCAACTATTAGGAATATTGGAATGGGTAAGTTAGTTGACACAATTATGATATTGAATAGTTATATAAGGGGTTAATGAGTTAAATAAATGGGAGGACATAGAGGAAAAAGGAAAAGAATGTTCATTTGTAGACTAAGCATTAAGTCTTTGTGAAAGGAGAAATTATTTATGGAGGAGAGAGTGTTATTTCTTGTTCTTTTCATCCCATTCAATAAAATTACTTTTGGCAAGGATTTCAGGCAAGCATGTTTTGTTGTAGTAAACTATGGTACAAGTAAAGGTTACTACTAAGGTACTTGTAGTTAAGATATGCTTATACTCGAGGGGAAGTGTACCAATGTGGAAGAGACTCACACTTGAGAGAGAGATTGTTAGGAATCTAACTGTGAATTCGAGTCCCACATTAAGTAAAAATGAAAAAGTTGAACAACATATAAGGAATAAGACCCATAAGCCCATTGTCTTAAGATTTTGGGTTAGAAATGGTGTTGTAATCTCTTATATGAGTTGACTCATGACTCATTAATACCGAATCTCCCTGGTGTATCCCTTTAAAAGACCCAACATAATTAAAGGTAACTTACATAGTCGCTCCTCAAGTAGAAGTACTTACTAAACTAATTGACACCCCTAGCATGATATCCCTAGGCTATGTTGGACATCTTGAAAGAAGTTTTCTAGATATGCATGAGATTTATAACATTGAAGTCTAGTGTATGAATATTAGTAGCAGGTGAAGGGTTAATGTTCTTCCTTCTAATTTGTGTTTTTCATGTTAATTCCAATGACTGTAACCTTAAACAAATATCAGATAAATCCTCAATAAGTTAGTGCAAACAAAAAATCAACTATGAAATGTATTGCATATTTGGAATGAGAATAACCTTTGAAGATAATTTTCCAAAAGCATTTCAATTTCCTCCTCCTCCTCTACATATCATGAGAAAAAAAAGAAATGAGAAGCTATGTTACAGCTCTACTACGGTGAAACAGAAAGATCCATATCGCTGTTAGCAACAAAAAACATCTTTATGGTTCAAATAGCTTACCCTCGGCATTCTGCTTTTCAAAAGGCACTGAGCATTCCATATTATTGTTTCCTTTAGTAAGTGTGCAATTTCTTCCCATGATACACATACGGCGTATTTCATGGGGATCCTCTAGAAGGTCAAGCAGCATTTGTCTGAGAGCTCCTGCCTTAGAACCTAACTCAACCTAGCAATTGGGCAGAAAGAAAATTAATTTCCTGTTTTATCCAAAACCACTTAAGATTGGTAAAAAAATCTAGAGATAAAAGTACCAAAGTTTGTTTGCTAATACGAAGCTGCTCCAATATGTCACCAGTTAACCTATTTGGCAAGGCCTCAAGCAGGGCTTGTACCTAGGACCAAAAAGGGAGAGGGAGAGAAAATTCCTATCAAGGAGTGAATTCAGAGATAGACAAAAGTTTTGAACGTATAATCTATTATGGTCTCCAAAACCAAAAACCCAACATTGTCTATAAAATATTAAAATAGGAAAGTTTTATGCTTTTGGATACATGCCATGTTAAAATTAAAGCACCATGACTTGCACTTTATCATATATTTAAGATCGTGTAAAATGTCTACACAGAGAGAGTGGCTGGACCACATTACACAAGAAAAAGTGGTGGATAAAGCAAAAAATTTCCTACCAGCTTTTATTGAGAGGCCGGTTTAGGAATAACTACTTGTCAAAATAATAATAAAACAAAAATAGATAAAAACGTCAGCAAGTATACACATACAAAGAATTAAGATAAATATACTCAGTTACTCACTGTGTTCTCATACTCACACGAGGTTCTAAGTGCATCAATCTCTGCTCCAGTCGCTGTATTCTTGAAAGCAATGCTGCTTCAACAACCTGAAAATTTCGCCAAATGATCAAGGGGAAGACAGTTCACAACAGTATGAGTAAAATGACAAGCCAAATGATGGCAAAAGTACACCCACGGTGGCCAACTCATTATATGCATGCTCACCTAAATTAAAATGCGTTATGTTGCTTTTGAAGAGGGTATTTGCCACAAGTAACAAACCTTAGGGCCAATTACTTGAAATTGACCGCCTGAAAGTCAAAAACAGTTTTAAGAGTTCCCTGTGTGCTTTCTATTTAAGACCTACTTCTCTTGGTCTTCTACATTTGTAATTGTCACCATGATTAGATCCTTCTGCCTCATATTTACACTTGATACATTTTATTAGTTATATCATTGTAATTATTTTATATTAGTATTCCTAAAGATCCACAACAATCACCATGACACCACACCATCTTAGGTTTACCTAACCTTGAGATATAATTCTAATAACTTGTTTATACTTGTTTCTCAGAATAAAATATGGAAGAAATGCATTTTATTTTCATATTTTATCCCATTCTTGAGGCTGACTAGATGACTATCATATTTCAACCCTTGAAAATAAACCATATTCAATTTCAAACCAGTTTCGCTTTACTTTCTTGTCTCAGGACTGCTGATCTCCTTGTTCCAATGATATAGCAGAACATAATGCCATCGCATTAGTGCACAAGAGTATCAGGAAATGTCCGCGTCTCTATTTTGTTTTTCTCCTATTTAGTAATCAGGATGTTAAATGAAGAAGAAAATTTGAAATTCCAGACTAACCTCAATTTCAAATGGCATCGATGGTCCTCCATTGTTGTTCTTAGGGTTCAATCGAGGCAACAGTGTTTCTAGAAAAGCTTTCCCACCTATACTGATAAATATCAACAAAAGTTTTAGTGTATTTTATTACGTTATCAAAGGAATAGTGATTGTAATGCATCTCATATAATTTATGAAATAGTTCAGAATTAGAATAATACCGATTATTGTCAAATATAAGTACACAATCTTGCATCGCTATTGCTCGTAGTGAACCCAGATTTAGAAGTATAGCATACTCCCGGACCTAATACAGAACAAAGAAATGGATGTATATACAGATAAGGTGGGGTATGTGTGTATATATGGATGTATATACACACACTCACAATCAACCATAAATGAATTCATCTTGTGGCTGAATTTCTATTATATAGAACAACTTATATATTAACTTTCATAATAGGTGATTAAATTCTTATTTCTTAGCGATGTCTCATAGTTTTTACTCCCACAAATTTTAGGACACAAATCTAGTTTTCCATGCTGTTGGGAGATTCTGGGGAGGAGAATGAGCTACAAGCACAACCACACAAGTGTCTATGACACCACCTCCAACCCAAAACCTTAAGGCAATGGGTTTATAGGTCTTCTCACTTATATGTTGTTCAACTTACTCATTCCTACCCAATGTAGGACTCCAACATCACACTTGTATCCTAACACATGCTACCTATATACATACTTGATTGTATTGTAGCTAAGCAGCGCTTTACCGCAATTTGGGGAAGATGAAGATGAAAACCACGATCAAAATATATTTCTTAAAGTGTAACCAAACATGCAATTTTTCAGGAAAAATATGTGGAAATTCATTGTTGACAATAACATGGACAACGGGGCACTCATTAGTGGGTATATTCATTAACTTGAATTCGTGTGTTTACTCATACGAAGAGGTATTAAGAAATGATAGTGAGGAAAGAAGAAATTTTACCAGCAAAGCAGGCATTGAATTTGTCATAAACAATGAAGGATCCACACTTCGAATGTCCCGCGGTCGAAGACCTGAATATAAACAGGAAATGAAAAAAATAATAAATAATATAAATAGATTAATCAGTATTATTGCACAAAACGAACGAACGCGATGCAGATACATTGCCCCATAAAAAGACAATTGTTGTGCAAATTCTATTATAATCATGCTTATAAACAACTCCTTTAAATTTCAGCTCATCAAAGTGAAATAACCATAGCATGAACAACAGAATGTAACATGGAGCCAAGTAATCATAACTTCAAATATTAGGACATAGATGCATTTTACTTACCACTTGACTTCAACAATTGTCTCCTGTTGATTTTTCTAGTTGACACCTTCCCGTTAGACTTCACTTCAACTACCTTCACAATTTATATAAATAGAAAGAGGAAAAGAAACACAGCAAACAAGTGAGATGAAGAAAAAAACTACTACTTGTTAATAAAACTGGAGAAGATGCAATTACATTATCAAGCTGCTAATTTAGTTGCAGAGTTCCAATGGGATAAATTATTTAATGTGGTACTAATATTTTGGAGTGGACTCTTTCTCTTGTACATAAATTATAACAATTGGTTAGGTTGAGAGTTGAGCTACAAAAATGTCTACTTATAAACTGGATTAAAATAGAGTGAAGCCGTCAACGACATTAGTCCTGAGGTTTTAGTTCATTTAACCGGATCCTCAATTAAATTTCAAAATTAAAAAAAAAGAGTTCATAAGAACGAACTTCGTAAACCGGTTCCCGAACTCCGAGAGAAAGAGAATCGCCTGAAGAAGAGGTGACAATCCTCTGCGAACCAAAACGACCGTTTGCCGGAACGGAAGTTCGGTTCCAGTCATCTGGTTCATCGGCAACTTCTTCGGAGTCCGATGCAGCGGTTTCGGCGTCGTTCTGCTTCTCCTCAGTGGATCCGCTGAGGCATTTCACCGGTTTCAACGCCGCCGTAGACGGACCGGAGATCTTGAACCGGCGAAGCTGAGTGAGGGAACCGGTGCACGACAGCTCCACAGAGCGGGATTCAGTGAGATCGGAGAAGAAGACGAAGTTAGCATGTCCGAGAGAAGGTTGAGAACGAAACTGCAGCACGTGTGGCCAAGATAACGCCATATTAGCGTGGTTCAGTTCAGTTGCAGCTATGGTTACGGTGGTCGTGCATGCTGTGCAGGGAGGATGAGGCAAGTAGTGGAAGCTCTATGTGTCCGTAACGATCAAAACGGAACAGGTGAATAATTTATTCGAATTCAGATTGTTTATTACTATAACATAGTTCTTTTAATTACAATAATAATAATAATAATATATCTAACTTAACTCTATAGTAATAATAACAATATTCCGGTGACGTTGACGGAACAAGAGAAGTGATGGATATTGAATAGCCACTGAAAAGTGCCAAAGGCGAATTTGTCCGAAACTCCCCTAAGAGATAAAAAAAAAAGACTTTAAAAGTTAACAGTATGTATTTTCTTTAATATTTAAATAAAGAATGAATTAAATACACTATTTTGTGGCGGATAATCTTGTTGCAGGTTACGTGTGGCTGATATTCGTCGTCTTCGACATTCGAATTGGAATGGCTCAATCCTCTCCTTTAAAATATTTAATTAATTCATTTTTGTTTGAATCGACACTTGACAGTGAGAGTGACAGACTTTTCTAGTTTAGCTTGGACTCATTAACAGTGACTTTCGGTCCGGGCCTGAACTCAGGCCCATTGGCCCACGATATGCAAAAGGAGTTTGGCAAAAAAAAAAGTAGCAATGCCTCTCGCACTCTTTTCGTATATTGAAGAAGGCACAAAACGCATTCGATATTTGTCATGAAAATTTAAAATTGGAGGGAACAAGCACAGTCCAAGAAGGCATGGCGGTTCCGGCAGATCCAATCATTGAAGAAGAAGAAGAAGAAGAAGAAGATGGTGGTCCAACGCACCACCCTTGTGCTCCGTCGCACGAGGTTATCATCGACCGTTCCGTTTAAGTTACTGGCTGAAAAATATGTTTGCTATGTTTTTTAATGTTATTCAGTGATTGTTTTGAATGATTACTCCTCCTGATGCAGTTTTTTGATTTATCGACGACAGTTGATCCCAGTTACATAATCTCCTTGATAAGAAAGCTTCTGCCGTTGGATTCTGCTTCTCGGAGCACCTTTAGTGAAGTTGCTTCTGAAAACCCTAATCGAGGAGAAGAAGAAGGGGATGCGCCCTCTGCCTCTGTTTCCAACGATGAAAGCGTTAAATCGTTCAGGAACAAATCTGAGAATATGGATGTTGATGTTTCTGCTGAATTTTCGCGCGGGGAATGTGAAGGTACTGATGTCTCGGTTGGAGAGAGCGCCTGGGAGGAATACGGTTGCGTTTTGTGGGATTTAGCTGCCAGTAAAACACATGCGGAACTCATGGTATATCAATGCTGGTTTTTTATTTTATCTTTATTCGAGTTTCTTTCTTATTATGTACTAGTTCATTTCAGAACATTATCTAGCCTAGGCGAGGTTGTTGCCACTAGCTTCCACTCTCCTAAACCTTTTCTTCTATTTGTTTTTATAAAACATTTTTTCGTTTTCAATTCTTATAAAACGTTATAAAACATTCTTCTATTTCGTTTTCAATAAGAAAGTCACGTCTTTTATATTCTTTCCTGTTTTTAAAAAAAATTATTGTGAGTGGACAGCAAAATGAAAATAGGAAATGGAGGAAAACTAAGTGGCTTTTTTTGTAATTAATGCGGAAATAGAAAAGCTTTTCTTAAACCAATTTGGCCTTAAGTCTCAAAGTTCCCTCATATCATCCTTGTAAAATACAGTAACTGGTTATTTGAATGCTAATGTATTTTCCAACTCTGCTCAAGTTATCCATGAACCACCAAGCTCCTAATCATTAATGTCATAATGATTGTTGAGACTTTCTCTAATGTACTGGAGATCTAAATACATTTAGTTTGCTGTCTTTCAAGTTTCAACCATTCGATTCTTTTAGAGATGGAAACGAAATGTTCACTTGGTGTAATACTGCAGGTGGATAATCTCATACTTGAAGTTCTTTTAGCTAATCTATTAGTTTGCAAATCAGAGCGTGTAACAGTAAGTCAATGTTCTTCAGATTGCATAAAACTATCAAACGATTAAGAAGCTCTTATCACATTTTTGTGTATTAATTTCACGGTGTAGGAAATTAGTATAGGAATTATTGGGAACCTTGCCTGTCATGAAGTTCCAATGAAGCATGTAATCTCAACAAAAGGACTGATTGAGATAATCATTGACAAATTGTTTCTGGATGATCCTCAGTGCCTAATTGAAACATGCCGGTATGACACATCTTTTACACCCACATTTCTTGTCAATTTCGGAATTGGGATATATCTGGTTCCCTTTCTTTTTGTTAAGGACGAAATTTACGTGATTGATTACTGTTTCCCTAGTGTATGCCGTCTTCTTGTTATTCCTGCTAATGTCATTTTCTGTTTCTACAACGCATAACTTCATTGCAAAAGAAAAACTCTGCTTGTATAAATGTTCCTTTGTCTTTTTTAAAAGAAATAATATGTATTTGTTCCAAGCTTATCTATTTATTACTTGTATATCATGTCCATTTCTTTAATTTTTTTTCCTTCGTTTATTTAACTTCCATTATTTCTTCTGTCCTAAGGATTTGCATCAGTACCTTTTGCTTGAGTTTGGCTTGCATAAAGAAGCTAATATTTTGCAGTAATATTCTGTCTTGGTGAATCTTTGCTGCTTATAGCCTGAGTTTTAAATGGCAATTTCTTTGACTGTGGACTCATTTGGGACAGTGATTTTTTTGTACAACCTCTGGTGTTATGTTCATGGTGTTTCCAGAAAGATTGGTGTGTGTTCCTACATGATTCGATCACATTGGTTCTAATTTTTCTCATGTTTTTTTAGAGGATGTTGCATCCTCATTATTTGTACTATTATCTAATGTGTTAGAAAAAGACACATTGATTTACCTACCGAAATAGATGGATAGAAGAAAGACATACTTTTTTATTTATCTCAAGAATATTATTTGTGTTATGCTGTAATGAAGTATCACAACAGTACTTTTTGACATTAGTGCCTTTATTTTACAAAATACAAACCTTTTTTACAATTACTTTTTGGAACAGATTATTGACAGCAGGTCTTCAAAGTGGTGAATCTATTACATGGGCCGAGGCATTGCAGTCTGAACATATACTCTGTCAAATATTATGGATTGCAGAAAATACGTTGAACCCTCAGCTTTTAGAAAAGGTAATCAATACTAGGTACCGATCCAGGGTAGTTTCAACTTTTTTATTTTTTATGGAGGTTACAATGTGTGAAGTCACTAGACTTTGTCAAATGCATGTCATGGAATATACGCAGTAGAAACTTAAATAATTTCAGAGGAAAAATAATATGTTTATTTTCTTTTTTCTTTTATTTTCATCAAAATGAAAATTTTGTCTGTTCAATAACTAACATCATTCTACTTTTTAACAGATCATTGGACTTATTTTAGTTATATTAGAAAGTCAACAGAAAGTTATGGATACTCTCCTTCCACCTCTGATGAAGCTTGGTTTGGCAAACATATTGATCGGTCTCTTGACTTTTGAGAACAGCAAATTAATGAGTGAAAGAATACCTGAAAGGTACTGTGATCCACAATCCTCCATTCTGCAATGATGTAATTACAGTTCCTATTATCACTTTATTCTAATTCTGATATCACTGACAAATGGTGGTAGAATATATTCTCTTGCAATTTGTTTCACTGTCACATCTATTTTGCAGATAACTATTCCATTCAGCTATCTGGGTGGAATGAGTATGATAAAACCTCGTCTTAATGTTTCAGGTACTCTATTCTTGATTTAATTCTTCGGGCAATTGAAGCCCTTTCTGTTTTGGATGATCATTCTCATGAAGTTTGCTCTAGTACAGAGCTGTTTCAACTAATATGTGAACTGGTGAAGTTCCCAGATAAAGTTGAGGTACATTGTTATCATTAACACTTTCAATACTGATACATCTTTCAACTTTTGATATCAATAAGTTAGTGTTGATAAACTGTAAAGTCAGAAAAATTATGTCCACAGAACTCATGTAAATATCTAAACACATATCTTTTCGTTCTTCCAAGATGTATGACAAGCTTTTATATTTTAAACTACAAAGCTTTTTCTCTTTATCAACGGATATTTTTTATGAAAAATTGAGAATTCTGTTAATATTTCATTGTGGGTGAGAATTAAAGTTACTGTTGCTTGTGATACACTCCTGCTTCATTTTGCACGTACTTGAACCAAAAAGGCTTTCCTCTTTTGCTATGTAGGACTTTTTCCCCTTATTAAGTTGAGCTGAGAGTTTCATTAATGCAGCCAACTTAATCAAGATATCCAAACCTTTGTTAGTGATGAATTTTGTGATTAAGAGCTGTGAGAGTCCAACAACTTCTCAGCTTTTTTATCAGTTCTAATTATTTAATAACATTTTCTAGCTCAATTTATGGCTAATAGCAAACTTTTAAGTTTTGACAAGGAAAGAAAATGATTTGGCTTACTGAATACTGGTGCATTGGTGATATCTTCTGCAGGTTGGGAACTATTGTGTTACTGCTGCAGTTCTCATTGCAAATATGTTGTCTGATGTTCCTGATCATGTTTCAAAGATATCAAAGGGTAAGCTATGTGTTCACTATGTATTCTGTCTTGAGTCTCTGGATTATTTAATATAATGGTAACTGGTATTGGTTTTCTAGATTTGCACCTATTAGATGGTCTGCTTGATATATTCCCTTTTGCTTCGGATGACGTGGAAGCAAGAAATGCACTCTGGAGTATAATTGCTAGGATATTGGTTAGATTTCGACAACCTGAAATAAGCCCTTCAAGTGTGCATCACTATGTTTCCATTCTTGTAAAGAAGCTTGATCTGATTGAAGATGAGCTTCTCAACCAACAAGTTGAATCTGGTCATGAACAGGATAGCTTGTGTTCTCCTAGCTCAAAAGCAAATGCTAGGAATATATCTGTATCCTTCTCTTTTAGTTAGTTCAATCTGTTCTTGGTGATTCGCAAGCTCCCTTTGGATGACTTTATTTGAAATCTGTTCTTTGAGATTTCAATTTCTTTTAAATATGATGTTGAATTTGATTTGACTCCTATTTATGCTTTCATGATTATATTATGATAAGGAATCTATTTTCATTCAGTCTAACATCCAGGGCAAATTTTTTTTCCATTTACTAATAATGATGCTATATGTTAAAAAGGATTTTTACACGATCAGGTACAAGCGTGGCAAAAACTATTATCATGTCTTCCTTTTTCTTTAATTGACTGTTAGTTTGTATCTAATTTTGTAGAATTCATTCATGGTATTTATTATTTACTTTCTATATTAAGAGTCAATATTCTTTCCAAAGGACAATCCTTCAGCAGGGAACAAAAACACTCACAAGTTTTGCAAATTTAGATTGCTTGTGTCATTAATTCTGAACCAGTAGACCTTTAAACCTCTATCTAGCCATCCAAATGTGTCTAACTATACAATTCCAACCACACCTATTGACAGTTATGTTCACATGCTTATATATCCACATGCCTGCTTTGCAATTTATTGGTTGTTTCACTTTACCATTCCAATCAATAGCTGGGGATGATCATCAGTATTCTGAATAATTGGACTGCAGAAAAGGAGAATGCCAAGAATAATGGGAATGCTGAAGTTCCTGTCAGTGAGACAGATGTAAAAAGATTGTTAGATTGCTGTCATAAATTCTTCAATTAGAGTTGATGTATCTTGTAAATTACAGTTGTTTAGACAATATTTGAAGGTTCTGCACCTGCCGATACTCTTGTATTTTTTTCTTGTTCTGGGCACTTACATTTAGTTATATCTGATACAAATTTTAACGTTGTCCGCTCATCATTATAGAAGCAGTTGGTGGTGGGACCCCGACTTTTTGGAGTATCAATTTTTAAGGATAAAACTTAAATACAGTTTATTAGGTCATTAGATGTTTTTTATGTTATTTTCCAGTCAAAATTGGACTTTCAACTTGATAAACTGTGTTAATCTTTAAGTAAAACTCTAATTTTGTTTAGAAAATAAAACTAAAAATGCCTAAGGAACCTTTACATCAGTAATTAATGCTGATTTTAATGTTAACTTTTGTTATGTACATTATGAGGTAAAACTCCGTTTTTGTGTGATTGCAGAAAATAAAACCGTCTAAAACGACTGTCTAAATTGTCTTAATATAAACGGACATTATATTACTATTATAAAGTGAGTCTAGATGTAATTTGCTAACCTTCACGACCCAGTAAATTTCTCATTCAAGAACCTCACCGCGGGTGGTTTTATAATAAATGTTGCGATTAATAGGGTGAAAAAATCGTGTCTTATTTTCACTATATTCATTTAACTTACGTACCAATTTATAGTGCGCCACTAATTTGAGTTTATCTGTCACATTAATCTAAAATAATTGAGTTGAACACATCCATTAGGAGCAGCTTTGAATACTCAGTACAAATTTCGCACGAAAACTCATTACAATATTGGTCTTATTACACGAAACTTTAAAACACAGTAAACATTGTAATTAAACATATTCAACCTGCTTTTATATAACCCAAATGAACACAAAAGTAACCGCACAATTCTTAAAAAGATATATCCAAAGTAGATATGGCACGAGATTAGGATACGAGAGAGATGCCAGCAGCCAATAAGTCATCGGACAAAACCTTGTTTGCAGCCTCAGAGGGATGAAAACCATCCCAGAATACATATTCAGATGCATTGGCACATGTTCCTATTGATTTCTGATTGCACAATATAGAAGTCTCTAGCAAGCCTGTTCCACAACAAGCCTTCCTTGCTTCAAAAAAACCTGTGAAAGTGTAATGCATGCCACATAAAGAAAACTAGTTCGTGAGTTATGCATGATAAGATTGGCTTTCTAGGCTTAGCAGAGTTAGAAACTTAGAAAGTGTACCATTTTCAGAAGGCTTGGTGACAAGGTCATACAGAGGTTGGTAGATATCAAGGATGACCAATTTCAGACCAGAAAGCGATTTTTGCATGCTTTGAGACGTGGTGTTTAGCTTCTTATTGAAGTTAACAGCATCACTGTTTAGTCTAACCACACATTCGTTGCTATCAGAGCCAAAGAGAGTGATGGCTGCTGGCAGACAACCCATAGGAGGTAATGTTGTGACGCCAATCTTCCTTGCTCCAAGGTCATACAAATTCTGTACATGTATGTTTCAAATTTGAAAATGTGAGTCAAAATCAGCAAAAGGGAAAATAAATAGCCTTTTCTTTTTCTTTTTTCGCTTCTTATCACTGGTAACCATTCTTTAAGTGGAACGTGGTTTGTTAAGGTTGACAAAGACATGCCTGAATGAAAGTCGCGTAGTGTTGCATGAGAATATCTGAGAATTGATCAGCAGTGTAAACTTTGTAAAGCAGTGGATTTATATAATAGTTCTGAATAAAGTCACTGTTTCCAGCGCTGACAAGATATATAGCACCAGATATAATTGATGAAGCATTTGACTGCCCTGCTATTCCCATCAATATATTCTGGCTCTCTTTGTAGTGTTCCAGCTGTTGGCTCAATGGAATTGCATCCTAGACCAATTGGAAACAAAGAAAAGAAAACACACACACACACACCTATATTAGGCTTTATGAATAATGATGAGAAGTAAGAAAAACTGAAGATTTTTAAACTTGCGAGTGTATATTTACATAAAGCTTAGCTGTGAGATCATAGTAGCCAGAAGCAGCTGAGGCAAAGTTGGCACCGTTCAAGAGGTTTTTTCCTTTGACTATCAAGTTGAGGTAAGCTGGCGGGTAAGTCGTAAATCCAAGGTTTTCAGCTGCAGTGAACAAAATAAGATCAAGCGTGCAAGTCTTTTGTAGAAAAACAAGATAATATGGGTGAGAAAATGGTGTTTCATTAAATGGGGATTTTGAGCAATACCCGTGTAGTCTGATGCAAGCTTCCCATTGCAAAACCTCCCTGTTGGACTGTGATTATTGAAGTCTCTTCCATAAGGAGGGAAGTTTGCTTTAACAATGGTGTGTAAGTGGTTATTATTGCCCACATCAACGACAGAGTCCCCAAATATGAACATTGCAGGAACCAGAGGCTGCCCTTTAGCCACATTGAACGCTACAACCAGAAGAAAGGAAGTCAAGAAATAACTTGCATACCCCATGCTTTTCAGTTTCTCTTCAGAGAGAAAAAGGGAGAGATGGGAAGTGGGAAGGCTTTGAAAAAGGGGTGTTATAGTATTGGGAACTGATTATCTGAGCAATGGTCTGAAGCATGCAGTGGAACTGGTTTGGCAAGGCTGCAGTTCCGAGAATCTTATAAATGTCTGAACTTGTTAGTTGAGACACACTAGTCAAAATAGAAATTTATCAAATCTCAGTATCGTATCAACGTAGTGCATGCTTCTAGTATAACTAAAATTGACAAGTAGAGGTAGAACATTTTTTTATTCGAAGTAGGTAGCATAAACGTTCTTAGCTGTAACCATCTTAATGTTGCACAAATATTAATGAAATTATGATCATGTCTTGAGCTACAAGATATCTGTAAAAACAAACTCAGAGAGCCACTAACAGCAAGTTATATGGTGTGGCTGAATACAGTTTTCAGCATACATGAACTGTAATTTGATAAGCAAAGAAATGCTTTTTCTTAGTCTGTTTTCTAGATTTCCCAGAACCAAAAACCTGACTAAAGTTAATATACTAGTAAGAAAGCACGTTGGTTACAAGTATAGTCTTGCACGTGACATGCAACTACAAGCTTCTTCAACAAGCGCACTTTTCGACCATACCAAATTTACTGCACAACAAGGGGCAACTTACATGAGAAAAGAAAAGAAACAAGAGGAAGAAATTAAGATACAGTAACTCACTGACGTAATAGCACTTAGATTTTGGACACATTGATGTTCATGCTTGAACCATGAGATAGAGTTTGATGTTATGTTTGATAAATTTGATAAGGGGTAGAATTTTAAAAATAAATTAAGATTAAAAAATTTAAAAAAAAACAAGAAGATCCATAATAAGGTAACTAAATTCAAACTCGCAATATAGCTTTCCTTGTTGGCAACACATAACTGTTTCTTGTGACCTAAGGTTTCGACCGTGTGCGATGTTCGGTTGGTGAAATAATTCTATGGTTTCTTTTCATAACACTGATGGTGTATAATTTATTTAGGAAAGAAAGTGAATGCGTAGAGAAAGGAAGAAACGAAAGAAAAAAGTAAAAAGATTAGATAATTTCTTAAATTGTTTGGTAAGAGAAAAATGGATAATTTGTTTTTATTTGATTAAAAGAAAGTAAAAATATATATAAAATGGAATAAAAATCTCAAATGAATAATAAAATGTGATATAAATCAGAATAGTTTTTCTTTTTGGAAAATAAGTCTTCTCCTTTTCTTGACATTTTCTCAAGATGATTATTTTTTTATCTCCCGTCAATTTAAAACAATTTTACATTTCGTATAAACTAATGTCAAGTATTTGTTCTGGCTAATATCTTTATCTTTTATTTGAATTTCTTTTATTTTAATGCTAAATTTTGTATTATACTTTTATTTCTCATACACCATTTTTATAGTACTTTGCAATAGAATAGTCTAATTTTCTTATCTGCCACATGCTTTATACTTATAAACTATAAAGAGCTTTGAATTTACCTATTTCCTTTTATGTGGTTTGACCTTTCTTTCTTTCCACCATTGTTTATTAACTAGCTGAGTTAATTTTTTCAGTTTCTGATTTCATCTTCTTATAATATAATTTTAAATATTTCTTCTAAAATATTTCAAATTTGAATTTTTAAATTAATTAGAAAATATAATAATGATTATTATTTATTAATTAAAAATAAAAAAATACAATTTTGATATGTATACCATTAAACCTCTCTAACTTCAAGTGTATATTGAATTCTTATTAGTTTCTAAATATATTAAAATTCAAAATTAATTCTTAAAAATATTTTCTTATGTTAGACATTTCTATGGATGAAGTTAATTAACATTAAGAAATAACTTAATTCTAGATAAGTGGTAAATGTTTTACAAGATGATGATAATACAATGTAACAGAGGAATCACAATTTAAACCTTTATTTTTTTTCTTTATAAAGCATAAAAAATTCTACTAATTAAAAAATAATATAAGTATATATTCTTAATATCACTTTAATCATTTCTCCTCGTCTCCTTTCTCTTTTAGTAAGATAGAGAATATCAATATATTTTTTTCTGAGTCATCATAGTTTTTCCAAGTATATTTTTTATTTACTACTTATAATTAAAAAAAATTATTCAAAATACAAGGTTGACTATCATAAGCAAAAATATGTAAATAAAAGTTCTTGATGAAAGATAGCTTCACAAAGTAAATTTTTTACAAATGTTAAACATTCTCTTCATATTATTTATAAGACATTTTTTATTTAGCACTTATGAGCCGTAGGAAAGAGCACGTGCACATTGTTATTCTATATGAAATTGTTACTTCATTGTATATGATGAATATCTTATCTATAAATCTCTTGAATAATATTGTTGTGATTTGTTTATTGTATCATAAAGTTGATATAACATGTTAAAACTTTGAAGAAATTTGTAAGTCAACATATTCATGACTTCTTTAAACCACCTAACAAATTCAAAATGAATTCATATCTTATTATAGAGTTTGATTTTGAATTTTCTATCTTTTATTATATGATTTTTAATAAAAAATTTAGTATAGAAGTTGTATTAAATAAGACAAAAAGTGACTTAACTAAGTCTAAACTTTTTTTATAAAGATAGTAATTTTTTAATAAATATACTTTAAACAAAATATGTCGATTAAAAAAATAATATTATTTATTATGATCACAATAAAAAATTATCTAAATTATTTTTTTAAAATTATATTATTTTATTTTAGTCTATTGAAATAAAATCATTAAATTAAATTATCCAATAGTTATATTTAAAGAATTTAGTGATTTTCATCACAGGACCAAACTAAAATTAATATATCTACATTTGGAGGCATTCATCAACTCCTCAAAATATTAAATTCTCTTTTAGAATCATTAACCTCTTCTTTACTTTTCTCACAAACTAACATTCATATCTCCTTTTCCAATTCATTATCAAAAGAATCCTCTTTACTCCCAAACATCGGTTTTCTTCCCAATTTAGATAACATTTTTCAAAAAATCCAAAACCTAATAACCAACCTCATCATATCACCATCCACCATAACTCAATTTATATTTTTCTTCTTGTTAATTTGAATTTTTTTTATTTTACAAATTAAAAACTATGGATGATATATTTATGTTATGGCTGATTATGTCTTAGAAATGGTCACCTTGGTGTGGAAAGGTTTTTTCTTAATGGTACTTAACATTGATTTGAACATTTGTGGTGCTATTTGATTTTTTGTCAAACTAATATAGTAGCAATCAAATTGAAGTATTTGGTCTAGGATAAAAAAATTGAAGAAAATAACACTTGCTTTGAAAACTAATTTTGAGAAAATAAAACATTAAAAATAATTAATACTATTAACAAATTGTGTGTAGAAAATATAATAAAAATATAGTCAGCTTAAAAAAAAATTAAATGTGTAATTTAGCTTGCAGAATAAATCTTATTGAAAAAGAAGTACAAAGCTTTATATGAGTTAAAGGTCTATCACCATATCATAGATTAAAAAATATAGGATATTTCTAATATAGAACTCATAAGTTTAAAATTTAAGCTTGTAAACATCTTCTTGCAGCATGCCTAAATTTTAAGACATGAGTTATAATTTTTTTTATTTTATTTTAAGAACATATTTTCTACCAACAAGTAAATAAAAATTTATTAAATAAAGAATAAAGTATGACTTGATGAGATGGTTTTTGTATTGAAAATAACCTAATTTAGTTACAGATAATTATTTAAATTAGTGTCTATATATTTTTACAATATATTAATAAGGGATTAATCTAAATATAAATGGATTTAAATTTATTAAATATTTAATTGAAACAGTATTATAAATGAAAATAATTACTAAATATGTTTTCTATTATTATTAATAAATTTCTCAATTATTCGTTTTATTTCTTAAGTTTTAACTATATTTATATTCAATTGAATTTGATTTTTTTTATTAATGTAAAAGCAGTGTATGTATATTCAATATTAGTTTGATAGTATACTTTACCATCCATCTATCGTTATTTACGAATTTTACCATTTAATTACTATTTTTTTCTTGAATTTATCATCAAACCTTTTCTTTTGCATTTCAATGATCCATAAAATTTTTAATAAAGAGATAAATTGTAAAAGAAAGATTTTTAGAGAAGTTAAAATGACATTGTTGTATGACCGATTTATTCAAAACGACATTGTTTTAACTATTTTTACAATTTATTTCATACATAATCATATTTCGTGAAAAAATTAATGGAACAAAATATATATATATAATTTATGAAATTTTGATGATGAAAATATGTGAAACAAAGATCTTGAAAGTAAAGTTTATAAAACAATTATAATGGGGGTACTAAAATGGAAAATTAAGTCTTTAATACTTAAATAATACTTGTATAATTTATTATTTTAAAAAATAGAAATTAAAGTTCTGATAGTTAGAAGGAGTAATTAATGATGTGAAGAACGTTGAAACTGTGTTGTTCCTATTCCAATGGTCTTCGTTCCTATGGACTTTAATTTGTTCTATTATTAAGTTAAATTAAAAAAATTGTCGAGTTGTTTTTTTATTCATAGATTTATATTTATTTATTTATTTATTTTATAAAATAATACGAATCTATGTACGGAAACTATGCCCTATTTTATATCTTCCTTTTATTGTAACAATTAATTTTACACATGTGAAGGTCCATGCACCACTTTATCTCATTCAAATAAAATATAATGAATTGATGCTATAGCATGATTTTTTTTTTTAATTCTGGCAGTATGTGTTTTTGGAGTAAAATTTAAAATATTTAATTTTGTGAATTTTGTTGATGAGTAAAATTATAAACAATATTTCATTTTAAAAGTATCCATTTAAAATATATATCTTTTATAAACATTACGCTGTTTGAATTTAGTAATAATTTCAAACATTTAATTTTATATAAAAATCTCAATATTGTTAAACACTAATGATTTAGTATTAATCGAGTTAATAAAAAAAGCTAACATAAATGACTAGCTTTAACCAATATAATGATTGGATTTTCGTTAAAAGGAAAGGAATACTTGTTGTATTCTCGGAAACTTTTCTCAGATTATACCAATAGAGTATTAGACTATTTGTTTAGTCATGTATAACTCTTATATTCATAGGTCACTCACCATTAGTATCATATAAATTGGATAAAAATATTGTAATAATAAAATTATATTATTATTTATGGAATGTTAAAATTATGCTAATTTATTTTCTCTACCTTAAGCTTTATAACAATAATTATTTGTGTTTATTACTTATCTTTAATAACAAACTTAATCTTATATACGTTTTTAAAATGTTATTTTTCTATATTAAGAATTTTATTATCATTTTGATCATATTTTTTTACATCTTTTTTTAAACAGATAGATAAATTAATAGATATTGAAAGAATACTTGATTAAATAATTTCTTAAAGAAATACTTAGAAAGAGGTTAGTTTGAAATGATTACAAATAGAAAAAATACTTGTAATTTATAATGGTAGTCTGCTAATAGAATCAATCAGATATAATATTTGAATTTCAGACAAACTAATTAAAAAATATTTGTGTTAAATTATTTTTCTTCTTTTTTCAGTTAATTATTATTGTGTTTGATTAACCTTAAAAGTGAAGCTTCATAACTTAATTTTTTTTATTTAAAAGTTTTTTTCAACTTTGTGTGTGTGACACCATATCTCAAAAGTTACTTGAAACTTAAAAAAAAAACATAATTTAATCATTTTTTTTTTGTATTTTTCTGTTTTTTACACATTTAACTAGATCCACCATATACATCAATATAACTCTCTTACATTAATTTTATATATTCACACACCTAAAGCATATATAATTAAATTTTACTTTTACACAACAATCCATCCATCAAGTATAAAAGTATCAAATAATCAAATCATCGTCATCACATCAACATTTGTCACTTGAGCATGTTTTTTTTCACTTGAGTGACTTTAACAATATAAACAAGATAACACGCATTTTGTTTGAATGACAGACTTGCCACTTGAGCAAAATGTAATCCAACAACAAAACCTTCCTTGGATTATTCTTGTTATATTGGTCACATCGTCGCTTAAGCATTACACATAATGTTTGGAAAATTATCTCTCGTTAGAAAAAATCTATCTAATTTAAAATAGTTCATACTTTATTAAAGTGTTAAGATGTTTGAATATCAAATTAGTGTTTGAGTATTTATGACAGTAAGAAACATGTGTATATCCATTTGCACCATCCTCAAACATTCAATTATAATAATTAAAAAAATGATATTTTATTAGTTTACTAGCATTCTTTAAAAATATCTATTTCTATATTAAAAAAAATATTAGATGAGTTCATTTTATATAAAAAAAACATTATAGAATCATATATATTTAGTTCCATTAACACTGTTTGACTTGTCTAAGAAAATATTTTAATATCAATGACTATAAAATCTTTTTATTAATTTTTAATGCATCATTACTATAAACTATAAGAAATGATATAATTGTTATGAAATTAACATCCTAGGAAGTATGATAATAATTTATTGCCAAGATGACAAGGTAAATTTTAAACTTTTTATTACATTTTGAATTATTTGTTTATCAGAAACAATTTAGATTAGCAAGTGTTTTAGTGTGTATGTGCTGTGAGTGAGTGAGATATGCGCGTAAAGTTGTAGACGAATATTAGCTAGCTGTAAATCAGATGTACATAACATGCTATATGTGATGTGGATGGATCTATCCAAAGCTTTGTTTTCATGCCAACACATTCTTGTCTTTTCACAACTTTGAAAGTTCGCAAATGATTGTGACGGTGTTTGAACAAGTTTCTATCTAAGCATTCTTAGCAGAAATTAAAATAAATTTCAAACTGTTTGTTAAGAATAAAAAAAAATAAGAGTCTAGAATTGTTAAACTAATGTTGTAAAGAATAAGAATATTTTATAGCTTGCTTGCAACTCTCTGACATCACACAATCGCTAACAGTGACAGTAACTAAAACCACTGTGGAAGGGATAGAAGAGAAGAAGCTCTCTCCTCCATCCATATATATTACATCAACCATAAACCCTTCTTGTCACTTTCTTCTCTCACAGAAACTCACGTTACATTCATTTTCAGCAATGGCTTCGGCGCGATTGGATCTAGACGGGAACCCCATAAACCCAATCACCATTTGCATGATAGGTGCCGGTGGCTTCATCGGGTCCCACCTCTGCGAGAAGCTCATGTCTGAAACCCCTCACAAAGTTCTTGCCTTGGATGTTTACAACGACAAGATCAAACACCTTCTGGAACCCGACACGCTCCCTTGGGCTGGTCGCATCCAATTCCACCGCCTCAACATCAAGCACGATTCTCGACTTGAAGGCCTCATCAAGATCGCAGATCTGGTTTCACCCCTCTTCATAAAAATGCAATCTTTTTTCTTACACTGTTCTTTTCCGGAAACAATTATGTTTGAGACACAATTGGGTTTTCTTTCTTTTTTTTTGTTTGTTTCAGACCATTAATCTGGCTGCTATATGCACTCCCGCGGATTACAACACGCGCCCTCTCGACACCATTTACAGCAACTTCATCGACGCGCTTCCTGTGGTGCGTGTTACTATTACTTTCTCTCTCTATCTCTTACTCTGTGTGTTTGTGGAAGTTGGAATTGAGGATTGGCATTTGGAGTTTGGGTTCAGGTGAAGTACTGTTCGGAAAACAACAAGCGTCTCATTCACTTCTCTACGTGTGAAGTGTATGGGAAAACCATTGGAAGCTTCCTACCCAAAGATAGTGCACTTCGTCAGGTAACCTTTCACTTTCCTTGGACTTACTACTGTAGATCTGTGCATAATCGATGATGGTTTCAAATTTGCAATGCATTAACGGTTTGATGTATAGAAATGATGGATCTTTTCAATCAATAGTTTTTTTTTATCTCTTTGTGTATGTATTTTTTTTAGTCTTGTTTACACATTGTTTAAATAAACTTGTGGAAGAAGAAAATAAGAAAATAAAATCTGTTGAGTTTTTTATTCATAAACTAAAATAATTTTTTATGGCTTCTGTATAATTTTAGTGTAAAAAAATATGTAACAGGATCTTAGCAATGGAATGGTTTTTTTATTTTGGGTATTGTGTGGAGTTATAATATATGTTGTTTCCAATGTCGTGTTAGGATCCTGCATACTACGTACTTAAGGAGGATGAGTCTCCTTGCATTTTTGGTTCGATTGAAAAGCAGAGATGGTCATATGCCTGTGCTAAGCAGTTGATTGAGAGACTGATTTATGGTAAGCATTTTTTTTAACTTTTGGTGTATATGAACTTTCAATTTTCATGTATTGATTTTTGTCTCACTGAGATGTTGTTGACAGCTGAGGGCGCTGAAAATGGCTTGGAATTCACAATTGTGAGGCCTTTTAATTGGATTGGACCACGAATGGATTTCATACCCGGCATTGATGGTCCAAGTGAGGGTGTTCCTCGGGTTCTGGCATGCTTTAGCAATGTGAGCTTACGTTGAGATTTAGACTTTGTTCAAGATTGAATGTATGTATGCTGGTCTAAATTTTTGAATTACTGTTCTAAATATTTTCTCCATTCCTTTTCTGCAGAATCTCCTCCGTGGTGAGCCCCTCAAGCTTGTGGATGGTGGCCAATCCCAGAGAACCTTCGTGTATATTAAGGATGCTATTGAAGCTGTCTTGTTGATGATTGTAGGCTCCCATATCTAATCTTTTATGAAACTTTATGATTTTTAAGTACAGATAATCTGATTGTAGAAGTTCATCTTTAAACTGTTATTCTTATTGGATGGTTCCACTAAAAGTGAACAATAACTTCTTAACAGGAAAATCCTGCCAGGGCCAATGGACATATTTTTAATGTGGGTAACCCAAAAAATGAGGTTACAGTTAGGCAGCTTGCAGAAATGATGACTCAGGTTGAAGCATCAAGTTTGACTGTTTGACCCTATTGGATTTTAACATGGTGTTTGGGGCCATAATTTTTTTTTTCCATTCAATTCTGCAGGTTTATTCAAAGGTAAGTGGGGAAGCACCTCAGGAAAATCCTACTATTGATGTGAGCTCCAAAGAATTTTATGGCGAGGGGTATGATGATAGTGACAAGAGAATTCCAGACATGACCATAATTAATAGGCAACTTGGTATGTTCCTTGTTCTACTTTACCTGAAAGATTATTTAGGTTAGATACTTTACCTGATAATGTGGTTTCACTCCTTTTTCAGGCTGGAATCCTAAGACCTCACTTTGGGACCTGCTTGAATCAACTCTCACCTATCAGCACAGAACTTATGCTGAAGCCATCAAGAAAGTCATTGCAAAGCCAGTGGCAAGTTAAACTTGTATGGTGATGAACTGCTTTGAGAAGAGTGTTCAGCCCATAGGGGCATTTACCTATAATAGTTTACTGGATTATTTTTTATATACATGGTAATTTTCCCCTTGGTTTTGGTAGCCAATATTCATATTGTTTATTACATATTTATGAAGAGGGTAAGAATTTATCAAGGAAAATCTGTGCTGTGGGGATGTGCTTTTCACAGAGCTTGAGGCAACTGGACATATTTGGAAACACACGAGGAAAGAAGATTCAGCTGTAACATTTATCATATACTTCCCAAATTTACTGTCATTAATTTATTTAATGGAATACTTTTGCTGCAACACGTTTACATCTCATATTTTTATAAATTCCAGATCCACCCACATAAATTTTCTGATCTGTCTGGTTATAAATCGCGTATACAATGCATCAAACATAATAAAATATGGGTGCAGCATTTACTACACCCAAGAACAACCAAAAAAAGTGGATTGTATATATTGTACCAAAGACTTGTGTGAATAACAGTGCAATTTTTTAGCAGAACTGATACTTATGCAGACTGTATTTTTAATTTTTAATTAGGTGGTTTTATTCTATAATATATTCCATATATACATAAATATAACGAGCTTCAATGAGAAGAATAAATAATCATTTTTAAAATCATGTAATATATATTAAAAGTGTAAAACTTATGATTAATTTAATAACAGTATCATAATTACTTGTAATATTTTAATTCAATGTTATTAAAATGAATTATATGTTAACTTTAAAAGAACCGTGCTCTCAGACATTCAGAACAGTAACAATATGAAGCATTAAGTTTTTCTAAAATTTGCTGAGATTGGTTCCTATCTCTTAGGAGACTTAAAAATATTAATATCATCTAATATATTAAATTAGAGAAATAATGTATGATAATCAATTTAGAGATTAGAGAGAATCGCATATGCTATAGAAAGAAACACATTAAAGCTTTACTAAATGTTTACAGGAGATTTTATCTTAAGATTTTAAAAATAAGAAAATTTGAAATTAACTTCTTTATAAATTAAAATTAGTCCGTATGAAAAATCTTTTATATGGCTTTTTATAATTTTTTTAATTAATGTGTAAACTAATTTTAATTTATAAAAATTACAGTTATTCTTTATTTATATTTTTTTCTTAAAAGAGTTTATAGAAAAATCGTTCCAACATACTTTTAGAATAAAATCAATTTGTGGAAATCTAATGATCAAGTGGACTTGTCTGTCTTCATCTCATGCTAGGGCTTTGTTATTTTCCATCTTCACACCAAAACTTGTTTTGAAAGACCAAATTACCAAAGCCATAATTTTATGTGGGAAATTATTTCTCCATCCTACACATTTAGTCTTGGAAAATCATTCTTTCACAACCGAAAGTTCACAACTTCAAAATAATAATATAATAATGAAAGTGGAATAATAATCATGTATTAAATGCAGTTGTTATTAGGTTGTATTCTTAAAAATATTGCCACTATATCACTACCCCTTAGTCTTATACCTACATAGTAAAAAGGCATAATTGTCTTTTATATTTTACTTGCTTTGTGTGAAAAAAAACTTATAGATTATTGTAATTTGAATAACATTTTTAAATTGCATAATTGTGTAATCTTAAAATATTTTTTAGATTATACACTTTTTTTTTTAAATTCCACAATTTAAAAGTGTTTTCTAAATTATATAATCTAAAAATTTTATATTAAAAAAATTAAATAGTATAATCCGAATAAAAAACTCAACTTTCAAATCATATTTTTTAAAAAAAGAATTTTAAATTATGTAATATATATATAACAATTTTTACTTTTAAATTATATAATTTAAAAATTAAAATTCATTTTTAAATTATTTTATTATTTATTTAGATAATCTGAATCTCAGTTTTTTAAATTGTACAATAGAAAAAGTTTTCAAAATCAAGTAGAAATTTTCAGATTTATACATTGTAAAAAGATATTACTTATTTTTTATTGTATAATATTTGACAGGATGAGGTGTGGCTTCACAATATTCAAGGTAAATGTTAACTCTTATCAAATATTATAAATTCAAGTTATTTATTATTCAAATATTACATAATAAAAAATATTTTTTTGAGTAGTATTTTTAATAAAAATTGCTATTATCCTTGTAAGAAAAAATATAGAAACTTGGAATAAGGGATGTGAGTTTTAAAACATTGAAGTTGGAATGATGAGTGGTCTTGAAGATCACCTGAACTAATGATATTGTTTTAACTGGCATACTGAAAAAAATACTCATGACAATGCATCATTATATGTAAGAATGATCATCACTAAACTATGCACTCCTATACATTTAAATTAAACATACATAAAAAACACAATTTTATATTGATTAAAAATACTAATTAAGTTCATTATTATTATTTATTTATTAAAAAACTATATTTTTAAGTTATCAATTATATTTACGAAAAATAGTTTTCAGTTTTTGAATTTAAAAGTATCTTTAAAATAATGATATTAAATAAAGTTGATCAATTTAAAATATATTTCTATTTTAGTCAAATTATGCTCTCTTTTTTTCACATATACTTTAGTTGAGAATAAATATTATCTTACTTTTTCTTTAAAGACAATGTTTTAAAATAGAAACTGATAAAAGTATATAAGAAATAGGATTACAACTATCCAATAGTATAGGTATGTTTATTTGTTTATTTATTCACTAGTTTAATAGTTAATTTTTTTTTTACTTTAACAAGTCAGCTTAAAGTTGAGTTAATAATTTTTAACTAAGGAAATCAGCATTTTGTTAACTTGTCACATTTCGAATTGATAGATAAGAGAAGCAAAAACAATTTGTTTTCTCCACTCATTTGGTTGATAAAAAATGAAAAGAGTTATATTTTAATGTAGAAATAATCTTATCCTTATATATACAGTCATATATAATTCATTTCATCACCAAAAATAATATAATTTATATTAAAGTGATTGTCTAACAAAAATGTTGACTTTAACAATAAAATCTACTTTCTTTAAAATTTGAGGGGAGAAAAATAATATATTTAAAGAGAAAAAAATATAAAGTAAGATTTATTTTTTAAATAATAGAAAGTAAAAAAATTTATGAAATTTTATAAATGATTTAATTGATATAATAGATAAAAATTATTTTTAATTAAAGTTTTATAATATAGTTATTTACTTATTATTATTATTAATATTTTTTTATTTTATCATTATATAAATTTATTTAAATTATTATTACATTCATATTATTCAATTTTTTATTTAAAATAGTTTTTAAATATTTTTCATAATTTTTATTTTATTTTATTTTATTATATAACATATAATATTATATCATAATACAATTAATTTCAAAACTTTATTTTTTCTAATTATTTATATTATAATTTATTATATATTTATTTTATTATTTTAAAAATATAAATATTTATAAATTAAATAATAATTAATTATATAATAATAACATTTGTATTTTTATAAGTATGTCTTATTTAGTTCAAAATATAAAAAAATTATAATTGATTATGTTTTAAAATATAATTTATTAAGTGTATATTTTTACAAATTTTTAAATATAATAAAAAGAAGGTTTAGTATAAATTTTTTTATGTTTTTGATATTTATATTCTTATTTTTATCATTTTTTTCTTATAATTTTTTATCTTTACATTTTTACATAAAAAAACACTGCCATAATGGTATTACTTTTTATCTAATTCCATTTTCACTCCATTTTTCTCTGCTATAGTCTGAATAAATATTTTCTTCTATGTTCTAAATAACTACTGTATTTATTTCTACAACCACTCATTTATTTCATTATTTATTATTATCAAAATATACAAATTTTATTCTATTTTTTTTTTCTGGTTGCGAATTCTGTTACACCAAACAAAGCATAAACCATGACACCCATGTTACCATCCCAAAACAAAGGATGCCACCGATGTTGGAGTGTGCGAAGGTGGGTCCCACTTACCAAACGACGGCAAGTGGCAACCACTCGCTCTGATTAAGGTAACAAGGAAATGGAAGCCACGCGTGTTGTAATTGGACATGATTCTGTAGGAGGCAAAGTTGTTGAGCACAACCCCAAAAGAATAACCAAACAAAACTTTACATAAAAAAAGATAATAGAGAAAGAAAATGAAGAAGCAAGAGAACAAAAAAAGGGACAAAAACTAATTTCCACCTCACATCACACTTCCCTGTCATTTTATTGACCTGTAATGTTCTCCTTGGCCCCGACGACGCTCCTCTCTGCTCTTTCTTATCATCCCATTTATTCATTTACATTCACTCACTTCATGTTATTTTTATGATTCAATATTCAACACTATAATTTAAAACATTATATTTATTCACCAACTATTCAATCAACTACACTTTTGTCATGCTAATATTATATTTAAGTATATTTTTATAGTTAAATATACTTCGTTAGACACTTTAAGTTTGAAATAATCTGTTTAAATGAAAGTGTTTGATTTTTATTATGGGAGGATAAGAAAACTTGTTTATTTTAAACTTTCTACATTTTAATTCTATTTGAAATTTGAAAAATATTCATCTTAATTCCTTTATTTTTACAATGTTTTATGTTTTTATTATAAATTATCCGATTATATATTTAAATACAATGCTTTTAGGTAAAAGAATTAAAATAATGTTTTTTTCAAGTTACAAAACTAGAAAAAAAATTGAAATTTTAACATCAATTACAAAATTTAAGAAGTTAAAAGTATATTTAAGTAATTCTTTTCACACAAAGTTAAGTCTTATTATTATGACTGTAAAATATTATATAAATATTTTGTAATATTAATATATATTATTTGTACCAAGGCTTTTAACTTACGAGACTGGCACTGCATTTTTTTATTAAAGCTTGCTTTACTTTACCTCGACCGTTTCTGGGGTCATGATCCTGCGTCATTCTCTGTTCTTTTAATTCCAATTTAATTGTTCTATTTCTAGGGGCTATGCTCTCTGTACCATACTTTGGCTAGTTTTTTTTTCTTCCATATAAAAGATACACTATTCATCTGTGTCTTTCTCTTTTTGCCTTTTTCTTTTTAGAATTAAGAAGAAGAAGCAACAATTTAGGAAAAGAGAATGATGTTGTGTTGGTAGAGTTAGTGGGGGGGAAAAGAAGGTCTTTCCTTCCCTCAACCATGGCTCCTACTGGGAAGCTTTCCGGGTTTCGTCGAGAAGGCAGTGATTGGTACTCCCTTTCTCAAAATTTCTTGTTTTGAAGTAAAAATTCGTTTTCTTTTCAATTGGCTGATGAGAAAAGGACACCTTTTGTTCACCTGATTACTGGGTGGAGTCCGAGTCAGACATGCATATGAAAAAAAAAAGATTTTGATGTGATTTATGTTGTTAATTTTTTTTGGTTTGTGGTCTTGATAGGTTCTGCAATGGGGGACTGCCAAGTGATATCACTGTTTCCATCGAGGGTGTCACTTTCCATCTTCATAAGGTACTTGCTTTCCTTTCAGAAATTTGCTCTTCTCTCACTGGTTTATTATTGATAGATGAAATAGTTGTCGGGCTTTTTTGTGGTTCTGGTTTGTCCTTCTGCTCTTTGTGTTTTTTTTTTTCGAAATTTGATCCAACCGAGTTCATGTGATTCATGGCTTTTTCTTTTACTTCTGGTTTCTTTCATCTCTGTTGCTTAAGTATTGTAACTAAACTCCCCTCTTCAAATAAGGTAATTCGATTAGACTTGCTAGAGATACCATACCACCTGTTACAATGACAAACCTTTCACGGTTTCACCATAAATTTCATCTATTTATTCGGAATTTAGTGCAATGCCACCTGTTTTTGGGCAACCTTGTATTTCTACTCTGGAATCTACTTGTATGGTTTTCAAAGGTTGTGATGTTCCCTTTTTTTTTCGGAGTTTGACTTTGAAATTCCTTCAGCTTAAGGTCGGATAGAGCAGGGACAATACTTTCTTTAATTATAAATGGATTGTATTTCTGCTTATTTGATATTGTTTAAGATGATGGTTATAAAATCTGGCTTATAAGTTATGGATGTTATTCATGATATATATCCATTGGATATTTCATTGCTAATGCTTGACTTTTCCAGTTAGTGATGAAGCTAAAAATTTGTCTAGTTCTCAAACTCGTTTTACTCTCATGATTTGCTGTTGTGGAAGTAATGCGACTAGGTGAGGTCTTTCGCATGTCATGAACACTTGTTCTTGTTTTGTCTAAAATAGCTTTCTTGATCCCCAATTAGAACTAAGAGGAAAAAGTTAGAGCTTTGAAACATTGTTGGAAAATTCCTTTGGGAACTGGGTTTTCCCTTTTTTCAATTTGGACTCCATGCATAATTCCATGATGAACTAGTGAGCATTTCTGTGTCACAAGGCTTAATTTTATGGTAGTTATACTGTTATGCCTTTGGTAAATTATTTGTGTATTGAATGCATTGGAGTCTGAATAAGTTGTCATGGAACTGCAGTTTCCTCTTGTATCAAAAAGTGGAAAAATTGCTAAAGCACATGACGAGTCCAAGGATACCGACAAGAGGACTCTGCAAATGGTGCTGGAAAAATTTCCTGGTGGTCCTGACACTTTCTTAATTGCAGCCAAATTCTGTTATGGTTATCGTGTGGAACTGAGTGCCAGAAATGTAGTATTGGTTCACTGTGCTGCAGAATACCTTGAAATGACAGATGAATTTGGAGAAGGTAACTTGTTGTCAAAATCAGAGAGTTTTTTCCATAAAAACACATTGCGCAACTGGAAAGATTGTATTTTGGCTCTCCAAAGTTCCGAGCCTGTTCTACATAGAGCTGAAAAGCTTCAGTTAGTGGGCAAGTGTTTGAATGCTCTATCTATGATGGTTTGTACGGACCCAAGTTTGTTTGGATGGCCCATGATGATGTATGGGAGTTTTCAGAGCCCTGGTGGAAGCATTCTTTGGAATGGCATAAATACTGGTGCCAGAATTCGGAGCTCAGAATCTGATTGGTGGTTTGAAGACATCTCATATCTCAGTGTGAGTTTGTTTGAGAGGCTAATTAAGACAATGCAAGCAAGAGGTATAAGACCTGAAAACCTAGCAGGTGCCATAATGTACTATTCTAGAAAGCACTTGCCAGGTCTAGGTCGGTGGCAGGGTGGTCAAGGTGGCAAGACCAGAACAGTTGCAAGTTTCAGCTTGACACCTGCCACAGTTGATCAGAGGGTTCTGTTGGAAAGCATTGAGAAACTTCTTCCGGAGAAGAAGGGGAAATCTTATTGCCGCTTCCTGCTGGGACTTCTTCGTGTGGCTTTGATATTGAATGTTAGCCAATCTTGCAAGGATTGTTTGCAGAGGAGAATAGGGATGCAATTGGAACTTGCAACTTTGGATAGTCTTCTAATTCCTACCTATTCAGATTCGGATGCATTATATAACACAGAATGTATTGAACAGGTAGTCCATTATTTTATATCTACAGAATCAAATTTAACTGCCTTTTCTCCTTCATCACGTGACCAGCAAACACCAGCATCACCATCATCCGAGTCGTTGAGGAAGGTTTCGAAGTTGATAGATAGCTACATTGCAGAAATTGCTTCAGATGTTAATTTAAAACCGGGAAAGATACGCAGGCTTGCAGATGCCCTCCCTGAGTCATCAAGATTATTGCATGATGGGCTTTACAGGGCACTGGACATATATTTCAAGGTTTGATTTTTCTGAGCTACACTTTTCCTTAAAGACTTATTTGTGGTCATGGATTGTTAGTTTATTGATGACTGCTTATGGTATTGTGCAGGCTCATCCTTGGCTCTCTGATAGCGAGAAGGAAGAACTATGCAACATCATTGACTACCAGAAACTTTCAATCCATGCTTGTGCTCATGCATCCCAAAATGACAGGTTACCCCTCAGAGTTGTTCTTCAAGTGCTGTTCTTTGAACAGCTGCATTTGAGAACAGCATTAGCCGGATGTCTCAATGCACTGGATGGCGAGATCGCTCCAGCAGCTCCTGTTCCTGTAACTGCTATAGGCAATACGGCCGGTGAAATTGTACAAAGAGATGGATGGGTGACTGTTGTGCGTGAAAACCAGGTTTTAAAGGTGGATATGGATAGGATGAGTTCTAGAGTAGGAGAACTTGAAGAAGAGTTCAGTAAAATAAAGCAAGAAATGAAAAGTGTGACCAAATCTCATAGCTCCCGAAGCTCCCCTCGGTTGGTTGCCAGGAAAATCGGGTGTAATCTTGTTCCTCGGCCTTCAGATGCACAACCAGAATCCCTCAATCGCACCGGATCCACTCCAAGAGCATCCATTGATCGGGCACGGCGTTCCCTTAAGTCCAAGCACTCAGAAAGTTTTACTTGAGTATCAAGAAACCATAATCCTCTTAATTTTATTCATATATACACATAGCAGTGTTGTGTGGTTTTAAATTTTTTGTACGAGGGAAAGGGAAGGAAAATGATTCTCAATCCATTATGCCCTTTTATTTCACCAGTTTGCATATTTGAACATTTTCCATTTCTTTCCCTTGTGTAAACTGTAAACTTATGTAGGCAATTTCTCAAATTGTCCTGTTTCATAGGGGAATAGCTCCTGTATTTATTATCCGTATAGATTTATTCTTCATTTGAAGATATTGACAGTGGAAGATGTTGTTTTAGAACCATATGTGAAGAACATTATTGTCATCGCAGAAAGAATCATCTCTGTTCCCCCAAGTGCAAATGCAAAGCTGATGCACAAAGGTTGGAGAACTCACAAACAAAGGTAGCTGACAATGTATAGTTGTTGTGAAGAGTGTAATTTCTTTACAAATGACAAACAAATATTTTATGATCTCTGTCATATATGCTGTTTTTCCGCCGAGTTAGGGTCGGCACTTTGGAGTTTATGATGTCTGGTAATTCTTACCTCCGTTAAACTTTGATTAATTGAAAACACGTACTATAGTAGTACCTCAATATGCAATTATACACGGATGTGTGTTTTAACTATATGATTTTACATCAACTAATACAAAAGTATACGAAACTAATGTTTTTGATTTTAATCTTTGCAAATGCGTATTAAAAAATATTATATATATATATATATATATAATTATTTGTTTTTAATGAAAAAATTGATATAAAAATGTGAAAAATAACATTATTTTGATTTAGTTTTAAAAATAATATTGTATTGATGACAACAGTAATTTATACAAAATAATTTAAATTTAAAAATAGCTTAAACATATATTGTAGTTTTGCAAATATTACTGATTTGCTATTGTTATTTCTTTATACATACCTAATTTGGTTTGTATGCATGTGTTATGTTTTCAATTTTTTATATGATTAACATATTTTTAATTTGGTGACACTAGACAAATATCATATAAGGACTAAATTAAAAAACATGCCTAGAGATCAAATTTAAAATACTTAAAGTAATAATAAGAAAAGACTATTAGAACTATATTCTAAAATGTAAAATCTTAGAAAATCAGTGTTTATTTAAAAAGTAGAGTCTGTAGCAAAATCATTAACTAATAAAATAAAAAGTATAAGATAACTAGCATAACAGTGTCGCTTTGGCCGAGTGGTTAAGGCGTGTGCCTGCTAAGTACATGGGGTTTCCCCGCGAGAGTTCGAATCTCTCAGGCGACGCTCTTGTTTTTTTTTTTTTTCTTTTTGTTAATTTTTTTACTTTGTTATTTATTTTTTGTCCGAAATTTATCACTGTCATATAGACTTTGTAGTCACATTGGGCTCCTGAATCCATAGTAGAGTGTGATCTGTTGCAATTGCAACCCATTCTTGTGGCTCTTTCTCTCACTGTCACTTTTATTTCATAGGTAACACGAAGACAACACTGGTACACAAGTGTTTTGTTACCTCACGCGCCGCCGCACCAGCATGCCAACCTTCACCATTTCCAACAACAGCGCCGCCAAATGGTCACTCCCCCAATTCAACCACGCTTCCCCCTTTGCCCCCTCCTCACCCATCGTTCTCCGCCACTCCCTCCGCCACGTGAGCGCCTTCAGGATTCACTGCGTTCCCCCCGAACCCCCCGTCCCGTTGCCTCCAATCTCACACGATCAACCCTCTTTGGGAGGAGGCGGAGGCGATGATGACGCCGGCGGCGGCGGTGGAGGAGATAGAGACGGAGGAGGAGATGAGGAGTTTGGACCCCTTTTGAATTTTGAAGCGGTTATGAGAGAATCGGAAGCTCGTGGCGTGAAGCTGCCTCCGGATATGGTGGAGGCCGCCAGGATCAGCGGCATCCGGGAAATGTTTCTTCTTCGTTACTTGGAGTTGCAGGTGGGTTCTCTGTAAAGTTTAAATTTTTGGGTTAAAAAAACGTTTTCCTTCCCTGATTGCTCTCATTTTGCCTTTTATTATTGTTATTATTGCAGAGTTCGTCTTGGCCTCTGTCTTTCCTGATGCAGCATTGTTCCATGCTGAGAAATCGAATGCTTGCGGACCCTTCTTTTCTTTTCAAAGTTGGAACCGAGGTTTGTTTCCCTAAAATCTTAAATGTATAATTTCTTTTTTTATGAATAGGTAGAAGGAAGAATTATAAAAAAAATATCAGAAGTTATAGACAGAAAATAATAGATGTAATGATGATTTAAAAAAGGGACTGAAACTAGAGATAGGGTGGAAGTAAGTAGTAAGAGAAGATGCATGTGTAAATATAATAAGATTATGTTTGAATATAAGTAAGAAAAATACTTTTGTTAATTTCAATGCACAATAAGAAGGAGGAAAATGTTTCTTTTAGAATAAAAGAACTTTTAAAGTCTCTTGTCTGTAGTCCAAACATGTACTAATTCTTTGTTCTGGGTATTATGATACGGTAATGGTTATGATGTGAATTTGATGATTGAGCGTTTTTATTTTAGTTTTTTTTTATATTAGATGTGATGACCTGATTATCCTTGTTTTGGCATGTGCAGATTGTTATAGACTCTTGTTGTGCAACGTTTGCAGAGGTTCAGAAAAGGGGCAAGGATTTCTGGGCTGAATTTGAGTTGTATGCTGCTGATCTCCTGGTTGGAGTGGTTGTTGACATTGCTTTGGTGGGTATGTTAGCACCCTATGCTCGGATTGGCAAGCCTTCACTGTCAAAAGGTTTACTTGGACAAATTCAACATGCTAGTGCGGCTCTTCCGAGCAGGTTAGTGTTTGGGGATGGAAATCTTGTGAATTCGGTATTGCGTTTCCAATGTGAGATGTTCATGATTTGTTAATTTGCAGCATGTGGACTGAATTCTATCTCTGTTCAATGTCACCAATTTTTATGCATATTCGCTGTAGCAAGCTTAATGGTGCTGTGTGTTCGATTTGCTGATCTTACCTATTGGATAAGACTTTTGTTGTTGTTGTTGTTGTTGTAGTATTGTGAAGCACCCCATTAATTCGGTGAAATTGTATATGAAGGCTGGTGTTATTTAGCACTTCATTCTTTGATTGAGATTACTTGTGTTGTACTATATGATAATTATAGTAATTGTGAAGAATAGTACACTTCAAGGAACTCCTGGGAAGATCTCCCACCCCCCTTCCTTCATTATGCCTAGTGGAAATTTTTAGTTGACTTCAAATTGCTTATGTTGTTATAAGCTTCTCCGTACTTTTCAGAGATCTAGTGGAATGTGATACTAAATTACAATTTAAATGCAGTGTTTTTGAAGCTGAAAGGCCGGGGTGTAAATTCTCTGTAATGCAGCGCATTGCTACATACTTCTACAAGGTGCCTTCTGTTTGAAACTTGAAATGTTAAATAACTACTTAATTTATGGCAGAATATAGCTTATTTACAAAACCCAGTAAATAATAGAATCAAACTCTCAATACATGGAATAGTATGCTTCCAATTGCTTTAGTATTAGATATATATATAGTGCTATACTGCTATATTTGTTCTTATTACTTGGATTATGGTATTAGTTTATTGTTGTGAATACCTGACATTCTGTTTTCAGGGTGCATTGTATGGATCGGTTGGCTTTGGATGTGGTATTGTTGGTCAAGGAATTGCAAACATGATCATGAATGCCAAAAGGTATGCCTACCCAAGATGGGTTCTGTTGTATTATTTTAGTACAAAAGTTCTTGTTAAGTAATCCCTTGTTGGCTACATTATTATAATATATGCTTGAATTTATTGTTTTGTATAATTAAAGAAAACAAATGCACATGCACAAATGCATTCTTTCAGGAGGGGGTGTCTGCCATTTTTGCTTTTATAAATTATGTATTTTTTTTTATATTTAAAACAGGAGAATTAAGAAATCTGAAGATGACATACCCGTGCCTCCTCTTCTGCAAAGTGCTGCTCTTTGGGGTATGTCTTCTCCTGCTTATTCAAATCTTCTATCTCTAGTCTGTTACGAATTATTTTGTTCAGTTTCTTGGGTTGCCTCTGCTGTATTAAGGTCTGACAAAAGTATAAGTCATGAATTTTGCTTTCGGAAATGAGTTTCATATTCATGTTTCCATTATTCTCAAAAAAGTATTTTATTTCATAAACTCGTTGCATTATTTTCAACAAGGTTGCATTTTCATATTTTCATGTACCTTTCAACTTCTTGAGAGCTGAAAGGGAGAAAAGGAAGGAAAGTGGAGCTAGATTATTGTTCTAGCGTGACAACCTCAAAACGACCTAGGGTCATGTTTACCAACATTGCAGTGCATGTTATGTGTATATATAGCATGTGGAGAGGTGTAACAGCAGTTGAAAAGATGATGAAGCTATAAGATTATTACCATGAAATTTGCTTTATTTGTTTTCCCTCTCTTTATCAGGATTCTTCCTTGCTGTGTCATCCAACACCCGTTACCAAATTATCAATGGACTAGAAAGCCTTGTTGAAGCATCTGTGGTGGCAAAGAGGGTCCCCCTTGTTGCAATGGCATTCACTGTGGGTGTGCGATTTGGCAACAACATCTATGGGGGCATGCAGTTCGTAGACTGGGCCAAAAAAAGTGGAGTACAATGAGTGTCCACACTTTGCAATTTCACCTTTTTGAAACTTTTGTCCGAAGTTGGCTTGGCCATTCTTGTCCCAAGGAAAAAAGGCTCTTTCTCTAACCAAGAAGTGAAACTCCCATCATTTTTTTTCATCTGTTGGGCATCTTCTTGTGATTAAAATAGGACCATACACTTTCTTCACTTTTATTCTCATCCAACGTTATGTAACTTAGTTGTGGCAGATATGTTCAAGGGGAATTAAGCTTCTTATAACTAGGTATGCTATTGAAGTAAAACTACCAAATTCTCTTCTTTGCTACCTATCTAAGCATGGGGAAATATAATTATTGTTGCATTTTCTTTATAGTTTTTAACATTTTAAAATATATTAAATTTGAATTGATGTCAAGATGTTTTTTTTATTTTTTAAATATTTTGTTATAACATAATAATTTAAAATTATTTAATTTTAATTTTATTATTTTGATAAAAAAATCAATTACAACAAAACAAAAATTTATTTTAATATTTAATAAATTAAAGTTCTTTTTTCAACGTTGACTGCTGAGACTATCTTTTAGTTTAAATTAGCTAAAAAAATTCATTTGAAGTTAATAATTTTTTTCTTTATTATTATTAGTCGATATTATTTTTAATTAAGGGTAGACACATTTGTTTCAGTTAGCATTAATTAAACTTGTTTTTTGGAATTTTGTTTGTGGAGAATATTTTTTGGCTAACTAATAAATCATAAGAATGCTGTTCAAGAAATAATGGAGTGATTTTAATTTTGAAAAAAAATATTTGTCAACATTATTAAAAGAATGATATTTATTCGATGTGAAATTGAAGAGAGTAAGAATTTTTTTAATTTTTTTAATTTTAAGTATTTAAATTCTCTTTAAAAAAATTAAGATTTAAATTTTAAAAAAAAACTATTCCATTAAAAAACAGATTCTATTACAAAAAAAAATAATTCTCTTAATGAATTATTTTCTAAAACAGTTTCATCCAACCATAATATCAGAGTTTAGGTTAAATGAATTTATCAAATAATTGTGATTTTTACAATGGAACGTAGCTTCTGTTTTGTTGTGCAATAAAGGAATTAGCAATAATAAGTTAATTTTATCATATCTTATCTCAAGTCTCTTACAGATGATAAAGAAAGAGGGGTTAAGCAAAATGCATTTTTTTAGTTTAATTAAATAAATATAACTGATTTTGTTAAAATATTATGCTATTTATTTGAGTTTATTTATTCAATCATCTAAATTTTGAGGTAAAACACTGAACTGCATATACTTTTTCTGCTAATTTTAACTATAAAATAAAATTAACAATTAGTCAAATTACCAACCAGAGGACAGTTGTAACATTAATGCAAGTAATTTTTGTCAGCTAACAAATAATCACATGGGCAAAAAGATAGAAAACTATTGTTTTGGCATAAAATAGAAAAAGGTTGAATACACAATATAATTTATATATCAAATTCTTAATTGTAAAATTTTATTAATTTGATGTTTACATGAAAAATTTATTAAATTTGTTTGAAAATATAAAAGTTAAATATAACCTTTGGTCTCATTTACACATACAATAAACTATTATACTTGTTTGCTTTTTTAACTTGATTTTTGTATCTATCACTTTCTTAATTTTATCTTCTTCTTTTTTCATTTTGATCTCTTATTTACATACAGTTAAAAAAATATATTACATGTGTATAATCTAAATTAAAAGAGAGTGCACAAATAAAAAATTCAATTAAAATGTACCAATATTTTTATATAAAATAATACTGATTTAATTGATAGAAATAATATAAATAATATATTGAGAGTTTTTGGACATAATTGTCCCACTAAATTTTTTTGTTGTCTTATAAACGGGTCCTCCAGCATTCTTACCATTTGTTCTGAAAACCTTCACATTTTTAAATTTGCTTTTAATTTTTTAATATTTTAATTATAAATTATTAAGGGCCAGACAAAAGTCAACTAAATAACTACTCTTTTTGGGAGTGAATGCATAATGTTGAAGTTTCTGTTTTTATCTTTGTAGAATACATACAAATAATATACATTATTTTAAAATATTAAAAACCAATTTTTTCTAAGTAAAAAAAAAGTATTAATTTCACTATTCAAAATTTATATATTTTCTCATGTTGACTTGTGTCCCTAAATTAAAAATTTATTAATAATGGCATAACTTAGGAATTTGTTACAATGATTAAATCATATAGGTTTCTTTCAATGTTTAATGCCATTTATATAAATTTTATTTGTGCATAAAGGCAAACTGAAGATGTAAAGAAGAAAATTGAATTAACAATAAAGGCACACAGAGGGCCACTCCAGCTGTAAACACAATGTTGTGAAGTTTGACAGCTGGGAACTTAAAGAGAATATCCTAATTTGGAACTTAATCCAAATATTTTTCACAAATCATAATCTTAATCAGGTCAATAATATTCACTAAAAGATGTAATCAACTTTTTTCTCTTGAGATTTCTTTTCCACACACCTAAAGCTTAAACTTGAAACTCTACTTAGAGAAATCTATGTTAATCTAATCACCTCATAATTAGTGTAACATTTAATTTAAATATACATACAGCTATTTTTTATAACTTTCATACAAAAATTTTAGTATTTTTTTTATTTTAATGAATGTTATAATATTTAGTCTTTTTTTGTTATGACAAGAAAAAGTGGATACATTCACGCACATAGACACATCTGTATTATTTTATTAACCTATTGTATTGTATTTTTTAACATCCGAAAAGCTCATATAATTTCTTATAGAAAAAGAATCTATAATTGAAGTAGAAACAACAACTTGATTTTATTTAATGATATGTCATTGTAGGCTTCAATGATAACACCTCTAATTTTAAATAAGTGTCGTTTTAAATGAAGAAATTTGTTTTATATTATCAGTTAAATTTACAAATTTTAATGATGTATTAATTGTTTTTTTACCAACTATACTTTTATTTTAAAAAATATAAAAATAATTAAATAATTTTTTTATGAGGTTTTAATTGACCAACTGTTTGTATTAACTAATTATTTTTTATCTTTTGATCTACTTTTTCATCGATCAATAAATTATATTTAATTTTTTTAAAATATTATTAGAAAAAAATTAAAAGTTTATTATAAATTATAAAAATTATTATTTTTATTGATTACTCTTATTTAAAAATAGAGAAAATATTATATAAAAATATTAACATAGCACGACATTAAATAAGATGACGTTGGAGGAAAAATATGACTTTGGGTCTTTGACCTTTCCGACATATCCTTGACTTACACACCAAAGGTAAAAGAGAGAGAATAAATATCATAATAGGAATAGAAGACAACAAATAAAAAAAAGGCAATTTCTCACAAAAATTGATCAAACAAAAAACAGTGAACATAAGTTATTTTTTTACAAAAGGAAAGAAAGAAACAAAAGACATAACTAAGCTGGTATTGGGAAGTGTTTGGAAATTAGTTAAAAATAAAATAATAGTGTGGGACACTAAATATACAACTATTCATTTTTAAAATAATAAGTTTAAAACATAAAAAATAACGTTGAAAAGTGAACTCAAACACACTATAGAATCATTGTGAATAGTACTATTTTTATACATATTTAGCACAATTATATATATATAATTAAAACTCTTTAAGGTATTTGATAATTTTAAAAGCTCTCTAATGTAACACTCTTATTCACCACCTTTTTTATGAGAGTTTATTTTTTTTATTTTAACAGCATTAAGTTAAAATTTATTAAAAAATTATAAATTTGAGGTTAGAATAATTAAGAGTCATTGAATAAGTTGTATAACTCACAGATTTGGTAATATTAAATAAATTTTAATTAATGAAAGAGCAAATTTTTATTAATTTTTATAATTTAATTGAGTATATGTTAAAGTCTATGAAAAAGAAAAGTCCTAGGTGGGAAAAAAAAACAGAAAATGATGGAATGATGGAATTGGTAAAATGGTATGAAAATGGAAAATAAAAGGTGGTTCCAGCAGTGTTCGAGGGCTTTTTCAATTTCCTTCAGTCCACCCTCTCTCTTTCTCTCTCTCTCTCACCTCTCGAACTGTTTCTCGCTCCAGATCAACCGTAACACACAACTGAATTCTTCTTCTCCGTTCTCCGTTCGCGTTTCCACAATTCGGAGCTGAAGATCAACGACCGTTCAAAATTCGCGTTGGATCCGATCGAATCCGTAGCCGAATCGAGTTTGGGGATCTGAAGAGAAGAGAGGGATCTGTGAGTGCCATAGGCGATGGCGATGTCGGGGATGCGAGGACTCTCCGTCTTCATAAGCGATATCCGCAATTGCCAGAACAAGGAGCAGGAGAGGCTCCGCGTTGACAAGGAACTCGGCAACATACGCACGCGCTTCAAAAACGAGAAGGTTTGCTTAGGGTTTCTCTTTTCCTTTCAGCTTTTCCACTTAGTTCCTGTTGTTTTTCACCGTTTCTTGTTAGTTCTGTTGCTCGAGATTTTGTTTCCCAACTCTGTTGGTCGTTATCACTCTGATAAGGCACTGGAAACCTGGAAAATTGAAACGATGGCCTGTTGGTAGTGTCGGAATTGGTGTTTCAAATTGATAGAGGAAAATTAGGAGTCGGGCGTGCTTTGAATGTTGAAATGAGTAGGACTTTGGCGGGTTTGTGATGTGTGGACCTGAGATGTGTACTGGTTTACTGCAGCGTGTAAAAAACAAAGGTTTTCATGATAGCTTAGTTGTTGATGAGTTTGTGGGAAAAAGTAGCAATAAGCTGAAATCTAATTGTTATAGTGTTCTGTACAGTTAGGTATTCGTTTTTGGTTGAGGTAGTAAGTTATTCTGTTCTGTTCACTTCTAACAATGTCCCTTTGACTGCAACATTGAAGATAACATAGAATGGCTGCTTTAATAGCTCATGTGTAGATATTTATGTGCTCGAAGGTCAGTTATTCTCAGTTTGAAAAGATTCAGTAGATTTAATACAGTGCGAGTAGCATAGTTTATTTCTGAAATAACTTCTGGTGGCCATATCGTTACTGTGGCAAAGAATGATTGTAAACCATATAATGATACATTAGAAAATTGCCCCATGGAAAAATGGTTCCCTAAGGTGAGGAATTGACTTCAAATATAGTATAATTTGTTCGACTATTATGTTATTATATTTGTAGTCTGAGTTTGTTATGTGTTTTATAACCTCTATAGAGGGATCTATCTTTCTGAGTCATTTTCAGTAAGTTCCAATCTAGAGGATGGTCCTGGCCTTGCATTCTGATGGTAAATTTGCTACAACAAGTAGTAAACTGGATGAGTCTAGTTCTGTTTCCACAAGGATTTTTACAATTTGGGTTAGGGCCTAACTTAATCCCACATGAATACAACACAGGAACTAAATACTGAAAAGCTAGAATGAAAATGCAATATTCTCCATGTTAGTTAGTTAGAGAGTAAATATTCAATATTAAAAACACTGGCAAGGGCAATCCAATTTCATTTGGCTTTTCCTACTATTTTTTTGTATTCTACCTTAACTAAGACCCAGTCTATTAATTGATGGAGAGATTCCCTAGATTAACTAATACTCAATTCTTGCCGTATCAATTCTCTTTATTTAGTTTCTGAAACCTAATTAATTTTGTTCTTGAATTCTAAGAAGAATAAAGACATTGAAGATTTATACTCTAAGTGACTCACAATCCACAAAATTGTAAATGGTCAATTCAGTATCATTAACTTTAACACTCAATTGAATAGAAAGAAACTTAAATTAAATCAAATGAATCCAAATAAATCATCATTCAAACCAAGCTGTCTTCATTCTAACAGGAAATTATTAATCATAAATAATGGAAGAAAAAAATAATGTTGTAATGTTATACCATTCTTGATTGTGACTTTTCCCTTGGAACTTTCTAGTCCTCTTCTAACCTAAGCATGAATTCTCTTTATGCAAGCTCCCCATCTGACAACTCTCTGTCTCTATAAAATCTCATTTATATTATGTGAGTCATTTTTTCCTGATTTGTTTTGGACTTTTGGTGCTATAATCCTTCTAGGCCTTTAGCTCCTTAATTTTTGGATAAGGAGATAGTTTTGTTTGATTCTCTCCAATATGAACATGGAGATTTGAATAATATTTTGAGCTTATGTAAAATCTCTTTGTTTCTCTTTCTTCATATTATCTCTTATAAAGATATTCTGTAATATACCTGAAAACCCAAATTAAACCTGAAAATGTATGGAAGATTAACTGACTCAAAATCCAAAAAGATAAACTAAAATAAGCTTAGTTGAAAATTCTGATAAATTGAAACCGAATGTGTGTGCAATTTTGCTGCACATCATTTTCTTAGGACAAGAATTAACATATATGTAAGATGTAAACCGTTTGTGTGTTTGGGTCAAGTTGACTACACACTCACGCATAGCTGAGGATTGCAATGTCATTGCCGACTAGTAAACTAAAACATTTAATATTGATTATTTATTATAAACTGTACCAAGAGATGGAATTTCATTTTACTATCACCTTCAATGAGTTATAACCTAGTTTCTAAATACGAGGAACCTTTCACATTAAAGAGCTCTTACAGCATGGACTGTGGTCTTGGATGCAGAAGACTGTTGTTTGACTTTTGTCTTTGCTGCTCAACTCTTTGTTAGGATCTGCTTTTATCCTTGCCAACATTTGTTCTTACTTAACACTTTGTTATGAATGGCTGTATTAATTTTTTTACCTTTGTTTCTGCTTTAGGCTTTGACTCCATATGAGAAAAAGAAATATGTTTGGAAAATGCTTTATATATATATGCTTGGCTATGATGTGGATTTTGGTCACATGGAAGCTGTTTCTCTTATATCTGCCCCAAAGTATCCTGAAAAACAGGTATTTTGTTCTCCTTTGTTCTCTATATATATACATTCTCCATTGTTTTGGAGTGTTGTTTCAGTTTCAGTTCATTTACATGTTTACCTATCAGAGAAAATAACTATAGACTGTGAAGAAGGGGTTCTAATTTTGTCATAAATGACTGCAGGTTGGGTACATTGTAACTTCAAGTTTGCTTAATGAAAATCATGACTTTCTCAGGTTGGCTATAAATACAGTGCGCAATGATATCATTGGTCGTAATGAAACCTTTCAGTGTCTGGCATTGACTATGGTAGGGTAATACCTTTCCTAGACTTGATCATCATATTAACCATTTAACGTAACATACATTACTTTCAGTTTCTTAGAATATTCATATAAGAAGTCTTTGAAAAGGTGTTTCCGTTTGTTAATATGGATCTGCAGTGAGTATATAATTTATAAACTGATAAAATATCCTCATTAGATGACTCTTTATGCTTTTTTCTTTGCCATTATGGGTCCAATGTATGCAAGTAAGAGGGTCTCACTTTCAATATATTTTCTAAAATTCATGTAGATGCTTATATGCATTTAGTATAGATTATGAAAGTTGACAACTGCCACCATATTATGTCTTCTATCTTGTAGGTTGGAAATATTGGTGGGAGAGAATTTGCTGAGTCCTTAGCACCTGATGTGCAGAAGTTACTGGTAAGAAATTATTGCGTTGTCATTAAATAGGTGGCTTGATCAGAAAATATTGATCTATTGCATTTTGTGATCCAGATATCAAGCAGTTGCAGACCACTTGTCAGAAAAAAAGCTGCATTGTGTTTGCTGCGACTGTACAGGAAAAATCCTGATGTTGTCAATGTGGATGGATGGTAAATCTCAATGTAATTATGCTAGTATACACTTTTTTTCTTTATTGTTTTCCGTCAAAGCTCTTATTAGTCACTTTTTACCTTAAGGGCGGATCGGATGGCACAACTTTTGGATGAACGAGACCTTGGTGTTTTGACATCATCTATGAGTCTTCTTGTTGCGTTAGTATCAAACAACCACGAGGCATATTGGAGTTGTCTTCCCAAGTGTATCAAAATTTTAGAGCGGCTTGCTAGGAATCAGGATATCCCTCAAGAATACACTTACTATGGTATCCCATCTCCCTGGCTCCAGGTTTGTGAATTGTTCTCTTCATCAAATATATTTCTCAATTGGCTTTGTTCTAAGGAAGGTTTTCAAATGCTATTTTTTCAGCTTGCTTGCTTTTATTGAGAAGCAAAAGTGTTGAACTAAATTTTTTATTTTATCCCAGCACACAAACCACATTTTATTCTTTTACCAATTTTTACCTAATGTAGGTCAAAACAATGAGGGCTCTTCAATATTTTCCTACTATTGAAGATCCTAATGCCAGAAGGTCACTGTTTGAGGTTTGTCAGACCACATTGAAATGTCCAAAACTTTTGTTTGGTTAACAATTTTACTAAGCCTTGATTTATCATTTCAGGTCTTACAAAGGATACTGATGGGAACTGATGTTGTAAAAAATGTGAACAAAAATAATGCATCCCATGCTGTTCTTTTTGAAGCCCTTGCTCTGGTATGTTTATTGCGCTATAAAATATTGTTGTTATTTACATTACTCACTGTTTATGGCATTAACCTGCATGTGTAAATGTAATCCAATGATTATGAATTGTACTGGTCAAACTAATTGAAATTGTTGCAAAGTAGGCCCCTACTTTTTACCTAGCACTTTTAGCATTTTTTTTGTTAAATGGTTCTTCATTTGTGAATGCATTGCTGAAGTAGATATATTTATGGAGATATACATATACATTGCCATGTGCTTAAATAGTATAAGTGGGACTGTCCTGTTACTTTGTACCATTTTACCCTCTCAAAATCACACCATATATGGCGTAGCAAACTTCAAAGATAGATATGAAATGCCATTTCTTCGTATATCTTTTTTTCTTCTCTTTTCCATATTTGATTGGTTGTCTTAATTTATAGATCTGCATGCACATCCTTGTAAGAATGCTTATAGTGTGCATTTGGGGGGTTCTGTAGGTGTCCTTAATTCATCATATACAGATGCATGTAATTAATTTGGTGGCTGTTATCCCTCTCCCAATTCACTCAAAAGGAATTTTTTCTCACAATGGGATGTTGTAGTTATAGTCTCTATTTTGATTGCTCTCTTCAGGTGATGCATCTTGATGCTGAGAAAGAGATGATGTCTCAATGCGTGGCTCTTCTTGGAAAATTTATTGCTGTTCGTGAACCAAACATTCGGTATCTCGGCTTGGTAAGTTGGGGGGCACACTTGCTTAATGCATGTTTCTCTTTTCTTGCTGTTTGAAAGGAGGGACAAGAATTGTATGCCGAGTATTCTGTAGTAGATCTCATTGTATCACAGTGTAGAAGGCTTTGGTGGTATTGGTTGGTTGTCATAATGTAATGTTGCAGTTCATAATATATATATACATATGCTATTTCGGTGCAGGAGAATATGACTAGAATGTTGATGGTTACTGATGTACAAGATATCATAAAAAGACATCAAGCTCAGATTATTACCTCATTGAAAGATCCTGACATCAGGTTACATGTGTTATCCTATATGTTAACATCATTGATCCTGTATATATCATCACTGAATTATTTGCATTCAGAACCCTGCCTTTACTTATTGGTAACGTATAAGTTTTCATGAATTAAATATAGGATACCCATTCATTGATTCACTCTCATTACATTCCTGCTGACCCCTGCTAAAAATTTAGATGGACTTGAGATTGAAGGAGACACTTTTTTTCCAAGATCTTGGTTTTAATTTTTATGTTCTTCTGCAGTGGAATATAAATTATTTTATTTATATTTTGCAAAAATGCAACTTATATGTGAAGGTAGATACTGTTTACTAAACTAGTTTCTCCAAAAAATTTAGAAGTGCATTAAAATGCAAGGTTGAGACAAAGCAAATTCCTTTATTCTGAATGCCAATTTTTATTAAATCTAGTTTTTTAACTGCATTGATTTACGTTCAGTATTCGGAGGCGTGCTCTAGATTTGCTTTATGGCATGTGTGATGTTTCAAATGCAAAGGATATAGTTGAAGAACTACTGCAGGTATGCTAGGTCCAAACTAATTCAAGCATTTTGAAAATCTACTGCAATATAAACCCTACCACCTTCCCAATAGCAAACTCATGGAACAATAAACAAAAGAAACAAATGAACTAGCCATTACCTGGGTACATAAAATGATTAGTTTGCAATTTCAACTGTTTTGTAGTATCTCAGCACAGCAGAGTTTGCAATGCGTGAGGAATTGTCTCTTAAAGCAGCTATTCTAGCTGAAAAGTTTGCACCAGACCTTTCATGGTAATGTAATTGAGCCTACTAAAGAAATAAAAGGATAGTATTGTTACTGTAGCAGGCTATCTCATCATTGATCATTGTGTGCTCTTCTTGATAAGTAACTCCTGAACTGCTCATAAAGGTTACATTCAGACTGTATAGCCTCTAATGAGTTCCTACAAAAAATGCAGTATATAGCTCCTTACTCATAGCGCTAATAAGTCTAGGACAAGGATTTAGCTATTTTATGTAGGCAAATAAACAGACAGTTTGCCATGACCTTGAAAAAATCCCCCAACAGGCTCAAGTGCAGAATTACCCAAGTATAGATATGTCACGCAATGATTAATTTTAACGGTGGATTCATTATCATATATGTGATGGATTTTTTTTTATCAAAAATTAGAAATTCAGTATAATTGAAGAGATATACTTGTTTATTTATTTTGTTGATATGTCCTTTCATCTTTTGCTGTAGCTTGTTTTCTTTTAATTTTATTTAGGATGACCTGTGCTCAACTTTTTCACCTGACTTTTTTGTCATGAAATATCTACTTGAGAAAAAGGACTATATAACTATAAAATTCAAAATAACAGCAAACCTGTTTAATGTCAATCAGAATTTTTCTAATGGCAAATATATGAAATTAAGTTAGAAATTAGTGGGGACAGCTTAGAGGAACTACTAGATTGCGTTCTTTATGAACATGTGAGATGAACGTCAATAATTTCTAAATCATTTTTCTGCTGCTGTGAAGGGATTGCAAGATTTTGTGCATATAATTTTGGTCAGTGTTTGTAGAATAGAAACAGTAAACCTGTCATCCCCTTGTCTCAGAATAAAAAAATTTGTAGTTATCTTAGATCAGAACTTATTGTCCATGTAATATGTACATTGATATCATGCCATCCCTTTTTATACAGGTACGTTGATGTGATTCTTCAATTAATTGATAAGGCTGGAGATTTTGTTAGTGATGACATATGGTTTCGGGTGGTGCAATTTGTTACAAACAATGAAGACTTACAGGTGTGTTTGAAACTTGTAGTGACATGATACTGCTCCCTAATGAACAAAACATTCACTGGGCATTTGATGTCTTTTCAGCCTTATGCTGCGGCAAAAGCTCGAGAGTATCTTGACAAACCTGCTATACACGAGACAATGGTTAAGGTTTGTATTTTTACTACCATTCTTTAATAATCTGGATGCTACTAGTTTGTATGGACGATGTTTCTCTTAAGTGCCACTTGTTGACGAGGGTTTCTAAACTGTAAAATGGGTAAGAAATATTTAATTATATTAGAGCAAACATCTTTGCGAAGTAGTTCCTTTAACTTAAACTTTCATAATCTCTCCCAAAATATGAGGAATGTCAATAACTATTGATTTTATGTAGTATTTTACTTACTATTGATTTGTTTGCAAATCGAAGTTACTAAATAATTTATAACTTGATTTATTCACTTTGAAATAGCTAGTAATCTCATGTTAATACACTTCAACAGGTCAGTGCATACATCCTTGGAGAGTTTGGACACCTTCTAGCAAGACGACCTGGATGCAGTCCAAAGGAAATATTTGGCATTATACATGAGAAGCTTCCTACTGTATCGTAAGGGGAATCACAGTCTACCTCATTTATTTTATAGTTGAAATCCATTTATTCCGAGATACCTTACAAGATGTGCTTTATATTCAGGACTTCAACTATTTCTATTCTTTTGTCTACATATGCTAAAATTCTGATGCACACTCAACCACCAGACCCTGAATTACAGAATCAGATATGGACAATATTTAAGAAGTGAGATTTACCTCTTCAATGTTCAATTTATCATTATGGTTTTTCATGAGGCCATCTTCTAACCCATTTGCTAATGTTTAGATATGAAAGCTCAATTGAAGTCGAAATACAGCAAAGAGCTGTTGAATATTTTGCATTGAGTAGAAAAGGTGAAGCTGTAATGGATATATTGGCCGAAATGCCTAAATTCCCTGAACGACAGGTTTTCTTGCAATATTGATTCAGAGACAACTTGTTTGAAATTTGCATTATCACTTATGTTACATACTCATGATGGATTTATACTTTTTTTTCAAATTCAGTCTGCTTTGATTAAAAAGGCTGAAGACACTGAAGTTGATACTGCAGAACAAAGCGCCATTAGGTTACGAGCTCAGCAGCAATCTCAAACATCAAATGCTTTGGTTGTAACAGAGCAAAGTCATGCTAATGGAACTCCACCTGTTGGCCAACTTAGCCTTGTAAAGATGCCCAGCGTGAGCAGTAATGTGGTTAGTTGCTCAGTCTGCTTTGTGTATTTTCACAAATGATTTTAGTCAACATGATTTCATCTTTAAATATATGATGGTCCATCCAATTGCTTCTTAGTTTGACACCTGTTTTTTTCTGAACAGGATGATACTTCAGCAGGTGAAAGATTATCCCAGGAAAATGGGACTTTGAGTAAAGTAGATTCTCAACCTCCCTCGGCAGATCTCCTTGGTGATCTCTTGGGTCCATTGGCTATTGAAGGCCCTCCCAGTAGCAGTATCCACACTCGGTCAAGCTCTAGTTCAGGATTGGAAGGTACTGTGGTTGAAGCCACAGCCATAGTACCTGCTGGAGAACAGATCAATTCTGTGCAGGTACCTCGCATTAATAAGTAATTTAGACTTTTTCTTAACCGGCTGTGCCAACTGAATACTGAGGAAAAATTCCATTGGAATACTGTTTTTTCTTATATAATCTACATCTTATATTTTTTTATGCATGGCTATTATTGATGATGAACCACATTCTTACAGCTAAACTTTCTAGGACGAATACAAATTTAGACCATGTACAATTCACTTTTTTACTAGACTCTGTTCTCTATTGTTCAACTTTAGAAGGATATTACTACAAAATAACTGTTCGGCATTAGAATATAACTTGCACCTTCTGTATGTGCAGCCAATTGGAAATATTGCTGAAAGATTTCATGCTTTGTGCGTGAAGGATAGCGGTGTTCTGTACGAGGATCCCTACATCCAGGTATTCTCATTTATTTTCAATTGTTCTCTATTTTTCGTTTTAATTTTGATCATGTATATTTGTAGCTTAAACTTTTGTTCTTAGATTAAAATATATATTTGCCCAGATTGGTATTAAAGCTGAATGGAGAGCTCACCTTGGGCATCTTGTTCTTTTCTTGGGAAACAAGAACACTTCTCCTCTTGTATCTGTTCAAGCTTTAATACTGCCTCCCACGCATTTGAAGATGGAGCTCTCTCTAGTACCAGAAACCATACCTCCCCGGGCTCAAGTGAGAATCAATTTGTTTGTTGGTTTCTTTCAAATATTGTTATTTTTTTAATTTACATTTTCACTCTTTTGATTGTATAGGTTCAATGCCCACTTGAGGTCATTAATCTCCACCCAAGCAGGGATGTCGCCGTTCTCGACTTCTCCTACATGTTTGGTAACGATATGGTACTTAAATTTAAACTTATGTTTCATTTGTGTAATTTGAACAATGCTAATAGAGTCGAGTTTATCACACCTTCCAAGGCTAGTCAGAAAAAAATGCAGGTTGTCTTCTTTACGTAAGAACACACAATGAACACACTCACAAAAACAGAGAAAAAAGGGAAACAGAACAAGATATATGGGTACTAAATTTGAAATTTTATTTCTCACACATGTGCCACAACAGTCAGTTAACAACCACTGACTACCTAGCATACAACACTAACTAAATGATCTACAACACCCCCCTTAATTCAGATTAGCAATAGAATGCACTCTTATCATCTCTCTATCAACTTGAATATGTCAGCCTCTAGAGGCTTTGTTACAATATCAGGGACCTGTTCATTAGTACTGCTATATTTTAACTTCAGTTTCTATTTGCTGACTTGATCTCTTAGGAAGTGAAATCTCGTCTCAATATGCTTGTCCCTTTCATGAGCAATAGGATTTCTAGCCAAGCTTATAGCTTACTTGTTGTCTACTAGCATCTTCATATGCTCTTCTATTCTAATCTTCATTTCTGACATCAATTTCTCAAGCCACAAGGCTTGACAAGCTCCCATTGAAGTTGCAATGTATTCAGCCGCGCATGAAGACAATGCCATCCCAGATGACCAGGAGTCTCATGAACATTGTTAGAAACAATGGTGGTGGATGAGGACAAAACAAAAGAGGAATATGAAGACAAACGATAATAACCTTAAAATTATAAACAAGATATGGACTATGAGTACAACGAATACTTTTTCTAAGAGCAATAGTTCAATCATAATCAAAGTCAACTCAAGAGAGGGTGAGGAGGATAAATGATCCATGGTATGGGTATTTGGTGGTGGAGGATCTGAATCACGAGGAACATCAAGCAAGGAAGGAACTAGTATGTGAGAAGAGGTGGCAGAACAATGTCATCTGCACTTTGAGTTTGAGAGGAAGCAAAATAATCAATGGATCATAGGATGGCACATGAAGGATATGTTGAATAGATGAAGGATTTCCATGGAGGACAACAAAAAAGATGAGTCCTCAAAGAAGGTAACATTAACGTACATAATACCTTTCGGTTGAGGTAGAATAATATTTATACTCTTTTTGAAGGTGAGAATATCCAAAAAAGACACTTGATAGCCTCTTTAGAAAACTTGTCAAGACTTGGAGAGACATTATGGACAAAACAATTACACCCAAAAATACATGGAGATACATAATATAGAGAGTCATTTTGAAAATTTATAGTGAGGAACTTTATTTTCAAGGGAAGAAGAAGACATCCTAATGATGCAAAGTAATATGTCCCAACACCAAAGTACCTCAACATGGAACAAGTCAAAAACTAAAGCCAGAAGATGCCAACAAGACACAAGGCGGGGTCAAGGAATGATTTTGGCGACAAGGTGGCACATGGAGGACATCCGTCGAAAACTAGTTGTATATAGATTGACACGTTCAAAATCGTTTGGTCACACAACCGCCAAGGTTGGGCTCCTCAACCTAACCATGACTCCTTCCAACGAAACAACAATGGAAGGTGATTGTTACGTCGATGACGGTGGACGTTGTTGGAGACAATGAAAGAGAAGACAAAGCGAGATTGTACCTGTTCTCATACCAATTTGAATAAGATAAGGCAAATATATATATATATATATATTTATATATATATATATATATATATTTAAGGTAACACATTTGCCTTAACTCTAACCCCTAAGCTAGTACATACAAATGAAATAATAATAAAATAACATTTCATTACATCGGTCCTCATTTTAATTATTAAATTAGTACTTCAAAGACTCTTGTGTTAGCAATTTAGTCCTCTAGACATTTTTTGCTAAATTAGTCCTTCAAAATTTATGAAAAGGGATTTTAGCTATATCCTCCTCTTGAACAGAACCATAAAATTTTCAAAAATTCATGCCCTCCTTTTCTCTCCTACCAAATACTGTTTTCATTAATGTGTATATATATATATGTTGCTTCATAGGTCAATGTCAAGCTTCGCCTACCTGCTGTCCTAAATAAATTTCTCCAACCTATATCTGTAACTGCTGAAGAGTTTTTCCCTCAATGGAGATCACTTCCTGGACCACCTTTGAAGCTTCAAGAAGTGGTATGTATTCTGCATTATGTGAACTTTGGATATTTACCATATTGATTATGATTATTTTTTTGTGGCAGATATGTAATTGCTTTGCTGGCTTGTTATTTATGGTCGTGCAAACTTACATTCATCTTTCCTGTTGGTTTTGCAGGTTAGGGGTGTTAGACCACTTCCACTGCTTGAAATGGCAAACTTATTCAACAGTTACCACTTGACAGTTTCCCCTGGCCTTGTATGATACTGAAGTTCATCTTTTACTTCTTTTTTATTTATCTTTCCTGATACTCTTAACAACTACTAAACATTGTTTCTGCTACCTATCTGTATCTGCCTTAGGATCCCAATCCAAACAATCTTGTTGCGAGTACAACATTTTATTCAGAAAGTACAAGAGCAATGCTTTGTTTAGTAAGTACATATGAACTACATATCTTGCATTGCAGTCGTGATTATAATTGTTTTAGGTTTATCCCAGACATTAGTTGAAGTTTGAGGTAGTTTTAGAGCTTTTTTTGTGAATGATGTGCACAGATAAGAATTGAGACAGACCCAGCAGACAGAACCCAGCTGCGAATGACAGTTGCTTCAGGGGACCCAGCACTAACATTTGAGTACGTGATTAGTTTTGTACTTTTTTTCAAGATGCTGTCAAAAGATGGATTCTGCAAACAGCTTTTATTGATAATTCTTATATTGGCTTGCAGGCTGAAGGAGTTCATCAAGGACCAATTAGTGAGCATTCCCATTCCCATCGCAATCCGTCCAACACAGCCGGCCTCAACATCTCCAGTTGGTCAACCCGGCAGTGCTCCTGCAGCATTGACGGATCCTGGGGCAATGTTGGCTGCTCTCTTATGACAACATAAAGGTGTTCGTTCATTAGTCATTACACATTTGTAAACCTCATCTACACAGCCTAACCCATGTTTCCCTCAAGCTAGTGAGGTGGATATACGAAATCGTGATGCAAGGGCTGGCGGAATTACGAGTGAGCTTGTTTATCGGCTGAGTGTTTGAGCAGGGATTTCTGGGTTGGTGGGCATTTTTGAGATTCTTTCTGCACAAAGTGATTGTCCTTTAAGCGAGATTTTATATTGGTTGGGCAAGGGTTTTCAGTTTTCTCATATTTTTCCCCTTCCCAATTTCACTGGATTGTTTGCAGTGCACCTGGTAGCATGTAAGATATTGCCTTTGATAGAAACAATTGTAAGTTTGAAATTGTTATTTGACATTACATATACAATAATAGCTTGTGGAGTAAGGACATGCGCATTTTTACTATCGATGCTTTAGGGTTCTGTTTTATATTTATATTAAAATGCACTTGACGCGAAGCAAATTTATTGAAGTTTCCGTTGCCATATGGCCGCAGCTAAGTAATTTTAGTACCTGATCATTTAATTGTTTATTTAATATCTTATCATGTAACTCTTACCTAAATTTAGAATTTTATAATTTAAATAGTGAAAACTTGAGTAGGAAGAGAAATTTCGGAAGTATTGAATTCAAACTCAACAAGTGGATGACTCTAGGAAACATCAAATTACGAATAAACAACACCTAAGATCTTTCTCTGTTTAAATAAAACGTTAGTATATAAGATTAAAAATAATGTACGTTTGCATTTAGAGAAATTAAGTTTAAAATTTTAATCAAGTAATAGAAAATCTAGGTCATATTCAAATATGAAATTTGAAATGTTCGATTTTCCGAATAAATTTAAGACTAAAGTCACAAATTCAGTGTTAGTAGACGAATGCAATTTATAATATGAATAAACTCATGATAACACTTAGTTCGCAAAGCCTATATATTTCATTCATTAGTATAGTAGCAGAATCTAGGAAACGGTTATGAAATCCTAAAGCGCCTAAGGAAGCAGAATGAAAGGTTGGTTGTACAATGCAGTGAGTGTAAATAACGACTGGTGATGGGGCCTGGGAAAGGGTAGCTCTCTAGGCATCTCACGGTTTGAGCTAAAGATCCAAAGGTGAAGGTTTCAATTTTTGACCAACCTCCAAAAAAATGTGAATCCAATCTATACAAATCATGTCAGATAAGCAACACAAAAAATGCTTATCTCCCATGATCAGAGCAAACTTCGATGAATCCATAGAAGTGGATGGGAGAAAATGAAATATTGAGTAATACAACCCGATATGGTCCCAGAACATTCAACCAAATGGTCCACAGGTTGGAAACATGTATCGGACGTCAAAATTACTCAGACTATCTCAGTCGCAGGTAACAAATTCATAGCAACCTGTAGATGAATTAAACTCAAGGCGCAAAAAGAAATTCCGCGGCATTTCATTCAACTCGTATATACCCGAACAAATCAATGCACACAAACATACTGAGCCAGCTTGTATGATTAACGCTAAAATTGCCAGTCAAAGTTTGTATGCTATCGCCATTCCTGGCAATTACCACACCCAATAGAACTCTCACTGGACCGGATGACAAAAAAATCTGCTATCGCCATTCCCGGCAATCACCACACCTCCAACTTGCAAGCCGAGATGGCGATTCAACCCAAGGTGAACATTGGCCGTGAATCCAAATCCTACAAATCTGACAATGGAGATCAGGGGGCGGTTCCTTTTGAGAACATTGCCGACAACTATTAACATTTCCTCGTAACAAATTTGTAGGCTCACAGTTGGATGCAAAATTAACAGTTCCGCATTCTTCAGGAACACCTAACGTACAAGATTTTTTCGGATATCCTGAAACCCGAGATGCATTAGCTTCCTCAGATTGAATATTCTCATCTGAGTGGAGCAGTTCAGTCAGAGAGAAGTAGGTATGAGGTTCAAAATCCACGAACTCGTCATAATTTACAATTTCAGGGTCCTTAAGAAGATTGCAGTCCCCAGAGCCATGTTCTACAGAAGGAGATAAATCTTTTACTGATTTGGAAACCATTTCATTGCTGGTTGAGAACTCAGCATGAAGATTACCTCTAAAAGAATCATTATTCTGCGTCTCATGTTTCGGTAATTTCTGAAGTCCTGGCCCAGAGACAGTATTACCCACAACATTTGCATCTAACTCGGGTTCTGTAATCAGCTCAACACTTGAAAGGGAGAACAGCATAGGATCATTGTCTTGTCTAGAGACATCCACTGCAGGACAGATAGGAGTTGTGGGCTCACTTGTTCTCCTGTCAATAGGCGTACCAGAATCAGAATCTCCCCCAAACCACTCTTTCTTTGAAGTCCTTGAAGACTTCTTGCCTTCTTGAGTCTTGTACAAAAAATCAGAGAAAGGACAGACAGGGGACTTTATCCTACGACACTTGCAACATTTGAAGCCCAGCACATCAAAAAGTTTGGACTCTTCAAGTTCAACGGCTTCAGCATGATACCAATCTGTAAAACTCAGAAATTAGACACAGTTAGGGTAAGTAGGTAAAAATGTCAGCATTTATTACCTTGGTAAAAAACTTACGTTTACATGTTTCGCAGCAGATATACATTAGATCAGACCTATATCGTTTCTGGCACAAGCGACAGACAGGTTCCAATTGAGGAAGGCCTGAACCTCCTTTTAGAAGAATGCTCTTGAGCCTGAAATCAAAACCAGTATCTTCGTTGTTCTTCTTTTTCCATATAATACCCCAAGAACAACTTTTGCTACGGCCTTTTGTTTCCAGAGTGAAATCAGAAGCAACTCGTTTCATGTCAGATCGACTATTCCTTGTCTGAGAAGACATCAATCCTTGACCATCACATTTAGGCCTTGGTCCATTCAGAACTGCTGAAGTGCTGTGTTCTTGTCCTTCTAAGAGTAAGGGACTAGTTGGAGACTCGTTACAAGACTCTTTTTGAGTAAGTAATTTGGCATGATGACATTGTTTGCATGTGGCCAAGAACTCAACTTCTTCACATGTAGAGACAGTTGAACTCACTGAACAACCCGTGTGACAATAACCTATGCCCATATGAAACAAAAGATTAAGCTAAATGAGTACAAAAGAATTGGATCACAATTTATAAATATTTACAAGGTGGCAGATACATCATATATGGCATTCGTGTGTTTATTCAATGGAAAACTTCATGACAGCATGCTTAAAATAAGTGAAACCATCGCACAAGGGGCTTTACCTTGACAGGCACTGCACTTGATAGCATTCCTGAAATAAAACCAAGAGAAAAAATTGCAGCATTAGAGAAACTAGTGTGAAGAGAAAAGGAATAGCATATACAAACACCTGAACAGAACACTAAAAACTAAAGATAATTACCCAATTAAAACCCCCAGCTGACATACAGAGCATGATAGCATGTCCAACTTGTCTCTCTTGCAGGTAAGGTAAAAAAAGATGTCCTTATAGGTAGCTTTCAACCGCCTTTTGAGCAACTGAGATGTAATGTGCAGGTACTCTTTATCAGATAGCATTTTTCCACTGCGCATCTCATACTCTTTTACCAAATATAAAGGAATGCGTTTCTCAGAAAACCAATATTTTTCCTTTCCTTCAGGACCTTGCTCTATTTCAACATGTTTCATTACCCGAGAAGGAAGATGTCTTTGGCTTCCAAAGGCTACTCTATACAAAGTTTTGCCCTCCACGATCTTTTTCTCATGAATATTTGCATTCCTAAAAGCAGATGCTTCAGTATCTTGACCTTTCACATCCAGGAGGTTATGCTCAGGACGAATCAGATCACTCCATCTGATATGAAAATCTAGATATCGGACCTGATGCAAATAATCAAGTATCATTGAAGTTATTGACAAATCCAAGATGCTGATGCAAACAAAGGAATTGCTAACGCAAAAGACAACTATTTTATATGCATATACATAAATATATATATATATCAGAGGAGACCTGAAGGGCCAACTGAGATGCATTCCTACTCATTTGAACTGCAGCTCTCCAAACAAGCTGTCTGCTTCTTTTAGGAATCTCAGAGCCATCAGCATATAATATACCTGAAATTTTCCTCGAACCACCTGATGCCCAAAACAGTCAGTAGTTGTGCTTTTATTCCCATATTTAAATTAGATCAAAAGCAATTGACAAATAGTTGTCAGCAGCTAGGAACAGACAGGACAGTAATGAAATAAATATACATAATAGGATTTGTAGATGCAACTCAATTATATCAGATTCAAGTTTCACATCCACGATAGTTCTAGAACTCCTAATTTATGAGTTGAAACCACAAGGTAAATATTATGTAATATATATTTATGGTTTTAATATTTAGAAATTAACAAAACTTATAATTTAATATAATAATATAATTTTAACTAGAAAATGACCAATTAGTGTCACTTGAGCAGAAGATTTCCATTTCAGTTCATGGTTAATCAATAACTGATTAAAAATGCAACAATCCAGTTTGGCTAAATGATCTACTCCCAGTTAATAATGGCATACTATATACTAGAATACCTTGTCGGGCTGCTTTTCTGGCCATGGATTTTGGCAAAACAGCTTTCTGAAATACAGATTTGGTAAATTTCCCGCCATGCCACCATACAAAATTTTCAGGACAAGCACCAGCTGTAACTTTATTGCTAGATAACTGTTTCTTACGCCTCCCACATGTTGCACGTTTCTGTGTAGTTCCAGGCGTAACTGCAGCACTTTGAATTGTGGAAAATTCAGCCAACCAATCATCCATCAACTTCACCCAGTCCCCACAAAAAGCAATTGTTCGAATGTTCTCCTCAAGCTGAAAATGACAATTTCATTAACGAATGAAAAACAAAATGATTCACAAATCTGCACATCAAATGATTTACAAATCTGCACATTTAACGAGTGCAAGAAATGCAGGCAATACATATGGAATCCGGACAAAATTAACAAATCTTCTCAATTTAAAAACAATAACAATCACTCACTTTGAGTAAAAGGGGTTTTATATCACTAAATGATGTGGCCCTTTCCACTTGTTTACGCCAATGCCTTCTATAACATTCACTTAAAAAGGGCCCAACTATTAAACCTCGTAAACTTTCCTCCATATATATAACATAAGTTGCAATGCTAGGGATGATTCCTTCTCCAATCTTTACAGGAGCAAGACCAGAAAGGATTTTCATTGCATTTTTGGTGGCACCTAGAGCAGCATGATTTAACATGCATCCTTTCTTGCTTGAAACAAGGGCTTTACAAGAAAGACACCAGCCACACCTCTCTCTTGGAACCTCTACAAGCTTCTTTTCAGAACTTGGCCAAAAGAAGCGTGAAGCTGTTTGCGAGAATGCTTTTGCAAGCAAATAACTGTTTCCAGATGTTGCTTTCGCCAAGTTGTCAGATACATGACCCTCTGATCTAGAATCCTCTGAAGAAAGAACGGCCAGGTTAGCAGCAGCAGATGCCGCAAAATCACCGTGCATATAGCAATTAATGTATGACTGTGGTTTATAGGAGCAACCAATGTACACAAAATCATTAGTTAAACTGCCTTTGCACTTTCCAAAACCAGATTTGTCACCTTTAGTTTGCAAAGACAAATTCATAGGCAACCTTCTGTCATTTGTGTGCCCATAATTATTAAATTGGCTGCTTACAAAGGAGCACTTAGCAGGGCCTACTGCAGCTGACTTGTTAACAGAATTTTCATATTTTGGATTGGGCTGATGGTTAACAGTTGAAACTATTGAATTCATTGTAGTTTCCTCATGAAGCTTCAAATTCACATTAGTTTTTGTATCGTCACTGCTTCCAGGAGCAGGAACACAAGTTGTAACCAAAGAAGCATCAAGAGATGGCACCAAATTATCACTATAAATTCCATTTGCATATGTTAAACTGTATTCTGCCTTCACCGAACTTACAGCTTGATGCTCTTCTTCAATCATGGGAAGAAGTTTCACATCTGCTTTCGTATTTGTTAAGTATACTTGTGGTACACTTGTGACACAAAGAGGTAAGAAGTTCTCTGGAATATTCCAATATTCTAACATCGCCATGCAAATACCATTGTATATAGGTCTAAGTTGCTCCGATGCATAAAGGACTTGGAGAATTTTAGGAATGTCATTCGGATTGTAGTATTTAAGACAAAATTCATCACTGTTGACATTGAGCCTGCAAAAATCAAATATCAAAATGTAACCACAAAATTGCAAGTACATCTATAGTGAGAACTGGGAATGACAGCGAATAGTAAAACAGATAAATAAAAAACCAGAGCACAGATTCAAACTAGCACAAGGAGTCATCCAGCATAATAAATGGAATGAAAGAAACACAAAAAAAGATGTTAAACATACACCAGTAAGTGGTCGCAACTACCCATGAAAACTTGCCCATACAAATCCTTTCCAAATACTTCAGCCCCTTTAAGTGATGTTCCCCGTGCAATTGTTGGCCCAATCATATTTATTTTGCACTCTGGACAGTACCATTCCCCATCTGGTATATGCATCTTCATCACACCAATACACCTTGAATGATAAACAGCAGGACAACCATCACAACAAAGCAAAGTCCCATCCATGCCACATAGGCGGCATTCATCTCCATTTCCATCAATATCCTCAGCATTCAATTCTGAAACATACTTCTTAGTTTCACTATCCTTGCAGGCAGTAGTTTTGGAATATCTTGGATGAACTCTTCTTGGCCCAATTTCAGTAGGAAGGCTATCCTCATTATCATAATCAATCCCAACCTCTGATTCTTCACGCATGTTCATTTCAGCTTTAAACTCCTCAGATGCCAAAACATCATCACAGAGGATTTGCAAAATCATCAATTTCCTGCGTGCAGGCAATAAATAGTACTCGCCATCAAAGATTTCGTCATAAAATCCTTTCCACTCAGGTCCCTTTGTGTAACCAAAAATAGCTAAATACTGAAACGCAAAAACAGGCCAAGTCAAAGCATCAAGCAAACTCCAATCAATGCACCTGAAAAAAATACATATCCCAATTAATATTTTTTTAATATAATAAATCTCATAAATAGGACAGTACGGCAAATGCAACAGTTTACGTGTTGAGACATAAGAATGACAGATTTATTCTCCTCCGTAAAATTAATCGATGGGTCAAACAAAGACATTTCATTGCTTCCAAATTCTAAAACAACACTTCGACCGGATCACTCAAAAAATGACATATAAGATGCCTTCAAGTCTTTTGGGATCTAAACAAGAAGAAAACACATTAACCAGTAGAATAAATGTAGCCGCGTGCTCCGCCAAGCACTCAAATAACAAAAACGGAAACATAAGTCCAGACCTCCTTGAATGAAAACGGTAACACAAACAGAGCACTCTGTTTTACCATCACTCAAATAAACTGACACGTAACATACTAGTCATAAAATTACCACACAGCGGTATAGAACACTGTAAGCATGATCGAAGACAAATGACAGGAAGCAGCAGCAGTAAAACATAAACAACTTATATAGCAGCGGTGACCTCTAACTCTAATCAGAAAACAGTATCAAAAGCAACTGCATCCAAGTTTGGTCCTAAAACTAAATATAATGGTAAAATCGAAATAAATAAATAAATAAAACAGTCAGAGAATTAAACACCTAAGGCATTTTGTTGCACGCCGCGAGCCATCTGGTGAAATGTTTTCAAGGTGACGTCTCAAAACACGCATCAGCGAAACGTGAATAGCATCAAGCAATGTATTCGAAACTTTACAGTTCAAAGCACCGACAAACTCGTCCAAAGTAAAAGGACTGAGAAACAGGCGAATGCTAAACGACCGCAAGAATCCGTACACTGAAAGGAGATTCAAAACGCACGATTCCGGAACGCCAATTGTTCCAGAAGACGGCGGCAACGTTGGTGGAGGCGGTATTTGCGTTTCGGCATCGGAACTCAAATCTCTAGACACGCCGCACGACTCATCGTCCGTTTCATTTCGTTCCTCTTCGTTCTCAACCGATAAATCGCCGCGCAATTCGCTCGAACCTCTTTCCGGTTCCACCGCGATCTTCGGCAACACCGATTCCTCCAATTCGCCTTTCCTCCGAATCAAATCATCGTCGAAATAGCTATCAAGGAGCAGTATCCTACGAATCACGGTGCTAGCTAAATCCTCGAAACCGCCACTCTCATACACAACTCTGTACAATCCGCGCTCGTAGCGGACAACTTTGCCGAGAAGAACCGTGTTCCTGCGGAACTCTTTCAGCACGTATCGACCAACCAGTGCAACCGGAGGCGCCTTCTTCGCCTCGGGAAACGTTTTCGGATCGCTAGAGATAGTTCCGTCCTCTTCTCTTCTCCGTTTGCGCGGGCGACCTCTAGATCTCACGACGGGAGGCTCCATCGTCGAATCAGAAGGAGAATGAAGCTTTTCTGCGGTTTTTTTGCAGAGTTTTGTGTTTGGCGAAAGGTTTTAGGGTTTGTTGGGATGGAGCGCAACGACGCGCGGGGTAGTAGCTAGAGTGAGGGTTGAGAATTGCGGGAAAGAGGTTAGGGTTGTGAGAAGAAAAAGAGGAGAGAAGAGAGGGAAATTTTGCTAGTGATGGTGTTACACCCTCCAGGGAAGAGGTTTGTTGTGGTTATCCCACGTCTGGTCCGTGTTGCCATTTCACTCGGACGAGTCAAATGCACGTTCTATAATTTATTTATTTTTTATTTTTAAAACCATTTTAACTTTTAGTTTAATTCTCTCCGTAGTACTTTTCCTGAATTTGGTTTAAATACAGTAACAACTCATTAGTACTTTCAATTTATGGTTTCTATTTCAACTTTATATATATAATATAAATTGCATTATAATTAAATTTATATTAAATAAAAATTTTCAAATATGTATATTATTTAAATTTAAATTTGTGATAAACAAATTATAATATCATAATGTAACATTATTTTTATTTATTAGTGGTCAAGTCCTCGCATAAACCTTTTCTCAAAAGTAAACAATGTTACAAGAAGAAAATGTTTATTAAATCTCATGATAATAATATGCATATAAAACAAAGACACTTCCATGTCCTGAAAAGCTAATTCTAAGATATTCAAGTATATATGGATATACAGTTGCTAATGGCCAAGGAGACACCAGTAATAGCTTAAGGACATTGGATGATGTTTACTGAACACGACGGAAAAAGAATATAAATACCAAAGGCAAAAGAGCAAGAAAAAGAAGGCACCGCAACAGCTGAAAGCGAAGGCCCTGTATTGCCTCCACCTCCATCACCAAACTAACCCACACTCATTCCTTCAACCCTTCTACCATTCCCAGCCACTGACCTTCCTGATATTGTGTAGAGAGTTGAAAGATGCTTTGTAGCTGAAAGAGAAATGGAAGCTAGTGTTAAAGCTAAAGTTGTCACAAGAGCCAAGGTCAAAGTCAAAGCATAAACATCACTAAAGTTGCTCTACTCACTTAGCCATTTATATGGAGTTTTTATTTTCTATCTTTATCTTTATTGACATTGCTCTACTGTGGCGAAACTCTCTTGCCTTTTACAACATGTTTCACATGTGTATCATGTTTTCTATCTCTGTTTATTTTTTAATTTGTTTTATCTCATATTAATTATGTATTGTGTTATGATAAGCATGCCTTGTACGGACTTTTATATATATATATATATATATATTATGTTTTTATGTTTACAAACATAGTTTGATTATACATACATGTTTAATGTTTCTTGTATGCTCTAAGACATATATTTACATTATCTTAAAGATATGACACAAATATTTATTATGTTTAGTATAGAAAATGTCTTCGGAATTTGTTTGAAAAAGTAAAATAAATTTATTCTTCTATCATGAGAAGAAAAGTTTTGTTTTAAAAAAATATTAAAATTATAATTACTCAATAAAACAAGCTATGCATGTTTTTCATTATGTGATAATAAAGAAAAGAAAAACTCTCTACATATATAACATAGACTTTAATATTATTATTTTGTCTTTTTACATATAGTTTTATTATAATAACAGACAAGTTTAAAGTGTTATTTAATTATGACTAATAATTGAATTGTTTTTCAATATATAAATCATGGTCAAAGTAGATGAAGAAACAAAAGTAAATAATCTCATGATAGTTGATTTTCATAAAGGAATTTATGAGTGTTATAAAATTATACAAAATTTATAAATTTTAAACATTAGTACAATAGAAATAAAAAACATTATTGTTCTTAGTGATTTTAAATAAGTGTTACTATGAAACAACTTTACTTAAAAAGATGTTAGAATAATTTAGACATTTATATAGATTTATCAAAATTGACGATTCAGTTCGATTTGCACTAAATATGCGAGCTAAATTAAAATATTCTAATAATCCAACCTAATATATATTTTTAAATAGATCATAAATTTTTGCATAACTTAATTATATGTTAGACTTATGAATCATTTTCTCCTAATTAAGAATTGAAAAAATTAAAACATGTCCATATAAAAAATAATAATATATCATTGTCAAGAATATAAAGTTTAATATTCAACAACTAGATGCATTATACAACAACATTAACATATATTGGTCTAATATTATTTTTTTGTCAACAATAATATATATATATATATATATGTATGCACACACCTATATATAGTACACAAAAATGTAAAAATTGTGTAAAGTTGTTCATAACTAAAGAGAACAACAAACAAAAAATACTTAAAACACTATATAAGATATCTAAAACCAAAGAAAAAAAACATTCTATATAACCAACAGAAATAAGACAACTTAATCTCAGATCCAAACTTGTCATTCTCTACCACATCAAATATATGTAATTTTCTTCCTTGCAAATTTGTTAAACAAAATTTAGATTAAAGCACAATTGTATAACTGATTTTGTCCTTACTTTTATACCACTCTCATATATGAAAGAAAATATTAAATAATCTCATTTTCATACATCTCATTTGTTTTCATCATGAATTTATTTTTTATCCTTCATACATACACCAAATACATATTTATTATCTATAACATATTTTTTTATCTAATATTACTCAAAACAATTATAACAATATCTCTCTAACCAATAACATAATAAGTGTGATTAAAATAAAATAAAAAATTTAATATAAAAAAATGGTTAATCAAATATTAATTCATACTATTACAATCTAAATAAGTCAAACTAAAAAATTGTTATTATTATTTTTAAAACTTGACTTATCTAAATCATAAGTCACACAATTCTACAAGTTAAAAATTATATTTTTTTAAAAACATCATCGGCATGCATGAAATAAGAAATGTTAAAATTTTTTAAAAATTATAAAATATTAGAAATTACTTTTCACCTTCAAACTAAATTAAATATAATGACATTTTCAAACATAAATCATAATTAACTCAATCAAATATTTTAAAAAAATAACGTTCAGTTTATTTAATTTTATAACTTTTTTACTTGTTATATTATATTACAGTAAAAGGTTCTACAATATTTGTATTTTTTAAAATCAAATTTTATTATATAAATAAAATCTTATTAGTTTATTTTGTTACCTAATTGATTTTTTATTATATTTTACTTCATTTCAGAAGATAATAATTTAGTATTATATTTTAAATTGATGAAAATAACATTAAAAAACTGATAACATATAAGTGTTTTTGAATATTTATGTGAAACTAAGATAATTTTTTTTACTTTTATTTTTATTTTCCTCTCCACTGATACAAAACATTAATCATGAAAATTGATATACATTTGCATAAAAATGTTCAGAAGTCCATAGTTTCTATGGGCAACAGTCACATGATAATAGGCATCATTGTGAATTTTCTGATGATTGTTATAACATAGCATGTAATTAATTTATATTAAGATATTAAAATTTATAGTTTACGGAAAATATATTTAAAAGAAGAACATAAAAAATATTTATTTTATACCAATAAAAATATATTAAGTCTTAAAATGAAATAATATTTTTCAATAATAAATAGTAATGATATAGCTCAATAAATATAAACATTAAGTTAAATTATAAATATAAAATTATTATCTAAGATTTAAAATGTTATTATGTAAACTTAATTCACATTTTTCATGCACAAGCAAGTATTAAAAGGCACACATATTTTTTACATAAAAACTAAAATTTAAGGTTGCCTGTTTGTCCAAAATACAAAATTAGAAATACTTTTAAGAATTTTTTTATTGAAAAAGTTATATTTTTGACAAATTTTTTTTAAAATACTTTTATTTTAAATGCAAATAAGCTTATATGCAAAATTGATTTTTTTTCCTGTGAATTATATGAAATGTCTTCAACCTTTTTCTTTCATATGTAAACTTTATTTAAATTAATTTCCTATTTTAAAACAATTGGATAATCTTTTTTTTCACAAATTTAAATACTTCAATTATATTTATTTTATTTTATTTAAATTTAAAATAAAAAATAAATATATGAATATAATAACAAAAATGTTATAAATTACTCCTGTGAGTATTTGTGACGTAGCATGAAATACGGGTGCAATTAATATCAGCACAATAAAATGAGATAAATAGTTATGGCGGGAATCAAGGCAAACATATTCACTGTCACTTAGTCCTGGCGGGTCTTTTGGAGTTTCTTTTTTATCCTTTTTTCTTGCTATCAACTTTCCAAACTCTGTTTCAAATCAAGAACTTAGGGTTAGGGTTCCGATGGGGAGTAAAGTCAGCGACCACCGCTTGTCCACCGTCAGATCCATTGTCGGTTCAGAATTCTCGGACATGGAAATCATCAGAGCCCTTCACATGGCAAAAAACGATGTCAATGCGGCCATCAACATCATCTTCGACGCTCACACCGTCCCAAGATTCAATCCCACACGTCCCAACAATCAACTTTCAGTTTCGCCTCCAAAACCCTCCCCTCCCACTCCTATCATCACCAAGCATAGCTTCAGTGAACAAAGCACTGATTCTAACAGTGATGATTGGTGGTTTGTGAGTTGCGGGGAAGTGACGGGTTTGTCCACGTGTAAAGGGAGGATTATAAGCTCCGGCGAGAAGGTGATTTTCAAGTTTCCGATGAAAAAGTTATCATCGCCCTCTCCGGGGAAGGGGTTTGGACAGGGGAGGGGATTTGGACGGGCTGCGATGTGTTCGGAGATAGTTCGGTTCTCCACTGAACAATCTGGGGAGGTTGTGCACTAGCTGATAGAGTTTGGTTAGTGTAATTTGTGTTATTGTTTTCATTAACGACTTTTTGGCTTTGGCTTGGCAGATAGGTAGAATACCGAATGAATGGGCTCGGTGTCTTTTGCCTCTCGTGAGGGATCATAAAGTTAGGATTGAGGGGCAGTGTAAATTCGCTCCTCAAGTTTTGGGTATCATGGACTCCATTATTTTGTCTGTGAGGTATGTAATGTTCACTGCAAAATGCCAGGTGGCTTGACACTATTTAAGGATTATACTTACTTTGTAGGAATGATTTTTATTTACTAAAAAAATAAAAAATGAAGAAAGGAATGAAATAAGTTTTTCATAAACTATAATTAGTTTGCAGGATAAAAATTAAATTTTTAAAGAAATTAATATGAGAACTTATTTATCTTTTCCTTATAATTTTGGGTTCCCAAAAGAGTTTTTATGATAAAGTTTGATTTGAAACCATATGATTTGCGGTTAATGTTATTTTTGGTGAAAACTGACTTCTGCCTGTTTTTGGGATCTCTCAGTGTATTTATCAATAGTTCAATGTTTGGTAAGCATAACCAGGTTTCTCTCAAGGATGCTGCCAACTCGACTGACGAATCAGTGTTTCATCCGCTACCAACCCTGTTTCAGTTGCTGGGTTTAAACCCTTTTAAAAAGGTGGTTGTTGGTCCTATGTTTCTGTTTTTGTCATTCAGAAAACTTCTTTATGTCATTGGTATATTCAGTTGAAAGTTGTGATATTTTCTTAATGCCTGCAGAGTTAGCTTATGTTGTTGGAAAAGGTAACTCTCAAGTAACTCTGAATAATTGGTACTCAAATATTGACTTCCATTTCTTATTTTTAGGCAGAGTTAACTCCAGCTGATTTCTATTCCAACAAGCGTCCTCTAAGTGAAAGGGTACAAAACAACATATGTTATTAGTTTGTGACTATTTCTGTGACCATATTTGCATGGTACCTTTCTTTAACCAGAGATATTCTCTTCAGGTGACATTACCACGTGCTAAGTTTGAGCATCCTTCTCAAAATGGCCATGAGATTGAGAATGAGAACGAGGAATCTCTTTCTGAAATTGATGTTGAGAACATTGTTGGTGTTGGGTCAAGCACAGAGTTAGAGGTGCTATATTCTGAGAGTAACATGTACTGCTTTACTTATATGCCCATAATGGTGCAAGAATCTTAACCAGTAACTGTTGTTCAGGAAATGGACCCTCCTGTTAATCTTCAGTGTGACCTGCGGCCCTATCAAAAGCAAGCGCTTCATTGGATGATCCAGATGGAGAAGGGACAACAATGTATGGATGAGACGGCAACAACCCTCCATCCATGTTGGGAGGCATATCGCTTGGTTGACAAGTATGCCTGTTGTTATTTAATATAATAGTTTTAAATTGTGGTTGCATTGTAAGTACCAAATTATGGACAAATGCATTAGATTTGGCCATAATTGTGGTTGTGAATCACAATTTAAAATTGTCTTTAACACACGCATAGAAAAAAAACAATGAGTGGTTGAAGTATTTGTTCTTGTACTTGTTAGGAGGGAGCTTGTTGTTTACTTGAATGCATTTTCTGGTGAAGCTACAATAGAATTTCCCAGCACCCTTCAAATGGCTAGAGGAGGAGTATGTTTCTTCCGGAATTAACCCTGGAAATTTTTCTTGCTTTCACATGTTCAACATTTGTAATTTATTATTTTATTGTGAAATTTGAAGATTTTGGCAGATGCTATGGGGCTTGGAAAGACCATCATGACCATATCCCTTCTCGTTGCCCATTCAGGAAAGGGTGAATCAGTAAGCAATCAGCCCATAACCAAGTCCTTTACTGAAGGTGGTGATGTTAGTGATACAGTGCACACTTTTTCAAGCATACCCAAGAAGGTAACCAAATTTTCTGGTTTTGATAAACCCGTGAAGCAAAGAAATTCTCTAACAAGTGGTGGCAACTTGATAATATGTCCAATGACTCTTCTTGGGCAATGGAAGGTATTAATGTTGTCTATAATATGAAGCTCTCTTGTTGCTTTTCTCCAATTCAAAGTAGTTTCACATTGTATTCAGCTGTGGGATGTATAGAGTAGGTAAAATGCTTTCCATTTCTGAACATTCGTCAATTTCTCCAGGCAGAGATTGAAACTCATGTGCACCCTGGATCTCTGTCTCTATATGTTCACTATGGACAAAGTAGGCCAAAAGATGCAAAAAGTCTTGCTCAGAGTGATGTTGTAATTACTACATACGGAATTTTGGCCTCTGAATTTTCCAGCGAGGTAGTTGAAACCTGTATACCATCTCAGATAGTGCCTATTTACTTCATTTCTCAAGATTTATCAACCAGTGGTTATCTGTCTTATGTACAGAATGCAGATGATAATGGTGGACTCTTCTCAATTCGGTGGTTTAGAGTTGTTCTTGATGAAGCACATACCATAAAATCTTCTAAAAGCCAAGTTTCTGTTGCAGCTGCAGCTCTAATTGCTGACAGACGTTGGTGTCTAACAGGCACCCCGATTCAGGTGAATTACAATTGAGTCTTTCTCTATTTCATGGCTGACTACTTTCTTTCTGGTACATGTGAATTAATTAACTAATTAATTTACCATGAATTAATTTTTTTATACTGATCCTATTTATGTGATGCTATGCCAGAAACCTTTGATTGATACCAAGGCTATATTGTATGTTTAAACTTATACTTGAGAAAAGTAAAAAGAAGGACAGCGGTGTTTTTGAAGAGCTTAAAATGACTCCCTAAGGTTCTCATATTTATATACATTGTTCTGATACACAATGATGATACAGGAGTAAAAATCAAGCAAAAAATGAATCTAGGAGTACAGACTAGGTACAACTCAACAATTTTTTTTACATAGCCTATTCTGAACCTATTTCTAACACTGATGGAATCTTTATTTAGCTTTGACAGTGTCTTATAGTTCCCATCTTTGAGGAATCTATCCATAATCCATGACATTGTAGTTTCTTGGTTGATGAGGTTTTTCTCATTTATGCTGAGCTGTGGAGCTGGAAATTCTAAAATCTGTCTGTAACATCGTAGTATCATTATTATTCATGTTTTTATTATAGTTCTGTCAGTTGGAAATTGTGTCTAAACAGTATAACCCTCAGTCTGCAACACATATATACTTGGCAATGCTGTCAAACCTTTAGTCTGTGAAAAACTTTATTCTCTTTTCAATTCCAAGTGATTTGGGTATGAAAATCTTTTTCCGAAGCTGCAAAGTTTTCATATGACCTGCTGCTCATGTGTTTGTATTGGCTTATTTTAGAGTATTCACGAGTCTCACATGATGTAGTTTTTATGATTCCTGACATGGAGCGCTTTTTAATCTACAGAACAGCCTTGAGGATATTTATAGTCTTTTGCGGTTTCTGAGAATAGAGCCTTGGGGTCATTGGGCCTGGTAAAATCATCTCTTTCTTTGTGTTGGATTTGTTTAGCTATTTGTTATGTCCAATGTTTTCTTCTTTTTCCCGCTTTTCTCATCGTGATTAGGTTTTTTTTAACTGCTTTCTTTTTTTTATTTCTGAAGGTCATATTTGGATGGCGAATAGTTCTAGATTTTTGAATTTTTTGGGTGGGAGGAGGAGGTTAAATATTTTGTAAACTGAAGTTTTGATTCAAATTTCTAACAGTATTTAGAATATTCTACATTCTAGGGAAGTTGAACCTTTCAATATTTTCTTTCAAGGATTGAAACAAGTAACAATGCTAACAAGATTTGCACATGAAATTTATGATATTATATCATAAATCTCATGTAAGCTTAAGACAAGTGGTCTGATTTACTATCCTTTTTATTTAGCCTTTCAAACTTCTGTTGGTTGATTACAATGGCATCTATGGGTGAAAAATTTCAGCCCTTGAAACTAATGTTTCCTTGTCTAAGTTTGTGTAATTTAACTGGAGTGCGAGGTATGAACTGAGTTGGATGTCATTAATGTTTAACATAGTCATCTAAGGCGAATAATTTATTGTGGTAAAACATTTTATTTGAAGTTATTACTACTCTGTTCATTACCTTGATTGTTCAATCTTTTTAAGTGGGTTTGTGGCTGGAGTACTGGACTGTGAAAATTTGCTTTATATGATGATCCAGGTGGAACAAACTTATTCAGAAACCATTTGAGGGTGGTGATGAAAGAGGGCTCAAATTAGTTCAATCAATTTTGAAGCCGATTATGTTGAGGAGAACCAAACATAGCACGGATCGAGAGGGCAAGTCAGTATCTGGTTAAAGAGCTTTGCTATTTTAACATGTAGTTTATTCTATTAACTTATCATTTGTTGCAGGCCCATTTTAGTTCTGCCTCCAGCTGATATGCAGGTAGTTTACTGTGAACAGACAGAAGCTGAAAATGACTTTTATGGAGCTCTATTCAAAAGATCTAAGGTATTATGAATTTCTAATCTAAATTTAATATTTTTATCTTATTTTTTGGCACTGAAACAAGTCACACTGATTCAACATCTTGATGGAATTTATGCAGGTAAAGTTTGATCAATTCGTTGAGCAAGGACGTGTTCTTCATAATTACGCTTCAATATTGGAATTACTTTTACGTCTCCGGCAATGTTGTGATCATCCATTTCTTGTAATGAGGTAATTTTGTACCAACATTCCGCTGCCAGCACAACTTATCGTAATTGTAAGCATCTTGTATGATCAATTAGGTTTTAAGGACGTGTTGTGCTGACAATTATTCTGTTCAAATTTTTTAACTTGCTTTGACCAACTCCATACTATTCATAAGCTAATATAAGGAGTTTATTGGTCAGGTTTGTTTAGTTTTCAATTAAAAAAGAAATTTCAATACAAGAGAGTTAAAGTTTATATACACACTGGTCTTAATATATACTTCATTCTAGTTTTAGTTTCCAAGTTGAATTTGAGAGTAGTAAAACTTTGCACACCAAACAAATTGATCATAATGATAATACAATGATAGCATTGTGGAGGCTGAAAAGTGAAAAACAAAAATGATAACTAGAAAGTCCTTTTACATAATTGGCATAGTGTGAACACATGTTTTGAAGTTAAAAATCATGTCCAAATGGCAGAATGCGTGAAAGCTATGGCATATAGCTTCATAGATGATGTGGGAAATCATGTTTGTTAGATGTAATGTGCTTAGGCCCAGTTTGGTGCAATGTGATTGAAGAGAACTCTTGTTATTATGTTTTCTTTGTCCCTTGTACTACTATAAAGTTGTTTACTGTTCAAAAGTTAGCTCATTGTCATGGTAACATTTGATTCATTTAGTCGAGGTGATACTCAAGAATTTGCGGATCTAAACAAACTAGCTAAGCGCTTCCTTAGAGGAACATATAATGCTTCAGATGGTGAACTAAAAGAGGCACCTTCACGGGCTTATGTTCAAGAAGTTGTGGAAGAGCTACGTAAAGGGGAACAAGGAGAGTGTCCAATATGCCTTGAAGCATTTGAAGATGCAGTGTTGACACCTTGTGCTCACCGATTATGCCGGGAATGCCTCTTGGCAAGTTTGCGAAATGCTACTTCTGGCCTATGTCCTGTTTGTAGGTATTATCGAGCTATTCTATTAGAATTTTGGATATCTTCTATTTAACTTTGAATGACGGAAGTTCAAAACTGTCTTTATTGCAGTATTTTTCTGATGAATCTTGGTTATGGTACATATTATTTGTTTTACAGGAAAGCAGTCAGCAGGCAGGATCTAATCACTGCCCCTACCGAGAATCGGTTTCAGGTGGATATTGAGAAGAACTGGGTAGAGTCGTGCAAGATAACTGCTCTTTTGAATGAACTTGAAAACCTTCGCTCATCAGGCTCTAAAAGCATTGTTTTCAGCCAGTGGACTGCTTTTCTGGACCTCTTGCAGATCCCCTTCACTCGGTAAGATTTTTGTTGCTGGTTGGAGCATATCATATTTTAGGAAAGATGTTCTTGTGGGAGAGAAACTCAGTGAATTCTTCATTGTGTTGTAATATTACCATTCTTCTTAAGTTGATGTCAGCTTTGATGATTGGTATGATCTTTTGGCATACTTCATCTGCTCCTTTCTGCATCATGCTTAAGTCTTTTTATTGGTGTAATACATTTTTGCAATGAAAATACCAAGGCGGTTTGTTCCTGTGTGAATTCACTTATCTACAGGAATAACATTTCATTTGTTCGACTTGACGGGACTCTGAATCTGCAGCAGCGGGAGAAAGTAATCAAGCAATTTTCAGAAGACAGCACCACTCTGGTCTTGACCTACTTCCTCTCACATTTTTTTATGTCGACAGTGTAGAGAAGCTGGTTGAATCATTGACTATTTATAACCATTGATACCTATTTCTTGCTTGCATCAGGTGTTGTTAATGTCACTAAAAGCTGGTGGAGTGGGTATAAATCTAACTGCAGCTTCTAATGCCTTTGTCATGGTATGTGCAGACTGTTTCTTAACCAAATCACATGAGGACAGTGTAATAAATTTGAATTTGGATAATTGGACTTGGTCCGCATGATGTGATCTTTTGATCAAATTGGCTTGTGAAGAAAACTCATCCTTTACAAAATTATTATTACCAGCATTTGATGCACATATAAAAAGTAAAAAAGTGGCCTAAAACTGATGATCTTTAGTGAGTATATAATATACATTTTCCATACATTAAAATGAAAATCACCATTACCCACTAACCACACAACTTTAACAAATATGTATTTTTGTTGCTTTATACAGAATTTAAAAATTTTAGGAACACAACACATTACATTGTCTATAGTTATCATTTAGGATAAGTTAGTCAGGGCAAAATATTTGCATCACGTTGTCATTTAAAGATTTAAAATTTAAAAATCAGTTTTAGTGTCACATCAAATTTAAATTATTATAACTCACCAATACCTTTACAAGTTTCTGTATAAATCTATAACAATTTTTTGTATTCTATAGTAGTTAGTTGTTTTTGTATGTTTTAGGCAAAGAAATTTAATCTACACAATACATACGAGCAAATAATTGCATGTATATAGAATTCTGAAAGTTTCATCCGAATGTTTTATGGATAACCAATCCAGTGGATATATATTAGCATTATTATTATTTCCATTTGAAAAGTATTTGTTTTCTAGTTATTGTGGATTATAGACAGTTTTTCACTTTGGACAGGACCCATGGTGGAATCCAGCTGTTGAGGAACAAGCTGTTATGCGAATTCATCGCATTGGACAAACAAAGAAGGTGGCCATTAGACGGTTTATTGTGAAGGTATGCTTAATATCCCAATTTTGGAAAATCACGTTCATATCTCACGGTTGTATTATTATATATTTTTACCAGGCCTGTTATTGCTTCTCTGGGTACACTATCTGGTAGTGACCTGCTATAGTTTTCATAGCAAAGATACTGGCTGAACCGGACTTCTACCTTTCTAATTAAATATTTGTTATATAATATTGTTATATTTTAATGAGGTGATGCTTGCTTTGAGTGCAATTTCAGAATGGTGTTTTAATGTTACTGTCTTGGTACCGTTTTAATTGTCGGACTTTTGGAGAATTTTTGTTCTTATTTATTTGTCGTTTGCGACATTTAAGATCATATTAATTACTCTTTTATCTAATTATGAGAGTAAGGGTGAAATAGGAAACTTTTACAATTATTTAATTAGAATTAAGAAAGATTATTCTATTTCTTGGTTCCTACAAAAATTAAAAGATGGATCAAAAGAAATAGAAGGAGTAATATGGATAATTTGGTGTCAAGTATTAAACTTATTATGACTTCAATATGGCATTTGGTTTTTATTATTGCAGGGGACCGTTGAGGAGAGAATGGAAGCAGTACAAGCACGTAAACAACGAATGATTTCTGGTGCCTTAACTGATCAAGAAGTTCGAAGTGCACGAATTGAGGAGTTAAAGATGCTTTTTACGTAGACTACTGAGGCAGTGGAAACATGTTTGCTTGCTGTTAGGTGCATCAGCACTTTCTCAATTTTTTGATCCCCTGGTTTTATTTTCTTTGTTAGTGCTGGTGACTGCAAGGCGCATGTGACTTGTAGCATGAAGGTGCATCTTAGGCTGCAAAGTGTGCCTGGGAATCACCTTTTAGCTCGCAACTTCCAAACCAAGTTCAAGATTAGTGGATATCTTGATCAACACCTTCTCGAGTTAGGCTGTCTGGAAAGAGGGGTGCAAATTGGATGAACATCTTTGTTGTAATTAGGTACATATGTTATTATAATCTGTTTCTGAGAGAGGAACGAGTGGAAAGAGAGGAAATAAGGGAAACCCCCTTCCTGTTTGGACTTGGTAATATAAGGGTAGATTGTAAATTTAGATTTATAATATATTTCTTACTTTGTCAATCTAAATTCTTGTAGGGTGGTATGTACGTGATTCAACGATTGTTTAATTGAGAATGAATTACCCCCAATTTGGGAGGAAAGAATTCTTGAGTAGTTACTTATTGATAAGCTGGCTGTGTATCTATCTGGTTTCCTTTCTTTCCCTCCTAAGTTATTTGGGGTAGGTCATGATTATTGTTATTGAATTAGAAATTTAAAAATAAAACATAAAATTTAGAAGTGAACAAGGAATCAAGAATTTAAAATTAAAGTTGGCAATATGGCCAGAAATAGCAAACGTCAAACCTCAGTACATGTTTGGCAAAATTATGAGGACTAGATATTGATCTGTCAACAATCTGAATCTCTCAAATAACGGATTTTTCATTTACAATTTATCCAAATACATAAGCAGAAAGAAAGGTTAATGGACATGAAGATCCTAAACATTGTTGGCATCACTGACTTGTTGCAATGTCTGGGATTTTGACATCTAGCAGAAGTATTACCTATGGCAGTTTGGATTACAACCCCATGACTTGCAATAAATTGGCTCTTGGTAGTTTGGACTCCAACAATTATGGTTGTGGCCCTCTGATTCCCTATGCCCTTTCCAAATGGTCGACACATCACTTTCAGCAGCCACAACACATTTTCTTCAAGAGTTTCCTTTCAACAAAAAGATCAAGTTATGAAAATAAACATTTACACAGGCAACGTCAAATTGAAAGGGTGGCCTACACTTTTAAGTTGGAGTGCTTAAAATAATACATGCACCCAGGTTCCATTTGGGACTTCACCTTCACTTTAACCAGCCACAACATCTTTCCTTCTACCTTTTTTTTCCGCCATTTCATTGGTGAAAAAAAATTAGTAGTTTAATTAGTAATTCCCCTTGCTGCATTCCTGACTTTGGTTTACATCAGCAGAAACATTAGACACTGGTATTTAACATTGGCTATACCTACCTGGAAATTAAAACAGTATAAGGAATATTATAATTTTGTTGATATGATGTAAAACGGAATTATCAGTGCTAATATACCCAATACCCTCCAAAAGTTAAAAACCATCTTCCACTACCTCTTTATCTAGAGATCAATTTGGATAATTTTTTATTTAAGTATTTATAGAAAAAAACCCTTTTTGTTAGTTAAAATTAACTTATACACAAGTTAAAGACCATTTCTTAGAGAAACTAACGTGAGAGAATTTGTTATTTTTTTCTGTAGGTTTTTATGGAAGACATTATTTGAACATACACCTAGTTTCAACTATGACAAAGACAATGGGGAAAGTTTGATAGACTGGATTCCTTGCTGTTGTAACTAGAAGCTGTACACGATTGAAAAGTCTCATGAAGAAACAAAACCCTTCTTATTAACAGTTGTTCAGAGCTTGGTTGTAAATTGGGTCAAGCTTTTTATTTCAATTTTAATGGTATTCCTGCGGCTCGCTCTTCTTGACCACTTTAACTGCATAACAGTGTGTATTGTTTGCGTCCTTTTCCTTAACAAATAAAAAATCAATATGCATTAAATATCACACTGATAAGTTAGCCGACTGTATTGTCCGTTAAGGTATTTAAGATGCAGTTATCGTTCAGCAGTTAACTTAGTTGATTTTCAGTTAAGGGGCAGTTATTTTTATTACTGCAAGTTTGAGTTACTTATTGAGTTTATATGTTAGTAATTGGCTACATACAATGATACAAGTTTTTTTTTGGCTGGATAGTTATTGATGCAAGTTAGTTACACTGATAACATGTTGAACATTCGCATGCATATTGTCCTTTCACAATGATTTGGTAATCCTAAATATCTTTGCGCGTTCATAATTTTTAGAATATTACTTTTTGACACCTTTGAAAAAAGTAATTTTTTAACCTTAACCTTCTTGTGTCTTTTCTCTAATGTCATTTGACTCATTAGGAATAGTAAATAACTCAAAAACTTTACAGTCTTCTGGACTAGTCATCCCAAATATCCTAGCCTTTTTATAACTTATGTTATTTTTAAGCTAAAACTGAAAGAAGAAGCGTTAAAAATTAAGCTAAAGCTGTTTTGGATATTTTTCATCTTTTTCTTCCTAAGGTTACTAAAAATGGCACACTCAAAACGTATCCGATATATGCCTTCGTTTTTTACTCATAACAACATCACTAAATCGCTATAAATATATGAAACCGGATCCAATAACCCCTATATTCTGAAACAGAAACAAACTCCAAAACATTAGGAAAAGCATACACATTGCAGTTCGCATAGTCACAGTTTCTTCCTGCATTCGTAATATGGCCGAGGGAGATCAATTCAGAAGCAAAAAGCCTGCATTGGATCCAGATCAAAGAATGAGGAAGAGGGGTAGGCCTCCAATGATGCTTTCATATTCTTCTTTCCGGAGCAGAGGCCGAGGACGTCCTCCTAGTTCTACAGGAATTTTCGAAAATCTAGCTTCCAACGTTGGTAATATGCTTTTATAGAATTTATCTTTTATATGCTTCTTTTATATATATATATATATATATATATATATTATTTGTTCAAGATTTGAGTTATCATCTTGTAAAACTCTTTCCATCCCTGATGAGCAGTTAAAAGGGTCTTGCGAGAATTGCATGCAGATTAATGCTCTGCATTTTATAGAATACAACAAAGAGGGTGAATTTGATAAAGTAATTAATCAGTGTTTTTCGTTCTTTTGATTGTGCTTGTTAGCATTTTTTCTGGATGATGATATAGTGAAATAGTTTAATAAAGAAGTCAAATCTTGTTATCTTGTTTTAAGTTTTTCAACCCTGTTGATTTGGGTTTCTAAGTAAATTGTTTGGTTGCAAATATTCGCAGTTAAGTAAAGATAAAACATGGTATTATATCTTAGATGCATTTGTTATTTGTTCAAAGACTTGTGTTTTCTTTTTGTTAAACTCCATCGAGCCCAATATCAATGTTCCAAAGATGAGCAGTGAAAAGGGTCTTGCAAGAATTGCTCGAAAATTGATGGGTCTGCATTTGAAAGAATACAAAGAAGGTGAATTTGATAAAGTAATTAAAATCATTGCTTTTTGTTCTTATGTTTCTGCTTATTAGCATTTTTATTGAATGATATAAAGCTGTAACTTACTGAAGAAGTCACATCTTGTAATCTTGTAATAAGTTTTTCAACCCGTTTGATCGGATGTTTTTCAGTGACACATTCTTGTTTGGTTGCTAATGTTCATAATAAAGAAAAAGGCATATTGGTATGAGCTGTGAACAATTCAACCTCCCATATAAACAATAGTTTTATAATTGTTGTTTATTTGGCTTGGTATTTTGAATCTGATCAGTCTATGGTGTTTCAAAACTTCATGTGCTTGGTGCTGCAAATGCGGAAACAGATGCTGGAACAAGCTTCCTCCCTCACCATCTCACTGTGAATGTTGGGGAGGTAAGATCAAACAGTTTTTAGGTTTATATTTACAGGTTTTTCCAATATGTGCCATTCCTATTTGTTAAGAAGCATTGCATTTGATCATATATATATTTTAATGACATTGATTCTGAATTCAACATTGGAGTATAGTGTTACTTCTATTGTAACTATTTATCTCTTTTCAGTTAATAACTAACAACTATAATCTATAACTAACTTTCAGATACTTAAGAGTTAGTTTTAGACAGTTAGGATCTATCTAGATTGGCTATATATAGCTGCTTCAATCTAATCATATGTAGCATGACTTTAAGATAAGAGAACACAACAAATATTATACTATGTTACATTACATGTTTCTGTCATATTTTAGAATCCTTAATTAGGAACTTATTGTGCATTTGCTTGTCTCACAGAACGTGCTAGAGAAGGTATCAACACTTGCTAAAGCATGCTCTCAAACTATTTGCGTACTTTCGGCTGTGGGTTCCTTATCGAGCGTTGTCTTTCGCAAGCCCGGTTTGACAAGTGCTGATACTGTGACGTATGAGGTATAAACAATTACATGTGTATTATATATGTGTGTGTGTGTATATATATACATATATATATATGTATGTATGTATGTAATTGATGTTTCATCTTTGTATGATGTGCATGCAGGGGCGCTTTGAGATTTTGTCACTATCTGGAAAATGTACCTTTATCCCTGGTGAGAATGAGGTGCATGGAATACATAACTGGTGGAACCTTGCACTAGCTGACCGTAATGGAGTTGTTTTTGGAGGTTCTGTTGTGGGTCCAATGATTGTTGCTTCCCCTGTTGATGTAAGAAGGTTTTCACTTTATTCGTGAGATTAATTTTTTCTTTGGAGGCGGTGACACAACCTCACTAAAGCACATAATGAGCATTTTGGATTATTCAATTATATATTGATCAGATGCTTGTTATAGGTATATATAGTACACATATATTGTGTGCTAGATCAATGTTTCTCTTTTGAAGCAGAGTCTAAAACATTTATAAAATGTCCTTAACTAGTTCAACTTATGTAAAACATGTTTCCCTGCCTGCATATTTTATGGTGCACACTTCAGAAAATTATCAAACTAACTCTGAACCTCTCTTGGTCTTATTAGCTAATTCTTGCCAGTTTCAAGCTAAAGAGTACGGAAAAAATCAGAAGGCGCGCAGCTGAGTCTTTGGCTGCTGCTGCTGCAGCAGCAGCAGCGTCAGCAGATTTGTCCTGTCGTATGGAAAGAGTCACAGAAACCGTTTCCGACAAATATCCAATGTTATATGCCAAAACGTTTCGCGGTTCTCCAACATCTGGACTTTCTCCAGGAACTGATAAAGCATCAGAGAGTGAGACTCCTAAAACAAGTGATAAAGCATCAGGGAGTGAGACTCCTAAAAAAACTGATAAAATATCAGAGAGTGTGACTCCTAAAACAACTGATAAAACATCAGAGAGTATCACTTCTACCACGGGAGGGCGCGCAGCCGGATCTTCTGTTGTTGCAGATTATTTCATTCGTTGGGATATAGACTTAGAAAAGATTCCCGATAAAGATCCAACGGAAGAAGGCGAAAAACAGAGAGGCAGATCACCAACATCTACGCTTTTAACTGATAAACCGCAAGAGAGTGACAGTCCTAAAACAACTGATAAACCACAAGAGAGTGACAGTCCTAAAACAAGTGATAAACCACTGGTGGAGGAACTCAGTTCTGAAACAATTGATAAACCAACTGAGAATGTCACCCCTGCAACAGCTGATATTCCATCAGAGAATCTCACTACTGCAGCAACTAGTAAATCACCAGAGAATGTCATTGCTTCAACATCTGATACATCAATACCTGTGATGCTGTGCTACTTCAATCAAGCATCAGACGATCTTCCTGTGGATCTGCATACATAGCCAGGTCATGCAAACCATCTCAGGCCAAAGAATCTCTCCAGATAAGAAAGTTTTCTTAGGGCCACTGTTCAGCTTTTTTAGGAAGGAGAATTAACCATTACCCCACGTCATGACCATTTTGTTTGTCTTCTACTCCTGTAGATAATATTGTAGTGCATGAAACGTGTACATTCTCAATCACAATCTCATGCCTCTTACAATGATATACATGATATTATCATAACCAATAAATTTCTACCATCACCATACATACATTCATTATTTTACCCTTTATCGTATCTTTTATCATCCTTTTTTATATGTCTAAATCCAAAAGTTACATTACATTTGTCAAGTGGTTGTTAATAGATCATTTTTCGCATGCATTTTCAGAAGAAAAATATGATCACATTTCTTATTTTAAAACAATTTGATTATTATTTGCAAGTTGGATAGAAAATAGTTAAATTTTTAACATTTAATTTCTTTGTTACTCTTCTAAAACCATTTAAATTCAAATATTGACTTAACATTGCATTTAAAGTTTGAATTGAAATAATAATATATTTAAGAAGAAAAATTATTCTTTAATTGCTTTCAATCGTTCTAATTCTTTAAACATGAACTGTTGGACACATCAAATAAGATGTTGCCACCTCATTAAATTATAAATTTTAATTATAATATAATTATATTTATAAGTATTTATTTATTATAAATTTAAATTTATAGAATAAATATCTACTTTATATAAATATATTTTAAAAAGGATAATATTGAGATCACATCTCTTTCCGTCATATATTTAAGTGTTAACTTATGAGATTTTACAAGTTTACACGTGTGCTTATTTAGGTTGATTTCACAAAGTTCAATAATAATAATAATAATAGTATTGTTGTTATTGTTTATTTTTAAAGATGATTTAACAATAGAGTAATTATGTACAAGTGTAAGGAATTTTTATCATCATTTAATAACAAATTTATATGCAAAGTTTTTTTTTTCATTTTAAAGCTAACCACTTTAGAAATCGTATGTACTATGATTTATAGTCTATTGACAATGCATAAAGAATTATACTCTTAAAGTTAAAAGAAATAGGTTTTATAATATGTTAAATAAATATATGTAAACTTATTTCTCAAATCAACATAATATTGTCTCACATAAAATATTTGTAGTTTTGGAAAACATTCACGCATCATTTAATCAATTAATCTAGTAATTTTCATGAAAGAAACTTCATTCTATAATTGTTTTATATTTTTCTTATCTTTTCATACTCAATATGTTCATATTTTTTTCGAATAGAATCTTGAGCTTAAATTTTGTGTATAGATAAAATTCTCACAATAAATCATTTCAGCATGTTATGAATGTTATTAAATAAGACTAACTTTTGTAAAAGAAAAAGTAAATGTGATGTGGAAAAATAAATCACTACACTAATAAAATGTCTATGATGATGTATAAAATGAAGTTTATTAATTTCTAATATAATTATTTTATATAATTGAACATAAAAACTTTTATTATAGAGAACCATGGAACTCTCTTCTTCCTATTCTGATTTGGTAATAATAGTGTGACCGTGCAACCAAACAAGCCCAAAGAAAAATGAGAAATTGTTTTTTTTTTACATAAAAAATGAGAAATAGTTATTAAAATTGGAAAGTTTAGTCGAAACGAAACGGAAGCTGAAGAAACGCGTGTCCCTCTAAATCCTCTGTTACAGTGCTTGAGGTTTCAAATCAACGTTACATTCCCGGAAACCCCAAAGAAACGCGCGTTTCGTTTCGTTTCGTCACCACGTTTTCCTTTCTCTATTCCCTGCTAAAAGGTAAATTATTCTCCTCTCTATAACTGTGTCGTTTTGATTCCAGAAGTAATTCTGCACAATACATGGATTATAGTAATTTCTGTCAACCGTAGAATTTCAGTTCCCAGTGTTCGTATTAACGTTGTCACTTCTGTTATGTGGTTTGCTCTGTTTTTCAACCTTTTCAGAATAATGGGGTTAGGATTTATGTGGATGAATGATGATCGTGCCCATTTACACAAATTTGATTTTTTTTTTCTGATGTTGATATTTCTACTTGAATTCCAAGTAACACTTTGAGTGGTGATGCTAGGGATGAAGGGAATAATAAAGGACTACACATTAGAGCTTGTTGTTACTGGGAATGACTGGTTTTATCTTTGACTTGAGATTTTGATAATTGAAAAGAATAACAAAGTTTATATTCATTGTCATCAAGGTTACAGCTATAATGCTGATTCAAGCAGCGCTTTTTAGGTCTTTCTGATAAATTTGGTTGCTTCCTGTTAAAACTTGATTAATGAAATTAACGTTATAGAGTGTTTAGAACTGCTAAAACAGAATTGGAAATGATGTTATAGAAGAAGGAAACAACAAGGTGTTTATGTTTCTTTGGTTTGTGTTGGACGTGATGGGAAGGATCCATCCTACGTGGAAGCTTAATGATTAAATGCTTCTGGGAAAAATAAAATTTGATAAAAAAAATTATGCCAAACTGTGAACAAACTCCAAGAGTTGGCCACTTTAGTTTTATAATGATGTGGTACCTGAATGTTATCTTCAAGGAAGTTGACTTGGTGCATGAAAATTACAATTTCTTGCGAGCGGAAGAATGTGTTTGTGTTACTTTTTTTATATAATTTAATTTTTACATTACGCAATTTGTATGTATAGGTTGAAATTAGGATTAAGACTTCAGAGTTGATGCTATGTTGTCCCTCATGTCAATGAAAATAAGGTTAGATAATTCAAACTATATTGGCTTCAGATTTTAACAGAGCATTCATGTGCAAATAATGGTTTAACTTCCGGTGCTAAAGTATCAAGTAATTTTTTCTGTTGGTTTCATGGCATAGTTAGAATTTTAATATGATATTTTAATTGCTTGGGTATTTCATCTTGTTGAATGTTTACCCATTCATGGCATGCAGTTCCTTGGGTTGGAAGGATGCCATCAGAATCAGATAAATGGGGGTGGAAGCATGTTAGTGTGTTTGGTGGGTTTGATAAGGGAAGCGGTACAAAAAGATGGAAATGCAATCACTGCAATGTAAGATACAACGGATCTTATTCTCGTGTCAGAGCTCATCTTCTTGGTTTTTCTGGTGTTGGAGTCAAAAGCTGTCCAGCTATAGATAGGTCTTTAAAAGAATCATTTCAAATCTTAGAAGAAGAGAGGGTTGCTCGGAAAAAGAAACCAGATTCTGGAACTGGAAAGAATGGCAAGCGTGTTTGGACTTCTCGATCTAGTCTCACTCGTATCTCCAAAGAAGATGTAGACGAAATGCTAGCAAGATTCTTCTTTGCTGATGGATTGCGTGCTAACATCATTAACTCTCCTTACTTCCAGGAGATGATAAAAGCAGTTGCAGCTTTTGGCCCAGGCTATGAACCCCTGTCAATGCATGATTTGTGTGGTTCCTTTTTGAGCAAAGAGAAAGAAAGGATTGATAAATATATGACTCTAGTTAAGGAATCTTGGCCACATACTGGATGCACATTACTTTGTATTGGGCGCTTACATGGTATGCGGGGCACTTTTCAGGTTAATGTATTTGTGTCAAGTCCTAGAGGACTATCATTCTTGAAAGCAGTAATTGTGGACAATATTGATGGAGCAAGCAATTCTGTTGTTAGTATCCTTGGAAACACTGTCATGGAAGTTGGGCCTACTAACGTGGTTCAGATAATTTCACATCTAAGCCATTCCAGTGCATATTCAGAATCCTATACATTGCCGGAGTTTCCTCATATATTCTTGTCTCCTTGTTCTTCACATTCTGTTCACATTTTAATGGAAGATATAGCCAAATTGGATTGGGTAAGACCTGTTGTTTTGTGTGCTAAAGAAATTGAGAAATGTATAACCACATTTCAGAATTTCTTTCCCCGCGTCTTCACTCAAAATTTGAAAGGGACTTCTGACTCACTGTTTGCTAGAATTGCTCCTTCCTGTTACATAGTCCAAAAGATACATGAACTGAAGCAAGCATTGCAAGAAGTTGTTGTGAGGGAAGAGTGGCAGCGGTGGAAGCTTAGTATTGCTCAGGATGTTGGAAGTGTTGAGACAGCCATATTAGGGGAAGATTTCTGGAGCAGGGCTCTTGTGTTGTTACAAATATATGAACCTTTCATCAAATTGTTTGCTGCGCTTAATATTGACAGATGTGTCATGGGTGACGTCCATGATTGGCGTGTTCAAGCTATTGACATGGTGAAGTGTACAGGAATAGAGGCTGGTGTATTGAATCAACTAGAAAGGTTGATAGAAAACAGGTGGGATGTGCTGTTTTCACCTCTTCATTCTGCAGGTTATATACTAAACCCCAAATATTTTGGCAGAGGCCAATCTAAGGATAAAACCATAATGAAGGGTTGGAAAACCACGTTAGAGAGATATGAGTGTGAAAGTGCAGTCAGAAGAGTTCTCAGAGAGCAGCTCAGTTCTTACTGGCGGCTTGAAGGATCCTTGGGCGAGGAAGATGCTGTGGATTGTAGAGATAAAATGGACCCAGTTGCATGGTGGGAGAATTTTGGTTTTGAGATACCCCACTTGCAAACCTTAGCCATAAAAGTTCTGAGTCAAGTTTCAAGTGTTGCAATGTGTGAAGAGATATGGCAACATAATTGTACTCCATGCGAAGACGCAACTTCTGGGTTGGAATTAGGAAAATGGGAAGACCTTGTTTATGTCCAAAACAATCTTAGAATTCAAGGTCATAAAATGGATTTTCAGGCTCATCAGCAACTGAGAGACATGATGCTGAGCTCTCCCGCAGAATTGAAGACAAAAACCGTGCTTTGTAGTTCTGAAAGATTATGTAATTTATATTAGAATCAGACTTCGGTTAGTTTATAGACTTAGGAATTTTTGTATTCATGTATATATTATGCAGATGAGGCACAGATTTAAAAAATAAGGGGCATTCCGAGAATTGAACTCGGGACCTCTCGCACCCTAAGCGAGAATCATACCACTAGACCAAATGCCCTTTACATTAATGCTAATTTATCTTTTTTTTATCCAATACAGATACCCGAATCTCTACCTTGTTATTTTTACACTGCTAATAACAGATGCCTTAGTGGTGGTGGGTCTATGTGATTATTATAACTTAACGACTAATATAAAAAAAAAACAGTTGAAAAAAGAAAAATAATATACATTGCACTGTAGTTTATTTCTTTGATGATTTATTTTCATTCACAACTAAAATCATAATTGAACTTTGGATTTTGTTTAGATTTAGAGAGAAAAAAACTGGCCATGTTCTCTTCCTCCCATTCCATTTTTTCTTTATTATAGGCTTGTTGTACTTGATGTTCCAAAAGTACAGAAGGCCTTTTAAAGTTATCAGGCAGCGTTCTATGTTGTCAGCGAGACTTCTTCTAATACTAAAAAATCATATGAAATGTGTTAAAGATAGACCTATTTACATTTTAATTAGATATGTTGTTCTTCAAATTTTTTAATCAATGTTCTTAAGATTAATGTAAAATAATATTAATTTTCTTCAATACTAGTTACCATTAGTCATTTCAATAACTTCTTCCAGAAAGAAACAATATTCTTTTTAATAATAAAACTGTAATTGTAGTTTCTACACAATTACACATTATTTTTATTATATACAGTAAATTTGTGAACTTTCATAGGAAATACTATAAATTACTCATAGAATATTGTTTTAATCAATTGATTCTATAAATAAGTTTTACAAGAAAAAATGAAAACGTTTTACCTTACATAAAAATAAAATCACACTCTATTACACGGTTAAAACAACATAAAACATGTCGAGGGTGAGATTCAAACTAAATATAATCCAAGTTATGTTATTTTATGTTGTTAATTTGATTTTGAGCAACTAGTGCAAATTCTCAATTTCCCAAATCCCTGTCTACCACACTGTAAACTGGTACTGACTCCCAATTTATTGCCTTTTTTAATGATTTTCATTTGTCCATGCCTAAAATTAAACACACTGGGTTTTAGGTATGGAATATGTTTAATTCAGAAAGTGAAACGAAAAACCTAATCAAAAGGTTTTACTCTTATTACTTATGTCATTTTAGGTTGTCTGTTTGGTTTTGAGCGTATAGTAACTTTGGTAATCACAACGTAATTTACATATTAAAAAAAATAAATAGATTTCAATATCTAGAAGTTCAAAATAAATAGATTTTAACATCTAGAAGTTCTTGTTCTTAATCTAATGTTTTATAATTGACGAGAAGTTTATAGATGATGTATTATTTTAGTAAATATATATTATTATGTAATGTCATAATTATTGTATTGTTAAATAATATTTTCATTTAGCGTATAATTTGTCCGATAAGGATATCACTCGATTGTCTATTTGTAGATAATATTTCAATCATATATTAATAGATAATATTATATATACTGATAGATAATATTATAATCTCTCTACATGATAATATTTTTCATTAAGATTCTCATTTATCTTGATAATATTATATCATTAAGAAAATTAAATATTTAAACATTTCTAAAAATATTTTGCTCATATAATTATAGAAATATTTAATAATAATTAAAACAAATAAAATATAATCACAAAATAAAATAAAAAACAAGTAAATAATCATAAATCTCCAATAATTTAGTTAAATTATATTGAATTAGAATAACAATTAATAAAATAATTAAAAGTCAAGACCTTTAAATCAAGAAATTTAATTACAAGCACTAAATGCAATCAATTATAAATAAAACTATCTCCATCAAATAAAATAAAAAATCTAAGTACCAAAGTAATTAAAATTGCTATCTAAATTATAAAAACATTGGATTCTACATATTTTATTGAAGACCACTCTCCCTCTTCACATTATAAAATCTATTTTTCATTCACAATATTAATAAAGGAGTTAATTTTTTTAATTATTTGTACTTTTTATATATATATAATAAAATTTACATTGTGTTACGATTTTAAAATTTACAATTTTATAAATTTTTACTATCCTAACAAAAATCGTGATATCTTTTGATTGAAGCATATATTATTTATAATAATAAAATAATTTAAAAGGGATATGATGTTATTTTTAAAAAATCAATATTAGACTTTCCTATAAAAAGAAAAAGATATCATCTTTACTCATTCAGAAGTTAAAAACTCATTTAATTTTCAGTTATATCATTTTCCTAGTTAAAAAACTCTCCAACTATTCTAGGACCTTTTCCCATCCAAATCCTTGCATTCTTTCATTTTCTTAAAAATGTTTAACTATTATGCTATCAAGAAATTTCTATAGCTGTTATTATAATTATGTTTTGTTAAAAGAATTAGTTTTAAAATTTCTTTAGTGTTACTTAATGTTATTATAGTACTAATGTTATTTTAGTATATAAAGTTCTTAATTCATCTTAAACTTTATTATAAAATAAAAACTAAAATAAAAATTTAATAATCTTAAATTGAAAATTTAATGTTCACATAAATTACATCTTATTTTATTGATTTATAGATGTGTAAAAAATTACACATTAGTCTTACATGTGATAAATTCGAGAATTTTTATAAAAAATATTATAAAACTATGCAAAATATTTTATAAATTAATTGATAGTATAAAATAAAATTACAAAAAAAAAAGTAAAAAATTAAATATAAAAATAATATTATATTTTAAATATATCATCTAAAAAGTTTAAAATAATCAAAATAACAAAAAATATGCTGGCTGTGGGGTTCGAACCCACGCGCACTTATGTGCAGAAGATCTTAAGTCTTCCCCCTTAACCTCTCGGGCAAACCAGCTTTTTGATTTTATAATTTTGAAATTAATTTTATTTTCAAAAACTGTTAATGTTTCATAAAATTATTTTTGGTAAACTTTTACCGTTCTTATAATAAAAATCCCAAATTTTCCAAATCAGTGTTTATCGTGTCACGTCAATCATTTCCTTCTTAACATTTTTCATTTATTCAAAGCCTTGAATTAAATGTCATTTTTAGACAGAGAATGTGTTTAGTTTAGAAAAAGGAATGAAATTGAAAGATTTTATTCTAATTAGTTATGTTATTATTGTGTTGTTTGCTTGGTTTTGAACAACTTATTATTCATGCAGCAACCAAAAAATAATATCAGCACAATTTAAATTGAAAATAAATTTCACATGGATACTAGTATGTAGAAGTATTGGTTCTCAATAACAACCCATTTGATTTTCATCTCATACTATTTATCTATTTGATAATTAATATATTGAAAGATTTCCAAATTTCCCTAATTCTCACATTTCACCTTCTTTTTCTCTAAAAAAAAAAGTTTAAGTGACATGATATCAAGAACACACTATAGTTGGCACTATAATAACAACTCATGAGTTAAGAAGTTAATTTTAAAGTTTCTTTAGTGTGCCTAATGTTATTATGGTATGTAAGGTACTAGTTTTTTAAAATCTTTAATACAACCTTTAGTATTGTAAAATAAAATATAATATGATTGAAATTTAATAACTCTAGATTGATGTTCATTATTATGCATACATTTTATTTTCTTTATACTTGTTGGTAAATTGAAATGATATGTGATTATGGCAATATAGATATAAATATGTATTGTATAAAAGTGGTTAGCTAATAGAAAAGTGTAAATATAAACCACCAAAAGATGTTGAGTTAAGATGAAACTGAATTTACAAAGGTAAATCACTTCCCATCCATTTAAAAATGCATTTTTTTCCAAAATAATACTTTGTTTCATTTGCATTACAAGGTAATTATATCATAATAAATTGAATATGTTAAATCCTATTATATTTTTTTTCAAAATGTGATATTTTAAAATGAAGTCTTTAAATATATCTTATCTCAACAATTTAATTTTTTTTTAAAATATAGATGGTAATATTTTAAAATTGAACATGGTGAATCTTATAAAATGTGGTATTCTAAATCATAAATGTTTATTTTTTAAAATGTTTAAAAATGATATTAAATGTTAATCACAAATTAAGTACAAATATAGATGAAAAATAAAATTAAAATTTTCGAGTCAAAACTTAAATGCAATATTTTAACTACAAACATAAGTTAGTTTTTTTTTTCGTGTAGATACTTTTCCTTTTTCATCCAAAGAGACAATATTACTTGAAGCAATCTTAAGAATATTTAAGTCTTAAGACTTTAAAATAACATACAATGCAATCATAAATATTAAGTTATTATTCCATCAATAATGATAAAGGTGATTTATACAATCCAACATGTTTAATTTTCACATTGCAACTCTTTTAATAATGAATTTCTTTTCAAATATCAACATGTATGAAAATTATGAAAAAGATAGATATCAATAATCTTTGAATGATTTGTCAGCTTAATTCAACATTTTTCCGTAGTTTATTGTTTCCAATGTCATAATCTAAATATTAATTTTATAGTTTTAATAACATGTTTTATAACTACCTACATTAGTAACTATATCGAAGTATTGTTGGAAAAAATAACTAGAACCCTCTATAATCTTTGTCAAACTTATAAACTAAAATATTTCGTACTAACACATGAATCATATTCTCCTATAAATAAATATTAAAAAATATATGACAAGTATGTTTATAAATTGTATACATAGCAAAACAAAGTAAAGAAAAACATATTTTAAAAATAGAAAAAACAACACCTACTTATCCATCAAAACCATTTCCATAAAAAATTATATATATTTTTTTTCATTTTAAGGACGAATCACCTTAGTCACAATAATCTCACCTTTTCTTTTCAAGATAAATCTTGGAGATGAAATTGTATGTCATAAGCATCTTTACTTTTTTTCATAGGAAACACAATATCTCTTCAACTAACTTTTTTGTAAGTTTAATTGACACACACCACCATTCACTATATATATATATATATGTAGACTATATCTCTAAACCCTATGTAAACATTTAGGAATACCAATAAACTTTTTCATCAAAGTAATTTAAAAATTGAAACAAGTTTTACTAGCACACAAAGTCATACCTTATTCTCCATGTATCCATGTTGCTTTGAGTCAATAATTAGAATGATGCAAGAAATTTTTGTCAATGATCTTCTCCTTTTCTCCACATGTATTTCTTTATCATTCTTATGTTTGCCTTTGTAAGATGCAAGGATATGAGAACAACCTCTCTACAAGCATTATATGTTTTCCTCTCATTTTTCAAACTAATTTTTTCAATGGTCTTCTTTCTTTATCCACATGCATGCTTTCCTTTACTATTTTTGTTTATCTGGGATTTAAAGAAATCAAACATTTTTTCCCGTCTTACTATATTAAAAATACACTTTCTTCTATTCTAAAAAAAATTAAAAACAAATAATTAAATCATTACCATCTTTTATCTCGACAAAAAATTAATTTATAATTTGTATCAAATAATATTTAGGAATTTTTTTTAATTAACTGAAATTTTTAAAAAAAGTTAGTAAGATTTTTATGTAAAAAGTTTATTACACATGTGTATAGTATATATTATACATGTTTATATTATTATTATGATAATAGGAATAATAGACATATATTCTTATATAAACGCTTCTTTAAATAATTTATGTATTATTATAGTTAATGAACACAATAATCCTTTAGTTTATAAACTACAAAACAAAATAAGTTTATAGTTTGGATTTTTTTTTCTTCCAAATATTATTATTTTAAAAAAAATTATCCTAATATATATTTACTTATATTATTTACATAAATATCATAGTGTTTATATCATAATTTAGTACGATAAAATCTCGTTAGCTATTATTATAATAAAAATTGTAAATATAACTTAATTATTTTCTTTTAGTGTAGAAAATATATTTAACACAAAGTATTTTTTTCTAAAAAAATAAATAAAAGTACAAATAATTATTATAATAAATTATATAGTAAGTTATACAATATTTTAATGATATTTTATATTATATATAATAATTTTTTTATACATAACCGATATCATTATCTTACAAATATTTTATTATTATTAAACTCGTTATAATAATCATAACAATAAAACTTTTAGAAAATAATATTAAATTAAAAAAATATGATAAAATTATTAATCATACTTTTTACTATTTTATATTTAATTTAAATAATCTATTTTCTTATTTTTATTTTCACTCAGTTTTTCATTTTTTCTTTTATTTTCACTTTCACACTTTCTCTCCCTTAATTTAAACAAAGGTTAACATGGCAATGTGGAAAACCCTAAGCAGCAGCAAAACGTTAACTGGCATCTGATCTGCGTGGTTGCAGCAAGCAAACCCACAGCCACCCCATCGACCCTCGCAAGATCCAGGACCACTCTGAGGAGTTTTATGAGGATCTCTTGGAGGAGCTTTCCTAGTTCGGCGAAATCGAAAGCCTCAATGTCTGCGACAACCTCGCCGACCACATGGTATCTTCCCTCACCCTAACCCTAATTCCAACCCCTCGTTTTGTCGATTTTTATTGGAATTGAACGCTGTCGTGTTCGGGTGGGAAATATGTATCTTCAGTCAGAGAGGAGGAGCATGCTGCCAATGCTGTTAGGAATTTCACTGGAAGGTTTTATGCCGGTTAGTTATCTTCTTTTCTTTTGGTTAGTTGCAATTTCTCATTAATTGTGTATTTGCGAGGTTGTTCAATGCACGCCATTCTGTCTCTTTAATTTAAATATTGAGATGTTTTAGTGTTTTGTATGGGTGCAGATAGACCAATTATTGTGGATTTTTCGACTGTGACTGATTTTCCAGAAGCTACCGGCAGAATGAGGAGAATACCTGCAACCAAGGTAGTTATTGGAACTTCATACATTTGAAGAGAATTAGCAGATAAAACTGTCGCTTTTGTGTTAAGTTTTTTTTTTTTTTTTCTCGAAGTTTGTGGTGTTTGTTGTTTACATTGTTTCTTGGAGCCAAAAACCACTAAAATCACTTCAACTCAAAACTAATTATAGACTCGATCAATTCTTGAACATCAAACCAAACTTGTGAGCATTTTTCTGTGATCATCTAGTGTGAATCCAAACATGCCATAAAACTCAAAAGCTTAAATTTGTCTGATCCATGTTATGTACAGGGATTTGAGACACATAGCAGCTATGAGGAGTGGTCCCATCGTAGTGATAGCAGAAAGTATGATGACAGGGACCACCATCATGAGAGTCGCAGGACACAGGAGAGTCCTGGACATAGGAGAGGAGAGCCAGAATTGAGCAGTGAAACAGGAAGAAGGAAGAGCAAGATCCTGGAAACAAGACTAAAGCTGAGGACATTGACAATGGTAACAGTGGGCACTCTAAATGCTAGCAAATCTCACGGGCATCTGCATCAAGACCAGGAACAGCAGTTTCCGAATGAAGGATATTGATCTGTTTTTGTTATTATGGTTTGTGCTCTCTCCTTTTTGTTTGCCTATTCATTTAGACATAGACAGGATTTTTTATTCTAGAATAGACCACCCACAGGATAAATACCCCGCGCACCGCCCATTTTCCACTCTGCAGGTTGTGCAAGTGCACTTCTTTAATATATGGAATGTGTTCCCTTCTTTCTTCCTCCCCTTTATTTGTTGAATTTTCTATTTTTTTATTAGACATGATATTGTTTGCATTGGATGTTTGAGCAACTTATGTAGGTTATCAATGACTTTCCACTGTTTTTAACTATGTTTTCAACAATCTTTCTGCATTATTTATTCACTCTAGTGATAGATTTTGCACACATTCAGTAAAATATATATTCGAGTGTGATGTGAGAATTGTTATGTATTATTCCCGATGACGAAAAGTTTAGTAATCTGAAGGGGGGCGTGGTGTTCACCGATCAAAAATCAATATTGGGCTCCCTCTGGCAACTTGGTATCTTGGTTGCTTTTAAGGTTGAGAAACCCATTTGATTCCATGCCCTCTCCCTTGTCGATACTTGGCATTCCGAGGGATTTTTAATTTTCTCTCAATTATCGCATTGCACCTTTATGTCTTCTGATTCCTTGTCCCATTTTCTGAAAGTTTAGTGATTTGGTTGTCAAGAACACATTATAGTTGACACTACAATCTCAATAGGCTTATACACTTTGCCAACAAATTAGAGTTGAAGTTTCTTTAGTGTTGGTAATGTTATTCTAGTGTCTAAAGTTATCAATTAATTTTAATCCCTGATACAGTCCTTAGAATCGTAAAATAAAAACCATGATTGGAATTTGTAGATTCTAAAATATGTTAGATTATTTGATATAAGTTCCAAGTTTTCTCAAAGACAAGATCCTCTTGTCTGAATGTAGTAACAAATTGACTTTATTTTCATCAAAAGTGTGTTACTCTGTCTCTTCTTAGAAATCTTATATTTAGACTAAAGTTAACATTATATAGATTGAGGCTTAACTGGTTCAAAAGCATTCAAATCCTGTTTATTACACAAATTATATACAGTGTCTAAGTCAGTTATTGCTGCTGAGAAATCTACCCACACTGAGTCAGGCCGTAGAAAGTTAGTAAAATCTTACATCAGTTAGATATTGGATGAGCTTACTACATGTAATCATGATGGTGGAAGGGACCACGAGTCCTTGCTCTCAAATGTTTCTGTTACCTATTCAGATTCGAAATTAGTTCCTTATAATTCTCTCATAGCTGGGAAGTTGAATTTGGTGTCTTTTTCGAATGTAGCGGCTACTTCTAGAGTGGTCCCAGTACCTGCCTTCAAAAGTTAATTACATGAAATTAAAAACAAGCTCGGTGCTCAAACTTCTCAGTCTCTGACCTCCAAATTAAATAACACCAATACACTCAACTTGTTAAAAAAAAACTGCCAACATTCACACAACTCATCACTTAGATTAATTCTGCATGATTATTCTAAGTAAAATGATGTTTTTATAATTCTGATGCATTTCATCTTTGTTTTTTTTTACTTGTGGGGAATTTGTAGTCCATAGAACAAGGCATGGTTGTTAGTCCAGTTTGTAAATTGGAATGATACAGATGATACAAGTTATAAATATTGGTGATATTGTGGATTTAAATATGTACTGTACTATTTACCGAATTTTTGTTATTTTATTTTATATATGCACATACAAAGTTTTTAAAGGCTGTGAACTAATAGAAATTTATAAATACATGCAATCAGAGATGGTAAATTAAGATAATTAAAGTAGTCTTGTAAAAATGTGATATTCCTTGAACAATTCTTTAAAAATATCTGATCCCAAAATTGAATTTTAAATCCCAGTGTATTCTTGCAAGATGTGATATTCCAAAATTTAGTCTTAATTCAAAAGGCAGACAGTAATGCTTTAAATTGCTTCAAAATGATCCTGCATGTTAGTTAGGTTTGAGTACATATATTGATGAGAAATGAAATTAAATCCTCGAGTCAATAACTAATGCAAAATTTTGACAAAAAGAACATATTCATGTTATGTATGTGAATGACTAATAGAAACATAATTACCTTCCATACCTTATTGTTGGTGATTTACTGATTGTTAAAATCCTCATGGTATACATGTTGGTACTTGTTGACTATTTTTCAGAAGTTTATTATTGTGGTCAATACTTTTAAAATAAGAAAATATCTCAGAGTGTCTAATCTATACCAGATGATGAACACTATACTAATTTTATATTAAAAAAATTTGATAACAAGAATTAAAAGAAAAACACATAGCATAATGTTTTTGTTATTTTTTAAATTGAAAAATGCTAGATTGGATAAAAATTTGTAATGAGTATTATTGAAATTATATTTTATCATCTCACTTTTTTGTTTTATTAAGCTTTCTAGATTTTTTTTTCTTTTTTTACCATCAATAAGACTTAACATAAATAGTTATACTTCACTATATGGGATCATGAGTATATTTACAATTTTTTTTTATCTTAAGAGAATAAATTTATATTAAGTTCAAGGATGTAATGAGATTAATATATCATCTTTCATTTTTGGTTAAAAAACTTATAATAATTTTTTAGTGTGTTACATATGATCAAATTACAATAATCAATAAAGATGAAGATAAAGTATTAATGGATAAGAGAAATGAAAAGTTATATAAACATATAATTTGAATATATTAAATAAATTAATAATTACATATAATTCAAACAAAGGAGAATTTAACTATTTTTAATGTTGTATAATACAAAAAAGAGAAAGGGGAAGTGAAGATTGAAGCAAAATAGAGAAAGTTAATTAATGAATGAGTGACTTAGGCTTGATGAGAGTTGTTATCAACAATTTTTTCCTTCAGTGTGAAGAATTAAAACTACGAAATTGTATTTTGATTTCATTCTAAAAATAATGCTATAAATTAACTATGTTAAAGAGTGGTCATAAAAAATAGTCATATTTTAAACAAAGATTATAATAGACTCTCTTGTTGATGATCATTACAAAATATAAATAAAACAAAATTGCTTTATTTAGAATTTAAATAAAAATTAAGACAACGATACCAAATACACTATAAAAATTATAAATTTATCTAAAGTTTTTGCTTGTGATAACAGTTACTCTCGTAATATTTTTCCCCTAGATATGGTCATTTGCAATCTTGAATAGCTTCATTGATCAACTTTTTTTAAAAGGAGTATGAGTACTCCTAATTTTAACCTTATATATAAATGTTCATTCAAAATGTTCATAAGTCATAAGTAAATTACTCATCTTATATATAAATATTCTCATCTAAATAACAAATCGTAACTCAATTATTTTTTTTTATTATCATAAAAAAATCGTAAAGTGGCTCACTTGCTCCACAACTTTCAATTGTGTTTACTTTTTAATTAAAAATTCAAAAATTATGTTTATAAATGAAGTATAAAGCAAAATATAGATGAATTAAAAGAAGACTTGTTTATACATCAAAACCATCTCAATAGAAAGTGACATTTTCTTCTTTACTTGAAACCATCCAAAGTCAAAACACTTTATTTTGTTGAAAAATATTGGAGATAAAATTGTATGATATTAATATCTTCACTTTCTTTTGTTAAGTAACATATTTTCTACTCAACTTCATTCATTCTTCGTTAAATTAATCGAAATCCACCACCATCTACCACATATGTAAACAATATGTTTAACCTTAGATAAACATCTAGTTACACAAATTAGTTTTTTCATTCACCTATTTGTAGACTATCTTTAGGTTAATAGTCTTTTCTTTTTTATCTACATGTTTTCAGACATATTTTATTGTTCAATGGTGTTCTCATTTTACTCAAATGCATGCTTTCTCTTCATAAGATGCAAGAAATGCAAAGAAACAAGATGTTTTCTCCTTTCTTTCTGTACTAAAGTTACACTATATTTCCTTAAATATAATCATAAACAAAATATAAGTAATTTATTTTCAAACCCATCATTGTAAGAGTTCAATCTATAACCCATACAAATCTTTCACAAACTAAACTACATTTAACTAAACTTTATATTCTTCAAATGGCTAAAATTAAAAAAAGAAAGTTTGTGGAAGGAGTTTCCTAACTGTAAGTAGTATAGGTAAGAGACATGTTCAAATTTATTGCATAATTATGCACATATTGTAACTTGAAATTATACTCATTTAAATAACTTTTTAATTAATTATTTATTTATTATTATTAGACTTTTTATATGTAACATGGTGATTATTATTCACTATAGTAATGTAAACAAATAAAAAGGACAAAAAATGTCTTTGACTAAAAAGGATCTATATAGGATGACAAATGAATCCGTCTCTGTGGGTATTACTCGAACTCGTCCTGATTTTGACGGAAAATTCCTGCATTGATTGAGTATAGGTATGAGTATGGGTAATATCTGATTTTTTAAATTGGTTATGTGGACGAGATGAGCATGTACATACTCGTCCCGTCCCCGTTTCTATACCCGTCTCAATGTCCAATATTTATTCTTGTTTTAAATTACTAAAATACATTTAGTTTATTAAGTGATTTTAAAAATTTATATTAATTTTTCTTTAGTTCTTAGTTTTGTAATTTATTTTTATAACATATATTTGATAAATTTTTTACTCTTTTTTAATTATTTGACCTTTATTTAGTTATTATTTGATGATACTTTAATTTGAGATTTGTGTAATTATAATTTTTTATTAATATTTATTATTGGGAAAAAGAATATACATATCATTTTAATTTTAATTCATCTATAATATCAAGTTTTCTTTGTTCTGATTTTTATTTTTTTGTAAAATAATTATTTAATTAATATTTGAAATAACAAAATATGAATACGACTATACTCGTTATCCGGTGGAGATAACCCATATCCGATAGAGATGGAAATAAGATAAAATTTTTATACCCGCTAAATATAAAAATAAAAATAGGAATGAATTTTTATTATGGAAATGAGGATGGAGAAGTGAAACTCGTCCTCGTCGGTTACTATCCCTATACCTATATGACATGAGAATCTGAAAATATAAAAGGAATTAATATCTAAACCCCGCAATGCCTAATGAAATACTTATGATACTTCCAAAAAATTATCCTTTGAACGTTTGAATCTCAAATATAGTTAATGGTTAATTATAAAATATATTAATATTAAATTAAATATAGTTCGCAAGAAAATTTATACAAGATTTGATGATTTGGTTCACATACACATTTTTTTTTTACAGATAACATATATATTGGTTATAAATGTCAATTGTTTATTTTTATGAGTAAAAAATAAAAAAATACAGCAATTTTTTAACAGAACTTACTTTTATAATTGAGTACTTTACTATTATTATTAGTACAAACATTATTTTAATAAATACCTCTCGGCCTTTTTGTCTTGATATAAAAATAATATTATAAAACGAAACAAAATAGTTTACATACAGAGAGAAAACTAACAAAATAATATTACAATATAGTAAAAGAAGAAGAAAGAGAGAGAAATAAATAATAATAATAATAATAATAATAATAATAATAAGTACAATATGATGGAATAATGCAGAAAGAAAATTCATATAAGTTTAAATCAAAGAAAACAGAGTATGCAATGGTTTTAGAAAGTGAAATAAAAAATTGAATATAATTATTTTATGGAGGTGATAGATTAAATTTAAATGTGGAAAGATAACTATTATTAAAAAAAATTTGTATATATTAAATAAAAATATTTTCATTATAAATTGTTATAAAATATTATTATTATTATTATTATTAAAATAATTAATTTTTTTACCCAAATTATTTGAGTTACTTATTTGGATGTATTTTAAGTGAATAACATATACTTGAATTGATTAGATGGATATCCAAACACACCCTTAATTTTTATTTTCAAAATTAAATTTAAAAGAATGATAAAGAAGTATCTAGAAAGATCCCTTCTTTACCATATTCTGGCTTTTATCTATTGTTACAAATCCCCAATTTCGAAAACCCTAGGCGGAAGCAGCAGCAAAGAGAAGAAGTGAAATCGCATCTGATCTGTCTGGTTGCGGCAATGGCGGAGCACTTGGCATCGATATTTGGGACGGAGAAGGACAGGGTGAATTGTCCGTTCTACTTCAAGATCGGCGCGTGCAGGCACGGTGATCGGTGCTCTCGCCTCCACACGAAGCCGAGTATAAGCCCCACCATTCTGCTCTCCAATATGTACCAGCGCCCCGACATGATAACCCCCGGCGTGGACGCTCACGGCCACCCAATCGACCCTCGTAAGATCCAAGACCACTTTGAGGAGTTCTATGAGGATCTCTTCGAGGAGCTCTCCAAGTACGGCGAAATCGAAAGTCTCAATGTCTGCGACAACCTCGCCGATCACATGGTATTTTTCCTCTCCCTAACCTTAATCCCAAACCTCTTGTTTTCTAGAATTTCATTGGAATTGAACGTTGTTGTGTTCAGGTGGGAAATGTGTACGTTCAGTTCAGAGAGGAGGAGCATGCTGCCAATGCTGTTAGGAACCTCACTGGAAGGTTTTATGCCGGTTAGTTATCTCCTTTTTCTTTTGTTTTTTGCAATTTCAGGTTCATTTTGTATGTCCTAGGTTGATCAATGCACGCCATTCTGTCTCCTTGATTTAACTTTAAATATTGAGTTGTTTTGGTGTTTTGTATGGGTGCAGGTAGGCCAATTATCGTGGATTTTTCGCCGGTGACTGATTTTCGAGAAGCCACTTGCAGGCAGTATGAGGAGAATACCTGCAACCGCGGTGGTTATTGCAACTTCATGCATTTGAAGAGAATTAGCAGGTAAAACTTTGGCTTTGGTATTAAGTTTTCTTTTTTTAAGATTGTTGTGTTTTTTGGTTACATGTGTTTATAGGAAGAGGACGATGTTTGTAGAAAAACTTAGTATAAAAATCCAAGGCAAAAGCCAATAAAGTTGCTTCAACTCAATTCATTATAGACTCGATTAAGTCTTGAACATCGAAATAAACACATGAACATTTTCATATGATCTTGGTAGTGAATATGTCAAATGTGATTCTGGATCATCTAGTGTGAATCCGAAATGCCATATAATTCAAAGCTTGATTTTGTCTGATCTATGGTATGTACAGGGATTTGAGACACCAGTTATTTGGGAAGCATCATAGCAGGCACAGCAGAAGCAGGAGTCCTTACAGGCATCGGAGCCATGAGGAGCGGTCTCATCGTAGTCATAGCAGAAAGTATGATGACAGGGACCACCATCATGAGAGTCGCAGCAGGAGACACAGGAGTACGAGTCCTGGACATAGGAGAGGAAGAAGTCGAAGTCCTGGACGGAGGAGGCACCGTAGTCCAGTTAGAGATGGCAGTGAGGAGAGGAGAGCCAGGATTGAACAGTGGAACAGGGAGAAGGAAGAGCAGGATCCTGGAAAGAAGACTGAAGCTGAGGACGTCGACAATGGTAACAGTGGGCACTCTCAAAATGCTAACAAATCTCATGGGCATCAGCATCAAAAGCAGGAACAGCAGTCTCCAAATGAGGGATATTGATCTGTTTTTGTTATTATGGTTTGTGTTCTCTCCCTTTTGTTTGCCTATTCATTTAGACATAGGCGGGATAATTTAATTCTAGTATAGACCACCCACAGAATAAATACAGCTCACCACCCATTTTCCACTGTGCAGGTGGTGCAGGTGCACTTCTCTAATATGTGGAATGTGTTTACTTCTTCCACCCCTTTTATTTTTTTGGATTTTCTATTTTTTTAGTTGACATGTTATTTGTTTGCGTGTGGATGTTTGTGCAACTGATTTAGGTTATCCATAACTTTTCACTGTTTTGAACTAGTTTTTCAACAATCTTTCTGCATTATTTTATGACTCTAGTGATAGAATTCTTTAGAGAGACTGAGTCCATTTCTTGTTTCTACTGTACGTATGAAGGTCACCTAAAAACTAGTGAATATGCTCTTTCCCCCCTAAAAACTAGTGAATATGCTCTGTGTCCTGCTGTGTTGTTCCTACAAGTGTCTAATGTTCCTGCATCCCTGAATTTTTTTGTAGGATCCTTGAAGGAGTTATCTTTACTGTCATTCATTCCTTTTTTATTTCCTGAGAGGTGTTGTCATTTTTTCACAATCTCCTGTTTCACAGAGCCTCCTCTTTTTTTGTTAGAGTTATATATAACTTCTTCCATGGTCCTCTTCTGTCATTAGAAAACGAATTCCCCTTTTCTCAGCTGGCTGATTATTAAAATTTAATGGGTCTCGCCGTTGCATGCATTTTAATGTGGTTCATTTGCATTTGTTGAATGTGTGCATCATTTTACAGTCAGGTACACTAATCAACAACATACATCGAAGACTAATGAACGACCAGTTAGTTTTTTTTCCCTCGTGTAAAATTGAAATAGTATGATGTTACGTTGTTATGAGTTTTGCAGGTTCAGGTATCCCTGCATCTAAAGAAACGAGCGATGTAGTTAATTGCAGTTTACCATGGAATTTGTGTACAGGTTCATTCTTCTTGGTATGCTCTTTGGAGGATGTTTTAATGGGTCTTTCAGCTGGCAATTAATCGTGTAGGAGTAGGATGAATTTGTAAGAGAAAACTTCATTTGCAGGATGAGGAAGATGGTTTAATTTTTATTTTCCTGACATATTAGGATGTATCCTTTAGATGTCTATTGGTCACCGGCCTTCGAACCTAATTTCTCGTTTATCATTGTGTCTTTTGTGATACAACTCCAACATCAAAATTATCGTCCAACAGAATGAGTAAAATTATCTTATTTATTATTTTATTTTCTTTTTTGATAGGGGAGTAAAACAGGTTAGTATTTTGAAAAGAAATAAATTTTATAACTATGAAATAGTGAATGATTAAAATTCATTTGAACCAATTAGATACTATATAATTTATTGATCTTTTAATTTAGAAAAAGACAATGCTAACATTTTTTTGTTGAATTTGAAGTAATCAAAATATTATGGGAGACATCTTTGTCTGTTTTGTATTTGTTGTAAGTGAATTCGATGGGCAAATTTAATTCAAGTTGTTATTCTTTATGTTGGATAATGCTTATGAAAACTTTTTATGCATCTTTAGAATGAATACTTATGAGCTGTGGGAAGTTGAATCTATTGTCCTGTAAGTGTGAAAATAATTAAATGTATTGTTGGGATTGGTTTTTAGTAAAAGTTTTATAAATTATGTTTAAATTAGGCGTCTCATTTTTTGTTATTCTAGGAAATGAAATATTAAAAAGCCCAACTTTGGGCATCTGTTATTTTTCGAGAAAAGCACTTAATTTTTTAAAATAAATCCATATCTCCACTTTTATTCTATTTTCGGTAGCCATTTAACATTAGAGATATTAACAGTTCTACATTAATACGATGTATATTAATAATTGAAATTAATGTTTTAATTTTAACTAAGATTAATATATAAATTTCGGTCTGAAGAATTTAAATTGTGCTGGAGAACTTGAGTTGACAGCCTCGCCCATAATTTTTTAAAGCCTACACCTTTCACTATGCGCCAGTCACTGCCCTTGGAATACAGCAAGTACATATATGAATTGAATTACAAAATGAATTTTCAAATGCGACATTCCTTTAAAGTTAAGAAATCACCACTACAATAATATAGAGAAATAGATATGACACTAACCATTTTATCCTTGGAATAAAACTTAATCCAGAATAGGATGTTTACGTAATAATTTTTTTACAAAATAAAATCTATTTTAGCATATTAAACACTACTTTCTAGGATGTTTTGAAAATTTTATTTCATTATTAAAGTGAATAAAGTGTAGTAATGAAAATAAAAACATTTATGATAATAAAAACCTCAATACTATATTATTATTATAAAAAGTGAATAAAAACGCTTTATCCTAAGAATAATTTGAAAAATATATATAATTTGCAACCAAATTAATGTTTCTTATCAAACTAGATTTTTAACCCTGATTAGTTTTTAAATCCAAAATATTTTATATGTTACCAGACTAGCATAAATTTTAGAAAGAGTATATCTCAGAAGATGCAAACGACCTAAGGGCAATAACGGAGGACAATAATAGAGGTTCCCATTAAAATATCAAACAAAACTTCCGACGCGTGCATTCACCATGACACTTCCAGGGTTTACTAGGCCAAAAACAAGGACATAAACCTAACGTCCTTAGAATACTCTATTACATAGCGAAAAAATAATCATGAATAAGCTAACAAACTGCAAAAATATCACTGTCCATGCTTGGCCTTGCTATGTTGTTGCAGACCACTTTCGGAGTTGAAAGTCCTGATCAAAAAACACAAAACAATGAAATATGGTCATCATCCAACTTTAAAAAAACTAAGCTTTTGGGTTTTTGTAAAAAATCATACTTGCTGCAGCTTTTGCAAGAGAGTCCACCGGACTTGGGACTCTTGTCCTTGGCTTCACTGCTGGGAGTCTTTCCACCTTTCTTCACTGGTTGAGGAGTTCCAGCATTTCCGCTTTTTTTACCATCTAAATCACAAATTACAGCAGAGGTTACTAGTGTGCTAAGGAAATGAAGTTTACGAGTGTATTCATGACATTCTTTCACTTATCAACTGTAAAACACATTCACTGACAAAATACAGATGTAAACGTGCATTTACAAAGATTTAGCACTAACTCAAGTAATTATGAAATATACGCTCCAATTACTACCATAAGCAAAATCAGAACTAAGTCGTATGTATATATAAAATTAGTCTCACCAGTCTTTTCAGGAGTAGCATTTTTAGCTTTCTTGGAGGACACAGGAGTTTTTGATGCAGACTCGTTTGATCTCTTCTTTCCCAAAGCCGCCTACAAAACATACAGTTAAGTACCAAAATAATTGCTAAGCCACCTCAACTAACCACAGCCAGCAACACTATCATGGAAATAAAAAAATAATGACAAGCCATAATCCAATACCTTCTTAGGAGGGGTCTCTTCGTCATCATCTTCATCACTGTCATCATCCTCGTCACTGTCATCACTATCGGCATCCTCCATCTAAAAAGTTAAAAGGTAAAATGTTAAAATAAAGCAATGCACCCAGAGTGTAGCAACTCGCATTGCGAATTTCAAAACAATTTTGCAAGAAAGTTAGAGAGCAAGTCAATACTTTTCAATAAACAAGATTCTAATTGAAAATGAAAAATTTGTAAGCAGCTAATTTATTTGTTCTGAATGACAATGTCCATAGAATCTATTTTGTTTTTCATAACACAATAATTAGCAGTAATTGGATAAAAGCTCAAGATTTTACTCAAGACAAAGTGGAATTTTAAACACACAGGATGCATGTAGATGAAATACTATTGCAGGATATGGCGTTGCACATTAATAATTAGCAGTAATAGGATAAAAGCTCAAGATTTACTTAATACAAGTGGTAAATCAAAGACAAAGGATGCATGTAGATGAAATACTATTGCAGGGTATGGAGCAGATAGGACTCTTCCATGCAATTTGAAATTTCATTGTAAGCAATTTAACCTTCATCAGAACAAAGGAGCTAATAACCAGTTATTACAAGTAAACAAATGGTCAAAAGAAGGATTAACTGGGCATCACATGTAAAGAACAAAATAATTAGTTGACACTTCCAATCTTTTTGCAGAGCCACTTCAATAGCAAGAAATATTTTACCTAACATGCTTTCACTGAACATGATAAAAACCAATGTTCTAAAACCCAGATAGCAGCTGGCCCCAAAAATGCTATAGCAAGATTGCCTATATATAGCACAGTACCCACTACTTCGAATTTTTTTCTAGTTTAAATAAAGTATACTATATACGTACTCAAAATTAATAGTCTCTATCATTATAATTAAAAACAAATCATGGGTGTCATAAACAAAACATACAAGTAAACACGAACAAAAGTCAAATATAATTTTCCTAGATAAAAACTCGGTCATCTCTTCTAAATCTAAGTCTTCTTAATCGTTTAACTGATTTTGCATCTACAAAATAGCTCATAGCTACAGCTGTCCCTTTAGATGGCAGGGACTGCTCCACACCACAATGGCAGCACCTTTTGAAACCCAGGATAAAACGGCAAATAATTTCAACAAAAGTATCTCATACCAACAATTTGTGTATACTTGACTACAGGTAATCTTATTTTAAAATAGAATAAAAATATTTCACAGCAAGAGCCATTTAAAACAAAACCAAACCAGTACCTCTTCATCAGAAACTCCAAAATCATCTTCGTCAGAATCGTCATCAGAGTCCTCATTGTCTTTCTCTGGTTCAACAACCTTGACCTTCTTCGCCGAAGCACCAGCCTTGACATCAGGCTTTTTAGATGCAAGTGCCTTCAATTCTTCAGCTTTTATTTCAGGTTTTCCTAAGATAGGATACATGTCAATTAGTTAACCGTGTAGTGGCATCACAACCAAGACTAAAATTAGCATTAAGAAGACAAAGTACCATTCTCTGTGTTAACCAATGGAATATCCTCATCGCTATCTGTCCAATTACAAAAATGCAAATGTCAGACCAAGCAACTCAATCCAAATGTGACAACTGTTTTCAGAGGTGAATGTTCGAGCTTTACCAGTAAATTCATCCTCTTCGCTAGTGCCGGTCAAAACACAACAAAAGTCAAGGATAAAAAAGGAAAAGACAACGACAAATATAAAGCTAACAAGATGCTAAGATGATAGCACAGTCATACATTTGGATAAAACAGCTCCTCCACATAAACTTCGAACATTAATATATTTGTTTATAAACAGCAATTTAAAAAGTTAAAAATAGATTAGTAATGCCAAGGATATTCATCGCCAGAGTAATAAGCCTTGTATCCACAGAAATGAACGCTGGCATTCTTTGAGCTGTGGGATAGTTCAAACTCCTTCTCCAAAACCAATTCCAAAGATATTTGAGGGATTTTCTCCCTGGAGAGTGTTCCGAGGACAAATTTCTGCTCACCAACCTTCAAGTACACAACCACAGGTTCATTTGGTTTGTCTTTCTTTGCCTCACCAAGGGCAGCCTACACAGCAACTCGTCAGAAATCTTGTATACAAATAGAAAAACGTACAACAAAACACAGCATCCACACAAAGCCCTAACCTGAGAAAGGTGTATGCATGCCTCAAATTCAGTTGGGTCTACCTTAACAGACTCCCCAACCTTAACCTCAGCACCTAAATAGAAAACAAAACAAAATATCAGGTAACGCTACATAAAACCCTAACATATTTGTATACTTCTTCTAATAGCAGTAATAGACATCACTGATGACACAGGTTAAAGTAAGAAAGAAAGCGAAACCATGACAAAAATAAATATCAGTAAAGCAAATACATAAGAATCCATTTTCGTATAATTGAAGAAATGGACGCTTAACAATTCTTCAGAGAACAAACTACTCTGGTCAGAGAAACAACAAATCAAAATAAGAAGAAAATACAAATTAGAATATGACAAACGGGATAAGAGAAAAAGGCAAAGAATAAAATCACTACCCCAAAACTCCATTGAAAGAACAATCGAATAAAGCAGAAGAAAAGTAGGGTTTGAGGAGTGAAGAAGTAAAAGAGTGGCGGGGAAGAGGAAGAGGGTTTTAAGGGTTTTATGATTATTTATAGTGATGAATGAGAAAAAGTAGTTTGGACTATAATTTGATTGTGTCGCGGCAACTAGGGTTTTTTAGATGTCTGAGCGTGCTGTTTTTTCCAAACCTTTTTATTTTTCGATGCTGTTTTGGGTTGTAATTTGTGTCTGCTTAAGATTTGGGCCCTCAGTTGCGATTGGGCTTGCACTGGAGCCCTACCCGTTTTACAAATTTTAGGTGGGGTGAATCTTCAAGTACTGTTTCTTCCTGCACCCCCAAAAAATTTATGAAATATCAAATTTGTCCTTGTAAATTCTTTTTGATTTTGTTTCTCCATTTCCTCTGCCAAAACATTTTCCAGTGACTTCCTGAAAGTTTAATCAAATAATAATTTCTGGATTGCATAATCTGAAAGTGAGTTTAGGGCAAAACAACTTTCAGATTGTCCGAAAGTCATTTTGTATAAAAAAAATTCTTTCAAATTGTAGAATTCGAAAGTCAAACTTTTGAAAAATTATCTTCCGAATCATAGAATCTAGAAGTTAGATTCGGAATACATTTTTATACTGTACAATTCGGAAACTACTTGCGTAAAAAATGTCTTTTGAATTATATCATCTGAAAGTCATATTTTTAAAAATGCCTTTCAAATTATATAATTTGAAAGTTTATTTTGAATTCAAAAAATAATTTTTCAAAAATTAAACTTCAAATTCTACAATTTGAAAGACAAATTTTTTTATACAAATAACTTCCAGATTCAAAAGTTATTTTTTAGAAAGACATATTTAATACTTTTAAAATTTTTAGGAGTGAAGGAAGAAACATAGAAGTACAAAAAGAACCACCTTCAAAGTGTTACTATATGGGTGTAAAAGTTAAAAAAAGAGGTTTTTTTATGTTTATTTGTATTTATGTTTGTTTCTAATTTTAAAACTTTCATCTTATCTTTACTCTATTTTTAAAATATTCTCATGAAAATTATTATTTTTTCTTTTCTTTCCTCTGTATAATTCATTGAAATAAAAACCAAATTAAAAACAGTGTAATGGTTTTATAACTAAAACGTAAAATAAAATAAAAGTACAAGTAAACGTCTTATTAGACAAGATGAGACTAGTAAGTGGAAATAAGGATAGTACGAATTTCTTGTTTTTGTCTACAGGTAATAATAAAAAAAATTGATGGTATTTTTATTCATACACACGCACACACACATATATATATATATATATAATATGAATTTAATTTTAGTATATCAATAGTATAAATATTTTATAGATTATAGATTATATAATTTATAATAAATTTTTTTAACAATAATAGTTGTTTTTAAAATCATATATATATATATATAATATTTTCTAATTAATTGTCAACATGACACTTTACGCTAATAACATTTAAAAAATAAACTAAGCAAATTTCCAGCTAGCTAAAAAGCATTCCCCAACACAACAGTCGTAACTTTAAAAACTCAATGAATTTTGAACAGATTAAGGTTATGACTGAACATGGAATTTATCGGTTGTTTCACTAACTTCCGTAAATAATATACAACAAAGTAATTTACGAACATGTTTCTTTCAATTTGAAAATTCAGAAATGTAATTGTGGCAAAAAAGAAGAAGAGACTAAAGCAGCGAAAAACTTACGAAAGGTACAGTTTTTTTAAGAAAAAACAATGTTGTTATAAAAAGGTGTTGAATGAGAATAATTCCAAAACATGATTCAAAATGGAATAAAAGCGTCAATTATTTTTCTATGGTTAGTGCGAATTATTGTGAGTGAAAACTTGTATCGTGTATGAAATGAATTTGCGGAATGTCTTTTTCCAATCCATGTAGTAAGTTGTTTTATTGTAACTTTGTTCTGATAAATTGTCTCGTTAGATTAATTGTATGAACTGGTGGACCCAAGTTAAACACTTTTCGATGGAAAAGGGAAAAAGAAAGTTGTGTTGTAAAAAATCTTTTGCAAGCTAGCTATTCAAGCTCACTCCAAGATAAGAAGAACATCTTTTCGTGCAAGAAATTATCTTAATTTGTTGAGTCCTACACCCTTGGTTTTAGAGATGTGATGTATATCAGTTTCCTACATCATCACCCATCTTCATCAACAATTGATGTGCAACCCTCCGATGAATGTTGTACCTTAAAGTTCGTAAATGGCTAATGTATGTAAAGAATGTAATGTAGTTCTATTATTTTTAAACCAAACTCTTTACATTAATGTTGTGCTATCTCTTGGTTTGATTATTATTTTGATTGGGTTGTTTCTCCGAGTTTAGCAAATGGTAAATGAAAAACACCTGTGTCTTTGGCTGTTTGGAAATATAAATTTGACTACTCACATCCATCATAAGCAATAAAAATTAAAACAATAGGCATACGACTAAAGAGATTAAAAGAGTTAAAATTGATAACGATATTTGAGAAAAAACACAGAAGTACTTTTAACTAATTTCAGAGGTAATTTTAGAAAAAAAAACAATGGTACTTATTAATTAATTATTTTAATCTTATATAAAACATAGGAGAAAGTAATATTAGTTAGATTAAATTTCAAAATTAATATAAAAGGTGTTTAGAACGTCATTTATACTCTGCTTATGGAATTGTTGGAGATAATACTAACTTAGTATATAAATTGATTTTGTATTTACTCATCCAGCTGTTCAAAATAATTAACATTGAAATTTTATTTTCGTATTACATACTTGTATGTAATTTTTGGCATCCTAGTACATTTTCCTAGATATTTCTTTTTAGGATAAATGTTATACCACATATAAAATTAATCATATTTTAGATGGGGTTAATCCTAGTAGTGTCAACAAAATTAAAATTAAAATATCCACTGAAAAGAAAATTAAATTATTATTGTCATTTAATTTCAACTAGAAGATGTGTCCTTGTCAAAAAAAACTCATACTACCTTAAATGTCGAAATCAAAACATGTTTATAGATTTTTTTTTCCTAACTTTAATTTTTTTATTAAAGAATATAACGCCATAATGCATAATATCTTAAATATAATTACCCGAATAATAATAATAATCATATTCGAGGTAGAAACATAATCAAATAGTTAATCTCATTTTTTAAATATAATATTTATTTGGGAGTATTATATAGTCGAAGTAGATTGTGGAAAATAAAATGTCGAAATGATTTATTTGGCTTTAAAAATATATAGCGGTTTTAAGTTATTATCTTTGTTTTAAAAAATAAAATAAAGTTTTGAAAGTATTTTTTATATTTTATATTATTTTTTCATTTCAGATACGTTTTTATACATTATTATTAGAATATAACTTGATAAATATAAATTATTATTGAAGTGTAAGTTCTTTAGATATACAAAGATTAAATTAAATTGTAAATGGTAATGCAAATATGTTCTAAAAATAAAAGACAAATTTAAAATTGCTAAAATGGTTGTACTGCTGTGTAATTTGTGTACATGGCAAACTTTTCTAATGCAAAACTTAGAAGCATATAACTTATACAGTTAAAAGCCTTAGCGTTATGTATGGGTTGAAAAATCATACATGCAATTTTACAATTTCACTTTTCTTGCATACCAATCTCAAACCAATCTAATAATTTTTACAATTAACTGCCAAATACTTATTCACAGAAAAAAAAATTCAATCCAAACAAAGAAACAATAACTAACAGACCAATCACATCATGAATTGCATGAGTTTGAACCAGGCAAAACCACCAGTACCACCACCACACCTTCCCCTCTCTTTTTCTGCCTCTTCGGCACAGGACGCAAACGGCGTCGTTACGCTACCTTCCAAGGTCGTGCCAGGCTTTCGCGGACACAAAAAGAAGTTCCTAGATCCAAGTTCCATCAGATTCGTCTTCCTATCCAAAACTGAAACAACGCAAAATCATCAATCAAATCAAAGATGAATTAGTTTATCAACATAAACCATGCAATTTTACACATACTTTCAGTGCTGATCTGGAATTAAAATTTCATGTCAATAATCAGCGTAAATGAAACATCAAATTATATTGAAAATTTGCATATAATTTTTTTTCTTTAATTTATGAGATTGGTTACACCTACTTTCTAGACTAAACTGTGAATAATGGAGGTCGAAATCGGAGGCTCTGTTGGCAGGCAAGATTGGGCGGCGATTTTCCTTCACGTACTGTCGCAGCGCCTCCGCTATCAGGTCGCCGACGGTGGATTCCGGCTTCATCAGCACCTGCACGGGCGAGAGGCTTCTCAGCACGGCTACCTTCAGCAACATCTTCGGCGGCTGTCTCGGCGGACAATCCGGCACCGATACGGCGAGGCTTCTGAGGGACAGGAGGTCGGGAACCGTTTTCGGACGGCGGAGTTCAGCGACGGACCCGGCGGCCTGGCCGTGGAACGAGGATGACCTTCCCCGCCGGTGACTCTCGGAGTGGCCGTTGCGGCTGCTCCTGGGGATTGGCATGGAGCTAACTAACCTCACGGGATAGCAGCCCGGGAAAGAAACGAAAAGTAAAAGTAAAATAAAACGAAGGGCAGAGTGGGAATCTCAGAAGCTCGTCATGGTTGCCTCCGCGTTTGGCTGCGGTGCGCTACGCTGTGTTTTTTGGGTTTTTCGTTAACCTCAATCGGCGGTGGACGCCGACCGGGAGCTATCATAACGAGAGAGGTGTAACGATGAGCCAAACAAGGGAGAGTGAAAAACGAGGGATTTGAAGAGTGAGGTTGGGTTCCCTTGATGCCAATTTATACTTCAATCAACGGAATATAAGGGCTTTTTATAACAAAGAGTTCACTGGCTGTAGCCGGTTAAGGAGGTTTTCTAAGTGTTTCGCGGAGAGCCGTGTAAGCATATGGGAATGGTATAGCCAATTTTTTAGCGACACGTGAAGGGAGTGACGTGTGGAGGGTACATTGCCGTTGAAAGGAGAAACTCGAAATGAAAGTTTTGGTGAAAAATATTTAGTTACGCTGCAACCAAAAGAACGTGCCAAATATTCGGAAGCTTCGTCCCTCCACGACGGATCCGGACAAGGGTTTGAACCCATTTTAAATTATAATAATAAAAAAATGTAGTAGTTTCGCACATCCTAATTTAAGGTGCAACATTCTTCTTGTTTGGAGTGTTTTTGTACATATAAGAGTATTAGTTACTTTATAATGAGAAAACAAGACAAGGCCTTGAATCGTAAGACTTGTGAAATTTTGTAAGGACGACAAGAATGTTCTTCAATGTATAAAAATCAAACTACTAACTTAATTTTGATTTATCAACTTCTAAAAAGAGTTTTCTTATATTGCTAAGTTCTTAAATGAGTGATTTTCAAATTTATAAGTTAGAGGAATGCTTATTTCATTTTATAGATATAAAGTGTATCAATCTTAGCTTTGTAGTTCTAGTAGTTTTAATTAACTAAAGTAATTTTTAGTATGTTGGAAGATGTTATGGAATTTTACGACTTTTTAGTTGACTAAACTCACTTAAAGATGAATCTTTAATGATTTCAGTGAATTAAAAGTGTATTTTGAAGTTCTTCTGTAAAAGTGAATCAATATAATTTTATATATTTTTTCTTATTATATTTTAAAGATAGAACGTAGCATCTTATTTAATGTATATATAATATATATAATACTATATAACATTACCTATATATAATATACTGTATATAGACCATTGAAACGTTTAAGTTCCCAAAATTATATATAAATTTTTATCATAAAGTCTAAAAAGAATAATTAAAACATCTTGTTAGTTATGACTTCGTAGGTCCTCTACTACTACATATAACATCAATTTCTACCGCATCAAGTACAATAAATTAAACACAACACACTAAGATAGTGAACATACTTTGGTATCATTTACATGCATCACTATGACTATGGGTAGGAAATTTCAATATCGAAAATACCATTCACTAGTATAATATTTTCTATTTCCAAAACTTGTCTGGACAAAAAAATAAGGATTGACGTCGGCTTGAAAACTCGTTCACTATTTCATTAGATTAGAAGTTAGAGTTTTTATAACTCGAAAACTAGAAAGAAAAGAGGAAATCTTCCATCTAGTCTAGAAGTACATCCAAGCACTTACTTTAGATCTTTTGTTTTTATGATGATTTTCTCAAATTTGTCACTACTTGTGGTTGTCTTCATGATTCTTTCAATAACATTTAGGCTTTGTCTTTCAATAAAATAATTCTGTAAAATCTGCATTTAAGTGTTAATATTAATAATAGGTTAAGTGTTTTTTTATTTGGTTAATTTAGTTTACATTCAACTTTGTTACTTTGCATAAACATTGACAAATTTGCGTAAACCTTTAATTTAGTAAGCATCCTTTATTAAGGATAGTTGATAAATTCTACACGAAATATAAAGTAACAAATGAGGTTAAAATAATCTAATTATATTAATTTAAAATATTTTTCATTTTCTTAGTTATTTTAATTAATATTCTTTATCTTGTTCGTTGTCAATGAATACAGTAATAGTAAAAACTAAAACTAAAAAGATGTCGAAGTCTAAAAATAACAAAAAAGCTTTTACAAAGACAAGTCATTTATACTAACTAAGAAAAGACAAAAGAGAAGTCTAAACGAAAATTTGTTATATTTAAAAGGACAAAAACATAAACTAAAAATTATGCTTAACGGACAAATTTCCATTCCACATAAGAATTATGAGAAATAAAAGTTTTAAGACGATTAAATTTGAACTTCTCTAGATATGATGGACTAAAGGAAAAACATTAAGTCCCGAGAGTGATTGCATGGAAAACAAAGGCCAAAATATTGAATAAGAGAATGCGCTAACATCCAGGTAGAGTTTATAAACATATCCATATCCATATCCTAGGGGCTGATATATGACACTTTCAAGTCTTGCTTATGGTGATCAGAGATCACTTCAATCCCTCATACCCAGATTAAATTACAAGGTATAATGCTTCATGCAACAATCAACTTCATATGCTTTACCATGAAGATGTAACAATATACTGATGAGCTTATCATTCCAACAGGTCTTGCTCATTTTCGAAATCCCATACAACAATTCTTCCATCCAATCCTGTATATTCGATGTGTAGGCATTAGCAAAAGCAGCCTAGTCAAGACTAATATTATCAGCACAAAAAAATAACAAAAATTTAGATGACCATCATTCTCCACTAACCTGATGTACTGAAACGCCTTATCATTGGGCCATGATCCCCAAGAGGCATAATACAACTACAAAGCCCAAAAATCAACCCAGTCGTTAGCATTTTATATGAACTAAGTTGCCTGAATCCCATTGTCATTCTTTTGCAGGTATTAGGAGCATAAAATTGAACAGAACAATGGAAACCGCTACAGTATTGTAGAATTGAAAAAGCTAGCATCTTACAAAGAAAATATGTAACAACCAATCCCATGGTTATGAAGGAGATACATACTTTATACAGTTCTCATGAACAGTTCCACGAGTTCTTGAAGTTTCAACTGCATCGTTGTTCACTCCATGCTTTGATTGGCCATAAAACTTGCCAAATGCTTCAGAGAACTGATTAAAAGACATAATTTGACAAATGAAGGAGTGAGTAAACCTCCAGTTAATAACGTAAATAGAAATACTACAATAATAGACGAAATATCTGCAAGCATACAACTTATGACCATGTGCCGACCTACCTTAAGCTTGATTCAGCTGTCAAAGTTCACATTACGATGAGGTTTAGATAATAGGGGAAATAATTACATTTTTTGTCTCTCCATTAACCAATGTGAAAATCATGTTTCTCACTAATTTTTAGTTCCAGTAAATTTTTAAAGATTTAGAGTTGATGCATTAGTAGATGACAGATAACCAGTTAAGGTGGTTGGATATGTGCAAAGAGGCCGGTGGTGGCACCAATGCAGAAAGTAGATCACTTGAGGTAGCTAGGCAGGTCTAAGGGTGCTTAGTCAACGATGCATCAGTTCGTTTTCTATTGGACAGTTTCTTAACAACCAGTGTTTTTACTTTTAAAAGACTAACCTTTCAAAGTTATTTTGTGTTACAATTTACAACTACATTATAATATTCTGATTTTCAGCAGTAGGTTAACCCTTACTAGAGGATATACATCCTCTACTAATTGTACTTTCCCATTTTCTCATTAAAATATGTCAACTAGAGATTCTTATGCATGTTCCTTGGTAGATAAAAACAACCAGGAATTCTCTCCATTAGCCATGCCACAACTCCCTCAGTATTTTCACATTAGACATTAAAATTAATGAAATTGTGATAGAAACAGATAGCAGACACAGAAAATATGATAGTATTATTGAATATATGTGAATGTGTAGAAATGCATACGTCGCCTTCGGTGAGTGAGTGACTCCTCCAGAGAATATCTCTCCTCTAACTAACTCACCATCAGCCTATCCCCTCCCAACACAATCTCCCCCTCCCCCCTTATATTCTTCTCCCATGACACTTCATACCTTGCTAACTAACTAATCATTAGTTGAGGGGCCCACCCACCTTCTTCCTTCTAGTATAAACCTGCCACACCTTGGGCCTCACTAATTCTCTTTCTACAAGTCCATCACTCTCTTTCATAATACTCTCCCTATTCGGTATCCTATCAAATTGATTTGCAGCAGGAGATTTATGTTTCTCATAACTGAATACTGAATAATCTTTTGCAAGAAATCCAGTTACCTGTGAGCCATATCTTGATCCAGAAGATACTGCTTTCTGTTCTCCTAGATATCTGATAAAACTCCTGTAGATAAAAAAAACACATCAAAAGATTAGTAAAAATAAATGAGGAACCAACACACACTTTTCTTCCACCTAGAAAGATAATTAAAAACGCCATTATGTAGAGATGAAAAACACAATATTTCTAGCTCTATTAGATAGTAGAAATATTGCAGCATAACAATTGGCCGAAGTCACGTTAATAAGGAAAATCTTAAAAACACAAATATCTGAATTTACAAGTACCAAATTCCCCTTTCATCTGCCGCAAAAACCATTGGGTTGCAATCAAATCCTACACCTATCACCTTTCTCTCAGAAACAAATAGTACCTGAAAATATGACATACGATGACCCACCAGTTCCAAAAATTATCAGTAAGTATGCAAAAATGCAATGAGAAACTAAAAAGATTGACAGGGTGGATGCTGACCCACATCACGGAGGGGCAAATCACGGAAAACAACATTTTGGGCCAATGGAGAAGGACCAACATCATCAACAAAATATATCATAGAATTGTGACCTGTATAATATTACAAATACAGTTGGCCTGTTAGAATCTTGTAAATACAGTAATGGTGGATACAATAATTTCAGAAGATTTCGTGATTTTATACAAAATCTCAATATTTTATTTTAATATAATTGTTGATAAATACATTTGGGCACCATGAAAACCTAAAATACCTGATAGTACCAAAAAGTTTATTTATAATATTCTTCTTTTATTCAAACATAAAGATGATAACTAAACCTCAGCAAAAGAATCCAACTTGCAGCCATAATCTTAAGGTAGCAGAGGGTAACCTTCCCGAGGAAAGAATTTTCTCACCTACATATGCTAGAGTATTGCCACTTGGTGACCACTTGACTCCAAATGTCCAAGATGACGAGAGATCGAGCTGAACAATCAGCTGTTGGACAAGAAAAACAGTATTAGCAGAAGATACACTTAGCCAACATGTCTTTTCATTTCATTTCTCTATTTCCTTCTGTTTTCTAGAGGAGATAGAAGAAAAAAATGTTAACAAGAAAACTATTTAGATATTTAGTTCATTTATTATAATGTTATACAAAGTAACAACAGGTAAATAGTATATCCATAGGATATTTAACAGGCTTTACAAGCAATGTATTGATTGCACATGTATGAAAAATTATTTTACATTAAGCTGATCATAAATATTAAAAATTCACATGCGTAATAAGAGTTAAAATTGAACCTCTCCAAATTTTGAATCTGATGAAGTACCCTTTTTTGAATCCCTGTGACAATTCAACATTTAAACTTGAATGATATAAAAAACATAAACAGAAAAAGTCAGCCACAGTCAAAGATCCTTTTATCATACTTTGCGTCAACGCCTTTAATAAAAGTGGAGAATACTCGGCATTTCCCATCCGTAGATGTCGTCGCAAGAAGAATCTGCAATAAAAAAAAACAGAGGTTGTACATAGGGGTTCTCTTACACCATAGAACAAATATATTTCAAAACACGGTTATATAATGTTATAAAAAAACAATTATCTAAAATTTGATCCCCAAACTAATAATTTAACAGGCCAAGACGTTATCTGGGTCAAATAATAGAGGAAAAAGGAATTCAGAAAACAGGAGGTAAATAAATATCATACATTTAAAATAGGATTACATATAAATCATAATAGCAATCAACAAATATGGCCACATGAAAAAAAAAAGCCATTTAGAGAATTTTTCAGCAAGCCAGGCAAGTGCAACCTTGCTTAGAGCTGACTTGGTATACAAAAAAGGCTTTCAGTAACTACTATAAATAAAAACAAACACTTGGAATATCAATTTATCTATACATTTATTTGACGATATATGCATGCATGCATGCATATATATGAGAAAGACGGACTAACATTATTTGGATGCCAAGAAACACTTGTCACCGAAGAATCATGTCTTTTCCTGATAAGTTTGCTGACCCACCTGCAAAATAGATACAAATATAAAATGAAGCAATAAAAGGAAAAGAAAGATCCATGAACTATTTTGAAATTTTGATGTTCCAATTATATCAACTGTGTGTCCACAGGAAGGGCTGGGTTTAGCAATTTTTAACCCAACTTGCTCATGAAAGCAGTTGATCGGATAGAATCAAGTTAAGGTTTGGGAAATACCTTTTTCCTCTAACCACATCCGAACTCAACCCACTCATGAGTAAACTTGTGGGTCTATCATAAAATAAAATTTTCACATGCTAATTGCTAAAATAATATCAAGATACAAAATGGAAAATTCAATACAATAACAACTCTAACTAACATCAACTTAAATACCAAAATTAACTAGAAAGTAGCATACCCCCATCAATTTGAATTATTAAATATTATCAAAAGGCAAGATTTATGCAGAAGTTAAGGACATGAACCAGCTACTCTATGAAGCACGAACACAACTCAATGCTAATGAATTATTTTAGAGTTATAAAGTCAGAAACTTATTATATAAGGTTCTGCTTCCACTTTAACCATACAAACTGCTTATTTCGCATTTACAATTTCTCTTTACTGCAACTTTTGAGCTTCCGCTACTCTATACAAATAAATAACCCGTTAGTCATGGTGGTGTTACTAGGGGAAAGCTAAACCGCAGGTAACACATTCAATGGGGTTAAAACTGCTGGAAATGACAAAAATGAACACGTTAAATACATTTATTTTTTTTATTGTTGTGAAGATGCTAGAAACTAGGGAAATAAAGTGCAAGGAAACAATGACAAACCAATTGTTCTCCTGCTCATAGTAACATATACAAATAATTTTAGCTCCACTTCCCACTGCAAATTTGTTTTCTGCCAAAAAAAATTGGAAATGCATCACAACCATACATAAAACTTTTAACAACAATTTACAAATAGTTAACACTTAAGTAGTTAAGTAGGGGGAGCCCATTGAATGTTTTTTTGCTAATTATCAAAAATAGGGGGAGAAATTATAGACTATGTGCTTAACCCTTTTAATTATCTCCTTTTAGTTGAACATATACAGGTATCACAAGTCTTCAAGAATTTTTTATCATCATAAAAAAAGGGGAGATTGTTAATCTATAAGCATAAAGTGTTTTGATGATGGTGAATCTAAAAGAAGAAGATGGACTCTCTACCTTTAAACTCGGAATCTTGAAGTCTTTATGGAGCTTTTGAGTTATATTCTTGTATATGTTTACTTGTAATAGCTAGCAAACAAAGTAAAGACCCTAGCAAGCACTCTACTCTCTCTAAGCATTGAAAATAAGCTTTGATTTTTGTAAAAAGCATTTAACGTCAATTAATTATCCCTAATCATAATCGATTATCAAAGCTTTGAAAAGTTTTAGAAAACATATGCTCTTTGGAATAATCGATTATTTCGAGCAATAATAGATTATTATAAGTGCAATAATTGATTATCTCGTATGATAATTGATTATCACGCACTGATTCTCTAGTATTCAAATTTTTCTCTGGAATAATCTATTATGCCTTGAAATAATCGATTATTCCAGTCGATTTTGCAAAAATCTTTGGTATTCTTCAGAAATTTGGGCACTCTTGTGTTTATAATTACAGTAAGGGTTTGTGCTCTAAAAAAACACAGAATATAATTGTTTTTGCTCTGTTTAAGTTTGTGAAAAACCTAGTCTATTTTCTTTAAGTGTGTTACTTGAAAAAGTTGTGCTACTGCTAGAGTTGAGCTTGTTTCATCCTTTGAGTTATTTAGAGGAAGTGTTCATAACCGTGTAGAGGGTGGAGAAGGAAGCAGATTTTTCACTCCTACCCAATTATTTTAAATTATGAAATGACTTGGACACAAAAATTTGCTTATCTAATTCTATAAGGCAGACATCTCATAACTTTTGGAGTAATTATATTCCCTATATAAAGTTTTATGAATATATAAACATATCTCTACTTAAGAAGAGAAGCATGGAGAAATTGAACCATGGCAACAAGCTTAATACCTTTTGGACTCCATTGAACACAAAGAGCAGCACGGTTTAGTCTAAGGATAACAAGAGTTGGCACCCATTCTGACTCTTCAAGGTTCCAGACATATCTACAAAAGTACACATGGTTTGCATCTAAACTTGTTATGTATATAAAAAACACAATGTTAAAAAGTCACTAAGACCTAGGGTGACAAGTCTAATGTTCTAAATCACATAGGTACTCACGAATTCCGATCATGTGATGCAGTAACTATTCTATTTGATCTTGCACTCCAGTCTATTCCAGAAATTACCTGGTCATGCTGAGAAAAAAAAACAAGAAATGAAACTATTTGCAAAATCTCCAACCAAATTAGTTAATCCATTATAAACATAATTGGATTAGAAAAAGAAATCAATCATTATATTATTGGCATCATAGTTGACTAGTAGTTCGTAGAACAATATGATATCCACTAAAAATATAATATAAATTATTGCTTGAAAATTGCATTCATTCTTACTGCCTGCCCAATCCTTTCTGACAATGGAACTTAATTTTTTAATCACTAAGCATAAAAAAATCAGTTTTAGATATCTTCTACTATGATCAAATCCAGACGCAAGAGTACAGAATTAAAAACATTATTTTAACCAAAAAAAGGAGGAATATTAGCATACTACCTTTTGAAGAACATACATCTTTTCCCATTTGTCTTCGACCAACCTATAGATGTGCACTTCATTATTGTTTGGACATAAAGCGACCCCTATAAAAGGAGATAAATATATTATAATTATAATATTTGAAGAGTTAACAAAAGCTGTAATAATATGTTTTAAAGACAAAAAAAAAATATTTGTCATCGCCATAAATTGTACTCTTTCTCTTTGAATATAATATGATACATGAAATGTTAAAATGTTTGCATCTCATGTTCATGAATCAGTAAAACTAACGTAGATGATATTTGCATGATAAAAGAAAATCTTGAAGTATCTTAAATTATTTCCACCGTTTGATGAGCTTTACAACAATTATGTCTTGAGACAAAATCACCAATTTGGTCTAAAACAACAACTTCAAATAAATTTCCTAATATTAATGCATTAGCAACAAGTAACTAAATATCAGTAAATATTCACACTATAATTTTGCAAATAGAGATCAAACTTCCAAGTTCAAACATACTTTGATTACACATTTCATGACCATAGCTGTCAATCTTGGATAGTGGCACAGAGAGGCCAACAATGAAAAACATTATAGAACGATAGTAGATTGAGATAATACAAGACTCGGAGACAGGAAATATTAGTAAATGCTGGGAACGACCGTAAGTACTGCCAGAAATCGATGGACTTTAACTCATGAGGGTAGACAAGACAAGAGTAGGCTTAGTCAAACAATAATGACTGTATAGGAACAAAGGAGGGTTTTCGATATTCTAAAGCCAACTGGAAAATGATAAATGTTGAAGATTTCATATCAACTAGTGGTATGGCTAAATTCAAATATATAAATGACGTGTAAGCTTCAACTTACAAGTTAATCTTGTGACATTGAGTTAGACTTAAACTCTTTCTAAGATGACCTTAGAATCTAGTTTAGCAATTTTTGTTGGGTTTAAAATGTTAAGTACTATTAAACAACTATTAGACCACCCATTACTATTTAATCTTACACTTAAAATGTTTGATCCTAAGTGTAAGAGGAGTTTATTGAAAATCTCATATTGACTAGTGGTATGGCTGAAATAAAATATATGTGGAACGCAATCATCTTTTAAAACCGGTTTTGTGAGATTAAGTTAACCTAAAAATCTTTCTAAAAATAAAAATATGAAAATAATAGAATAAGAAAAAGTCCGAAAGTGGGCCAAAATGGAGCTTTACCCTCCATGTGCAAAATAGCAGTGAGAATAGCTGCAATTTTAGCAGCAGTTTGCAATGCAACACACATGATGTTAAAGAGCTCCAAAGCCCCCCGTTTATGAACATTTTAGGCCACACCAATTTCGAGGATTTCAAACATCCAAACAAAGTGAACAAAACTTACCCAACCTCCTAACTTCTCCCCTCCCCTTGTCAAAAAAATACACATTGCACACTACAACTTGTAGTACCTCTCACTCAAGTTCTTCAACACACCCTATACTCTGCTTTGGGTCCACAACTTAGTACCTCTCGCTCAAGTTTTCTATACATCCATGACTGAGGTATACAACAATATAGCCCGGTCTATTTTCCTTCCTAAATAATAACATTCTCCCACCATCACAAAGTAGCCTGTGCAAAACTAAAATAAATTCAAATCAGATTTAAATCAGAAACGAAATTACTCAAACTGATCATGAAAACAATCAAACAAGTTACACAACTTCCCTGGGCAATTAAAAGCACTAAAATCAACAATTTTCCAAGTTTGAAGAACCAAAGGCTTCCTAATTCAAGTAAAAGAAAGCATCAACACTCGACACGTAGTAACAATGTTCGTGCAGAAGGTTTCCCGTTTCCACTAACCACAGCCGCCTTTCGATCTCAAATGAAAAGCTCAAAGGAAAACAAAATACCATATCCAATCAAAATCGCATCTACAAAATCAGAAAACTCCACATTCCATCGACGAACGGAGCATATTCAAAAATTCAAACCACCGCCGAATCGGATTTCCTAAAATTAGTAAAAGAAAAGGCCAGTTCTCTCTCGAAACAGTGAATTTTGTTCGAATCCAAACCGGAAATAAATCGAAATTAAGAGAGAGAGAGAGAGGGGGGATAATTACTAGATTGATCGGCGTTCCAGGCGTGGCAAGTGATGCATTGCGCGAATTGGTGAACCGCCATGACCGCCATTATTTCTCTCTCTATATATAGTGCACTTGGTGAAACAGAACAAGATCTGGCAGTGAAGTGAAAGAGGTTATGTTAGGAGTTGTTTGGGTGTGCAGGAGAGACTGAGACAACCATCAATCAGTGCTTGGCTTGTCGTGTTAAGGAGACGAAAATGAGTACATGCCTGCCCTTGACGTGCTAACCAAAACTTACTTTTGCTCACGGTGCTAGCTTGAGAGCAGTTATTAATTTGTGTTATAAAAATATTATAAGTAGTATACCCTTAATAAAAAATTATTGTAAATATGAAAAATAAAAAAGTATAAAGATAATACGAGGAAATATAAGAATAATCATTATAATGTAAGTTATTATTTTTCTTAAACTAATAATACTATTTTATTGTGGTTTCATTCATAATACTTAGTATATACAGTCTTCAAGATACATATATAAATGTTAATATGACTTTTATAATATTTAATATAAATTATTAAGTATATTATTCATAATAGATTGTAATTAAATATTGACATGAAATTGTTTTATTATGATTAACCTTTTTTTCAGAGTTGAATTCTTGTAATTCATAATAAATTATATAAATATCTTTTAAAGTTTTTTTACAGGATCCATAAGAAAAAAGGAAATTATAGATATTAATATTTTTTAATTACGAAAAGAGAGATTAAGGATTACATAACATGATTTTAAATAATATTTTATAATATGCTTTTGTTTAAATTTTTATTTTTTTCAAGTAAAGTCTTATTATATAGTATGACTTTAGTTTTTTTTTTAAATTATATTATATAATATGATTTCAATACTTAAAAAATAAAAATAGTTTATATTTTTAATTTTTTAATTTTTTTTATCTCAAATATAAAAAAAACAAATTTTAAATTTCAAAAGACTTTGCTAAAAAGAGTAATTTTTATATAAGTAAAATGTGATGTATGCTTCATTTAAAAGATTATATATCACATCTGTGTTTTCTAGAAACAATTTCAAGTTGCTTTAAAAAAAATAAGTTTACCTAGACATGTTTGTAAGAAATAAATATTTTATTAAAATTGCATTTTTTTCTATAAAAAAAATAAACAAACAAATCTAATATGTTACTTTTAAAACTTAGTATAAACCCAACTCACATAATTGTTTTAAAAGAAATTCTCCTAGTATTTATGACAAGTTTTAAGAAAACTTTTACATCAATTAAAAATAACTTCTAACATTAATTTAATTTAACCATCGTTATAAATGAAGATGATATAAAAGGTAAAAACCTTCTATGTTGATTTGAAAACAGCAACAACAATAAAAACAACACAATATAAAGATCTACAAGGTAAAAAATAACTAATCAAATTATTTTTTTAAACATGAATTAAAATTCATGCTCAATACAAAAGACGAAATAACTAAATTTATCATGAGAAGTACAACGTGGGAGACCTAGAAAAGCATGCATAATATAGAAAAAAAATAAAATATATATATATATATATATCACAGATCTACAATAAGAAATAATCAGATTTATAACATTACAAATCTAAAAGAAAAGAACATATATATAATTTTTTAAATGATAATTTTAAATATTTTTTAAAAATTATTCTTAGTCTTTTTTGTGCATTTTTTTATATTTTCTTCTTTGGTTTTGTTTTATTAGTATTTTACTCTCTTTTGATTTTGTTTTATTAGTTTTCTTTTCTTCCCTCTCAAGAATAATTGAAAATTATATATCTTTAACTCAAAATAGATACTATTTGTTTCTCTACTCTACACAGATAGATTCGTTCATGCTATAATGGGAATTCAATAAATTTGATTAAGTATCACTTCAGTGAGATGTGTAAATATAAATTCCTATTAGACTAAATATTTTGCATTTGGATAGATAATTTCACAATTTCTATACGATTCAAATATATTGAGTTTAAATTGATGTTATTTTAAATTATTTTATTTTTCAAGTGTTTTGATTAAATATGATAATTTAAATCTATTAAATTTAATTTGTTTATTTAAATAAAATATTTCTATTATTATCAATTAAAAACTATTTAAATATTAAATAATTTATAATAATTTAAAAATATTAATGTTTTTTAGTTGATTTAGTTTGATATTGTTTTTTGGTTAAAATTTATAAAAATATTCGATTGACATTGAAAAAAATGTTGACGGATAATATTATTGTTTTTAATGTTGATAGTAACAATTATTTAAGTAGTAAAAAATTACTTTTATGACATAATTAGTTGATTTTTTTAAAATAATAATATTGATAAAAAATAATACTATAACCAACCATAAAAAATAATAACTAATTCACATTTGTAAAAAAAACAATCTCCTTAATATTGATGGATAAAATCCTAAATATCAAATAAAAATAACAATGTTCTACAAAGATAACAATGCAAATAAAAAAAACTATTTTTGTATTAATAAAAAAATTCATAATTGACATCAACTAAAATATTTTCGATCTACATTATTCATAAAATAATTATAATTAGTATTGTTTAAAATAAATTATAACCAATGTCAATTGAAAATAACCTCAATAATTATAAATTGAAAAAAGAATATTTTATTTTAATAAAAAAATTGTTATTATTAACAAAAAAAATCCTAAATATTGGTTAGAAAATAACTATAAAACCAACTTTATATAACCAACTTTAGTTTAGAATAAACATTTATAAAGAAAAAGCTGTTAAAATTATGATACTAAAATCTCAGTTAAATCAACATGATCTATATTGTAGTAAAGTTAACAATACTTAACAAAAATCGAGGTGAAAATAAAAGAGATATAAATTTAAGAATATGAAATTTTTTAAATCTTTTTAGAATTTATTTAATTTTCAAGTAATCCAAATATTTTAATAAAACTTTAGATTTTTAAAATTATTTACTTAAACAATACATTTTGTCATAAAACATTCTAATTCTTGTATATAAAAAAATTATCTTTTCCAAAATTGTCTAGTCAAACACAATAAAAACGTTTTCAAGTATAAAAAACTTAAAATAATGATGAATAAAAATATTGTTTGACAAGAATATAGTTTATAACTTTTTAAAAACTGAAGCCACTAAAATTATATATCTTGAAATTTAAAAGATTAATTAATTTTTTATTTAAAAATAAACTGAATTAAATTAGATCAGCAAAAACAGAGGATCAAATAAAACTAACGGATGCTGATAAAAAAAATTAAAAAAAAATCTAACGGAAGCTACTTTTTATCAAAGCCAGGTTTCGATCCTGGGACCTGTGGGTTATGGGCCCACCACGCTTCCGCTGCGCCACTTTGATAGTTGGTATTTAGTTCGCAATTAATTTTGTTGAACTATTCACACTTTTAAATTCCAAAGAAAAAATGGCCAAAATAAGAAAGAAGGATTTGAGATTTGCAAAAGCAATTATTGTAAATTTTGACAACATCTTTGAGCTCTTAAATTTTGTCTTTTTTATAAACATACCCTAAATTCCAATTCATTAATATGATTATGAATGATAATGAAAGAAGAAAAAGATTAATGAACTGTTCCCAATTAATATAGATGATTTAACTTAAAAATGTTAGAAAAACACAATTTATAAAAGAAATAATATTTTCAAGAATTAATTATAATATAATTAAATTTTTTAGGTGTTTATTTACAAAAAATAGTAAAATTTAAGGATCAGTTGGAGGAAAATTAGAATACAATATATCTATTCATAAATGGAATAAAAATTGAAAAATTTATTTCAATAAAAAAAGTTTAGAATCTCTTTATAAATGGAGTAAAATTTAGTGAGTTATATACATTTTTTCCCCTTTTTATTTCAGTTTATATTATTTATTTAAATACCACAAAATTTCAGTTTCTAGATTAAAATTTCAGAATTTATTGATTCAGCATATTATTTTTTATTTTAATTTTTTTTATCTAACTTTATTGTTTTTATAGATACTTTTATTATTTATATCATTATATAAAGGGTGGAAACTATTTACAAAGAGGAAGCATAGAACATTAATGTGATTGAATGTGCAAATGCTTAGAATTCACCTAGAAGAAGGTATATAAGGCAAAATGAAAAAAAAATATAAAGATAATTTTAAAATAGACTTTATTCGTTATATTTATAAAAAAAATATATAATTATATGAATATATTATTATATATCATGGTTTACCTTATTTGGTGTTAACCATATAATATTGGAACATAAAATAAAGTATATGTATGTTATTACTTGATTATAGTGGTACAAGTTTCTCTGTTATTTTTCTCAAATTCCTACCCGTCGTTTTAAGTTTTGTATTATGATTTTTAAATTAAAAATAAAATAGAAAAGTAATTTGTTATAACTAAATATTTTTGAAGAAAGAAGAAGCGAAAATATTAAAAATAGTAATGATTGAAAAATAAAGAGGTTTAATAGCAATTAAAAATCCATTAAATAAAACCAATTTTATTAGTGAGATTCCAGTAGTGTACTCCAAAATATTATTTTAAATAAGTAAAAAAAGGACATTTCGTCATTTTATATATTTTAAAAGAATTATTAATAGTAATGGATGATTATATACTAAAATGTTTACAATTATTTTTAAAATTTAAATTTTTATAATAATTTTTAAATTTTGAATAATTATTTTTATTTTTATTTTAAAATATTAAAAGCATAACAAATTATATAAAAAAGAATTTTTTTAATATATTATTGTAAATGCACCTTCAAAATTAAAAGAAGGATGACTAATGAAAAAAATTAAATATAGTTTTACTTCTTTAATTATCTGTCAAGATTATTTTTTATCTTTAAAATAAATTTTATATTTATTTTTATATTTTATAAATTAGTGTAATCAATCATTAATAATATATTAGATTTTTTTAATATTTTATTTATTTTTCATAATTTTTTAATTTATTATTATATATTTCTTAAACTTGTTTTATTTATTTATATTTATTATTAAAAAACATTTATATCAGTTTATTAAAATAAATTAAAAATTTATTTCATAAATAAAATATAATTTTAATAAATGATTAAAAAATTAAAAATATATTTAATTAAAAAAATACAAAATACACTACAGATTATAAATTGTGAAGTTTAACCTGCAAAGAAGTTTGTGATGTACCATTATATTTTTGGCATTTTACATATTTTTAATTTTTGTATTACGTTTCTTTTTTTTTAATTTTAATATACAATTTCTTCGTTGTCAATTTTAATTTCTTCCAACGATAACATTATGCTCCACAACTTCCTTAAACAATATAAAACACGATAAACAAAAACAACATCCAAAAAGTTTAATTGTTTTTTTCAATTTCTATTATTAGATTGAATTGATCTGTTACCAATAAATTAGTTTTTTCATCTGTCGATTAATATTACATCTAACAATTTTGTAATGAACATATATTGCAATTATATTTTTTTACATTTGTCATAAAACACAGACATTTTAAATGTTAAGATACAAGTGTGATGTTAGAATTTCACATTGGATAGAAATAAGTAAGTTGAACACCATATAAGTAAGAAGACCCATAAACTCATTGTCTTGAGGTTTTGGGTTGAAGGTAGTGTCATAGACACTTGTGTGGTTGTGCTTGTAGCTCATTCTCTTTCCCAGAATCTCCTAACAAGAGTCCAGGTTAGGGCCAGCAGTGAGGTGAGGTATCCCTGAATAGGATCATCAGGAAAAAGGAATACGCATGATTAAAAAGGAAAAGTGTACCAATATAGATGAACTCACTCTTAAGATTTTGAGTTGGAGGTGGTGTCATATAGACGTGTAGCTCATTTTCGTTCCCATAGTCTCCCCAACATTAACATCACAAACCCGAACAGGGAATAGAGGATAATGTTGCCAATTTCCTTTTTCATAGTTTTTTCTTGGGCAGTGATTAACTTCAAATTGTAGTGTGCATTAATAATTTGTATCTTTTCAGTGCAGGGCTTAACTGGAAGTGAAGCTAATTGGTCCAATCAAATAAACAAACATGTAAGTAATGGTGTCTAATCAACCACATCACAAAAAAGAGTCACTCCAAGACGAAAGAAGAACACGTGAAAGAAATGGAACAACTCATATAATTGTTATGTGTGTGATGAAAGGTCAAACATGGGTTATGAATAAGTTGGTTTAAACTTTAAAAAAGTGATTAGTTATAATATTGTGTCATTGTATATATACTATGTGTCATTGGATCTGCTATCACATGTTATGGTGCATCTATTACATGTTATACTCCATTTATCACATCATAATTCTTTTCTTAATGATATTGATATTGACATAAAGAAAAAGAGCTAATTGATTGTTTTTAACTAAAATAAAAACTTACACAGAAAATGGTTTGAAAAAAAATCTCATAATATTAAAAAAACTTATTATATTCAAAATCCAATTAATACTATCCTAATTATAAAGAGATATTTTTTAGTTATCAACATTTTAAAGTATTAGCAATTGATTTTAGATTAAATTGTATTATTAATATTTGTTAGTTATTTTTATAAAACATATTTAGAAAAAGAATTGACCTAATGGTGCATTGCTTATGAATTAAAGTGTGTGATTTAGAATTGTGTAGTTATTTGTGTGAGGTGAAGAAGTTGGAGTATTGGAGGGTTTGGAAGGAAAGTGAGGATAAGGTTTTATTTGTGATTGTGGTGTTGTTGAAAAGAATAGGTGTTAGTAATATTCCCTTCCCTACACCATTACCCTTTTCCATGTGAACAATGTTTCAGGAATCTCTATGCATTCTCAACTACACATCTCCCATACAAAACACCACATTTTAAAGAACTTAACTGCTATGTATTAATTACTGCAGAATAGTTTATATTTCATAAATTAGACTAAAATTTTAATTTTAGCTTCTCTTTCATTTTATTTGTAATTTTAGTTTTTCTTGGAAAAAATAGTTTTAGAATGCTAAATTTTCAAATTTTAATTAGTATTAAATTATTCGTATATAAATCTCATATTCAAAGTTTTAAGCCATTTGAAAATATTTTACTTTTTAACCTTTGTTTGCTAAAAGTTTTATGAGTAAAACACATCTATTTTACTATATAAAAAATATGTTTTAAAAAGAAAGAAGGCATCTATAATTATGTTGGAGCACTTGATTAAAATAATTAAATATTTTGATAGGAAGTCAACAACCAACTCAATAGACATAATTGCATTTTTTATCATTTTAATTAAATATTTTGGTTGCCCAATTCCTTTTTAGTTACTGAAGGCAGCAATAGAGCCCTAACATCACATTATACAAATTTCATCAAATTTCCACTAAGCATTTTACTTCTAATATTTTAAAACTATTTTATATTATGAAGTCACCATAAACCCTTTCCTTCACCCTAAAATTGATATTTTTATTAAGTAATAGAAGAATCAAAGTTTGGTTACTTTCAAAATGGAAAAACTTAATTAAAATCGAACAAGGAATCAGATGAATATTGATGAATTAAAGTATAAACTAAGTCTTATTTAACTCATGACTGAAGTATATCAGTCTTAGACAAAAATATTAAGGCACAGGTGTACATGTATATAGAAAGAAAAAAAAACTTATGCAAGCATTGGCTTTTTTTTATCAGTGTGGTGGTGCATGGTGATGACCAAGCACAAAAACATGGCGTTGAATGTGATCCAAGAACACCACCAGTTTGGATAAGCTACTTGCAAAACCAATCCCTTTCTATCTGGACTATTCAAGACCTAAAACTTTATCTTGCTTTTCTGAAAGAAATTAAAGTGACTTATATTAAGAGGACTTATGCAACCATTGGATTTCTTATTACAGTGAGAACGACTCCACGAAATGGACCCATCGTGAATGAATGGAATTTGTCCATGATAATAATGCACTTGGAGAACTTTTTCCCAATGCCAATTTTAATTGGCTAAAACTACAATAGTATACCAGATGTAACTGGGAAGTGGCAACAGTGTGAATAGGACAAAGTTATCTCTGGAATCCACCTAATAAAAATATACCTTTAAATCAAACAAGTCATCAAAATGAAAATTTAGTTCTAATTAGAAAACCATATATAAATTTTGTTCTTATGAGTAGTTCATAATGTATGGTTGGGGGACTTGAATAGACAATAAACTTGTCGCATGGTTTCCTTTATGCTTTTGGGATCTCAGCATCATAATAGTGTAAGAAAGTGAAACACGAGGAATATTGAAAAGTAAATGCAAACAGCATTCAACAATCCTATCACTAGATGCTTTTCAGATTTAGAACGACATACATAATAAAATACATCAACAGTTTTTATGTCTCTTCCCTCCCAAAAATCCTACGTGTGCTTCTTTTTGGTACAGAAAGGGCAACGATACAAAATGGCCTTCAAAACTTGTATTTCATGTTAAGCTCTCTTATTTGGGAAAAAATGGACAGAATACGATCATCAAACAGTCTCTCTAAGTTGTTCAAAATTATACAAAGATGAATGCAAAGACAGTATGCTGTCTAAATCCCTCTCTGGTGCTGCATGCAACCACATGTCACTACTGGATCTTCGGGGATTTGCAGAAGCCAATAAATGTGATCGAGTCTGAGAGTGCACCTCAAGATATTTCCCTCTTAAAGAGCTTCTTGCCATGACTTTCCCACGAGTTTTTCCCACAGCCTTCAAGCTACCCTTCTGGCTGGTCACGGGACGGAAACTGACTGAACAAATTGTTTTCATATTACTGGAGCGATCAATGCTCGGAAGAGAAACTGACTCTAGTTTCGATCTTCCCATGTTCCAGAACGACAATGATTGTTGCAGCTTGGATGGAACCTGATAAACCAATCGTGAGAGAAAAAAGTTCATGAAACTTGCCTGTCTTCAATTCAAACTGGTAAAATAAACAAGTTTCTACACTAAACATTTAAATGAAGTAGAGTTGACCAATAGCACACATGTATTGTTGCTCCCAGACAAGGTGGTACAACCACATAAGCACATACACCATCACTAGCTGTAATTACCGCTAATCCCAAGGGAGCTCAGTGCAGTTATCCCAATATTCTTTATAATAATTTATCTGATTATTAAAAACTGTGAAACTATGATAAATATTTACAAGAGTATGGTTGCCAGATTTTCGATACTTGGGTAGTTCTAATATTCGTATTTTCCACAACCAGGGGAAAAAAGGCGTTCAAGCAAGAATGCCAAATGAACTCATTGAAATGTATATCTGGGTGGTATCAATGAAGAGATAGGTCAAATATAATATCAGCTAACTTGTTAAATTGTTAAATCAAAGAATAATAGAACGAAGCATAGAACTGTCTTAAAAATCCATTAAAATTTCTTAATGATGTTTAAAAGGATAAAAATATAATTTGTTGTGTGATGAGCAATTCAATTCCCTATTATTCAGTGGAACCAGGATATATACAAGAGCATATAATTTGAATACAAGAATCGGTTTCAAAATATAAGATGCAGTCATGTATAAATACTTGCATCAAATGAAAGTTGGGAATAACTCACAGCGGAGATAAGGCTGCCACGAGCAAATGCAAGTGACAATGTAGAAAATGGAGATTTCCCAGGTTTTCCCTTCCCCTCATCTGTTGTCTGTCCCTGCTCAACAGACCCGAAACTTGATTGTGCACTATTATCCTCATCTTGGTCATCCCCATCATCATCGTCGTCGTCGTCATCTTCATCTTCCTCTTCCACCCGTGCGGGAGCTTCTTCTTCCACCTTTGCAGGAGCTTCTACATCTTGTTTGGTTACAGAAGACATATCATCATCACCATCTTCTTCTTCGTCTTCATCCAGCAAACCCATCTCTGCCTTTTTTTCCTCTTCTTTCTCTCTTATGCGCAATAACTTTTCCATTTCCTCAACAGCCTCTTCTAGACCAATTTCAGCTTCCAGTAGTTCAAGATCCTCCTCAATTTCTTTCTTTTCCTCTTCCTTAATTTTTTTCTGCTCTTCAGTCCATTTATCCAGCTTATCAAACCAAGGCTTGAAAGCATTTTCAATTGCAAGTATAATACGCAACCATATGGTCTCCTTTTTTTTATCCTCTTCTACTCCAAAAAACTCATCATAACCAAGGGGCAGGAATACAGCCTTTTCAGGATCTACATCCTCACCCTCTTTCAAATGTGGCTGCCAGAATAAACGTATCCCATATTTCTCATCCTCAACATAATTGATAATACCTCCAGTTGGTGTATGGAGGATCAAAGGATCCTCGGTATATATAAGCTTTGAAGGATCTTCAGGATCAGGTTCTGGTTCCTTGTTAATAAGGACAAATTCAGGAAGCTCGTGATTCTCCTCTGCCCAAGCATTTGAAGGAAGAATTAATTAAGAATTTTTCATTTTCATAGCTTGACAGAAGAGGACTATAAAAGGCCTAACAATTATGTACTTGTTCAAAAAGAAAAATAGGAAGAACAAATACCTTTTGACCACCAGTGCTCAAGCTCGGCTGGCATGGGTAACCTCAGAGGAGCTCTATAAAAAGAGTTCAACCACATTTCTCTTTCTTCATCCACTTCATGCACATATAATTTCCAGTAATCAGGGACCTGCAATAGAATAGAATCACACGCATAAGATGACAATAAGCAATGAATTAGGATAGAACATTGTCAATAAGCCTCACTTCATAAAACTGGTTAATGAAGCCAGGTGCCATCCACACATCATCTTCTTCATAAAAGTAAGGATGCTGTGGATCAGTATAAGGGCCTCTCTCTTCTCTGACCACTACAATAACAAACGTTAAATGATGTGTAACAAATAATGATAAACAAAATAAAATCAGCACCACTACAATCAGGAAAAAAGGAGGAAAACATTTCCAGTCCAAAATAGCACATGTATAATTTTTCAACCATAAAATAAAAGCAGAAAGACTAGTATGCCAACAGCCAACATCCATGCTTAATCATCCTTATTAGATGAGTCATTCATCTTCATATTATGACGCAGAAGGCACAAATTGTGATAAAAAAAACACTGGCAATGAGTGTTCCTCTCCTAAATCTTAACTGGTATTAAAAAGTATAATTGTTTGCTTAGCTTAAATAATTTTAGATAAATAAATTGCCTACTTTTTCCAGCTTATAGGGAGTTATGAAAACTAAATAATTGTTTTCTAATAATAATCTCAACCCAACATATGATAAATGCAGACAAGGAGAAGTAGGAGGAAGAAAGTAACAGAACTTGAAATTTTATGCCTAAATCGATCACACATTCACTAATCAATGGATCTAGCAACCACAGAAATGGCAAAACCTAAAATCAGAGACACTCCCCATCCTGACTCACTACCCCAAAAAAATGCATATAAGGTTTTACAATATTTTCAAAGATGTCAAAAAGCATACTTCCATCTGGCTTGTTAATAAACATGCGTGCCTTTGCAGCAGCAACTTCTGCTATACCAGCATGCATCTGAAATTGACAGAATATCAGAAAGATTAAGATATTTACACAGGTCTTGGATTATTTATTTTTCATTATACAGAGATGAAAAGTTATGAAAAAATACCGCTGAAATTTCTTCATCACATCCCTCAAACTCATCCACATATTCTCCAAAATAAAATCTACCCTGCAGGCACACAAAATATGTAACCAGGAAAGGAAATAGGTCTACTACTACATGGTACAAGTGTGATAGAAGAAATGCCATCATCCTTTATGTTGAAATATCTTGCACTTCCCTGATTAATTAAGTGGCAAAAATCAACTGAGTAATGTAGATAATACACCATAAACATAAAATTGAAGTGTGTTGGGTAAAATGTAACGGTCAATGCAGTGACACTCCAGGAAACTAAAGTAAAACATGTTATTTGTGCAATTATTTTCCAACTAAAGAACCCAGCTTTCTTTGCCCAGTTTAATAAAAGTTGGCAAGAGGTAGTTAATAAGTTGAAACATAAATTTTGTCTAACCATGCACCTACATGTAGGATACGCTCATTGACTTCATATACACCACATCCATGCATCCTGCCATGCTTCCACTGACCAGCATAACGATATCGGCCTTTATCCCTGGACATAACATATAAAACCTCTTTCAATACCAGTAATAATGTTCTTGGAGAGATATAAAGAGACAATGCAGGTAATGTCTAGAAAGAATGTTTGCAAAGTGGCACTTATCTTAAAGATAATAAAGTGATTCAAACTGGAAAGACTAAATAGAAAAAGGCAATTAAACTTACGGCTTACTTCCAAATTGCTTAACCCATTCCTCACTCTCATAATAGGGGATTTCATACTCCCCGTCTGCAAGATCGTACATATCTTCAATATCCTTCTTAAGCCATTCTCTGTCTTCTGGGGACAAAAAATCCATAGCTATAACCTTTCCTTCAGCTCGCATCTTTGCTTCAAGCCTGAGGACATGGATAAAAGCAGCCCAAGTTTGTTCTCAAGAAAGTGAATACATATTCAAAAATATGCCACAATCTAAGACTTCATTCAGACATAAGGGGGCAATTCAAAGAAAGATACATACTTGGACCCAGGAACAGGCTCTATGACGGGTATATCAAGTTCAAGTACTCCATGACCCTCCACATCATTTTGAAACCATTCACCTTCATACCTATGAAAAGATAATACATTGCAGAATATCAGTGACAAAAAAAATTGTTGAATGAAGATGGACATGTCAAGAAATGAAGAGCTGATACATCTGATGTGGAAGATGGGTAGATGCTGACCCTAATTGAAATAAATAGCTAACAGGGACTCAAAGACCACAGTAGAACCCTAAAAACATGGCAGGCTTGGGAATAGAAATTTGTTGAACTTAAGTTTGTCTTCGCTTAAAAAAATCATCACGCCTTTATGGTATTCTAGGCATTTGCAGAAATATTTTTAGAAATGCTAATTGCATAATACCTAGATTCATCACATTTATATGGTGGTCCAGGCATTTGGAAAAACTATTTACAATTGTAAATTGCAGAGCTTATCCAAGTTATGTGTAGAATACAAGTATGCAACTCAATTAAGTTAATTTTATTGTCAATTCCAACACTCTTTCTTCCCCTCTCTAAGTCTGTCAAAGTAGGATGATTAATTCGTCTAGATAATATTTGAAAAGCCTCTTCAAAGCCCAGTAACTGGTGATTGTCACCTCCCACAAATTTCCAAGGCAAATCTGTTAGTGCTTCAAGCCAATGAATGGGTTCAGCACAAAGAAGCATGACAGGCTGCATAGGCTAACAAATTTAACAAAACAAGGGTACCAGCTAAGTTAACCATTGTTTTCGTCAGCTTTCCTGTGCTTACGTTAACTGGGAGTTTTATATTGTGGCTGTGGTTTCATCTCTATCCTTGTGGTTGTGGGAAATTACAGACAAATGCAGCCGATGTGACTGCAATTGCTATCAGTAAGTCCAACAATCTTTATGACTGAAATTGCAGCCACGAACCAATATTTAAAACCGTTATCAATCAATAACATCTGAATTTTGAATACCTTTGTGTCATCAGACCAAGGGCACAACAAAAACCTAAACAAATACCTTTGTGTTCACTACTTGAATCCATCACTGTTGTTTTAGTTCATCACCGACATTATCATCACTTAGTGTGTGTTTGTGTTACTTAATTATCGTTTTCTACAACGAGAATCCATCACTGACACGACATTCGCGTTCAACGAAACTCAATGAAAACACAAACACAACCTTAGAAGAAACACTTCGACGAAGCAAAGACAAACCTGACCAATCCATCGTCCGAAACATAAACTCCTTTCCCATGAGCATAGTCATCCCAAATAGTCCCTTCATAGCTGAAAAAGAAAAGCATAATTTATCCAACAGCAACAAACACGTAGCACATTAAAGTGAAAGATAAAAAAGAATCATGCGAGTGTTACAGTAAAGAATGATACACATACGTGCTACCATCTTCGAACACGTAGCTAACCCATTTGAGGAACTCCTCAATCCTATCCAACTCTTCGATAGTATCCTTGGGAGTGGCAATGTCGTAGTGGTTATCGGGAATTGGAGGGTAATGTTTGCGGTAAGGGAGATAGAACGGCGCAATGGGAGGGTCATCTCCCTCGGCAAGCCGTTCGTTGACGTAGCGATATTCTTCCTCGGTGGCCCAAGCAGGGTCCCACCCTGTGCCGCCAATTTCGGGGACTCCATCCGCCCAAAGCTCGCGCAGGTCCTGCTCGGTCCAGTTCTCGGGGTCCTCAGGGAAGTCGAAAGGGTTTTTCTCCTCCGCAATCAAGGGGTCCAGTTCCTCTTGCAGCTCCTTCAACGCCGGACTCTCCAGCGCCCGGGAGAAGTCTCGGAGGTTGGTCTCCGGGTTGTTGCGCTTGTCTTCCACCGGCGCCTCGTCCTCTTCGTCCCCGTCGAACTGGAACGCGCGGCGGAAGGCCTCATCCTCCTCCTCGTTGTAGGAGTAGTCGGACTCGTAGTCGGACTCGGACTCGGAGTCGGAGGAGGCGGCATTTTGGGGGTCATCGGCGGAGGGAGAGTCTTGCGGTTGGTCTTGGTCGTCGGACATTTGGGAACGGAACGGTTAACGCGATTGGATAAGGTTAGTGAGTGAGTGAGTGAGTGAAGGAGAGAACACAGTTACATTACCAGCTGCTACCTATCGTTACAAACGACGATAGAGGCAAACAAAAGAGAAAGAGGGTTCTCCCCATACGACACCCTTCTCTTTCGTTTCACTTACCAACATTCAAACCTGTAATTTTAAATTCCCCCCTCTCTATTTCCTCTCTTAATTAGAAAATTTATAATAACTTAAATTAATTCAATGTGTTTATTTTTTAATTTTGGTTTCTCCCTTTTTAAATAGAGATTTTTTGTTTTAATCTTAATTTTTATAAACTCATAAACTTTGGTCAAATCTTCAAGTATGCGTTTTTTTCAATTGAATTCTGAACCTAACACATTTATGTAAGGTACTTTAAAGCATATTTAATAAACTGAAATATAAGAAATTTAAAAAACAAGGGTATAAAATGTAGACAATTTAACAAAAATTCTATTTGTTTAAAAATGGAGGAACCAAATATCTATATTTTAAATTGAGAGATTGCAATTGTAAATTGAGTAAAATAAACAAAAAAATAGTCTTATTTCATTTTTGTCACTTAAGTATCAATTGAGTCCTAACGTATAATTTTAATCTATTAGATTTTAATAATGTGAATTGAATTTTCTTTGCAATAATATTATTATTTTAGTTTCTTTACGTACTTCACAATATATTCAATATTTATAATATAATTATAATATAAATGTTCAGTTTATATATTCTTTTTTTTTAATCTTATGAAAAAAATCAGATATATTATGAGACAGATAATGTATTATGTATTATATGTAACATCTTAAAATTTATATGTAATAATATGTTTTCAATTTAATCGAAATTTAATATTGTTTTATTTTTCCAACTTGATGAGAAGTTAGAACATTACGTTATTATTATTTTTTTTGTGTGTATAAGAATTATTTTTCGGACATATTAGCAATATGGTTTGTCAATTTAACATCTAAAAAACTCAGTTCTATACTTGCAAGCCAAAATGAGGGCTTAGTTTTACCTCTATTATTTTATCATGGATTATGTTTTATTTTAGTATTTAATAATAATTATAACTTAAATTTTATTTTTAAAATTAATATAATTAAGTTAACTATTTTAATTAAACTTTCCTCTTAAACTATAGTCTTATAATTTTTACTTTAAAAAATTAAACCACGGAACATAGAAATAAGGGAATTTTATTTCAGCTACATGGTTTCTTCCAGCAGCATGTGTAAAAGATAAAATTATTTATTTCTATAGATTCTACTTCACCAACGCGTTTCAGATAGGATAATATGAAAGACTCTTTTGGATTCAATCATATGAAAGTTATTTTTTATGTAAAAAATATTTTTAGATGACATAATTTTGAAATATTTTTTACTTTATAATTTAAAGCTCTTTTTTACAATTTATAAATGTTTCCTAAATTACAAAATTTGTTTTTCTTTCATTCAAAAGTGACGTTTGATCTGGAAGTAGGGTGACAAGGGTAACAGTAAGAAGAGTCACCAGAAAGAAATTCTTAAGTAAAAGTATTTTATTGATATTTTCGGTGGATCACTCTTATAGATCCAAGGATCATTCTTCCACTTTTTTTAATGTATTTTTAAATAACAATCAAAATTATTAAACTATTTTTATATTCTCGTTTTTTCATGTTGATTTTCTTTTTAAATTGTATAATATGATAAAAAAATTTAAATGACATAATTTAAAAGTTATATTAATGATTGTATAATCTGAAAATCAGTTTTAAATTTAAAAGTGACTTTCAGATTATACAATTCAGAATAAATTTTAAATTATGTAATCTGAAAAAAAAATTAATTTAAACATTATTTTTAAATTATATAATCCAAAAATTTGATGAAAAAATTTATGTTCCGAATTTTATAATTTGGAAGTCAAAAAATAATTTTTGAATTTTACAATTTAAAATACACTTTTACCTTCTGTATTTTACAATCTAAAAGTCAATCCAAAATCACATAAGTAATTTTGATATTTTCAAAATTTTAGGGTTGTTGAAAGAAATTAAGGAGGTGTAGAAAGAATTTACCCAGATCTAAAGTCAATGTTGGGCTAAAGCCCAAGTTGGGTCCTAATTTGTAAGGGGCTTTTTATTTTGTTGGGAGGTTATATTTGAATTTTCAGGCATATCAAATGTTTGGTTTGAGCTTTTCACACGACACAACAAACTACGAAATGCTGAAACAATTTCAGAGTGGTTCTGTGGTCTTTGTTGCTTTCTATACACTGCCATGGACTCAAAGATGGTGGTTTTGCTTTATTAAGTACTTCAATGACAAAATGTTTGATAATCAATGATAGTGAATATCCAAACTAACAAAAAAAATGTAATCAAATTATACCATATAAGCAAATTTATTCTTATAAGCTGCCTCTGTGAAGTTAAATTAAACTTATATTTATTTTTAAATCAATAATATTAAGTATCTTAGTTCAACCAAAAATACAATCAAATTTATATGTTAATTTATCATTATATATGCGTATTATCCCTTTCTATTAATTTCTTTGAGCATGTTTGTTGAACTGGTTAATGGTGTGCTATTCCCTCTAGAGGGATCCGTTGAAACAACAGATTTCTGATTGTTGCAGTTGAAAAAAGTCACAAACTTATTATCATATGCAAGCATATGAGCAATAAAAGTAACAAGTTTTTGTTATTTTTATGTTCAGCAGTTGTTCTATATCAAACAAATATACCTTAGTACCAGTTCAATAAGACTTTTGCAAAGCCACAAGTGTTGTAGTGAAGATAAAAACAATAGGTGATATCCTAGCTTAATATTATCTATAAGCTAAATTATGAAGATGATGTACAAAATGTAAGATTTGTGATTTCAAGGCTTATGGTGCTGGGTGTAGATGTAGTCTAGGTGAGCTTCTAAAGTCATTCTTCTCTGCAAACATTCTTCATCTTCACCTTTGCAGTCCTCCACCCCCAGCAGCTGCTAGTTTCCAGAACAGAAATAGTTGTAAGAAGTTCAATTCACTCATAAGGAGGAGAAAACAAGCAATGAACTAAATCTTATATGTTCTATAGGAAGTTCTTTTAAGTATCTTTGGTATTTTTATTTTAATATTCTACCAATAAGCATTTGCATTAAAGATCAGCATTAATTTTTAAAGTAAAACTGTAACTCTAATACAAGAACAATACCAAAAGCATCTAATAAACATGTAGATTTTGATCTCATGTCTCCTACCTTCAAAGATTCACCTCCTTCCAACTCCAAAACAAAGTCCTCCCCTGAGACCTCACTCACTTTTGATCTGTTCCTCCCTAAAGAAACCAGATTACATTCAGTAAAACACATTAATTCCACAAAGGGACCATTAATGATTGAGAGACTTACAACAACGTACCTTGTTCAGTAGTGAGTGGCCGAGCATATAGTTTTGAAGAAGAAACTAAGAAGAAAAGGAAAAACAAGAGAGCTCCAAGGTGCAGATTAAGCTTCATGGTTGAGGTCTTGAATGAGAGAGAAAAAAGGGTGTTGGGAGATGCAGACTATAAAGAGGAGAGAAGTTAGTTGGGTGTTGGCTCCAACAAGCATCAGAAAAAATAGATATAAATACATACATGCAAGCAAAGTGGTCACTGTTTGTTACTCACGTGAAGGTTCCCAAAAGAAAGCACTTCCATTACAATTACAATTCCAATACATCATAAACTGGGCCCAGTCACCATCCTATTATTATACTTCTCTCCATGCCAATGTGACCAGACCAGACCAAACTACTATTTCTATATGATATGTATGTGGAAGTGCTTTAGTCATTGTCTGCCATAGTGGTCCAACCACAGTCCAAAAAGCATTCATAAAACATCCATGAAGTAGTGCTTTGACAGTGTTAACAAGTCAACCTTTAGGACACACTGACAGCTGTTGTCCAACCTTACCTTTTACCCCTGCCATTCAACACCTGCCACACTCTTCACTGCCTTTCTAACAAACAAATTATTCATTCCAGGGATTCCATCTTCTTAAATAACATATCTTGTTTAAGTACTCAATAACCTTTCAATTGATTCACACATTTTTAGAAAATTAATCAAATAAGTTAAAATATTTATCAGTAACTTATTTCAAGTATTTGGGTATCTTTCAATCATACAAAAATAAATAATTTTCTATAAAATGTTATAGATAGAAATAGAGAGTAGTTAAAGAAAACTCATTATAATCACTAATATAATAATGTTTGCAGCTGCTTCCCCACTTGTGATGAAATCGGTGTCAGTGGAAAAACCACCCATTATAGTGCCACCTTAGACTATGTTCTTATCTTCTTTGGCAGTATTATTAATGTCGAATGTTTTCTTTGTTTCTGCTTCATCCACAACTCTTGTATGCATGCTTCTCATGAGCTAATCCATGTAAATAATTTAATCTAACTCTAATTTTTCATGTGGTGTTGCAAGTTATTGAATGTGGTATTTGGCAAGCTTATGAAGCTTCAATGAATCTGTCATCTGATGATGATTTTTTATCCTGATAGTGGTTCATCAATAACTGTGTGCCTCTAAAATATGTTAGATTCGGTCTCTCACTAAGTGCACCGTGTTATGGGAAATTGTGAAGCTGATTGTTACTCCACTTTGGAATTCCGAGTTAGAGAGTCTTATTTATGATTTGTCCTTTCCATGTAATTAATTGATAGCTAGATTGAGGCAAAGATTGTGCTTCTCTTTTGGAGGATTTGCATCTTGCTGTCTCTTGCAAGAAACATAAAGAAATTAAAGGAAAAGGCACTGTCGGATTGGGATTCGGCACAAACATATTTTTTTAATTATGTAAAGTAATTAGTTAGAGAATTGAGTTGGATTATTAAAAAGCTTATTAGCATGCATGATTGCAACCATGACATGATGGCTCTTTCTTCTTTCTATTGTGCCATGTTGAACAAAGTCCTGTTAGAAAAAGAATGTCCAAAACCATAAAAAAACAAATTAAGGTGGGTGGATCACATTCCAACATCTTTTGAGGACAAGAGAAACATAAGTAAAGAAAGATAATTGCAGTATTTCACATCCATTTGGAAAATTAATTATATTTTGGCACCTCAACAATGCAAACACCATGTTAACATTTATTATGCATATACTTTTCTCAATTTTATTCCTTTCTCTCCCTGCACATCTATTAGAATGAGTTGTGCATGTATCATTTTCACTTGGGAAATGGGAATGACATGCCTCAAACAGTTTATAGTTGGTAATGATTTGATTTTTGCTATTGGTAATTACATACATATAGTACCACAAATGGACAACTCATGTTGACTCACCAGTCTGCAATTTTCCAGGATATCATGTGGCATGTCATGCCTCATGCTTGCAAGAAGACACACCAAACTTTGTCCTCTTCTCCACAAGTTTAATTAGATCCATCTAAAATGATTCCTTTTATTTCATTATACAAAAAACTCTTGTGATTTTATTATTTTTGAGTTTGGTATATGATTGTCCAAGATGGGAGAAGAATATCTTTTGCTGTTACCACTGATAATTTTTTTTCACAGAAAAGCCACACAGATTTTTTCCCCTACCTTCTTTATCATGGCAAGGGTGAAGTGGCATGTGCATGAAAAGGTATGAGATATTTGGGGTAGCATGCTTGTTTTCAACCAGTGAAATCAAACCTGTTAAAACTAAATTGAGACTAGTGAGGATCTGGTTTTTGGAGTAACTGCAGTATTCTGCATTCAAAGGTTCAAATCTTTTTATCAGAAAATGCAGTGTAAAACTGTTTTATACTGTTTACATAATTCTTGTTTGTCCTTAGTTTGAGCTGTAAAAATGATGCTTTTGTTTGATTTTACTCCTTATTCTTATAAAACTGAATAATATCAGCAATAATTGTTTAATAACATTTGTTAATGCTGAATTTACAAATAGTAATTAAAGTCTCCATTGTCACATACATCATAATTATTAGTGTATGCAATGTTAGACTAAGGAATGTGATTAATATTAAAATATAATTAAGAGTATCATCACATAATATCACATTCAAATCTAATGAGTTATGGTCAGTCTCATAGGAAATTTGAAATAATATCCAATCCAAATCTTGAGATGATAAATTTATGTATCTTCCTTAATATTATTCATCTAGCTCATCTACTTCCAACTTCACAATCAAACTTTTCAAAGGAGACTTGGTATAATTAAAAAAAAAAGGCTTATCTAATGGTAATAATGATACTGTTTACAAGTATAGAATTTATCAACAAAGAAAGTGGATATTATATAGTAAAAAGACTCTTGAATACTAGGAACCTGGGAAGCTACTCTAAGGAATGAAAAAGATAGTTTCAGTGAAATTCTAAAGGGAAAAAAATGTGGAGGAGAATAATTAGGTAGGCAACAGTGTGAGAGGTGTGAACACTGTCTGCTTGGTTGGGATTGTGGGGCATCTTGATAAAGTAGGCATTTTAGTTTATAAGACCCAGCATTTCAAATCAAATCAAGTTCATAGCTTTTAGAAAAGTCTCTGAGACAAGGGCAAATACATGATGTGCTTTTGCAAGTTGACATGGTTAGCATTGATTTTTATTTGTTGAAAATAGGAGAAAATGAGTTGTTTTTGCCTTTCTAGGACTCAAAAGGTATCTTTAGGACTCTATTAAGGATGCAACATAAAAGCAATACCAAAGTCACTTGAGTAGTGCCCATCCACACTTTTTTTCTTTCTTTCCAACTTTATGTGGATTTTTTCACCACATCCACTCTTCCTTTTCACACAACTTTTCCCCAACCCACAAAGGGTAGGGATGGCAACCCCTTTAATCCTATCCCTTTTATCTAAAAAAATTCTTATTACTTAACAACATATAAATTATTTTATATTTATACATATTTGTGAATATTCATAATTTTTTATTTTAAATAAAACTATTTGAAAATTATGTTAGCATATTGGATATCTACTTCCCATTATTAAAGACATGTCTTTGATAGTTTGATGTGATGATTTTCATATTATTTTTAATGTTCGAAACTACATGATAAGTAAAGTTTTATGATTTGGGAATATGTTCTAACTTTCTTATTATTCATCATACAATACCTTAAAATAACTCTACAATCCATTTTAATAATATGATAATATATCAATATTTTATATTAAATTTAAATAATTATTATTAAAATATTAATATTTTGAGTTGTAAAATCGATATTTTATTCGATTCTCAATGTATTATTATTCTTTCAAAAATTATAAGCGAGCAAGGACAATGGTGGTGAGAAGTTAATTCTTTTGTTCTGCACTTAGATAATTTAAATGTGCTTTGATATAATTCTTTGACATGTTTGAGTCATTATAAATTTTTTATCAACTTATTCTTTTAAATATAAATTCAAATTCAAATTAATGTTAAAATATACTCAAATAAAATTATATCATAAATATTTTACTACAAATTAATCTTTTAAAAAAATTAAAAAAAGTGCATCACAAAAGATATGTTTAAATAAAATGAATTGCTTTAAAAACAATTTTAATTTCAGAAGTATAAATTAAAAAAACATAAATTTATAAAATTAGTTATAAAACATTTTTTATTTGTTGACAATGGTTTCTTAAATCTAAAAAATAATTTTTTTAACAACATATAAAAAAATTACGTGGAAGTAAGGTATTATGAAACCCGTTTCCATCTGTTTAACAAGTGAATAATTGAAATTCTTATTATCTACAAATATTTATTAAAAGCATTCGTTTATTATTAATTATGAAGTTTATATATGTATATATACACTAGTTGAAATTTTTTTCTCATCCTAACTATTATAGATAAAGGGATATTGGTTAAGAAATTTAAAACATTTCTTATTAAATATATTCTAAAAATTAAAAAAAAAGGTTTTGGGTATATCTCAAACAAAAAATAAAGGATCTCCAAAAAAAAGTAAGTTTGTTTGTCTAAAAAATATATCCCAACCAAACTCACTTAACATGATTCTTAGGGTGTCTTTTTGCAAGTACAAAATAAAGTGTAACTTCTCATTCTTTTTCTTTATTAATAATCACATAAATATGTAAATTTAGATGCTAAATATATCAACTTACACAAAATAGTGTATATACAAGTTAAATTTAATTTATAAAAAAACTTATTTCATTTTTTAATGTGTTCATAACTTTATTAAGATGTAATTACTTGAAAAAAATATGCTTAAACAGATGGGATAAAGTTACCTTAAGTTCCTAGGAAGTGTTGTCCAATAGTATTCATAGATAGAATTTGAGTAAGAGGAGTTAAAAAACGAGAAATCTTTTAAAAAATAAAATATTTATTTCACATTAATTTCTTAAATAGAGTATGTTACAAATCATTATATTTTATTTACTCATAAAGTTTTTTTTCCTACCACAAGTTCTTTTAGATTTATTTTTAATTATGATTGCCATATTTTTATAAAGAAAAAATTGACATTTTTAAAGTGGGCTTTTAGGTTGGGGTTGATTTTTCTTAGGGTTTAAGGTTTAGGTGGTGGGCCGTCTGGGCTTCAATGTAATAATGCACAATGTTGGGTCCAAAGGTAAGTTTTCAGTGAAAAATTATAAATACTGTAATCATCAATTAACAAATTCTGGAAATCAAGTAATAACAGTTGAGATGGCCGAGTTGGTCTAAGGCGCCAGATTAAGGTTCTGGTCCGAAAGGGCGTGGGTTCAAATCCCACTCTCAACAAGTATTTTTTCTCAGTCCCACAAGTATGGGCTTAATTTTACTTTTGTTGTGTTTTGGGTCATAAAATGTATTTGTTGTGTATGGGCCTGTATGGACCACAGCATTCGAGTAGCGGCCCAAATAAAATGTTGGGTTTTAAATTCTCAATTATTTCATTTTTCATACTTTTAATCTGTGATTAATTATAATGTCAAACATTTTTTCTATGTGTTTAGACAAAATTGGTCCCTTAATTAACTTTTTTTTCTACTTAAAACTCTTGAGTTATTGTTTTCTATTTAAAATAATAAAAAAACTCAATTAATTAGATAGTATTCAGATCAGAATTCATAAATCATTTAACCTAAAATAAAACAATGTTTCAATCTCACATTTTATCAATCCTTCAAATTTTATCAAAATTTCCTGTTCCAAATTGGAAAATAATTTCATTTCCCAATTTCATCATTAGCATCAAAATATTCGGACAAAAATAATAATAGTGGCGAGCGGTGTTTTTAAGTGGAAAACATTAACGAGAGTGAATTTACTAAAATTGTAAAAAAAAGTGGATTTATATATAAAGAGTATTTATATTTATCTAATCTAAAAAAATAAATAGAAATTCAAACTTAAATCTTATAGCATATGAGATAATGTCTAATTTTACTATATAATTTTCTACAAGTTTTCTCTGATATTATTATTATCACTATAAATATAAACAAAAGAGAGTATCAAACAATAAAATTTTTGTTTGGGTGAAGATTCGAGAAACTTATCTATAGATTAAATGATTTATATTTAATATATTTATTTGATAGAAAATTTATCATAAAACTTAGTTGAAAGATTAAATTAAAAACAAATGTTACTTTTTACCACTTATAATCACCTAAACTTTTGAGACAAAACAAAATCAATTTACCTAACAATTATCAAACATTCATGTCTTTATTAATCAAAGGTTAAGTACAATAAAAATAAATTCTCACTTATCATTCTAATTGGCTATGTAAAAGACTTTCTTCCCCAAAGGCTAGAAGACTTCAATAAATTACAACGTAACTTCCAATAATAGAAAAGTGATTGACTCTTTAATAGTATTTTTCTATTTTCTTTGAAATTTCTTTCCAACCACCACAATTTTGTTTTATTTGAGGTATTTTTAATTTAATAAACCGTAGGTTTTAGAATGAATATATATATAAGCAATTTAAGCTAACATGCATCCAAATGCTGAAAATTTTTTAAAACTCTCATTGACCTCAATTAACAATATGAATAAAATAATATTTACATTTCTTATTTGCCTATTTTCTTCTGTTTTCCCATATTATTACACTTTTTTTCTTTTTCTTTTTAAAAAAATATTTATTTGAATCACTAATGTAGTAATCTATTTTCAAGAGGAAAATAAAAAGCTTTAAAGTGCATTTCACTCACAATCAAAATATCTTTAACAGAACTTCACTTGAAAATCACACATTTGGTTTCTTATTTGAAGTCAATGTCAATTCTTATGGTTGTAGTGTATGCCATTTGCTACTATAATATATGTGCATATATCCCATTTTTATCCTTCCTTTATTTTCTTTTGAAGGAAGAATTTGTGGGTTTTAATGTAATTTACAACCTCATATTCTCATTTTTCAAAAGTGAGGAGAAAATCTTGTCCCCCAAAACAACAAGCTTTTTCTTCTTCTTTTCTCATAGTGATATTTGAAATAATTTGGGGAAAGTTTCATTAGCTTTTCCTATTTCCATAATAAAGATTGGGATATATAACTCTTGCCTTATTTAGTAGATTTGGGAGTTTTAAAATTGCATTATTTCCACAATTTGGGTATTGTTATGTTTGTTTGTTTGATATAGTTTGAAATAAAAGATTTGTTGGTAGATATTTGTTTCTATTAATTCATATTCATAATTTAGATTGTGATTGGTGAGATAAATTGGGAATTTTAAACCACACAAATAAAATTTAGTTGGATTAGGTTGTTTAATGATTTATTTCATTTAAACTCAAACAAAATCAATTATTTTGCATGATATAGAGTGAAAAATATTCCCTTTAGGGTTATCTTTGAAAAATTTTCCATATCATATCATGTCATAACTTAGAAAAAAAATTTAAGGGAAAGAAATGATAAAAAAATGAAAAAAAAATATGACATGACTTTTCTATTTATGTATAAGCTCAATTCAGTTTATATATAAAAAAGTATCTAAAAAATTAAGTTCTTAATATGTTTTGAAGCATAAAATGGTTTATTAAGTCTCATTAATCATACTTAAACTATTGTCTTAATGGTAATTATTTGAATCTTAGGGCTGCAAGTGGGAACTCTCCAGCACCACGAACCACGTGTCCTTTTTCTTAATTTATTAAAATTGATATATTGAAATTAAAATACAAGAGACTAAATCAAAGGATTATAATTTATGTAGCATTCTGATTTGTTATAAATCAATGTTTAAATGATTGATCGTAATTAAATAATTAAATATGCAAAACGAGTAATTATTTTATTTTATTTAATTAAAAACATTAATTAATTGATTTAAAACTTATAAATATTTATATAATTAAGTAATAAATTTAAAAACATTATCGTATGACAGACCAAAACAAAAATAAAATGGATTAACCGAATTGTTTTGTGACTCATAATAAAGAAACCGGAATTAACCGTTATCAACCCTAATCATAGGTGGGTCGTACCCAATTGGATTGGATAGATAACAAGTTCATAAATTTCAAAATTTAATAAACTCGATCAAAATCAATTAAATACTAGATATATAATAAAATAGTATTTATCTAATTATTTTACTATAAAAACAATTTAATATTTTATCACATGAACTTTATTTTTGTATTTATTAGAAATATTGTCGTCTACATATAATATTAAAAAATATTTAAACTATTTAGTTTGAAGATGTTTCTAGAGTTAATATTTTTTAAATCACTTAATTCAATGTTAAAAGGGTATAACTAATTGTGACACTTGTTAAGTTATTGTAGAAAAACTTGTCTAACCTAACACAAATTCAACCTAATTAAACTTAATTAAATAAAGTAAAAATTAGATAATTCTTTATCTCAAGTCAACTTTCACAATCTCTCTCTCTCACACACACATATATATAATATAATATATATATATATATATAATATAAATTGTTTTAATATAATTAATAATTTGAAGTTGTAATTATTTGATAAAGTTTGAGAAGTTTGATGAGGAAAATAGAGATGAGTGGAGCACAGAGGTTTGATTTGTGTACTTAAAAAATCCATTGATTGAAGACTGTGATCCACCTAATCATTTCATTTCTGCCCCCACTGAATAGGAAGATCCATCAACTACATAAATAACAACCACAGATCAAAAATAAAATACCAAGTGCAATCATTTATAATGTCATCAAGTCATATATTAATAAAAGTTATCAAATGAATCATGTTCGTATAATTAAAAATTCTCATAAGAATAAATAAACTTAAACAAATATTTAAATAAGTTATTTTCATTAACAATTTTTTTTTCATAACTACTTAAATTATAAACTTCTTCATCATCATTTACCAACATGATTCTATTTTTTAATTGAAGATAAACGTATAGTTTTTAAATATAGTTTTAAAAATTCACTATAATATCTATAAATAAAGTATATTATTTTGAATTTGATAAAATTTTAATAGCATTTTGTAGTAGTATCTAAAGTAAATGAGATAAAATTACTAAAAAAAACACATTCCAGTTAAATATGTATTTGAAGAACAATATAATTATTTAAATGAAAATTATATTAAATTTAAAGTTGAACTATAATGTTTAAGTATTAATAAATTATGAAATTTAAATTATTTAGATGAAGCAAAATTCTTGATTCGAAGTAAATATCTCATACAAATTTAACTAAAGATAATAAGTTTTTTCATACAAATTTAATTTAATTTTTATCGTATTTTGAGATGCATCAAACTGTAACATTGTTTTTATCTACTTTAATATTTGACTGTCAACCAAAAGCAATGATGACTTATGAATATATTTTTATACAGTATATCAAATAGAGTTAAAATTATATATATATATATATATATATATATTATAAAATAAACCAAACAAACCATAGATTAACATTTTAATTATAGTTTAATCAATTTGTTTTAGCTACTATCTTTAGACACAATATCATAATTATTTTCAATTAAAATTAAGTTTTTAACTCTGTGATTAACACTAAAAATTGATTCACATTATTAAAATAACTTTCTTTTAAGGGTTAAATATGATTTCCGTTCCTATAAAATACATAATATGTTAAAATAGTCCCTGTAAAATTTTTTGGGTTTGTTTGGTATCTATAAAATTTAAACATGTTATTTTAGTCCAATTTTTCAACAGAACATGACGCAAGTTGACATGGCAGACGTGGAGGTGTTTACATTTACACGTGTCGTGACGCTCGGACGTGTCGTGACGCTCGGACGTGTCGTGACGCTCGGACGTGTCGTGTTTGCATTGTAATTATGAATCTCTCTTAGGACGCTCGGACCCACGAGGGTGGCGGAAGAAGAAAAAAGCGGAAGAAGAAAAAAAAACACCGCACCGGACCAAACCAAACCATCGAAACAGGCACCGCCAATCGGAGGAAGAACGGTGGCGAAAGAGTGAAAACTGCGAAGGCGAGCCATGGCGATGCGCAACCTTGTTTCCGGCGCTGCCGCTTGCGGCGACTCTTCTTCTTCCTCCGCTAATCCTCTCGCTTCCCTAGCCTACGCGCTTGTTGGCTCTTCCTCCAAAACTCAGGTCTTAGTTTGTTTCTCCTCTTTCTCTCTCACTCTTTCTTCACTCAACTGATTTCAATTTTTTGCTCACAAAACAATAACAAAAGAGGCCGAAGGAGATTTCGACGTCCACTCCTACTAACCCTGCCTCGCAATTTTACTCCACCGCTCTTCCCGTGAATCAACTTCCCGGCTTCGAATTCGATAAGCCTCTATTGGATGCAAACTCTCAGGTTCGGTTTGGATTGGATTCTTGTATCTGTGATTGTTTTGTTATAATGTTATATTCATATGATAAACTTCTCAATTATGAATCATTTGAGCTATTATAATTTTTTTTACCGACACGTGGCAATGTGAACACCTCACACGTCACCACTCCGTTTGCCATGTTAACTTCCGTCAGGTTTAAATTTTATAGATACCAAACAAACCCAAAAAATTTTACAGGGATTATTTTAACATATTATGTATTTTATAATGACGAAAATCATATTTAACCCTTCTTTTAATTGAAAAATATTTTTATAATATATATATATATATTAAATTTAATTCAACTTCATCAAACTAACTTAATTTTTTCACTAATTTATATAATTCAATTTATTTATATATTTAATAAATATGAAATCTCAACAAAATACTGAAAAATAGACTTTAAAATTAATTTAACCTTACAAAATATATAATTCAATTTGTTCTTATATTCAATGTATATAATTTATATAAAGTCTCACATGATTAATACTATTTATTAAATATAAATTAGTTTTAAGAAAAAAATTAATCACTATAGTAATTATATTAAAAATTATTTTATAAATTAAAACTATTTCATATTTAAAATAATTTTTATTATAATCAAAATTATATTTTTTAAGTATTTATTGATGTTAAAAAATTATAAAATTAATTTCTAATTTAACTAGTTACTAATTTTATTATTTTTATAAATGAACAATATAGTCACTATATGATTTATATAAATAAGAATTTTGTTAATTAAGGTGCATGCATGAATGCGTGCATGCCTTGATGACTTAGCAGCATAGCTCGCTTTGAGATAGGCGATTTTGATGTGATGAAAGAGTGAAATTTGAGTAAGAAGTTGAAATAAAAAAGGAAGAATTAATTGAAGCACAGAAAAAGAAGAGAAGTAAAGAATGTAGTGAGGGATGATGTGAGAATTAATTGTTATTTATTAGTAATATTTTTGGTGTTGTTGATGGATGCGTTCATAAAGGGAGGCTTTTAAAAAATAGTATAAGGTGGAAGGAGTGGATTATAAAAGTTTCAATTGGTTGGTGCAAAGGTAAGAAACAAACAACGACCAAGCCACGAAAGAGAACTCATTCTGCACTTCAAGTTTTGACTTCTCTCATTGCTTTCCTTTTAGCAATCAATTTTGAATGGTGAATTTCTGTTCACATCTTACACCTTCGGTTGGTGAGCATTGTGAACATCTTCTCTTGCTTTTTCATTTTTCAACCTTAATTATTCATTCATTTCTTCGTGATTAATAAGAGTTAAATATGATTTTAATTTTTTAATTATTTGTTAAAATTATATTTTGTAAATTTTAAACTTATTTCGTCTTTATATTTTATAAACTTGTGTAAACAATCTTAATGATGTGTCAGAATTTGGTTGTTTTTCTTTTTCATAATTTTTTATTTTATTATTACTTTATTATTATCTGTTTTTTAAATTTTTTTTACTAATTTTTTTTTATTTTCTATCATTTTTTTTTTAAATATGTTTTTATTTGTTATAAAAAATTATTTACATATATTTATAAAGTATAAAAACGAAATATCTTTAACTTTATTTTAAAATAAAATATAATTTTAATAAATAGTTCAGAAACTAAAAATATATTTAAATTTAATAATAATAATAATATCAATAATAATTAAAACCTACCCCATTAGGGCTACTCGTGCTCTGTAGTAGTTATTTTGGAGTAATATTCAACACTTCGCTTTCGTGTGTGCAAGTTGTGGTGCGTGTGCCCCACTGCTAGTGCCTCCACCTGTTTTTGATGCAGAAACTTGTTTAAAGACACTATATATATATATATGCAAATTATGCAACCAAATCACTGTGGGCCAACCCTAAATAATTATCATGTCCTCTTTGTTTGTGTCGTCACCAAAATGAAGAGGGGTTGGTTGGGGAATTAATGGTAAAATGTCAAAACACAAAATATAATTCAGTTTTGTTTAAGGTTGTACTGTTGTTCATAATATATGACTTAATGAAGTTCTCATATACTTAAATTTTAGAAGAATAATAATGAAGTATTATGTAAAAATAATATGTCTATTTCATGTCATTAATGTTTATATTTAATTTAAACATTGAAGTTTTATAACTCTTATTTCATTTCATTTGAAAAAAAAATGTAAGTTGAACAAATTTATTAGAGACTAAATATCTAATACTAATATTGATTACATTAGTGATAACAAATTGTTTTTTTTTAAGCAAAGTATTTCAAGAATTTATTTTTTTATGTCACTTTAGTTATGAAATAGTAAAATATAATTAGATAATGATTATTAAAGTTTTTAATGGTATTAATCATTACCTCCATGTCAATACTATTTTTATAAGACTAGAAATTTTTAAAGAATCACTAGATAGGTTTTTGTTTGGATATCTTTGGTCTTCTTTGTGAGTTTTTTGGTCTTGACGAAAGATAGTTTTTGGTGTTGCTATGCTAAGAATGAACTCGGTCACAAAATAGCACACTAACCCTCTTACTCCAGTGATGAGTCTTGGAAAAAAAAAATCTGTTTTCTTTGTCCAGACAAATATATTATACTCTACAAATACTACAATAATAAAAAGAATCATCTAAAAATAATTATTCATTTACCTTTTTCTTTATTTATACTAATCATAACACAATAAAAAGGCTGAAAATAAATATATAGAATAAATTTACCTTCTTATAAATTTGGTTGGTTTTAATCGATAAAATATTAAATGAGAAATTGAATGTATTTAATCTCTTAAAAAATAGTTGTTTCAGAAGAAAATTGTTTCTTACAAATCGAATTCAGTTAAAACTGAAGAGACATTTTTTATTTATAATCGATTTATATGTTTTTTTAAGTTAGGAGTGTAATCACTTTCAATTTTTTTTTTGTATGAATTTTTTATATTATATGAACAAGAAATGTAAATGACAACTGAAAACAATTTCTAACCCATTAAACAGACACAAAATGTAAAAAAAAAAACCGTAAAAGCATAAGGACAAATTTTATTCATTATTAGGATAATACCACAAACGTTACAAAAACTCAGTAAATAAAGCAAAAAGTGTTAGAAGCATGAAGTGTTTCGCCATTTTTGCTCTCGTAGGTTTCTGACTTTTCACTCGTATGTCTAATCCCTTTTTTGTCCCCCGCGCCTCTCATTTATACTAAATCATACAAATAACCATTTAAAAAAAACGGTTTCCCCACGTTCACCACGTCTTAAATTCTTTGATTCTTTTTCACATGTCTTTCTTTTATAAAATCGACCTGGAATTGCTCGATGTATTATCATACATAAACTTTTCCTTGTTTTTCAATGTTGATTTTTAAGTCATCTTCGATTCTTTTGTCTTTCTCAATCTTTAAATCTTTTTCCTTATTCATACTTCTGATTTTTCGTCTTTACCAAATCTTGGATATATTTTAAACCACATAAATAATAATAATATAAACTAAACTTTACAATATAAAAAATGAAAAAATTAGTAAGAAAGTAGACAAAAAAGAGAGATATCAAAGCCATGCACTTGCCTAATTTTATGTAAAACAAAAGTGATAAATGCAGTAACTTTTAACTTATATATTTCCTGTTTTACTCCATTTTATGAAGTTACTTGTACTAAAAAGGATTAATAGTTGGCTTTTGCAAATTTTACAGGCACAACAGATCAAGCACGAATTACGAAGATAAGAAAGTTTGATGGAAAAAAGAAAAGAAAAGAAAACTGCTTATAGAAATACAAATGTATATTTTTTTTTACTTTTTCTAATTCAAATTTCGAAATATTCTGTCATTCTCCACTCTTTCTACCTCCCAAACAAAAATATCTAAAGAAGCATAATCGTTTGAAAACATCCAATTTCATGCTTATTATACCACACGTTGTCTTATTAATTTTATTTTGATACATTTTGTTTTTATATATTGATATATATATATTAATCTTAGAAAAAAGAAAGACGTAAACGAAAAATAATAATGTATGATAGCAGTTAAAAATTAATATAATAATTTTGAAAACTATGCTTATTAATCACTATGATTAAAAAGGATTAATCACTATTAATAATTTTTTATAAAACTTTTATAATTACTAAATAAGAGTATTAATGTCTTTAAAAATAGGAAGAAAAATTCTGGCTATAAAGATAGCCTTATTACTCATACCCTAGGCTATAACTCACCCTCTGGCTTTTCATTCATTCTATTCTATGAGCCATTTCTCCTTGGAACATGTTTGGTAGTGAAGAAAAAGTCGTGAAAAAAATAGAGAATATACGAAAGAGGCATTGCAACAAAATGAAAATGACAATAAGGAGAAAAAGATATAAAGGATGATGAATCGCTCATCAGTGGAACACACTCGCTGATCTAAAGTACACATTTTTTATGTAGAATGATGAAATATTCAGCAAGCATAGGGAGTGAGCAGTGGGGTGTGCAGCGTAGATACAAATTTATGTGAAAAGGGCTAAAAAGTGTAAAGCTAGTAGTTTATGTTTATAATGTCGACCAAGTATTCTCTTAATTTAAATTAATTTGATTAAGAAAGCAGAGCCACGCAAAAAGAAAGAGAACACCAATGAAAATATATGGTGTGAATAAAAATAATGAGGTTTTGTTTTGTTTTATTCACAAAATTCAGAATGGATTTGTGTTGAGAAAGATAAAATAATGGAAATCAATCTCTGGGGGAAGAAGGAGACCAAGGGGTCATGTCCATGGGGTAACTTCCCAACACTCGCAAGAAGGAGGTGAATTCCTGAACCTCTGCAAGAGCGTTCTGAGCCCTAACTTCAGCCATAGAAGCTTCAAAATCGACGTAAAACAAGTACTCGAAGTGCTTTGCGGTTCCCACGTTGGCGTCATCGACAAGGCGAATGGGACGGTTGCGGTGCGGGCGGGACTCGATCTTCGTCAAGCTGATGTTGCGAAACGCAAACGCGGAAAGCACTTTGAAAAGCACGGAGGTGCCTTTGTCGTGCGCGAAAACAATGCTGGTCTTGAAAGGACGGTCCGTGCGGGGAATTATAGGCTCTCTGGCCAGCATCACGAAGCGCGTAACGTTGCTCGGATCGTCCTGGATGCCGTCCGCCATCACGTTCAGGCCGTACAGCTCCGCCGCGCGTGCGCTTGCGATGGCGGCGGTGTCGCGGAGGTTGTTCGTGGCGACGAACTCCGCGGCGCCGGCAGTATCGTCTACAGCCTCGCGCGCCACGTTGAGGCCGAGTTTGGTGAGCGTGTGCTCGCACTGCGAGAGCGCCTGCGGATGCGAGATTACGCGCGTGAGGAAGTCCTTGCGAACGCCGGGGAGAGCGAGGAGGCAGTGGTGGACCGGGAGCTGAACCTCGCCGACGATGTGGAGGCGGTGGCGGAGGAGGAGGTCGTAGTTGCGGTGGATCGAACCACCGAGGGAGTTTTCAACCGGTAAAACCGCTCGATCGGCGATCCAAAGCTCCACCGCCTGGAACGCCACCTCGAACTGGTCGCACGGTATGGCCTCACAGTTCGGATAGGCTTTCCCGGCAGCGGCTTCGGAGTACGCGCCGGGAACGCCTTGGTACGCGACTCTGAGCTTCGAGCCGTGCATCGGCGCCGGAGAGAGGTCAGAGATTGTTAGCGGCTTCGGCGGGAGCGGCTTGCTGTTGGCCTCGGCGAGGTTACCGATGGGAACGAGTTGGAAGTCACTGACGGCTGCTTTATGGCCGTTGACGGCGGCAACGTGGTCGGCGGTGCCACCGTTCTTCTCAGCGGAGGAGGATTGTTCCTGAGAAACCACCTTGCTGGCTAAGATGGCGCAAGAGCTCTGCCAATCGGCTCGGCTCGAGCCGACCCCGTAGCTCGCCGGTTCGAACGCGTAGGCGCATTTGACGGAGAGCCGGGTTGGTCCGAGGCGGCGCGTGCGAAGAACATGGTTTAGGTTAAGCGCGTTGGAAGCTGGGGGCGAAAGAGTCTGCATATTGATGTGGGACTCAAAAGAAAGGAGAATTGTGAGAGAATAATGGAGTTTGAATGAGAAGTGTTGGAGTGGATTAGGTGAAGCTTGGTGTTCTCTTTGGAGAAGGGAACCTCAAGCTGAGAGATAAATGGGGTGGTTAAGGGCTTTATATATTGTTGTTAGTGGGTGTTTGGAGCGTGACGAAGAGGGTAGTGAAGCTCCTTAACAAGTCATGACATGACGATGATGATGATTATGTTGATGATGGATAGGATGGGTTCATGGATGATGGATGGATGGCATTTGTGGTGGTTCGGTCAATCTCACACCTACCCTCGCATCCATCCATCCACTTTCTCACATTTACCTTTTTCTTTTCTTTTTTTCTTTCTTCTATTCCCAGGCCTCATTTCTCCACGTGTTCTTTTTTTTCTATGGATATGTTTTACAAAAAATAAATATCATTGCTAAATAAATATATGCATGAATTATATAATTCTTTTCATGTTAAACAAATGGACACTAACAGTTAGGGTTTTGTGATTATGAAGCTGGTGAAATCATGGGTAGGTAAGAACTAAGAAATATCTTAATTGTCTCATCATTTCAGAAGAATAAGTGTGAATCCAGTTTAGGTTTCAAATTTTATTATTATTATTCTTATAATATAAGACAATAAATCATTCTTTCTCACTCACTTTATTTAATCCTTTTACTACTCATTTTTACTGGTTCTTTTATAAAGTGTATTTGTACTTTTAAATATTTAATACATTTATTTTCATTTAATATTTGCTTTAAAAATGTAAAAGATATAACATTACACTCTTTACTTTTTTTTATATACATTACTCTTTTTATTAATTCTTTAGCATACTGGGAAGTATTCAAAAATTTTATTTTATAAAATACAAGGAAAAACATTACACAGCTTTAATCCATTGGAAAAGAAAATGGTGATGAATCTAGTCAAGATTATCTAGCCAAAACTTTCCATTATCTCTCATACTCCCCCTCTCACTCTTAATAAATGTGGTTTTAAGAAGAAAGTTTTATTGTTTTATTTATTAATTGTAAATTTTAATATTACATTCATTATATTCTTATTTTAAAAATATTAAAAATAATTAAATTATTGTTTTTATGAATTTTAAGTGGTACGTTATTTCTATTAATTAATTGTTTTTCATATTTTTATTAATTAATAAAAAATATTTAATTTTAAAAAATATTATTAAAAAAATTAAAAATTATAAAAATTCGTATTTTTACTAAACGACACTTATTAAAAACCGATTAAGTAATTTAAATTGTGTTTTGTTTGCAGGAAAGATAGAATGAGTAAATAATAGAAGAAAAATAAAGTAAAAATAGAGTTTATTTATGGAAATAAAATAATAAAAATATAAAAATAATAAGATATAAAAATATCTTATTGATTAATTTATTACAGAATTAAAATGTAGAAAGTATTTTAAAATTGTGAATCCATATAAACAATTATGTGAATATACATATAGTAAGCAAAAAAATATATGTCGGGACTATAAATGATTATATGATTGTATCATGCACAATTGACATTAAAAAATATTTATTATTCTAATGTATTTACAAAATTCAATTAGAAATAATATGAATTATTTATTAAAAAATAAAATAGTAGTTGAAAAATAAAAATAAAAGGTTTGATCTACCATCATAATTAATGAATTATGTTGGAAGATAAATAAGTGACTATGCTTTCATCACACTTTAAGTACTATTGGTTTTGTTTACCATCTTATATAGTACTTCCTCTGTTTCTAAATAAGAGTCGTTTTAGAAAAGTGATTTTATTTTTTTTTTATCTGTGGTTTGTAAAGTTTAAGATTGCATTAATTACTTTTTACTAATTATACCGTTACTTTTGAAAATATCAATAATAATTAATTTTTTTTATGAGACTTTAAGTAGCCTGCTGTTTATATCAACTAATTACTTAATACAGTAATTTATTATTTCCACCTTTTCATCTACCTTCTCTTTAATCATTAAAATGTATTTAATTTTCAAAAAAAAAAAAGACGTTAGAGTGAAATTATAAAAAAAATAGAAAGAGAAGTTGATACTTACACAGAAAAATGAAGACAGAAGTTGACAATTATATCATAGAGAGAGTTGAAGACTCCTTTGATAACACATATTGAGAATCTATCTCCAATACTTATATTTGTAGAATGATAATTTTTTTAAAGTTTAAATTCAATATATATATATATATATATATATAATGAAACTAAGAGTGATATGAATTTTTTTTGTGCGAACAAAAATATTCTTCAAATTTTTAAATCAAAATTTCTGGTGGTGAAAATTTTCAGATTAAAAGTTATAGAGGGAAACTTATTTTCATGGAGATGAGAGAAAAATGTTTCATATAGAGATACTATATTGTTGAGAATTGAAAGGTTCTTTTTTTTAAGTGGAGAGAGAATATATTGAGTACTCTTTATTATAATTTACTATCGAGAAAAAAAAATACATTCTTTTAACCTTAATGACAAGGGTATTACTGGAAAAAAAATTAAAAATTTATTGCAAATACTAAAAGTTATTGCTTTTATTGGTCTGTGTACCACGACTCTTATTTAAAAACAGAGGGAGTATTTAATTTCTTGGTTATAAAATTAGGTCAATCAGGTAATTAAAATTTTTTTATTCTAAAAAAAGAGTTTTAATTATCCAGTTATCAATTCAGGAAATAATGACAGAACGTGATTTCAGAACTTAAACCTAAATATGATATTGCATAGCCAATTAGTTTATGTCTTTAGGAAATAATGACGAACATTATTTTTTAACTCAAATTAACCTAAATATGATGTTAAATAGCCAAGTGGATGTAACATTTATAAGAGTTTTGAATTTATTTTTTTAACTGCATATGTTTAACTATAAATATTATGAGTGATATAACATTCACGTGTTATTCTTATAAAAAGATAGAAACCAATTTAAAAGCTTGCTGTTATTTTGCCATTCGATGTGTTTAAATTGCTTCAGTTTTTAACACTCCTAGTAAATATATTTAAAAATATAAAAAAATTGAGAAAATTACTTCAATATGTATCAAACTAACACATATATTTTCTTTTAACATTATTAAACAAGAATGAAAATTTTATAATTGTCATTTAAAATTTTATTTCTTAAACTTGTCATACCTATATCGTAAATAATTTTGGAAACCACAAATTTTTTTATATCTAATAAGAGAAAAATAAATATAAATATAAATATAAATATAATATAAGTGTTATATTCTAATAAAAAAATATTTAAAAATAAAAATATAAAAAATATTGAGAAGACTATGAATATTAATGAAATAATTAAAATCAGTTATTATAGAGTGAATTGAACATTTTAACTCATTAGTTTATAACATAACTCATATTATATATTTTTAAAATTTTTATTATTACATTTTGTGTAGATTAAATATGATTAAATATTTTTAGTAACTATTTCATTAATACTATATATTTATAAGTCTAAATTCAATTTTTTTTCTTAGCTTAAATTATTATATCTTTTTCATATGATATTTCGTTAATTAGTAACAGTAAATAATAAATTATTAATTGTTAAATTTAAGATTAAAAAATTATACTATATTTTTTTAATTTGTTTAAGCAAATAAACTCACAACTAATCACATTTTTAGCGGATCAAATACCAAAACGAGATAGATAAACATGTCTTGCCATCACTAAGTGAGTGATAAGAAAATGTTCCACTGATTCATGTGTTTCTCATGTATTTTAGCATTTTTTTTTTCTAGTAATTGTATAAAACACTCGTAACATAGTTAATGTCCCAATAAAAATAGGTAAATTAGTTATTTTATTGGTCGTTTAAAAAACTGGCACTAATATATCAATTTTACCCTCCTTAGTTTTATTTTTTTAATATTTCTTAGTCTCTTAAAGTTAGAAAAGAAATATAGTTTTAGTTTAAAAAAATCGAAAAACCTTTTAATCTTCAAATTTCACGTATAACAATTAAAATAATATTTTTTCGGTTTTAAGTGATTAAAAAGACCTTTTTTTAAATTTAGAAATAAAAACCAATTACTTCAAATTTTAAAATAATAATTGAACTATTTTTTAATAAAAATATATTTCGGGGGTCTATAAGATAGACCGGCGTTCTTGACCACATGACAGCCTCTCACGCGCCTTTCTCAACACATTTGACACACCTTATCTACTTTTCTCTCACTTTCTTTTCCTTTCTCATTTCTTTTTTTTTTCTCTAAACTTTACTCCAATTAAATAAAAAACTTTATTAGTTACATGATTATTAAATGGATAAAATTTAACTTTCCTTTAATTAATAAATTATTCAATCTTAATAATTTGATATGATATAATAAAACATTTTTTAATTAATTAAAAATAAAGTTATATACATATATATATATAATAATAATAACCTTGTAAAAGAAAAAACGCTTTAACTTGATTTTAATATTAGTATTTTATTTATGATTTTTCATTCTCTTACTCAATTGAACATAAAAAATATTTTTAAGTGAAATTTATTTAGTGTTATCTAGTATTTAATATGATTTTTTTCTCTTAATATTATTGATTAATTAATTAATACAAAGATTATAATTTATTATAATTCTTATTTCTCATTCAACGTTATAATAACTTTTAAATGTGTGTATATATATATATATAATTATTTTAAAAAGTTATTTCATAAATTATTTGAGATATGATATGATAAACTTGAAATACTGACTATGATTGATGATATATTATATGTGGATACAGTGATATTAATGTAATATGATGTATATGTTAATGATTATTAAGGAGATACTATTTATATATTGTGTTAATATTGAATTAGAGGATTAACTGTGATATTTATATTCTAGTAATGTCAAATAAACAAAAGTATCATATACTTTATTAATACTTGATTAGAAATGAAGAAATTACTTTATTGGGATAGATTTTTTAACATACTAAATTTTTTTACGAATATTAAGAGTTTATATCTGAACCTAATACTAAATTTTTCAAAAGGGATTGTTGTAATTTTGCTTGTAATTATTCATATATTGATTGTATTGTCTACATTTAAATGAATATTATTTATTTTTAATGTTTATATTAATATTGTAATTATATTATAATCGTAATTCTAATCCGAAAACAAATGTATCTAAAAAAGGAAAATATTAAACCTTTTAGGATTATATTAATATATACATAAAAGAAATTTTTAATAAACTATTTAGATTTATGATCTCAATTTTTTTTATAATATTTGAGTCTCGAGATGTTATAGAAATTCTTAACAAATTTCTTATGATGTCATATATTAGTTTCGCTTGTGGTAATGATTATATATGAGTGGTTTATACAAACAGCAACATTACAAAAACAAAAAAATTATGCTAATCATGAAATTAATGAATAATTAGGAGAATAATAACTTTTGTTGTACGTATTTATTCATTCATTTTAAATAACCAGAAAGCAAAAACAGTGCAGAAAGTAGGTGAGGATGCACATTAGAGAAAATTCATTTTCAAGAGTGGTTGAGTTGAGATAACTGGTTTCACATTTAAATCTTCTAAGAATTGGGATTTGATTTTTAATTTAAAAAATGGAATTACAATTAAAAACATAATTTTATTTTAAAATGGACCAACTGGTTTATAAATAATTAGTTGAATGTTCAATTGATTAAAGTATCAAATATTTTCATGATTAAAAAAAATAATAACCACAACATTCATGAATCATTATCCATTTATTTGTTGTTATATTTTATTAGAGGTGATAAAGTGGGTTGGGTCCGGCAGGCCGGCCTGCCAACCTGATAGCATATGGGCGGAGCGAGTTAACATTTTAAACTCGTCAATTCGTATCAACCTGGTCCGTCTAGCTCGCCAACCCGTCGGGTCACAGGTGGGGCGGGACGGGCCAACCCGCTGGCCTGTGAAAAAAATATACTGCACTCTTAAGATGTTATGTCACCATATACATTTTTAATATATTATATTGTTGTAATTATAAAAATTCATTTAAATCAGACACAAACAAAATAGTCCGCCGGCCCGCCTTATGACGGAACGGGTTAAAATTTTTGGTTAAAATTTTTGGCCCGCATCACTGTAGCGGGTTGGCCCGGCCCAACCCATTTTTAGCGGGCCTATCTTTGATGTGGCTTAATTAGTTGAAGTTCTATTAATTATTAATCCCTCAAGTAACCTTTTAAGATTTTGTGTTACATATAAGCAAGCTTGGAAATTTCTTTTGAGATTTTTATTTTCATTTTGCTTCTTAGTGATATAAAAAAATTTAAATATATATTAATGTTTTAAACATATGTAAATAAACTCAATACTTTTTACATAACATGCAAAATGATTTATTAAAAAGGTATTTGTAGAAAAAATGAAAAATTAATCTTACAGTTTTCTTCTAAGACTAGTTTTCTTATGTCAAACACCTTAAACTTGTAAGTTTAAGTTTGTTTGTTTTTTTTCGTGTGGGAAAGGATAAAATTAAAACAAAGTTTTTTTTATATGTATAAAGTTGAATTTAGTTATTGTATTGCCAACTTAATGACACAGAATCAAAGCACACACGTATGCATAGATAACATATTAAGTAACTTATATGTTATTATATGAAAATTATATATCAATAAAAAAATTCAGAATCAAACTTTATAAGAATTAATGGGTCAATTAAAATACATTTAAAATAATTTACTGTGTGTTATTTCTTTCATTTCTCTACCATTTGACTAATATTCTTACTACTATAGAAAAATCTTTTTATGTCGGCATTTTAATTCTGCAGATTTTTTTTTTAAATTGATTAAATTTATAACCTCTGTAACTTTTTATTTATTTGCATATAAATTTAGAATATATATTTTGAAGTAGTGTTTAAATTATATATATATATATATATATATATATGAGTTAAATATATTTTTAGTTTCTCAATTTGTTAAAATTGTATTTTATCTTTAAAGTAAATCTTGGATTGTATTTTATAAAATCATGTAAATGATTATTAATGATGTGTTTATATTTTTTTATTTTATTATTATTTGTTTTTTAAATTTTTTTATTTTTTATTTTTAAAGATATTTTTATTTATCATCGAGAATCATTTAGACAAATTTATAAAATTAAAATTCTTTTGAGGATAAATTTTTGTTACATTACATTTTGTATTAAATATATGATACATGATGTCTGCAAATATTTCTAAGATTCTTAAACTATCTTATTCTTCATTAAATATATTTAATTTTACATATAGTAATATGGTTTAACATATAGTAATATATTTTCTAAAATACATGCAAACATTCGGAAAGAAAAAATGCAATTATAAGTAAGGTTTGTTTTTAAGTTAGATAAAAAATGAATAAAAATGTTTGTAAACCATTAAAAATATATCTAAATTAATTGAAACTATAATTTGCATTAAAATGGTCATTTTTATTTAAAAGATATAAAAGGAAAATGCAGAATATAGAGAGGCTCGTAGCTTAACTTCATTGACATTTGACAGCTTCTAGTTATGTTCCACGTGTATATTATGCGCGTATTTCGTGTTTAATTATATGACCAAACAAAAATTTGAACGTCATAGGAATTAGCCGTTTTTGTTGTTTTTTTTACTACTTTTTCAATTAAAAAATTATATAAACGTGACATTCTCTTTGCTGATGGAAAAGTCTTATACGAAAAGGAATACATACAGAAATCAGTTTACCTTCAGCTGATGTCATATATATATATAATATTATATATTGAAGCTTTATAGTTAATATAATCTCACATGGTAATATGATTATAATTAGTAAATAATATCTTATTTAAAACACTAATTACATAATAATAATAATACAATCGTGACACTTAATTCAGATTCATTAAAATAAATTTTTTTAAGACATTCTAAATATAGTAAATTCAAGATAAATGTTATGTGTGTGTATATATATATATAAAATATGGATGTAAAATATATATTTGCATGTGCAAATATTGATGAAAAAATGTTTTAGAATGATAGATTTAAAGTCAAGGGTTGAACACGTGCGTGGCTGCCGCTAGCGGCTGCAGCAATTGCAATTAGTTGACCACTGACGATTACACTTTTTTTTTTTTTGTTTATTTGTGAATATTATGAAATTAATTTAATGTTGGGTTTACATAATTTTACATTGGGTTTCCCATTGTGATCTATACCAGTCAAAGTATAATTTGCAGCTGTCTTCCAAAAAGAAAAAAAGAAGAAGAGAATTTCACTTGTCGATCTTAAAAGTTATATCATGGCCAAATAAATAGCTGTCTTGTTTATATATATATATATATATATATATATATATATATATATATATATATATATATATATATATTTGAGAAAAATAGATATACGTGTCTTGTTATTCAGGTCAGATATTTAAATAATATTATAAATAAATAACTTTTTTTAACTCGATTTGTTTGAATATACTTGTCCACGTAGCAAGTTATTGAATTGTCTTATTTTTATGTTAATTTTTTATTTTTAATATTTATTTTATTTCAATTATACATGGTAGAATGTATGATATATTAATATAATTATTTTAAATAATATTACATCAATATATATATATATATATATGATATTGTTGAATAATATATTTTATTATTAAATAAATTTTATAATTTTAGATAAAGACATATAATAATTTTTAATATAAAAAAGTTGTATCTGTTTCAAACTTTTAATTAGACAAAATGAAATAGTCTATCATGAACCTAACATAAAATTAAACTAGACAAATAATTATAAATTGTTTTAAAATATAGATTTAATAGACATTTTTGTCCTAATATTTTGTGAGAATTTGTAATATTTTTTTGTGTTTATTTTTTTTTCTTAATTAAGTTCCAAATTTTATTAAAATATATCAATATGATCTTTTTTGTCAAAAATTCACAGATTGTAATGTCGTATTCGTGTTCAGATTGTAGGGGTGACAATGTGGGATGGGCAGTGCGGCTCAGCTCATGGCCCCCTGTCAAAATGTGTTGGGCGGACTGGACATTTTAGCCTGTGAGCTCGCATAGGCTCGCCCCGCATAATGCGCAGCCCATGCGAGTTAAAGTGCGGGTTGACCCACCCCGCCTTGCGGCTCATGACCCATATAGTATTATTTTTTATTTTTTATTATTATTTTTTAAATTTTTTATTATTGTATAATATTGTGTGTGATGAATATGACTAAATATTTTTATTCATTATTTGATGAATATCATATATTTAGAAGTACAAATTTAAATTTTATTTCATGGTTTAATTTAATATACTTTTTCATAATACGATTCCTTAATTACTTGTAATAGATAATAAATAATTAACTTTTAGGTTTCATTTTATAATTGTTATACTTGCATTTAATCTTTGATTTTGCATTATACTCAAAATTGGAATTAAACATTATAAAAAACATTTTAGATTTTTTTAATTTTTTTCAAATTTTATGCGGATCAACCCAAGGACTTGCAAATCCACACCTATGCGAGATGGGTCAAACATTTTAACCCACATTCATTATGCGAGTGGCTCACCTTGCCCTGTTTTTTATGGACTAAATTTGGAACGGGTCAATGCGGAACAAACCGACCCACTTTGTCACTTCTAATTTGTATACATGTTTATTTAATATTTTAACTTATAAATAGTAATTGTAGATGATAAGGTAAATTTATTTTATGATAAAGAGAATATAGTCATGTAAGAGATTCATCGTTTAAAAAAAGTAATGTATAATATCAATAAAATGACCTTAACTTTTTCTCAACTTCTATTTTTTTTTTCTTAATCTAAATTTTTTTTATTTTCTACTTAATTTTTTTTCTTTTTCTCAAATACACTATCCCACGCCAAATACACCCTAAAGTTTCACAACCCTTGTAAGTTATTATAGGTGAGTATTTCTTCCCACATTCTATAAAAATGGAGACGCATGTTCTTTGTTATAGAAAGGAATTTAGGAATGAAAAGGATTTTATTTCAAAAGAGATATAATGGAATTCAATTTTTAGGGTGAAAGAAGACATGCCCTTGTAGGTGAACAGATTATTGGAGATTGGCTTAAAATTCAGAAAGCTTCACAACCAGGTAAAATATTTAAGAGAATCCCCAACCTTTCTAATTTGAGTAGGTAAAGGGACTGACTGAGAGTACGTTTTGTAGGTTATTGTTGGGTGTAGCTTTTGTTCCTTTTTCGAGAGTAGTGAAAGAATCTAATAATATGCAAGCAAATGATGAGTTAACATAGATAAGTATCCATCACTCATACCCTCAAGCATTGATTTAAGAGATTCAAGAGTGGATGAAGCTTTGTGGAGGAATTTTGATTCCTTGATTGACACTATTTTTTTTGGAGACATTTTCTTGAAATTTTTCTTGGTTTGTCTGATTTAGAAATGCAAAGTGAAGGGTAATAATAGTTAGGATTAGTGGGTCCATTTGCCTCAGTGGATTATACACCATATTATCAACTTATGATTAGGTTAAAAATAGATCTTAAACTATACCAGTACTTATTTTGAATAGATATATATTATTAAATAAAAATTGTTTCAGGAAAAAAAAATGTTCTTATAATTTAGATTGACTTTTCAATTAAACATTTAAGTTAATATAATTCAATGTCTTTCCATTTTTTAACAAGTTTTTTGAGATATAATTATTTGTTTTGTCCAGAATTCTTTGGATTCCCTTAGTTATTATGTATATGCTTCTCATTAATTACTTTGGTATCTAATCCCTTGCGAGAACATTACAACTTTATTACTGGGACTAGTCATAATTCAACCCTAACGAATTGATATACACCTAAGTTAGGAGCGCACAAAATTCTTTAATCTCAAGATCTAAGAGCAACCATATTTGAAATTCAATTTTATAATAGAAGGGAAATTAACCTAGACTAGGACGATGCATAGTTCTTCTATCTCGTACTTTATGAACAAGTGATTTTAAATACGATTTTATAACAGAAAGAAAGCTGACCTAAGTTAAAAGAGTAGAAAAATATTATTTAAATAAATAATGCAGTATCATGTTCAAAAATTAAAACTTGTTGATTGGAAAAATTACTAAGCCTAAAAATTCAACGATATAGTCAAGCTAGTCAAAAGAAATTAATTATGTCCTCTAATCCAAATGTTTTATTTAGCTATTAGCTTTCCCAACGGGTCACAAATTTTGACTGGAATAATGTAAAACACAGTTAAGAATTACGATGGGACAATTTAAATATAGTTAAATGGAATTTCTATATTTTAACTGTTTCTGGTGTCCACATCAATTCCCATATTTTGTAGGAATCAATGGACTACTACGAGTGTTAAATATACGCACGAAAAGTAACATGTTTTTACCTTGGCAAAGTAAGGTAATTTCAGGCTTCTGGTGCGAAAACATGTCATCCTCAGGCATATAAAGAATCCCTTTTGAGTGCCTATATTGCTCTTTCAGAATGAAGGGTTGTCATGCCTTGGACCCGGACAATTAGTTTCGTATATCACCTGGAGCTTGCTCTTCCACATGAGTTGAGCTTTGGGCAACCCTACACATTAATTAAGTGTAATAAATCCTTTCAGAAAACTGTCGTAGAAGCAGGTTGGTTCTCTATGATATAGTAATTGGTTGACAAGGATTGCTAAGAACACAACACACTACTTGTACATCCCGTTTTAATTCTACCAAGCTTTTACTTGGCAGGAATTGGGACTACATTTTATGGTTAAAACAAAAAGAAGATTCCAAATAGGCAACTAATATACAACAGCTACCTGCCAAAGGTGATAGGTGGATCGGAATAAATATATTAAACAAAAACTTTAAAGCCCCGAATGGGCAGGTGTAATGTGTTGATATATAATATATACATAACCAGTATGATTTGTTAAAAGCCGCCTTAAAGCAAGGAAGAAGAAACTCCATGTGGAGATTTTGAATGAATCAAAACTAGATACATGCTACTCTAATAAATTTTAAAATAAATAGGCCCTGATAAAATTATAACACAAATTGAACCCCTCCGGAACTTCAATTTACACAATTTAACTCTGTAACAGCACCAACTATACTATCCATGATTGAACCTTAGACCATGTGAATCCAGACTTGGAGCAGTTTCTTGGTTGGTTGACAACATCCAATAAGCTGAAAATGTTCAACCAAGAAAATATTTATCGTTCAAAGGCCAACCCACTTCACCCATCTGAAAATTCGACCAACCCTCAAGGGTAACTCATAGTCTTTAGCAACAGCAGGCTCCCTTCTAGCAACCTCAGTTTCCGACCAGACGTAGACTCCACGTTCATGCTTACTGCCAGGCACGGTATTATCCAAGATGACAGCAACAAGAAAAGCTACCACCATGTGTAGAGAAAAGATTGTGTTCAGGAAATAGTTTAACTGCAAAAGGAAACAGAATCATCAGTGTTGTGTTAGAAAAACCTGACATGTAAACCAACAGCATTTAACGAGGTATTACACTAATTTTTAACCAGCATTCAAGTGCTAAAGTTTAAAAAGAAACCAGATGGAAACCACATTATGATGACTTTCCGGTGTATTTATTATCAGTTAGTTCACTGCATGATGAATTTATGACATATAGTATATTGTAGTTAATGACAATCACTGCTACATTTACAAGTTACCAACCATGGAATAACATACAGGATTCAGTAAAAAATGCTGCACACAAGAGCATGAATCTTAATTAAAACTGGCTAGTAAGACAAACAGATCTTAAATATTAGGTGTGAAGCAAGCTACTTATATGTTGTCACCATTGAATACGAAGGTAGTTTCTATTCATTCACCCTGACATACGAAAGTGGTTTTTAATTTTATTTGCTTCAATCTTTCAGTTAACTCTTGTACCAACAAATTTTGATCAACGAAAACGGTACGAAAATCAAGTATATTATTCACAATAGTAAAAGCATATGACACAAGCGCATACCCCTCCATATTGGGTGCGGAAAGGACCATGCGAAGCCACAATGTACGGTTGAAAGTAACTGGGCACGGACGAGTTGGAATTTGGGGAGATGCCGTATTGTTGAAAGTAGGCAGGTATGGAAAGAGAGAAAAACAATGATAACCCAATTATGATGATGTTGCGAGAGCTTCCGGCCTCACTATAGCGTAGATTTGACAAGCCCAATGCTGTAAGCATTGCCCACATAAAGCATAGGAGACCAGCAACCATGACTTCAGGAATTGAAGCAATGAACCCTCCCACCTTACCTGTTCAATGCAAGTAAAATTAAACATGTTATATTTGCAATGAGAAATTCTACAGTTTAGTACAAATTGCAGTAGACATAAGAAAGCCTCACAAGTAGACTGATAAATTAAGATGCAAGAGAAGAAAGAGACTATATACTTACCCACAAGAGACAACACTATCAGGAAGCATGCACCCAATTGAACCGCTCTGCGGCTTCCCATTTTAGTGACGGCAATGGTATGAACATTTTCAGTTAAGGTGGTAGAACCTGTTCCAGTTCCCCACAGACCAGCCAAGACACTAGAAAGACCTTCCAAACCAATTCCTCGACTAAGAACTCCAGGAGTTGGAGGTCGAGATGCTACCAATAACGAAGATGCATGATATGAGCCAACCTACAAAATTTAAAACTAAATGAATATGACAACGCGTGATGAGGTGATTATATAATCCTGCGTACGGAAAAAAAAGAATCAAGAGTCCAATTTTGATATATTACTTGTTAATCTCAGATAAATTCTATTTTTACTTATCCTGTCAACATCTTCAAAATAAACGAAGTCCCATAATGGCATTTGCAGTGTTGAGATTTTACTTTAGTGATTACACAATCAGCGACATCAATGCTTTGATTTCCTAAACTGAGGGTAGAACCCATACTGCATTTCCCTTAAAGATGGTATCTACTTAATAATGTAAACATTTGTTAGGGAAAATATTACAAATGTCATTAGGTGAAAACAATAAAATAAGACGGCAACCATTGTTTTTAACTTTAGAGATCATATAAAGTATATGTCAACGTCCAGTCTCATAAGTACCTTTCGATGTCAAGGGTTATAATCAAAATCAAATGACATTCAAATAAAGTGAATATCATATTCCAGTTTCTTACTTCAGCATAGTCAAGCCCTAATATATTGAACACATACAGCTTTGTTTGGTACAACTGCTATTTCTATTAGAGCTTGTATCATGCAAGAAACAGAACAGCTTTTCACATATAATATTGCTAGCACATTAAAAAGAAGACAAGAATATCAACATATTTAGATTCTAGATAAATAAAATAATAAATACATAAACAAAAGGAAAAATAATAAAGAGAAGAAGCTAACCGAATCCACAGATGAGATAAAGGAAACCACGCACATCACAAGAGCCAATTTCCAGTGGAAGACAGGAGTACCCCACTGTAAGGGATAAGGAAATCTGAACCATGGGGATGATTCCAATGCATAAGAAGTATCAACTCGGCAATGCTTCATTTTTGAGACATGCTTTCTGCAGTGCTCAGAAACCATATTTGAGGCGGGTATATTTATGTCACACCCATTGTAGTTGTAGACTCCAGCTTCAGTCAGCAAGAAAGCAACTGCCCATGTAATTGCGAGACCCAAAGGAACCTGGCAGTTAGGTAAAGCAAAAATACATCACACTCAACAGAAGGCGATTATGTTTGCTAGTAACTCAGAAGGATATTGTAGCGTTAAACTTACTGCATATATTAGAAATACGCGGTGTCCAAAAACAGATATTTTACGAAGATACTGCAGAAGGCAATAGAAAGAACAGATTAAGAATGTTAGCACACTGCAGTGATCCATCCATATACAGTAGGAACGTGAATTCAACACACTTACAAGAGAAAAAACAATAACCACTAATATCTGCACTGCACCAATCTCCAGACACGTACCAACTATCGGAAAACCATAACTGTAAAATGAAAGTCCAACTGCAGCAATAGTTGGGGATACAACCACAGGATTGATTAACCTGAAAATTCAGATATGATCCTTAGTACTATCATTTCAGACAACTCTAACAATGCAGTCATTTAATCACGAGGTACGGACAGTTTAATATCATCTAACCGCAATTCACGAGAGAAAATACCCAGTGAAGTTAAAAAATATGATCTTTCATCTCTTCCTCTGGCAAGCTACTGTTAGACACACTCATTACAGCAGCCTAAAGCAAAAGCTGAAACTTGCCAAAATATGAGCCAAATACAGCTTATTTCATTACAAAAACCTACTGGCAATGAGATTCCTTCAAATGCAGGTTGAATTGACTGAGGGGAATATAGGATTGCTAACTGTGTTAGGAAGAAACTTTTAGGAGGGCGTGTGAAGTGGACTCAAAACCTCCCATAAACAGAGGGTTATTTACATGTAATTAATTTCAATATAACCCATTAATCAATTAATTATTGAATAATTACATTATCAAAGAAAGGGAAAATAAATTGTTGCCCACAACACATAATAGAATGAATGAAAGTCTCAGAACTGGCTACGCACTCTCTAAAAATAAATCAAAAGGAATTATACGCATAACAGGAAGGATGGAACCATGAGAAATGGCCTGGAAAAACTATATTTCAATACACTGTGTTTAATAATTTAAAACAGCACATTTTCATGTAAGAATATTCCTCAATTTGATAAAATTAAACACCTAGATGCTAATGTAAAGCTATCCACATTAAACCGACCAATTATTATGAGTGTTAATTATTATAAATCAACTTCAATAAATAGCGAAAGAGATACATATAATCCTTTTAAATGGTGAAGTAAAGAATGCCAACGTATACAATACTAAACTTTAAAGCATTAGCATTTATAAGAACTAAATTTCCCTATTGTATCTATTCTCATTATTCTTTCCTGCTTCAAGCAGTATTTCTCAAACTTCAGCAGTTGGCATTACATTTTAAATAACCTCAATCCTCAAGAATAAATGCCGAATAATAAAACAATAAATTATGTACTAAAAAAACAAGACAAATAGTTGGGCATAAAAAATTCCACAATCATACCTTACTAGCAGTGACATAAGTCCAGTGTATCCAAGAAATGTTTGAAAAGCCGATCCAATAATTATAGCCCCCTGCAGCTCCTTCATTACATGTTTGAATTTCTGAAAATTGACACAATAATTCCTCATCCGTCTTAGTTCCAGTTACTAAGCCTCACAATATACACAACACAAAAGCCCATGACATCTCACAAACAACCAACAATAGAAACATAATCCGAAACACAGAAGTGAAGAAAAAAACACACATTTTCATTTAATCCTTGAAACTCTGAGGAGTTGATGATTGCTAAGGCCGGAGCCAGATAAACAAAAGAAGGCCCCTGTATCAATGGCAACCTCGAACCAAAATTTGTATGCAACAGGGTAGTCACTCCTGACACAAAGAGCACAGTCGACACCACAGCAGAGGTATCCTCCTACACCCACAGACACATCAGAAAACACTACCCCATAATAAATAAATTCACCAAAATAAATACATATAAAAAGGTAATGCAAATTGAGTTCTCCCATAATTTAAAATAAACTCATAAGCTTAGCTTTTACAGAAGTTCTAACGTCCAACTTCTCCATAATCCGATGCCTATAAGTTAATTTAAACTCGTGGAAGAAACTTAATTAATTTTACATTCTTGCTTTCTTCTCTTATAAGTTCTCATGAAGAAGTTTAACAGAACCTTAGTTAAAAACTTGAAATCACTCACACGAGAGCCTCCCATTGCCGGAACCATAACAAGCGGAATGAGAATCAGCGAACCCAATATCGAAATGTAATGCTGAATGCCGTACACACCAATGGGAACTAAACAAAGCATCCATAAAAAAAACCATTAGCACATAAGTTAAACTTTATAGCATCAAAATGTTCAACCTCAAAGTATAACTAACAACAGAAGCATGTATAATATTTTTTTTCCTATTCTTATTCTCACCTAAACCAGGTGAATCTCTGAGTTCATACTTCATATGCGAATGCCTCGACACGAAACCATCGTCGTCTACAATGTCCTCGTGACTCGCCGCCCGTCGCACTGGCGGAGGAGGCGGCGGTGGCGGCGCCTGGCCATTGGTGCTGGAAACGGAACTCTTGGGGACTCCGTCGGAGTCTCTGCGCTTCTTCACGACCTGATCCTTGGCAGGAGGAAGCGGCGGGACCTTGTCGCGGTGAGCCACACCGTTGGCCGGCGTTGGCTCCCGGGCCCGACCTGCTTCGAGATCCACGTTAGTGTCGGGCTCCTTGGGCTTGGGCTGGAGGCTTATCTGGCCCGAGTCGCTGGCATTGGCCTCGCCTGAGAACTTGGGCCTGAAGCCCGTTTTCTTGGCCCAGGAAGAAGGCGGCATTGCCTTGGCGTCCGGCAACGGCGCCGGTGGCCACGGCCCCGGACGGTGCGGCGCTTTGGGATCGGAATCGGCCATCGCTAGCAGCGCATAATGGCCTTACTCGGAAGTTGAAGTGTAGATCTGAAGAGTACAGTGCCTAAGCTAAGGTTTAGGGTTTTTGTAAGTGTTCTCCGGAAGATGAGAGAGAGGAAACTCCGGCATGAAAGAGAGAGAAAGTGTGAGAAAAAACGTGCAGTGAGTGAAGTGAGAAGAGAAGAAGCTAAAACTAAACTAAAACCGCGTTATTAAAATCACTTTTTTATTATTTACTTTCCTAGTTTTGTTTTGTTTCTGACTTTGTCTTGCTTCTTTCCCTCGCTTCTCTTCTTCTCTCCCGAAATAACCGGTGTCCGCTTACGTCACTCGCCTTTCGATTGCGCTTTCAAATTCAATGCCAACAAAACAAAACACCAAGATTTTCCAACGCCTCCTCCACGGAATCACATCATGCAAAATTCCTTTGCATGTTCTTTTCTTGGTACAAATTTACGAATATAAATGCCATTTATTATTATTCTTTAATCGATGTTTTATACTTAGCAAAAACTTATTTAATGAACATCAAGTATAAAATTTTATTAAATAATTTTAATTTGTTAAATTTTCAATTGAGAGAATATGCCATGATGAAAAGATAGCTTGAATTACTTTATGTGTTCAGAAACTTGACAATAGTATTCCAAAGTGAGACCTGGTTTTCTGTTCGATAAAGCCAATACAAGACAAAAAGTTTGTTTTAAAGCTTCGAACACATAAACATGAAAAAAAAAGCTTTATATTACAAAGTGCTTAATTAATGTAACATTCTTTGGCTTAATTTTGAGTGTGGGACCAAATCATGGGCAGATTGTAAGGTTGTTGGTGGAAGGGATGAGAAGTGGTGAGGTGTAACTTGAAGGTTCAAACAAAATGCCAGCTATATCTTTCAACAACAAATTCAGTGATGAACGTTTTAATTTAATGATAAGTTATTGAGGAAGAATAATGTGATCAAATTCATGAAAACATGCACATCTTTTCATTGGAATTGGAATCACCCAATCACACTAACCAATCCACATGAAATTTCACACCATGGGGAAGGGAAGAAAGCTCGTGAACAGAAGGAGGAAAATGAGGGTTGAGTTTGTTTTTAGTGTAATAAAAAAAAGGATGAACAATGCCAAATTTGGTACGCGTGATGGTAAGTAACGTAAGAAGATAGAGGAAAAGAGATTCCCAAATTGCGTAAGTTCATTCAAAAGGTGTGAAGTTTGTTTTGTGAGATCATTGGAGATCCAACTTCATCATCTTCTTTAACATTTTTTTGTTGCAAACCACATCAGTTATCACAACCATTAACTTGTAACTCTTGTTTTATTTCCTTCTCATGCTATAATTTTAGGTAACTCTTAATAGCATATACTATTTTATTGTTTATATTAAACTTTTATGCATCTTATTCTATTTTAAATCAGTTTCGTTATTTCTTTTATTTAATGTTACAAGTTATACATATTTATTGTCTTCAACAATCACATGTTATGTGTTTCCATATCTAAAATTTTTATTTATCCAAAATAAATAAAATCTCCTTATATATAAATAATTTAAATTATACATATATAAAATATTTTATCTACTCATATATATATATATATATATATATATATATTCCTTCTTATACGTTATACTGTATTAATTTTTTTCAAAACTTAGAATTTAAATTTACATTTGTGTTTCCAATAATCATTTTGTAAAATTTGAAATTTTGTTAATTTTAATATTTGAATATATTCAAATCTAAAAAGTTTTGAAAATCCTTAAAACTTCATTAAAAAATTATATTTTTTTCATGTACCAAAATTGTGGAAAAAATATTTGAAAAAAAATTATATTTTATATTCATTTCTATTATCTAATAAGATATATCTATTTTTGTTTTTGATATTTACGTTATAGATGTAAAATTTGTCTTCTATTATTTATAGTTGCATAAGTATCTACTTGAGTAATTATTTAATACTTTTGTTGATAAAATAATGAATTAAAATAAATAAAAATATAACATTATCAAAGATTTAAAACTAAAAAAAATATAATTACATAATTTTTAAAATTAGATATGAATTAAATTAAAGAGACTTTAATAATTTAAGATGAAAATAAATATAAATGAGAAGTGAACAAAGATATAAATATTTAAATTTATTTTCATATATAATTTATAAAATTGAATAATACTAATTCAGTTAATCCAAAATAAAGTTATTACGAAGAAATAATGATTAAAAAAAAAAAAAAAAGAAAAAGAAAGAGAACGAAGATAGTGGGGTGAAGGGGACATAAAAGGAGAAAGCAACGGGTAATATTGGAAGAGCGTGGTTGTGTTAATGAGACATCATATGTTATTGTGAAATGCTCAGACGCCAACTAGCCGTTTGAGGATGAAAGTGACCTACCTGTTTTGTTTCTTTTCTTTCTTATTTTATTTCACGTCTGTTTTTTTTATTGTTAATAAATTTACACTAATTTATTTTAGATAAACTAGTGGGGAAAGAGATATTTTCTCTCTATATATATTATATTAAAAAAATTTAAGATAATATTGACACAAAAAAAGTAGTTACTTTTGAAAAATTTATAATTACAGTTATAAAATAATTAAAATTACTTTTAATATTTGAATAATATTTTTTATTTTAAAATGTAATTAAAAATAAGATAAAATATAAAATATGTAAAGAAAAAAAATCTATTATATTATAATATTGTTATAGATAAATTCTTTCATGAACTCATCTAACACTTGTAGAATCATTCAATATTATTTTTATTGGAGATGTTTCCATAAATGCTTAATTTTAGGTTTTCATTTTCTTTCTGATTCCAGAGTTGGATCTTCTTGTATATGAGTGAGTGGAGAGTTGTTCTGTAGTAATCAAGGATTTGGTTGCTTTTAAAAGTTAAAAAGCCACACAGAATTTAGAAGAAAATTAAAAAATTACTTAACTAATAAAAATGGTTGGTACAAAGATACTCTTGTTTTATTCTCTTTATGTACATCTTCTTTCTTCCATTCTGTTTTCAAAGGAATTGCATTGTAATTGCTTCCTGCACACCTTTTTTTTTATTTCCATTATTCCAATGTGTTCCACTGTACATTTATTTTTAAGTCAAGATTAGGGATTGGCTTTTTATATTGGTGTTTTTTTTTTCAAGTATTAGCTGATTTTATCTTTACAAAATTGATTCATTAATTTTAGCAATTATTTATTTATTTAGTTAAGTGTTTTCATTTACAGGAGTTAAGTAATATTTTATTTAAGAAGACTAAACCTAATTTATTTGGGATGAATGAATTATTAGTTTATGATTATTGTTCTTATTTATATATAATATTACATAATAATAAGGTAAACATATTTTTTTATTAATCTACATATTTGTTAGTATAATATTTATTTAACACTTATAAAAAAGTAGATATAAGTTTTAATATAAGTTGTTAAATTAAGTATGATATTTATTTTAACTATAACATGTATTGATATTTGTATTTTATATATATATATATATATATATATATATATTTGGACGAGGTTTTTTTATAAACTCTTATAAGAAAGATAAATAAAAGAAAAAATGTAATTTTTTTATAAGATAATTTTCAAGTAATTTTTTAAAAGAAATTATAAATTAATTTTGATTTACGAAAAGGTTATTTTTTTCCTGTAAGAAATTTATGAAAAAACTCATCCGAATAAGTTCTCATACACACCCAAGAACTCACACATAACATTATATGTGTGTGTATATAATATTTCTTAAGTATAAATATTGCATAAAATAATATAAACTTTTTGTATAAAATATGAATTTAAAATTTACATTTTGCACTATAGACTTACGACTCAGATTAAAAGACAAAGGAGAAAAATAAAAACCAAAGACTCAGACTTCCATAGTTTCATTGCATCTTTTTATTGAATGAGAGAATTTGATCCATTTCATTAAAAAGAAAAAAAATGAAAGAGACTACCCAGTGAAACTGGACACGTGACTATGATTTTGACAGAGTTTTACTCTGAAGAAAACTGACAACTATTTAAAAAGGTAAATAAAATGTAAAATATTAGAAAGCAAACACAACAACAGTCCAATTAAAGAAAAGGTAAAATTAGATAGAAGAATCATATTGGTATTTTGATAATCTTTAAACATTATTAAATATTTTTGCTACTCAGTACTTCTTGCTGCATAATCTATTCATCATTCGGTATAAAACCCCAATATGCCAATTAGAACAATTGTACCAAAGACATTCTTCTCCCAACTCGTGTACCTATGCCAGCTCCATGATCAATCAATGTTATAAGAGTAACAGACACTCTAACCTTTTGCTCAATTTTAAGAAATTAGTGACAAACCATTATTCATTTTGAACCTCAAAATAATTTAAATGGTAATGAAATTTTGATTGCATCTCTCCCAGCGAGTCTCAAGAAATCTTACTACTAACTACCATTCATCAATATGAATTCCTTATGATCAATCCAATCAAAAACTCAACTGTGATTAATCAATCCTCTTTAATTTAAGGAAGAAACATAAAAAGAAAAAATAATGAGACGGTTAAACCAGTGCTGCTCATAGAGATAAACTAAAATTGCAAAATATATAGTGATATGCAAACGAGAGGACAAAACTCCTTCAATAGAACACACACTAGAAACAAAATTACTTGAAAGTGTAACAACAGAGAAAGCATAAAGTCTGCAAGCATCATGTATAATAATGTAATTCAATTAGCTCTACACAGAAAATCTACCTACTTTAAAATGAATGGGATCGTTAAGTTGGCAATTTGACTGTTATGCTCATTGCCTTGAGCAATTTCCTTTAAACTAGTCCAAGATTTTCGTCGTCTTTTGCTGGATGTTCCTGCAGATTTTGCTGCTTCTTTTGAAGACATGTTGGTAGTTTTAATAGCATTATTGGACAAGGAACTATCCTGCCTTCTCTTCTTTCCTTCTATCAAAGATATTGTATTTGTTCTCGAAGGAGTAGCAAGACTGTCCACAAGGGTGACATCCTTGGCTACAACTCGTGAAGGAAACACATTTATCTCATTAATTTCACCATTACTTACAATGTCTTTCTCTACTTCAGAAGCCTCACTTGTGACGTATTTTGATGCAGGTGTTGTATCTAACCATGATTTATCTTTAGATGGATAGATTCCTTTTATGTATCCCTTGGGGGTCCCTCTCTTCAGATTCTGATGCAAACAAAAATGACACTTGTATACTACGTTGTTTTGAGTGATGTTACCAGACTTCTTGCGCCTGTGCCGGACCTTCGATTTATTCTTCTCAATTCGTACAGTCGAATTAAAGCCAGGTTGAAGAACAGTTTCGCATCTGCAGAGCAGTCAAATGATGATCGGGGTTGATAAACATATTTTTACACAGAAATCTAATGAAATATCCAAGCAAAACCTTTTGAAAGATATCTCAGAACATGAATCTCATTAGACATTCAAACAAACTCAAATAAAAATAACTTCAAAATCTTTTACCTGTTGGAGCTATCTCACGTTTTTTAATTTTATCAATTAAATTATCATTAACGAAAGATGTGCAAATTCTTCAACAATATACCATACAGATAAGGTAAGTAAGCAGCAGAGCATTTTATAAGATAAACCGCATTGAAACTTACGAACAAAACAGCATAGAGAAGAACAACAAAAAAAACTGCTGCAACCATTACTACACAGTTTTCACAAATTAGATAGTTATACGAAAGTTGAAGCATAATATTTATGGAACATTTTTGCTATTCGCCAATAAAAATTGGTCACATAAAATATAATAGTGGCTAATAATAAATATAGCACTTTGCTAATTTTGATCAGATAATAATTCTAATAACAAATAATAACATGAGAATATTGTTCTGCATGACAATTCAAAATGTCCCAGCAAGAGTAATTTAATCAATTAAGATTTCCACTAGTGGTAAAAGCCATCAAATTTATTCACTGAAGGGAAAACTTCAGAACCGAAACTAAATAAAAGGCATAGAAGGACAAGGATAACAGAGTTGAAATAGGGAAAGAGGAAACCAAACCTTTGACAAGTTATTAGAGAAGAATCAGGTGGTACGCCGTTGGCCTCTCCAAAGGTGGCGAATTGGAGTCCATAGAAGGCACCCAAAGACGGTATGAGAGGGTCCTTGGTGGTGGCCCACACTGCTAGGTTTTTCAAGTGATCAAATCTCAATTTGGACTTGGTGTTAGTGGCTGCCTTGGTTTGTATTTTTCCAGTGGCTTCTTCCCTCAATGATATTGGGGCGTGAGACACAGACTCCAATTTTTTTGCCCCTCCTTTCTTGCCCATGAGTTTCGTTTATGGTTACGGGGAAATTCTTCAAACACCTGCTATGCACACACACAAACTCACCCAATACAATATAATCTATTTAAAACAAAGCTGCAACGAAGTGAAGTTAAATAGTGTCTGGTGTACACTGGTTTTTTTGTTTCTTATTAAATAGTTTCCTTCGCCTATCGGATAGAAAGATAGCCAATCAACTGAATCTTTCTGTTCGGTTAACATTTGCGATCCAGTGAGGCCCAAATTCGTTTTCTACTCCTTTACAAGCCCAATCTTAGTGGATTCGGGAGATATAATTATAGCACAATTCTTACTTACACCTCTAAGTTTATTAATATATCTTTATTTTATATTATAAAATGTTTTTTAATGTTTTTTAAAATGTATTCCTTTTTTATTTTGAAAAATATTTTAACACTTTCAAAAGTACTTTTTGGAATATTAAAAGTTTGTAGAAAGTCATTTTTAGAACCTAATTTTTAATGAACATTAATCAATTTTTAAGGAGAGACTAAAACGATATTTTGTAACAGGGGTGCTATTAGTTAAATGCACTTCCGACTAAGTGAGTGATGAATTTTGGATCTGTGATAAGTACATTCAAATGATAGAACTTCCATGTTTAAGTATGAAATGTTTTGCAACTAGTAATGAATATTCTTGCCCGAAAAAAAAAGTAGTAATAAATAAAAGTTAGAATTTGAAGAATTTGAATCATCCTTGGTATCTTTATCTTTATATAATTACAAATAAATCTTTGTATACGAGTTTTTCGGTTTAAATATACACATGTATACATTCATGCTATAAAAAATATTTTAATTATACAAATAATTTGTAAATGAAAGTAAAAGTAGCTTAACATCTGAATTGTGCAACTAATTATTTTTATTTCTGATTATATTATCTTTCCCTTTTTTTTATGTTAAAGAAATTCGTGAATTTTTAAAAATTATTTAAATTACATTTTGATTTTTCGACAATTATCAAATAATTGTTTATTTTTTTATCTTAAGAAAATTTTTGAATTTTTAAAAATTATTTAAATCACATTTTGATTTTTTTTATAATTATTAAATATTTCTATAATTAAGTAGATTAAAATTTTAATTTATTCTTATTTTCTAGATTTGATTACTTTATATTTTTATTTTATTATTGATCATTACTTATCTTTCTATTGTCGAATATTTTTCTCCCACTAAATTAAATTTCACAAAATATTTTAATATTAAAAAAACTAAATTGTAATATTTAGTTTAGAGATGACAATTAAATTCGCGTCCGTGGGGACGAAACCGTACCCACCCCGAGTTTGACGGAGAAAAATCGAGTTGACCGGGTTTGGGGTCGGGTTTAGGTTTTCCCTGTTTAAAGAAATCGGGGTCGGGAATGGGTAATGCAATCCCCACCCCGCCCCGTACTCATCCTCGTCCCATCTTTAAATTTAAAACTTAAACCCTAAAACTAACCATATTCTTTCTTAATGTTCTTTTTATTTTTCATATATAAAGGGTCATGTAACCCTATTCTTAGTGTCTGCTCCACACTTTTCTCTTTTCTTCTACCAGTCATTCACTCTTTCAATTTTCTCAATCTCTTTAACCAATTCAATGTACTCTTTTCTTTCTCCCATCCTCCACGCATAAGACTAGTTCTTTGTTTCTTTATCAATTTCTAAATATTGTGCATTGGTCTTAATAATATCTATTTATATTTTATTATCTGAAATTTTTGCTTAGGACTTCATTGGAGGAATTTGTTGAGTTATATTTTGTAATCTCTTTGTGTCTAATCTATTATATTTATTGTTAGATACATAAACTTTTACATGATTGTTCACATATATTTTACATTTGTATACTAATTTGAGTATACCTATTTCTATTTTATTTTCATTTTCTAGTATTATTTTATTTCTATTTTGTGTTTTTTTTCATCTTCTTATGTCTTTACCATGTTTTATTTACAATTTTGCAGAAATTTGTTATTTTTATGTATTGGTTTGAGTATGTCTATTTTTATTTTATTTTTATTTTCTAGTATGATTTTATTTCTATTTTAATTGTTTTCATTTTCATCTTTATAACTTTGGTTTCCTTCATAATTAAATCTTAAAATTGTCTTCTTTGTAAACTACATAATTGGTGTGATTTTTTTATTAATTTTGTAGTCTATTTTTATCAGTTTTTGTTTGTAATCTCTTTGTGACTAATCTATTACATTTATGATTAGATACTTAAATTTTTGTACAATTTTACACATATTTGTTATCTTTATATTTGATTCTCTTCAAAATATTAAATTTTAAAAGTGTCTTCTTTGCAAACTGTATAATTGTTGAGATTTTTTATTAATTTTGTAATTTATCTTTATTAGGATTTTTTATAATTTGTAATCTCTTTGTGACTAATCTATTATATTTATGATTAGATAGATAACATTTTGTATAATTTTGCACAGATTTGATATATAATGTGTTTTGAAGGATTAATAGTTAAAAATTATTTATTTATTAGTATTTTTAAATATGTATTTGATATTCATTTTAAAAGATTTTAGACTTTATATTATGTGTTTTGAAAATTGATAAATTAAACTTGATAATTATAAAAAAACATTATCATTACATACATATTATAATATAAAAATAATAAACTAAAATATACTTCATCGGTAAAATAATTTAAAATTTGTAACATTATAATATTAATTTATATATAAGAAAATAATATATAAAAAAAGATATTTAATATTAAAAAAATTTGTCTTTATAAATTTATCTATAGTAGTCTATTTATATATATATATATTATAGTTATGATTAAACTTTTAGATTTATTTAAAATATTTTAAAATTATATTTTAAAAAAATAAAATAAGACGGAGATGGGATAGAATGGAAAAATCCGACTTCCGATAGAAATGGGTGTGGGAACTAAATTGTTGTCTCTGGCGGAGAGCGGGAATGGAAGCAGAGATAATTAAGTGAGTCAGGGATGAAGAGCGGGGAGGCAAAACCCGCTCCCTGCCATGCCTAAATTTAGTTCTTAAAAATTAAACTGTTCTTAAATAAAATTATTTGAAGTAAACTAAACTATAAATATACTTCAATTCAAACAATTATTATAATTCAAACAATTTAAAATAATTCAATTTATTTTATTTTACTCAAACCATAATACAATTTAATTAAACTATTATAAATTACGTTTAATATCTTAAACTAATTTTAAAATCTAGTTTAATTTTACAATACTTCAGTTTAATTCATTTATTTTAGCCACCATACTAATCTTTATTATCTCCAAAAAAATATACTTATATATGAAGTAAAAGTTACTAAGTAATCACATGCTCAAATAATGTTTGAAGGTAGAGAGAATTTTAATAATACTTTGGTGGTCTTACCACCAGCCTTAGGTATTAAGTCATGTAAACCCAACACACTGAAAAATGGGTTCAAAACAACACTATCATGGTTTGAACTGATTTACTGAGTTCTTCTAACTAAACAAAATAATAATTATAGTAGGTTAACGCAGTAAGAAGATCCTACAGTGTCATAAATCATACATTAATGTTGCACCCGAGTCCTTTACAATCCCTCATATGCTGCTCCCTACAAATTTTCTTGAAGTAAATCATTCAATCGTTCCTTAAGTATGTTAGGTAAGAAGGTACTTATTTTCTTGAGTAGGGTGGCTAGGTGAGCAAGGAAAGTCTGCACTGATTTAATTCCTGGCATGGCAGACGTGAATAATTCCTGTACAAAATGATGTGAAGATAAATTTGTGAAATACATACAGGTAATAATGATTATAAACTAAAAGGATGTAATGTATGTTCTGCATGAATGGTATTGCTGATCTTAGGAATTTGACAAGAAGTGATAATAAAGTGTTCTTGAAGACATGGTAGGCCTCAATAGTTTTAGCAGTTAGAAAGTCAAAGAGAGGCTTCACATTTGGTATGTTCTCCTCCTTCAGCTAAAAAAACCAGAAGAAAACATTGATTAATAAGAACCTACTGCTATTTAGGATTCATTGACTACAGCTTAGTCCCTCTAGTTCTACCTAAAATTTTAGATAATCTGGAAATTTAGATCAAATCAGCATCTGTGGTAAAGTTTACAAGTACAACATAATCACAAGTTACAAAATTTTACAATGAAACTTAGATGCAGATCTTTAAGTAATGTTTTTCAATAAAATATAGAATTTCATCAAGGTAACGATGGAACTCAAAATCTGATAGCAAAAACAACAATAAAAGAACATAAAGAAAAGCAACTAAGTTTTGTCCCAAATATAATTCAAATTCAAACTATACACATTCTTTCCTTTCCAATCATTCAATATAAATCTTGACTACATATAAGCAAAAGATATCAGAATACCTGATCATTGGTGCAAGCACTGCCTATATCAGACCTGTCCTGTAACTATACAATGCAAGAATATTTTAATAAAGTAACTAATAATAACTATAGATGATTACCAAAAAATTTGAATAACTGTAGGCTTACCTGAATAGAGTCAATCCTATCCTTCAGGGATGCAATTTCTTTTTCAAAAGTCTCCTTACTTCGCAATTCATGCTCCTTCTCATCAATGCTGGATTCTTTCATAGTGTAAAATGAATGAGGAATAGTTATCAAAATCACAAACACAAAGCATGCATTGAAGATATCAATCCGTCTCATAGTTTCTCATTGGAACTTCAATATCAACAAAACTAACATTTACAACAAGGGACCACAATCACTAAATATGGAATCTTTAACTTTTACTCCCTAAAATGTCATGTAATGTAACTAAAACTAGACCAACATTACATTTGAAACGAGATAATCTCAGATAAATAATACACTCACAGTAACATATTATTTTGAAAAAGTGATTAAAATAGTAAAAAAGTTCAAAAAAATATAACACGAACAATCTTTATCTCCTCATCTTATCAATGCTAAATGACCAAATTGTATGAACAAAACCCAACACAAAAACCTGGTAGGCACGAAAATCTCTGTCTCCAGATTTTTTCTTAAAAATTGCTTGAACATGTCAGCTTATCTAAAAAGGTGATTTTTTTTTCAGAAAAAAATCTTCAAAAAATTAAGCTTTCTATATTGAAGTTTGTTGCATGTGAGAGTTTTGCAGTTTGAGACATTGAAACCAAACTTGGAGTCACAATATAGAAGAAAAGAGTAATGTGCATTTAGAGGAAGAAATCTTAATCACCTAATAGTAAAACCCTTGACTTGAGTTGATCTAGCTGGCGTTGTGTGTGAAATGCAATAATGATGAATAAGAAAGAGAGGAGTAGAATGAAGATGAAGAGTTTTGAGTTCCCCATTCAAGAATCCAACAATGTATCCTTTGAACAACTTCAACTTTGAGTATGGCTTTAGTAAAACCCTTGACTATTGTAAGGTGTATCTTGTTTTAAGTTTAATTTTTATAATGGGTACTCCTCTTGAGAAGAAATTTATTTTATATTATCTGTAATTTACAAATTTTAATATGCATTAATTATTTTTTATTAATTATATTTTTATTTTAAAAAATATAAAAATAATTAAATGATTCTTTTTATGAGACTTTAATAAATTATCTGTTTGTATTAATCAATTATTTTCTATCTTTTCATCTACTTTTTTGTCAATTAATAAATGACATTTAATTCTTTAAGGGTATTATTGAATTTTTTTAAAAAATTTATTATAAGTTATAGGAATTAGTACTTTTATGGTCTATATGAGAAAACCTTAAACGACTCTTATTTAGAAACAGAGAGAGTAATATCTTAAAATTTTAGAATTATTTTTATTATTTAACCATTAAAATTTAATTAAATTGAAGAATATAAATATATCATAAAAATAATAAAAAATAATGTAACTATTTAAAAATTAAAAAATAACTTTTTAATATTTTAATAATTAAAATAAAATTAAATAATAATTTATTATAAAAATTAAAATGACGTTATTAATATAAAATATTTATTTATTATTCCCTCTATATTTAAATAAGAGTCGTTTAAGGTTTTGTTACACAAACCAATAAAAGGAATAAATTTTGTTGTTTGCAATAAATTTTTAATTTATTTTCCAATAATACTCCTATCATTTAAAAAAATGTATATTCTCTTTTTTTTTCTGTAATAAAAAGTATTCAATCTATTCTTTTTCCACTTAAATTTTTTTTCAATTCTCAACAATATTGTATCTGAAACATTTTCTTATCATCACTATCGAAATAAGACTCTTCAACTTATGTTCCAGAACTTTCCAATATTTTCTGATGCTATGCTGCAATCACGTGTGCTTTGAAAGTTGAACGGGTGTTTAATTCAAATTAAATCTTATCTTTTTAACAAAAACTAAAATAAATTAATAATAAAAATTTGAGTGGTAATAGGAATAAAATTTAATTCAGTTTTAAAATTAAATATCATAAAATGATATTTATGTAAATATTAAGCTTTTTCTTTGATTTCTTAACCAATGTCTTAGATTACTCATTAGTATCTTTTAAAAAGATTAAATTAAATTGCATACACTTGTCTGTTTTGTTTTGAAAGAAATTTACTGTTTGCTTTCATACTGTATTTAATTTTTCATATAAAAAATAGGTTCTGTTGAAAAACAAATTATGGTGATTTTTTCATATTTTAAAAAAGTATATTGAGTTTTTTTTTAATGATTAGTTTGGTTGAATTAAGAAACAAAATTTTAAATTTTGAAAACATAAGATAAAAAATTTGAATTAAAGAAAACATAAGATAAAAAAAACATAATTTCCATGATTATTTTGTTCTTTCTCTTTTCTTGTTCTCAATTAAATAAATACAATTAACTAATAATTTTGAATGCATCAAAATAATAAATTTACATCTATAATTACGATTATAAATAATAAAAATAATATATAATTTAATATAATTATAACTATAAAAAATATATTTAATTAAAAAATTATTTTTTATTTTTCAAATTTTTGAGCTTATGAATAATTTTTAAACTATAATTTTTAACTAGTTTTTTTAAAGTAAATAATCATATTATTAATAAAAAATTCATTTTTCATTTCATAATTCTTTTATAATCTTAATTGTATAAAATAAATATATTTTTTATTCTTTATCAATAAATATAAATATATATATATATATATATTCATTCTATTTCACAATTTTTTTTATAATTTTAATTGCATGAATATATTGTTTTATTCTTCATCAAAATATAATAAAAGTTAAATACTAACAAATAATTATAAGAATACGTATAAATAATGAGATATGTAGTTTATAAAAAATATTGTTAATATTTTACTATATATTTTAAAAAAATTCATACCAAAATATTTTAAAATATAAAAACATTTAAATTAATTAAATAGTAAAAAAATATATCCATAAAAAAAGAAAAACTTATATTTTATCATAGAAAAATATTAATATAATAATTTATTATATAAAATAAATAAATTACAATTAATTATTCATGACAATATAAAAAGATAAAAATATTATTTTAAAAAGTTAAAAATTTATTATAAATTTAAAATTTTATGATTTTTTTAATTTATGTAATTCAATCTAAAATTATTATTAAAAAGAAATCGATAAAGTATTTAATAATATTAAATAACTTGAATTATATAAAAATATAAAAGTTATTTTTATTTAAATTTTATTATATATACATTAAATTTTAAAACTTTTGAAAGGAGCCTTGTCTAATAAGTTTTGCCTGCTTACTTTTTTAATAAAAGAAATTATATACAGTATCCTGTGCGTAATATATAATAAATTAGAAATGACAAAAATTAACTAAAAATATCATAAAGCTTTAAATTTAAAACCAATATTTTTTTTATATTAATTAATAGTTAGAAATATTTAAATTTATATAAATTTATTAGAGAAAATATGTATTTTTAATATATTGAAATTGACATAATCAACCTCAAATTACTTTAAAACTAACGTTTCTCTTAGTTGGGGCATCCATGGGAATGAATGAACAAGGACCATATTTATTTGGGCCTTGTTATGTGTATTGGGCCTCATTATGTTTGTTGGGCTTAAAAATGGTCGTTATCAGAAACGGGTTTTCAGTTCGGTCATGAAGTTAGACCTGTCAAATTCATTCGGGTTACATACTTTAACGGGTTAACCCGCAACAAATCCGTTAAAGGTAATGAAAACACGTTGAAAAGGGTTTTAGAATTAGGGTTTTTTTAGTTCTTCTCTTCTGAAGCCACCGCCACAGCCACCGCGAGGCGTGGACAGAATCGGAGTACAACCATAGCAACAATCATGTAAGTGCCAAGCCATAGCTTCAACATTGATATTTCAATTCCATTTGCGTCGATATTATTGTTAGGGTTAGTATTTTAAACGAAGTTATGTCGATTTCCTTTGATGGTATAAACATTGAATGTTTTAACATTTTCGAATGTTATAATTGAGATTAGGACGATGATTTGTAGGATAATAAGGGTATACGTATACTGTAGTAACGTAGATACGTTTTTCTGTGGTACCACTTAAAATGAAGATCAATACTTTGCTACTGGTTCCCTCAATTTTATGTGTTTTTTACGGTTCTTCTAATCAATAGTATGTTTTTACGGTTCTTATAAACAATAGTGTGTTTTTTACGGTTCTTCTAAGCAATAGTGTGTTTTTTTACGGTTCTTCTAAGCAATTGTGTGTTTTTGGCAGTTCACGGGATTGATTTTATTGGATGCGGTTTGTTTATCGATTAATAGTTTCTATTGCATATGTAGTGATTTCATACACGCTGATTCTGTTGCATTTTTTATATTTTATTGACTCCTTAGGGTATTTAACTGATGAACTTTTTGCCTTTGATATTTTGAGATATTAGTAGGAGCTAACAATATATATCTCAACATGTAATCTGGGGGCATTGTGCAATAGTATTTTATATATATCTTATTATTTTTTTCTGTTCTGCATCGTTTATTTTTTCTAGTGAAGTGCTGCTCTATTCTGAGGCACAATGAGATTGGAAAAATGCTGGTTTTGCTCTTCAACTGTATACCCTGGACATGGAATCCAGTTTGTTCGCAATGATGCAAAGGTAAAATGAAAACCACTCCTTCGTTAAGTTCTAACTCCTGAGAGTAATCTACACGTATCTATTCATCCTCTTTTGCAACCGTATTTTTTATCTTGTTGATTGTTCTGTTTAGATCAGATGAGATAAACTATTCTTCTTTTGCAGATTTTTCGGTTTTGTAGGTCTAAATGCCACAAAAACTTCAAAATGAAGAGAAATCCTCGTAAGGTAAAATGGACCAAGGCATATCGTCGAGTGCATGGAAAGGATATGACACAGGTAATTATTTGGTACCCTCTTAATTTAATTGACTTGTTCTGGGCAAACTTAACATCTATTATTTTTTGTTTTAGGACTCCACCTTTGAGTTTGAGAGAAAGCGAAACAGGCCTGAAAGATATGACAGAAATCTTGCGGAGAATGTCCTGAAGGCTATTCCGAAGATTGATAAGATCAGAGTCACTAGGGAGGAGAGACACCATAAGAATAGGTCCTCTTTGATTCCTTATACATTTATATTGGAAAGTTTTACAAAGTATTTTCTATGGCCTTTTGCTTATATTGTGTAAAAACTCAAATAGGATGAAAGGAAACAAGGAAAAGCTGCTGAAGGAGGCAGTAAAAGAGTTGGAGCAGGGCATCAGTTTGGTCAAAGCTCCTTCAGTGCTTCAACAGGATCCATCTCTCACTTTACCAAAGATCAAGGTCAAGGTTTCTCAACAGCAATCAGAGGAGAATCGTGCCATGGAAGAGTAATTCTGTCAATGCTGCGTTTAGTTTTTACTGTTCTAATATCTGTTATTAGATTAGTTGTCCACAAGGCCCTGTTTACCAGGTTCCTTGTGATCATTAATGTGTATGATGTGATTTTGAAACAAGAATTTTGGGTAAACTTACGGTGTGTTTGTCTCTTAGACGACAGTTTTGTGAGGTAATATTTTTGAAAAATTCTCTGAAGTTGGAAAATTTAGTTTTTTTCTCTCTAAAAAATAAGTCAGAATTAAATGGTTTCTGAAAGCACAAAGGCATACCTATTTTAATCTCTCTTTTTTGTTGATGTTAAACTAGTTAATCGTGGAACAAATCGAGGCAATATATTAACTGAAAAATTAAGAAGTTAGGAAAATTTATGGGATTTTTTTGTAAAACACTGATGATTTATTGTGTTTACTATCGTGGAAGGCAAATTATTGATAGCTCACTGACTATTACGTGATTTCAAATTTAACTATCCACTTCAAATCTATCCAAATTATTTATGTTCTCACGTTGATTTGTTAAACTATTTTTTTTTAAATAAATCAGAGCTTTTCAGTTATTTTATTATTATTATTTCTTAAGTTATTTATTTCTAATTTTCTATTATTGTGGTTATTATTTGTTGAAAACTTATTTAATATTTCCTTAACGTTAAAGATTAATGTAACAATACACTTTTTAACCTAGGCTCGTTGCAGCTTTTTTAGCAATTAAATACAGAAATAAAGTTTTTGTTTATTTATTTTGGACTTCAACTTTAGTGTATCACCTGGGCTTGGTTCATTGCTAGAGGAGGTTTTCTTTTTTGCATCTCTTATTCATTTCAGAATTAATTTTCAAGAACCCTGAACATTCTAAAATAAATGAGATACCTACAAATTTTATGGCATACAAAAAGAAACACCCTAATTTTTTATGTGCAATGAATAAGTCAGTATTATTGTACAATCAATAAACTTTTCACACATTACCACTACTTTCAATTATAAGCAAAATTAATCGGTCACTAATAAGGTTTCTCCACATATATTAATAGTATAATAAATGTCTTTTATTAATATTAGTGGAAACACGTGTGTTTGTGTTTATTTTTTTTCTTATAATAATAATAAAATAATTATTATAATAATTAATATTATTAAAATTATAAAAACATGTTCATAAAAATAAATAATTATAAATAAATTGTTTTTATTAATTTTTATAATTTTGTTACGGTTAATATTTTATTTTGAGATGTTGAAGTGTTGTATCCATCCGCAATCCTTAAATATTGGTTTGCACCGATAATTGTTGAAATACTTACCCTTTATTATTGGTTTCCAATAATATGGATAATTAGAGTAGATAAAATATATGAAGTGAACAAAATATTAAAACTGAAATAAATTTTAAAAATGGTTTAAAATTGTATAATGGTTTATGCTATATGAATGAAACTAAATTGCTTCATTCACATAGTTTAATCTTTTTATATAACTAAACTCGTATACTATCAATTTAAATTTAAATATTTTTTAATAAACCTATCAATAATTATTGTGATGTTGGTGCAAAACAAAACTTATGAATGCAAAAATCTTTCCACATTTTCTTCTTAAATAGTCTAATACTTATTTGAAAAGTTTAAATGCATTACTAGAGTATTTAAAATCATTCACAAATCATCATTGATTTCCCTGTGAGTGTGTGATTGACAAATTAGTATACATAACACCCAAAATATACTACTCCTAATACTGCTGTAATTTATGTGGGGTAAATTAGGAAGAAAAATTAATAACTTATTGAAATGTAAAAAAATTAATCAATTTGATTTTTTTTTTCAAGAGTAAAGTTACAATCATCATGGATGGAAGAGGTAATAGTTAAATTTATTTAATATTCTTGTTCTTACTCAATACAAAAATTTCTTAAATTGCCCTCAAATTATATATTTATTGAGAATTATTGAGAATGGTGTTTAGACTTATAAAGATATTTATTATGAATTAGTTGCATTAAATAAGATTAAGAGAATTAATTGAAGATTAGTGTGCTAAATATACCTTTTTTTCCCCTTAAATTTGAATCAATATGAAGTAACATGAAATCCTTTATTTTAGTTGAGATATATCCTTGAAATTTTCTTCATTAGCTAAATATGAACACAACACCTAACTAAATACACAATCTAAATAAGAATTGCATTATATTTTATTAGTAGTACATGTTGATCACTTTTGGATTTATAGCTAAAATTGTACAGAAAATGAAAGACAAATCCATGGTGGTTATTTAATTTTATTAGAGTTTTAATAAATTGAACCATGGATTACTCTGCTATTAGGATGTTTGCTCTCATGTTTTAAATTTTTTTTGTTGGGTTGATCTTCTCTTACACAATCTTTCATAACTTAATGGATTGTTGGGTATTCTGTTAAGAGAACACACATCAAATTCAATGATGCAATCTGTCTAATCACACAAAACTTGTTGGTTGATGTTCATTTTTATTTTATGATGTATAATACAAAGATTTTCTTTTATCCTTAAGGAAAATTTTTAAGTGTCATTTTCATGAATTAAATTAAATGTAGGTCTCCATTAACAAGAAAAATGACTCTTCACCAAACTTCAAAGAAACAACAAAATCTCAACAAAGTACTCCACATATATAGTTGTTTCTAAATTGCCTTTCTGAACAAGGCATTTATTATTTTGCTTGTGCATTCCATTTTTCACTCTTCTTTTGGAGAAGATTAGCTTGCAAGACTAATCTTGCACATGCAATATATTTAATGAACCACTCAGGACCCACCATCATTTACAGATCTTGGCTATGAAGTTATAAGCTTCAAGGAAAAAAAAATTGAAAATTTGGTGGAGAATTTAGGTCCCTTTGTCAATGATCTTTCTTTCAATCATCATTTTTCTTTCATCTGCATGAGTTCTGAGTATTGCAGCAAAAATTTGCAACTACAAAACACAGTTATTCACTTAATTCTGTCATGGTCACCAAAAGCAATAGATGTGACCAAGAGAAGAAAAAAATTGTTTTTCAAATTCTTGTTCCACCATCAAAAATCATAGTTAGTACTCTAACCAAAACCACCATGTTGGTAATATGCTTCTGACAAAAGTATATCTTAACTAATCATGTTTATTGTTTTGCAGAAAAACACTTGGATTATTGCCAAAACTGGAAAAGTTGCATCTCTTCTGAAAATTGGTATATGATGCAAACACAGACACATCTATTTAATATTCTTTTAAAATTTAAAATCTTTGACATTATTAAACTGTTTTTGTTTGGTACCTGCAGCTGAAATGAAACCTTCCCTGTAAAAGATTGTGGCTCTCAGTAACAGCCATTGACATTGAATATGAAGTGTTCACATAAATTTGTTCACCATAAAGTCCACGTGATGGAACATTAATAATCAAAGTTTTGTTTAGAACTTCAACAACCATAGTGTTGTTGTTAACACACAGCCCAAAACTGCATCTTATTCAGAGCATTATGGTACAGTCAACCAAACAGCTTTTTGCCCTAATCATTTTTATAAGACAGATTGTTCTAGATATTGGGACAAAAACAGATTTAAAAGCTATAGTGTGTTTCTTTTATTTGGATTATTTTTGTAACAACATTTTCATGTTTATGAATGATTCTTGTATTATGGGTACTGTCACATGAGCCAGCTTCACATGGGAAGAATACAACTTCTTTTATGACACTCAACTGTCAACTTAATTTCTACTATCTTTTATTTCAATTTTTTTTATCAACAATTATAATATACTTTTAGTTCGTATATACTTATTTAATATTTAATTTTTTATCTCTATTCTCTTATTACATTATATATATAATAAATTTAGAATTTTTTAATATGTATTAGATGGAGATGGAAATTATGAGTGTATATTAATTATTTTTTTTCTTATTTAATTCTCCTTCCCACATTTTATATTATTTTTGTTTTCAACTTAATATGATTAAGGTATTATGTTAAATTTAATTCATGTATTTAAGGTAATGTTATTTTAAATATTTCATGATGTATAGGGTTTTCTAAGTTTTGAAAATTAATAATTCTATGATGATATGTTCTTAAAAAATGTTTTGACTAGTTAAAAAAATATTTATAAATTATTACTAATTCAAATTTTTTTAACACAAGATTTTATATGTATAGAAATCAACTGAAGAATTGTAATGACTCTACCTTTTTATTTTTTTTCCTCATAAATAAGGTTAATGTTTTGATATTAAATCTTCTTGCATAAAAATAATCTAATATCAATTATCTGTTCAATATATTTTTCATAATTTATTAATTTATTTTTTAAAATGGTGCACATTTTTGGAAAAAGTATAAAAGACTTTTATACATAACATATAATATTTGATAGATAATAGAGTTTTCTTTTAAATATGTTATATTAGGAGTTTGATTCCTGAACAGATGAATGTAAAAGATTTTTTTTAAAAAAAAAATACATTTCATTTCAATATTCTCTAGGAGTTGAGAAAAAGAAATTTAGATAAAAATTGTTAGCATTCAAGTTCTTAATTAATAGTACTATAATTTTTGTCTAATATAAGTTAAATTATTAAGGTCAACAGTTATGTATACCAAACTATATTATTTTGTTAAGATAAGCTCATAATAATATTTTTTATTAACAGTTTAACTTTTGTTAGGTTAATATAAGTGGAGATTAACACAAAAAAACATGAGATTAGCCAGAAGTTAGGACAAATAACATAGAAAAAGAGGTATTTTAATTTGTACTTGTTGTTCAATCAAATATATAGTTGTAAGAAGATCAATGTTTTTTAGGTTTATATTTTTTTTTTGTTGAAAATTTTTTCTAGATTAAGATAATAAAAATCTCATGTCAGAAAGCAAAGGGCCACTCTGTCATTCGTTTTGCACCTTGTATTCACTCAAGAGAATAAATTGGCTATGATATAGTTTCATTTTTCTCTTTCTTTATCATTCTCATCAATTGCAACTTGTTAACATGCAGATGCAGTTTTTAATGTTGCTTCTGGAACAAGTTTAACATTGTCTTTTCCTTCTTCTTTTTTTCAACTTTTAATTCTCCAATCCCCACTGGACCTTCATGGAGCTAGGGTTACAGTGAAAAAGACAATTCTTTGCTGTTTTACCTAATTTTATCTATCTATCTATATATTATATATCTATATATATATATATGATGAATTTATTTATTTTTTTGTAAAAGATGCCTTTGGTAGACTTTTTTCTGAATAGAATTTTTGGGTGTTACATAAGACCAAGACCCAATAATTTTCTTTTCAGTTGATTCTTTATCCTTTTGGAATCCTCATTCAACTATAAGGTTAAATTAACATAAAAAAAAGAGAAAAATAGTGGGATCCAACTTGTCTTTGAAGCCATTAAAATTCAATTCATTATTAAGAAGGAGAGAAAAAGAAGTATAGGTAATTAAATCATATCACAGTATGAACTTACCAAAAGCAATTGTTACCTATTTCAAAAGTTTCACTTCCACATTATTTCTCCTTATAATTATCAAAATCTTTATAATTTCAACACATTATATAAACTTCTCCCAATTAACTAACTAAATGATTAGTTAGTATAGTTATTTGTGTTTCATCCAAATAAAAAATATAATTAATAATTGTAATATTAACTTTCTTTGATATAAAATAAACTGCTTCATGGTGGATCACTTGTTTTCTTAAAAAAATTGATTTTTTATTATAGTTTTATTTTCTATTGCTAAACAATTGATACAATCTACAATAATTTGTATTTTATATTAAAGGAAAGTTGAAAAGCAAAACTATCTTTTGTAAAACCTCCAGGCAAAAATTCATAATCTGTGTTTAAATATTTTTAAGATTTTTTAATCATAAACTAAAACTACAAAAATAATAATACATAGACACCTCTATATCTTATTCATTCAATTAATACTACTTATAATTATTTTTACTATTATTATTATTTTCTTATCATATCATATTAAACTTCATCTATAATTGAATAAAAATAACACATAAGCTACACCAGTTATGAAGTTGTGATTTACATAAGAACCCACTCTTTTTTTTCTTTTTTTAAAGTGTTAGATGGAGTTTATGTGCCCATTAAACTTTTCTCTTTTTCTAAATGTAATATCCACTTTCTATTGTTTTTAAAAGTGGTTTACTTATTTTAATTCAAGTTACAAATTTATAATTACTTTTTACATCTTTCTTTCGAATGATCATGTTATTAAAGTGAAATATTTATCCATTCGACTAATAGTAGTTTTTTTTTCTATTCATAAAGTCTGAATCCAAAATTTGACCTAAGAAAATAAATTTCAGATTCACCAACTACTTGCTAATTACTTGCGTTTATGAAAAGTAATCTACAAATTTTGGTTGATAATGAGGGGTGTATAAAAAACATAGTTGATCTTTAAAAAGAACACTGAGTATGTTCTAGGACCAGACAATGGGGTCCATAAACCCAATACTAATGGCTTCACACTTGTACCTCAATACACAAACCAAAATAATGATGTCCCTTTGCCCTGTTTTATGTTCTCTATGACAGATTCCCCATTCCTCATTTATTTCTACTCTTATCTCATCACATTCTTATAAATCCCAACACAGTACATTGCATTACATTAACTAACTTATTTAAAGTGCTTTTTTTTTATTAATGTTATGAGCGAATTAAATAAAAGTGATTATTTAACCAAAGTTGTTGCCAAATACACATCTTATACATTCTTTCACTTCTCTCTTTGGCTTTAAAAATTCTTTGTGGCATTTTCAATAAGTCTGTTCTTGTTATTCTACTAATCATGCCAAGTTGATCTAAACACCCGGCATTTATTTATTTATTTTTAAAATTTTTGATGTGATAGATGAAAATGTCAAATTTTGACCATTTATAAATAATTATAAAGTTGATTAATTAATTTAACTCTCACTTTTGAGTGTTAGGATGAAGTCAAGTTTAGGGTTTCCCTTACAATTTTTTTTCCTTTTATATTTTGTTCTTAGCACTTCTCTCTATATTTTATAATGGAATAACTTATCAAAAGAATAAATGTATTCAGTATTTTAAAAACGTTAGAAACATTCAATACTTTTTTCATTAAACAATTACAAAGAGCACTAAGAAAGTATTAGGAGATTGTTTATAATTATTATTTAATAATCATTGACTTGTAGTGATTCATATTGAAATGTCTTTCTTTCCCAACTACAACATGTAGAGGAGGAGCACTAATTTTTTTTTTTTAAAAAGTAGTTCCACTCCATTATAATGATATTAAATATTTTATTCTTGATTTTATTATCCATGAGAGTAAATAGCAATAAATAGATGGAAAAAATTTGGAAAAATTGCTTTGTCTAGTAAAAAGTGTAGTGGTGTTAATGATAGATGTATAGGGGTAGGAGTTGGTGGGTCTTGAGGCCAAATTTATTTTGTGGGCCAACATTTATTCATGGTTTCCCCACTGGCATTTTCATGTTTTTGTTACCACAAAAAGGGTAAAAAGTTTGAGGCAGAAAATAAAAAGGTGAAAAAAACCAAAATTTTATGTTGAATCTCACAACTTTGTTTGCTTCCAAATCCTTACCTAATATTGGGGTTTTGATTGTGGTTAATGGGTGCATAGAAAATGGAAAATTTAGCTTACCTATCTCTTATTATATGCTTCAAGAGTTTTCAAGATGCTTTACCAACTCGTGCAGAAAATTAGGGTTGATGGTGAGACTTAAATTATAAGGACACGTAGTTTAGGATTCTTCTGACAAAACTGAAAATTTTGTAGTAACAAGTGGTTAACAATAATAGTGTTGATAAATAGTATATATAACTTAAATTAGTGGAATCAACAAACAATGTGCTAAAAAGTTAGCTAAGTTCAACCAGGGCTTTTCATTCATTCATTCATTTTTTTACATATATTTTAATGACTATATTCTTTAATCAATACTTTAATAACACTATATAGTTTATACTTTTCTACAAAGTTTTATTTTGGTATCATATTTTCAAATTGATAAATTAGTTCTTAAATTTAAAAAATCCAAGAATAAAAAAATGTTGTTAAATATTATTTTCAGTCAACCATTGGTTTACTAGTTAAACACTGAAAAAGCAGAAGGAGGATAGGAAGTAAGCTGATACATTGATTTACTATTTACAGTTGGTATTTTGTTTTAGTATTTTAAAACATTTTTCAAAAACTAAAGTAAAATTTTCACAATGTATGAATGATATTGGTCCCTTGTAATTGGTAAACTACTGATACACTCTGCACTTTGCTTCTTAATTCATGTGAAATCCGAGGTGCAAAATAATACTACAGCATTAAAGAACAGAGTAATAATAATTCATGGGTAACTAATTCAGTAGTAAAGTTCGTAGTTAGTGTATGTATTCTAGGACACTCTTTATTTCTCTCTGTCTCCGTCTTCTTGTCATACAAATATTTATGATTATTTTGTAAAGCATAGCATGATGATGTCAAAGAAAGTACTGAAAAGGAAACATAAGGTAGAGAAGGATAAACTTTTTGGTAAGCCTTTTTTTCATCTTTTTTTTCCAACTTTTCAGATTATAATGTGTAACTACCCTAAAATAATTGCAGCTATTAACTGGCAAAATAGATTAAAAAAGCACCCCACCTAGGTTTGTGTATCATTCTTCTATTCTTTTCTTCTTCGTGTTAATTAATTAACATATTGCTATTATCATTATTTATTGGTACAGGTATATAGTTTAAGGTAAGAGAGAAGACAAAGTCATGTTAATGGAAATTAAATGCTAATGGTCCTCTTCAGGAACAACATTGTCTTCTCTTCCATCTCTTCCCTCTTTTGTTGATTTTCCCTTCTCCACTTTTCTTCCCTTCAGAAAGAAAACCAAACCACCACAAACAAACTTCAAATCCATTCTCTGAGCTCATGGTTTCTCCTTAGATTCTGAAAAACAAAAAAGCACCCACCAACCCTTTAGTCCAAAACTTCAGATCTCAGCTTCTGGTTGCTCTTATTATGCAAAATGAATATGTCAGATATAATATCTTGCTTCAATGAGAACGCAGTGAATGTGTCACACTCTTCATGTTCTAGCTACTCAAACAACGCGTGCATATCTCCCAGTGTTACACCTTCAACACAAAACTCAGTGTCCTCTGTCTACAAAACCACCCTCTCCAACAAAAAGCAGGTTCTCATCACAGTCACGTGGTGCAAGAGCCACTCCAACCAAGGACTCACCATAACCTTCGGCGAAGAGAACCCTTTGGCACCATCTTTCAGGCTCAACACAAATTCACGGTTTTTCAGGAAAAAGAAAGGAAGCAAGGTCCTAGAATTTGAAGACTCTAAGGTTGAAGTCTTCTGGGACCTCTCGAAGGCCAAGTACGAGACTGGTCCCGAACCTGTTGAAGGGTTTTGCGTGGCGATTCTCGTTGATGCAGAAATAGGCCTTGTGCTGGGAGAAGAGGATGTGGTGAAGAAGTTCAAAACAAGAACCCTTTTGGCCAAAGTGTCGCTGTTGTCACGGCGTGAACATTGCTCTGGCAACGCCGTTTACGCCACCAAGGCTCAGTTCTGTGACACTGGAACTTGGCATGACATTTTGATCCGATGCAGTGGGGAGAATGAGGGCCTCAAGGCTCCTGTTTTGTCCGTTTGCATTGATAAGAAAACGGTGATCCGTGTGAAGAGGCTGCAGTGGAATTTCAGGGGCAACCAAACGATTTTTGTTGATGGGTTGCTGGTGGATTTGCTTTGGGATGTTCATAACTGGTTTTTCAATCCTGCTTCTGGGTATGCAGTGTTCATGTTCAGGACCAGAAGTGGCTTGGATAGCAGATTGTGGTTAGAGGAAAAGATTACACAGAAAGATAAAGATAGAGTTGAATTCTCCTTGTTGATCTATGCATGTAAGAGCACATGAGGAAAATATCTTTCACAGTACACAATCTTGTTCGAGTATTCAACACAACTGTATACTAAGAACTCAATCTCGAACTCAAGAGACTACTTGTTAAGATAAGGAACATGTTCATTTTATTTTTTTAACATCTTTCTTATTTCTCTGTATTTTTTTTTTCAATTCTTGCTTTGACTCTTTGTTTTTTCTTTCCCCTTTCTTGTTGAAAGGATACATACTAATTATTTTTTATCATAGGAAACAGAAAGAAAATAAATTTGAGTTGCAGAAATTTGAGTGATATTATCAGAATAGTAGGTTGTGCATGTGACCTTTGTTTCTCTGTTTTTTCCCCTCGGGACCTGGATGTACTGATACATCGTTTGACTGTTGGTTCTTTCAGTAGTGTCTAGTACTGCATTCCTACCAAACTTGGGAGAGAAAAACAGCACAAATGAGTTATAATTTTTTTTAAGAGAATCTGAAAAAGAGTTATTGGATTAAGACATGAATATCAGTGAAGATTTGGTAAAAGGGAAATGAGATCTTGGTTGGCATAATTGAGCTGCTTTTAGCCTTTACAGGAGAATAAAGTTGAGAATCTTGCAAATGAATTGAAACCACATTATTCTACCTTGTCCTTTACAATTTTGTTTGTAGTTGTCCACTGTAAAGGTTCTAAAAAATCAATAATCATACACTGCAGAGACAAGTACTCAACAAGCTATGATTTAGTTCCACTTGCTTCTCAAAGCAATTTACACATAATCAAGCTTGTTGTAGCAATTTACAGCACACTTAGGCATGAACAAACAAGTTTAGAAGCAAAATAGTTCTTAGTTGAGTCACTTTCATATCAGAATCATCAAGACCAAGCTTAAACATTTTGAATAATGTTATTGTCCTTGGTGTAACCTTTCATTACATGATGGTTTAGTCTAGTCCAATGTCCTAAAAATCCATGACATGTGTTCGTGATTCCTTGGTCCCTGAATTCTGTAATCCACACGCAAACTTCAATGATTGACACCACTTTCTGTAACATGGTAAAAGATTGAACTAGCATTGTTAGGTAGAAACAATGATCCTATTGTTCTGGCACATAGTCTTTCGCCTTTGTTCTCAACAAATGCAAAGATATGTTACGAATCTACCAATAGTACATAGGGTATCATCCTTCAATAGACATGTTCTTTAACCGAGTATGTAATTCAGCAATTATTACTTACCTACGAGAATGTCCTCCACCTTCACACACCTTTGCACAACCTATAAAATTGGAACATAATAAGATCAAAGTTATTTATTTTCAGATGTTCAACTTAATATCAAATCAAATTTAATTTTGAACTGGTGCAAGAGTTCAAATTTTGTAAAATCGTTATTAGTGTTTTCACTAAATATATTTTGTAATGCATCATTTCTTTTAATTGTAGCAGTTGACCCAGAGGACCCGTTCATCAGAAATTCTCACAGCTTATGAAACAATCAGTGTAAAAAATCAAATTTTTGGAAATTATGTACTGATTAATAGTACTGACATTAAGCTCAGTACATAAAAGTGTCATTGCGTCAATAGTAGTCTTTTGAAATTGCTTTGTCCAAAACACTCATCAAAGCAAACTCAAAACCTAACGTAACTGTATTGCTCTGTTACACATATGACAAAAAATTTCGGTTATTTTCTTATCATTTAAAGGCATTGACACATTGAGAAATACAATAAATGATATATGATTTACTCTTGGTTCTCTCTCTTTTCTAATAAAGGTATAATTGAATAAAAAACTATTTAAAGTTTAAAATTCTAGACAAGTGGAAAATATATAGTTTTAGAAAGTAACAGATAAAAGTGGAGTGGTAAGAAAAGGAAACACTATTTGGGCGTTTTTCTTACTTCTCAACACAAATTGTGGGTCCAAGTTATGCCCAGTACAGACACCTGGGCGATTAATCTATGGTCCAACCCTTCCATTTGTGAAATTAGAAGATATGGGGCCTCTTCGGTTTATTTAATGTTGTAATAGGAAAAGAAATTTTAATCAAAAGTAAAAAATTTACTTATAAAATAAGATTTACACCAATTTTTATTTGTAATCAATATAGAATATTATATCATCAACATATGTATTCACAAAATAATAATTTTGTTGTATGTTACTACCATGTTATGTCTACATAGGTTAAATTATTATTGAGAATTCAAGTGTGAAGGTAAGTTTTACATTAGAAAAAAATGAATGTGTTGAGTAATATATAAAGAAAAAGATTCATAAATTCATTATCTTGAAGTTTTGAGTTGAATGTGGTGTCAATTTCCTTATGTGCATTGACTCGTGACTTATTTGGTGTCATCTCCGAATGCAACCAAACCAAATTTAATAGTCATGAAAAGAGAAAGATGATCATGAGAAAAATTGAGTAAATATTATCTTTATGATAATAGAATTGAACAAAAAGAATAAAAAGATGATTTTGGTTCCATTTCATGAAGTTATCTAGTGGCCTCAAACTTTTAATGTTTTCGTAAACATATGATGTTGCTTTTAGTGTTTTCATGTCAAAAACTTACAAATTTTAATGTGATTATTTGATAATTATAATGTTTTCTTTTTTCTTGGGTTACAAAATATTTTATGTTTCAAATTTAAAACAACTAAAAAATATTTTATGTTTCAAATTTAAAACAACTAAAAGAATTTGTCAATAAGAATTCCTTCCCTCCCTATATCAATCTTAGTAACTCATCTCCTAGAAAAGATAAATATTATTCCTACAAAAGTGTTTAAATCACATATAATGCTAATAATTTTGTCAAATAGTTTCTCAATACTAAATTTAATCATATATAATGTTGATATTTGGGTTGAATGATGGACAAAATTTGAAATAATATATGAAAAAAGTTAATAAAATTTAAAAGAAGAAATATAATTCCAAATTAAATAGAAATAAGGTTAAACTATAATACATAAGACAGTGTAAATCTTATTTTGTTTAGAGTTTAGGGTTTAGTAAACTTTAAATCCTAAACCTTATTTTGTATAAATCGATTTTATGATAATAGTATATGTTAGGCTTTTTATTTTTGGTGAAAAAATAACCAATGTAAAAAAATACGGTGACAAATATTAAATTAATTGATTTTTTTTGTGAACTTGAATCTCAACTTATGTAAATTCATATTTTATGTTAGGTTATATTTGATCTTTTAAATCCCAATGGCAATAGAGCATGGATAGGTTTCACTTTTCCATCCTCATTCTTACAACAAAAATTTATTTTCATATCTAACTAGTATGAAATTTTCATGTTCATTCCGTCTCTATCGGGTAACGAGTTTAATCGTAATTATTCCTTGCTATTCTAAATATTAATTAAATAATTTTTTACAACAAAATAAAAATCACAATAAAGGAAACGCGATATTGTAAAGGATTCAATATCTCTCCAATGATAAATATCATTAAAGAAATTATAATTACATAAATCTAAAAAAAAAAAAATTAATTGTATTATTAAAAAATACATGAAAACTTTTGGGATCATATGAGCATTGGTCAACTTAGATGTGTCTGTGTATCACTCTCTAATATCAAATTAGAGTATCATTAAATAACAATTAAATAAAAATAAAATAATTATCGAAAAAATAAAAAAATATCAAATGTATGTTCTAAAAATAAATTATAAAACTAAGAGTTAAAGAAAAGTTAATATAAGTTTTTTAAATTACTTAATAAACTAAATATATTTTAGTAATTTAAAATAAACATGTGTATGAGAGACAAGTATGGGATATTTACGTCTCCATCAACATTCTCATACCCAATTTAAAAAATTAAATATTATCCATACTCATACCCATACCTAATCCATGAGGAAATATCTCATCAAAATCGGGACGGGTTCAAGTAATACTCACGTGAACAAATTTATTTGTGGTTCTTAAATCTTAATTAACAACTTCATATTCCTTGTATATACGAGGGTTTCTTTGTTCCAATCTTCCGATGACAGAGATGAGTGCTCCACCGGTCACAATGAGTTATGAAGAATTTGTGTCCAATTTATAATTTTAAACATTTCTTTATAATTGAATTTAAATATTTTTGCGTCTAATGTATAAGAAAGATTAGTGTTCTATATCTTTATTATTTTTATTGAAATTAAAGTCTTAGTCCTTTTTTGAAATCTCAACCATACTATTATATAAATGTCTTAGATTGATATTATCAAACGTTGATTACTATTTAAAAAAATGGAATTATAATAATGAATTTTGGATTTGTGTTTCTCTTTCTTTATGTTTAATGTTTTTTATTAATTAATTTGTATATTAAAATTTTGATTATATTTTTTTATGAAGGGTATTATTTTTATATTTATCAAACAAGATTAATTTAGCACCATGCTACTGATCAATAAAACCATATCAAAATATGTTAAAGATTGTACTTAGTGAAATAAATTAGTAAATAAATTTTGTATGGTCCAAATGATGGTAAAGGTATCTATCATTCACGATTCAATAATCGTTATTGTCTTATGTGTACATTATTTAATATATTAAATTTAGAAAAAAATATTAAATTACGAACTAAAAAAATATTAAATTTAGTGAACCTATAATCACAACTAACTTTTGGATAATGATCCCTAACCAACTTTTTTCAACAAAACTATAATTAACTCATGGGAATAATTGGTGAATGGATAACTTAACTATGCATATTGACAAACAAAACCACTGCATATGATTGATTGATTTTCCCATTAGCAAAAAATCGTGTATTTTTTCCGAGAAATAGGAAAAATCCTCATAAATTGTGTTTTAATAATGATTTAATTTTCTCATCTCAAAATTCAAATTTTAACATCATGTTCTATAATTCGATAAAAAAATTTAAAAAAAGATTTTTTCTAAAGAAATTCGTGATTGTTGATATTCACGACTGTGGTAAAATCAATTATAAACTAATTATGATATATAGTTACAATGTGTTTTTTATCTTTTCATATCTAATCTATGTGATATATAGTTAGAATTAAATTTATTTACAACATGAGAACTCCATTTTTTTTCCTTCGACGATAAATGTAGTTTAACTCTCTATGCTTTCTGGGGGAGTTTGAAAGCAGAGTATATTATTATTATTATTTTTAGAGTAACATGTATTATTGAACTATGTAAAAGCACACCACACCATTAATTATAAAAAAAATCTTAATGCAATGAATATATGAGTTTGATTTCTTATATTACCTTCATTAAGTCAACATCCAAATAATGTAAAACTTGAAACTCATACATTGAATTTCCAGTACATTTACATTTTCCATTGATGGCATGCAGATATTGTTAAAAAAATACTGAGGAAGTCAAATTTTCAATAAAGAAATAAATAAATATTTTGTATCTTGTAATTACACAAATTTTAATTTTTTATTAACCTAAATGATATATATATTTACTTTTATATATATAAATAAATTTTTATTGAATATATTTCTCTCTGTACATACATATAATATTAAAAAAAATAGAGGGGCACTTGGATTTGGGAAATGGGTTTAATCATATATTAGTAAAAGATTATTGATTTGGTCGGTGAAGTTAGAAGGTTATAAGTGCCTTAAGAAATTGTGTAGTTGGGCCAGGACATTTTACAGGCGTTACTGTTTGTTTGGGGGCTTTGCCTTTAGTAACAAATAAAGAAACATTTTTTAGAAGTTGCTAACGTTGATTTATTTCACCCATGAAAAGGACATATAACGGTATATGTTTTGAAATTAATTATCAAAGTTCATACGGTTTTGTTGGTAAAGCTCTTGAATATTTTGTGTATATATAGTGGCTTCATGATATCTAATCAAATAAAGTATTATTATTTTTCTTGATTGTGTGATAAATGTACTAGATTAGATATTACATAACTTTAATATGTTTAATTTAAGCTTTTGAAAATATTTTAAAAAAAGTAATATAATTGATTGGTTTGAATACATATTGACTTAAAGATATTTGATTATATATTTTAAGTTCATAATTTATTATTAGATAATGGATTTAATAAAGAAAAAAATCAATTATTTGAAGATTTTTAAAATTTTACTCATATACATAATTAATTAATTTATTTTTAATACAATTTCATTTTCATTCAAAGAAAAATATATTTAAGTATTATCAATAATAGTTAATTAAATTTTTTTCTTAAATATTATATATAAATTTCTTCTCAAAGCGAAAGAAGGTAAGAAAGGTAATAAAGATAAAAGTTTTCAAAACTTTTCAAAATATTCTATTTGGAAATATCTTTTGAGTTTAGTAATTTAATAAGTTTTTTTGAACTACTATTATATAATAATACACTTTTTACATTAATTATAAAAAATATTTTACATTAACTATTTACACAATGTAAATTTAGACGAGAATATTTTTTACATTAGTTCTCATATAATCAATGTTGTATCGTTTTTTGCCATATCAATGAAAGACCAATGGATTCATTATTTGCTACATCAACTAAATACCAATTATTCATTAAAGTCAAATCACTTTGCAGTTTTTTGTGTGAATGAAGAGAACTAGAGTTATATAAGGAATCCCTAACCAAAAGAGACATAAGAACGTGAAGGAAAATTGGAAGCAAGGAATAAATACAAGAGTTACTCCCTTTGAACTCAAATGTAAGATGAGAATACTCAAGAATACATAAAGTGTCTTAAGGGTTTCATTTTTTTACAAAATTATTCATTGTTGATAAAAAAAATCTACAAAAATTTGAGTCACATTTAACCACTACATAAATGATTTATATACTTTGAAAGCTCTATTTCTACAATATTTAGGTCTTCTTCACTTTTCCATCAAGAGTGCCATCAACAATTTCGAGACCATGATAGTTACAGTGCCAACATCTATTGGCATGGTAACAACAACAATGAAAATGTAGCAATGATGTGGTATTTCAACAATAATGTGATGTTAGTGAAAAAGAAAGAATCGTGAAATTGTTGTTATTATGGAAAAGAAAAGAGTACAAACAATAAAAATTATAGTGTTGGGAACTTATACTCCCTTACATACTATATTAGTTACTAATAAAATGCATGTAGCAAGTACTCGTTACATTGATAAAAGTAATAAGATTTTGAATATACATTTTTTTATCAGCATAAAATAATCAAATTATGGAGATACTTGGGATATCTCAATCCGTATACAACACTAAATACAAAAGTTAAAACTATTTTTTTACTACAGCCTACGCACTAGTATGTAAGTATGTAGTAAACAGATGTATACCAACTTGTTTAGACGTTCAATCCCAAAAAACGTCCTACAAACCTTTTCTTATGACACAGAAAATGTTACATGACAGTTTTGATCTTACGTTTTACTCTCAAAAGATACAAATGATAAAGTTTCACCGATGAAATACGTTTACGCAGTGTTGTTATTAATAACCCTCATGTCGTTGATACCCTCTAAAATCCCTCTTTGGCATCGGACTTTCTAAAACCACAACCAATTATTACTTTTCAGGTTTTGAATGTGCATAGGAAGCTTATCCCATATAAAAGTGTATAAGTAAACAATTTCAAGTATAAATCTCATATTTACTTTTTTATTGTAAATATGAACTCGAATAAAAAAATTTAATCAACCGGAAAAAGGAACAAAAACATAATAAGGATGTATCAATAACAACTAGAAATGAAATTTAAACACAAATTATTTTTTTTATTAATACATATGAAGTGAAAAATATGTTGGGTATATACTTGACTAGCATACACACAAAATCAACTAATTTTAATCCAAATCATCTAAATATTTTTTTTTCTTAAAAAATCATTTTTTTCTAACATCCTTTATCCAAACACAGGCATATTTACTCAACAAGTTTTAATCATGACTTCATTAAAAAACTATGCCCATAATTGTGGCTTCATTCAAAATATTGCTTTGGCTTCATCCAAAATTATGGCAATAATTTATTCTATCAACGTACATCCAAAAGAAAAACCATTCATCTGCTCATGCAGTTACATTTATAGAAAGAAAAGATAGGATTTGGTTGTATATATATATATATATATATGAATAACATATGCACATAAATGGCGAATTAACAAATGAAAATCAGCCTTAACAACGTTAATACATGGAATTTTCCCCTAGGTTAATGAATCAATCGGTCCATAAATTGAAGTCTGTGAGATAAGCATTATCATCCCAATAATCCACTGAAGGTAGTGGAAGAAGGCACAAACTCTCTGCCATTCTGTCCAAGAGACCCGGCATGTTAAACAGTGCCTCCTCATCGAAGAACACAGTTGAAGACAAATCAGAATTGTTTTTCTCCGTGCTACTGTTGATATCATCATCATCACATTTTTCACGATCCAAATTATACATATTCAAGGACGAGTCCAACACTGTTTCCTGCGTCTTTCCCTCCATTTGTGGAACCGTTTTAACTCTCCTGCACTTAGTTTTGCGACTAGTTTTCCTGTAACGAGAAGTGGACAAGGAAGAAGAGGTGATTGGTCTGAAACTCTCAGCAGCTTCTGCTGCAGCAGCTCGAATATCTTTAGGTGAAGAGGAGTTAACTATTGGAAGAAGAGAAGCTGAATTTGGAAAGTTTAGAATCGCTGAGGTGCCCCTAATGGCTAGGGCACCCACATCATGTGCCCTAGCTGCCATTTCAGGTGTAGGGTATGTCCCTAACCAAATCCTTGTGGTCTTCTTCGGTTCCCTGAGCTCACAAACCCACTTTCCCTTTCTTTGTCGGACACCCCTATAAATGGGGTGGCGAGTTTCCTTGAACTTCTTCCTCCCACCTTTCCTTTTGTGTGATACTACAAATTGTGCATGCACTGAAGGTTGTGAAACTAGGTTAGGGTTACTATTATAAAGTGGTGTGCATGGTGATGATTGGGAAATAGTAGAAGAAGATTGAAAGGAAAAAGGGGATTCAATCTCAAAATTCATCTTAGATTGTGAGTTTTGGTGGTGATAATAAGAGAAATTGAGAATATAATAGGAGTTATGTGAATTTTGGTAATAGAAGATCATGAAGTTTATAAAGAGGGAGGGAGGAGGAAAGTGTGTTGGAGGTACAATGACTTGACACTTCCATGTGCTATAAATAGTTTCTGGAGCCATCGTATTCATCGAGGAACTCAACCTACGTGAGTTTGTTTTATTTTCACACTACGTTGAATCATTGATCTACTGTTTTCTTTATACTTTATTTGTTGGGAGGAAAATATGTTTTTTGATTTATTTTCGTTAAGGAAAAGGATATAATAAGTGAATAAGAAAAATAAAGTGTAAACACCAATAAATATAATCACGGTCAAAAAAATTATTTTTACTGTAACTTGTAAAATTATGAAGTTATAAAATTATTAAATAAATTTAGATTTTAATTTAGAAAAAAATTTAGTCATCACTATACAAAAATTAATTTCAATTTTTTTAAAATTAATAATATGAAAAATTATATTTTTTATTATAATAAAAACTATTTTAAATATTAATAATTTTTAATTTAGAGACAGTAATGATTAATTATTTTTTATTTTTAAATTAGTTTATATTTAATGAATTTTTTTATAATGGATATTCATATTATCTATAATTGAAGTGATGTTGGTTAAAAAAATACAATTATGTTTTTAACGTTATCTATACGTGTGTGTTCTTAAATGTGTATATAAATTGTGAAGAAAGCAAAATGTTCATAAAACGTTTTCAATGAATAGCTAGGATTAACTTTTCTTATTTAGATACTCTCTTATGGTTTTCTTTTTTGATAAAGAAAAGGGATTGATGAACTTAAAGTCTGAATGGAAAGACTTTGAAATGACGAATTAAATTTAACAATTAGGTTGTATAATAACTGTATTTAATAAGGAATTTTTAACATGGTTTAATTATATAAAAAACACATTTAATAAACTCATTTGGTGGAAGTGGAATTTTAAAATTAAAAATATGTCTCATATAAGATTCTATGTTTTAATAATAGAAAATAATTTTAAAAATGAAATAATTTTTAATTTAATTATTTAAATATTATTATAATTTAAATTACTTAGTAAATAAAATACTAATTTATATTATAAAATGATTGTAAAATGCAACAAAAAGGAAAAAACATTTATTTTACTGTATAATATGTGATTTTGGAATTTTGTTAGACGAGTGTATTATTTTTATCATTATAAAAAAAATTGCTTTTAGAGATAGAATTAATAATATGCAGAAATTTAAAGAGTTAGTCACTAAAATAATTATAAACTAATCTTAATCTAAATTCAAATAAGCTAAAACTTTCATTGCTAATTTTGAAAAAATATTTAGTAATTTTATTTAACAACAATAAAGCATAATTTAAAGACTGATCATTATTAATTTTTAAATCAGTTTTTATTTAATGAAATTTCTGCAGTACTATATATGATCTTTTTGTAGTATATTAATTTTTTTTATCTATAACTCAAAATTTTATGTTCTTTCATATAGTTGAAAAATAGTGATAGATTGGAGGTACGAAATCTAATGAAAATTTGATAAAGAAAAATTGAAGAATTTTGTAAGGTGATATTATAGTTTGAAGGAGGAAAATTTAATTTTTGTTTTGTGTAAAATTTAATACTTTGGTTTGTAAATTTTGCGTGAAAGAAAAATTAAATAATTTAATAAATTATATTTTATAACTTTTGAAAATAGAAAATGAGAATTTTAAATAAGATAAACAAAAAAAAGGAATTGATTGTAATAATACTAAATAACTCCTTTGAGAGAAAAGTAAATTTAGTACTTAAAAAATTATTAAAGATAAAAATTATCCTTTAAATAAAAAGATTAAAAATATATTAATTTGTTGTTTTTATAATTTTTAAAGATATTTATGCATCTCTTGGTGTAAAAGGATTTTTTTAATTATTTTTTTTGTAATTGTAAAAGTTAAAAAAAAAAGACGAACGTGATGTCACGTCGCATAATGAATACACAAAATTATTGCGGACTTGAAAATATAGAATCATGAAATTGAAAGTGAAGTATTAGAAACATCAAGGTCAAGTGCATTTGAACACATATGCTTCACGTTTTCTGAAAAAGGACGAGAGAAGAACAACATTTTCATCAATTTATTAATTTTTTAGTTCGGTTGATACTGTTGGAACATTTGCTTCATTCTAAGCTAAATGGGTTAACTAGGTTATGTTTATCATGTATTATTTTAAGTTTTTATATTATTATTATTATTATTATTATTATTATTATTTTTATAAAAATGATTAAATATATTTTTAATGTCTGAACTATTTGCTAAAATTATATTTTGTTTCTGGAACAAATTTTGAATTTATTTCATTTTTATACTTTATAAACAGGTGTAAATGATCCTCAATAACAAATAAAAGAAGAGAAAAATTAGAGAAAATGAAAAAAAGAAAAAAAAAATGAACGAAACTTAAAAAATGGATAATAGTGAAGTAGAAAACTATCAAGAAGAAAAATAAGGAGATAAAAAAGAAGTCTGACACATCATCAAAGATCATTTACACGAGTTTATAAAGTATAAAAATAAAATAAATTTAAAATTTACCTCCCAAATAAAAAATAATTTTGACAAATAACTCAATGAAAATATAGTTAACCCTTATAAAAACGTGAATGGGTGAATGGTATATGTAATATCGAAAATTTAATAATATTGATTATATGTAAAAGCAGTAGAGTTTAGAAATGAATATAATAATGAATATGCAATTAATAAACAGTTTATATCTAAAAAAATATCACATATTTATATTGTGCTTAGTGACGTGTTTCAATTATTTAAATTCTAATATCAAATAATTAGTGGTTAATTATAGACTAACTTTTAATGATATACCCCACAATATATATTTATAACTGATAAAAAAAACATCTATATATTTTGATTAGATCATAACCATAAATTTAATCGTCTTAAGAAAACTATGATAAAACCGAGGATTATAAAACTTTAAGCAAATAAGATATTGTGGTAAAGAAGTTAAAACTACTGCGATTAAAATTTCAACATAAACGTTGAAAAGTTCGAAGGTTGTAATCCTAGCATATATAAAGATTATATTATGTTTTAGATATAATTAGTTATTATAAGAATGAGATTTGAGAAAATAAGAATGTTAAAGAAGAAGAAAACCGCGCGACTTTCAAAATCAATATCTGCTTATTATCACATAAGTTTCAAGTTGCGAAATTTGACTGAAAATTTGAAGAACTGATCCAATTTCACTTATCTCCTGCACGTTTTTCATTCCTTTCCAAGAACATAAATTACATACACTTATATCAATTAACTTTCATTTGATAATTTTATCTCTTTTAATCTTAAATAAACACCTCACACCTCATAACGATTTCTCTTAATTTTTTTATGTACTAATGTGGATTCTGAGAGTTAATACAATGCAAAAAAAAAAGGTGTATTAAGTGTAATTTCCTCAAATTTAAAAAACCTATAAATTGCTTTATCAAAATCTTTTTTTTTTACCTTTTTATTTACATATCTATCTTCATCTTTCCAAAACTTATTATACCAAGTCATTAAGACTATTTGTTGGAAAAGTAAAGTCAGGTTCAAATTGATGTTAATATATATTATTTTTTTAATGATATGGTTGGAATTATGTTTTTTTCATAAATTTTAATTAAAGTTGTTTTTTTCAACATTAGTAAAAGTTTTATTATTAATGTTAAAAGTTTCATTATTACTATTGATGATACTTCTTTTGGTTGATATTATCTAGGTTTTTTTTACTTGATGTCTATCAAAGTTGTTTTTTGTTGATATTTGTAAAGATCAACTTTATATTGATATCACTATTATTAATTTTTGTCCAAATTTGATCAAGATTTTTTTAATATTAACTTGGAAAACCTTATTATGATTTCTTTTTTACCAATGTTACTATGTGAAGTTTTTCATAGAAAATCTCATAACATAAAATAATTTAGATTAATTAAAAGAGTATGCATCAAAATAATCAACACCTTCAAATTGGGTATAACTTTTGATAAAGAAACACACTTTATACCATTTAATATCATTATTGTCTGTTGTACTTTATTTTATAAATCCATTTATATTGAACGAGAATTTTTCTTGCAAGTAGGTATGTAATATACCAAATATAGTTGTCCTCAAGAGTCTAATTTGTGGTATAAATGTTCATGTTATCCATGAAATAACTCTCATATCGCATAGTACCCATGCATCGAAAGAAAAATGATCATCTTATAGCTCCAAATATTATCATTGAAGAATTTAAGTTTGTTCTTGGACAATAAAGTACACTTCATATCTCTATCGTGAGAATAATAATAATTTATGTCATTGAAATGAAAAGTGATAAGAATCATATTTGGATTCTTTCTATGATACAGATAAAAGGGGTTGAATTTTTTTAACAAATTCAATGTTATTGTGGTTCATTAAAAAGAAAATAGACATACAATAAAAAGAAAAAAGAACAACATATAGGAAGATAAAAAAAAACACACGAATAAAACACAATCAACCCACTTTTATACTATATCAAGAGTTCATACTATTGATATGGAAATGAAAATAACTTGAAGAAGAAAAACAATGTAACACGAAAATAGACAAGCTGAATGTTGGGGCTAAAGTATCCAAGAGCGAACTCTCAATAAGTAATAATCAAAATATTTCATATCTAAGTAAAAATATTAAAATTTTAATAGATTTAAATGATTTTAACAAATAAAATATTTAAAAAATAAAATAATTATCTATCCTAGCTTGTGTCCCTCTGGAAAGGCAACATACATTACGTTAATCGATACAAATTTTGGCATTGAAAGTTGATGTGATGGTGGAAAACCTTAAACTGTGAGTTTCACACAAAAGGGTAATTTTGTTGATGGTAAATATATTTATTTTTTATGAATATATACTATATTCATAAAACAGTAAAAATACTGACAGGAAAACATAGTATTCTTCAAAGATTAATCTGATGCCAGTTGTTGGTCCCTGAGAGGTTAATGTTAAAGAAGGTTTGTTATATGTTTCTGACTTTGGAGGCTCTGCACGTGCTTTGTTTTCTGTATTCTGATGTGATTTTTTAGAGCTATGCATGAAGATGATTAGTCCTTCTATCAATATCACGTATTCCGTCATTATTTACTAATCTTATCATTTTATTACATGACATTACATTATCTACTTAACTAAGTTAATCACGTTTGGTTCACCAAACCTTTCCCTTTCTTCACTGTTGGAATGCAAGTGCATAAACAATTCTCATTAGCAAATCTCTCGTGCAGAAAAGTCTTGAAAGAAACGAAATTGGTGACAACCATCGAATACAAAAGTACATAACAATCGAATAAAGAAACATAAGAAACTCCAAAAAGATAAATATTTAACACTATCAAGATGAATTCTAATGTTGTTTTATATTATAAGAATAGTATCCATGGGGCCATGTCGTGTTTCAATGAAAAAATTTGATTCACATGCGATGGCATCGTGGTGGGGGCTCAAGAATAACCCTAGCAAGTGGAAATATTGTATTATAAAACAAGTGTTAGTTTTAATTGTATTATAATTTCATGAACTCAAACACTCAAATTCTGATTTCAACCATTTTGGAAAACTATGATTTCCTGCCTAAATTTACATGCTAAGTAGACCGTTGCTGTAGAAGGAGAGATATTCAGAACTATAGTGATATTTTAAAATATAAAAATGAGTATTGGATTTTTAAAATATAAAAAAAATTATAATAATAAAGCACATTTCACAACACCAACGTAATAAAAGAATATTTGTTAATGAAGACCATTTTTCGAATAGAAATAAAACATCCTAAACGATAAAAAATTATTGAATATATATTAGAATAAATTAGGAATAAAAGTTTGTTCTTAAATATTTTCATTCCCATAAATAATGTGAATGTTTTTGCTTTAAATTTACTAAACTAGTATTATTAGAATAATTATTATAGTCTGAATGAGAATTCAAAATTTTATCCTAAAAATAATTTAAGATTATTGAAAGTTCCATAAGAGAAAAAATAGCTATATTAAAATCAATTGCTCGCGTAATATTTTTTGCATTTTAGTCATAAAATTCATAAGAAAAATTTCCACTTAGTTTTTTTATAATTAAATTTATATTATAAAATTTTACATACCTTAAAATCTTAGTATTTTTATTATAATAATAATATGTGAATGTTTCATTAGTGTCAAAGTATATATTTTTTAATGATATTTATTTATCCTTTTTTTCAGCGTGGTGTGTTGATGGGAGGTGTATCTTTGAATTATTGAGCACACTTTCTGAGCCTAGGGCAATGATTATGAGATGTAAAGCGCACGGTGGCTCCTGACATTCTTGGAAGTGATTTTTAGAATTATTTAGAGTAAAAGTCACGTTCGTGAACCTAGAAACACTTTTATCTAATAATGTAAACGCGGCCTAAATCACTTTTTCTTACTTTCTTCTCACAATTCAAAAGACTGCCCAAAATGCTGTCACTTTGAATCCTTTTAAACATTTCATTTCTTTCAACCTATCTACCTATTATGATTAATATAAGACTATTCATTTCTATGGTTACATTCATAAGAACATACTTCATGATAAAAAAACATACCCAGACCTTTTAATATCTTCACATTAAAAGGATTTAATTTTTAAGCTCCTTCAACATTAAATTTCATTAATAAAATTCTTTGATTAGTTATTTTCATCAAGTAGGTTAAGTGTATATGTATATTAGGTGTCCAAAAGACTAATCTAGTATGTCAAAAAGATGAATCTAGCATATCGAAAAGGCTAATATAATATACTGAGAAAAGACTAATTTAATATGCTGAGAAGAGACTAATCTAATATGCTTAGAATGTTTATCTACTAGGGATTCAGTTATCATGTTTGTCGAATATTGAATTCGATGATGACTACCATGTCTCTATTGCGAACATATTAACGTAACTAATCTTCTATAAGTGGAAGTATGTTCTAATATCTAATTAAGAGAAAAGTCACGTCAGTAAAGTCAAATCCAGGATAGGAAGGTTCATGATGGTAAAAAAACACATCCAGAAATCATTACAAAAAATTCATCGAATCTAAACTAATTTAGAGACAAAAAAAATTGGTCATTATAATGACTAAATTATAAAATATTTATAAACTAAAAATTATTGGTATCTAAAATAATTTTTATTATAATAGAATCTATATTTTTTTTAACTATTGATCTTAAAAAATTATGAAATTGGTTTCTATATAATAGTGACTAAATTAGTTTTTAAATTAGAATATAAAATTGTTTCTAACATTAGTTAAGGTTTTAATCACTTATTAAATTAGACTCTATATTAGCATATAATTCACTTAGTGACCAATTTTATCATTTTATAGGTTACTAATATGATTTGTAAAAATAATTTTTTTGTAATGAATAATATAAATAAATGTAGCTTCCAAGATAGGTACTATTCATTAGTTATCTGATTAGTGTTGACTTGAGCGTCAGAGTGTCTTTGCAATATGAGTAGTGAATTAACTCGATTCGATGTAAGAACACTATATGAAATTTTATACAATCTTTAATTTATTAAAAAATTTCTATTTAATTAATAACTGAAATGAGTAGTGAATAATAATAATAATAATATATAAAAATAATATTATTTTTATATACAATTTTCTTGTCTTTATTTTATGAATTTTATATTTTTTATACGTAAGCATCTTTTTTCTTCCTCTCTTTTATATTTATCGTATTTTTAACCCTTAAATATCTTATTCTATTATCATTAGTGTCTTTTTTTTCCTATTTTCATGTGTTACTTTCTTGCATAAATTTTTTAGCTTAACATAGTAGAGGAAATTTTGATAGTTTTGCACACACAAGTTTTTATGTGAATATATATCCAACTTTACTAAGAAAATTATTTTTAATTATATTATTAATATATAAAATAATAAAATTAGTCATTAATTTAATTAAAAATCAATTAAAAATCTAATTTAATAAGTGATTAAAATTTTGATAATTAAAATTTTAAAAAGTGAATAATAATAATAATAATAATAATATATAAATGAAATTTCTCTTGTTAGTATTCACTTTTTTTATTTCTATTTTATTTTATTATATTTTAAAATAAAGATTTATAATAATATATAATAAATTTTTTATTTTTTTATTTTCTTATTTTCTTATCTTATCTTTAATATATATTAAAAAAAATTCAAAATTTAAAAATAATCACAAATATCTAATATTACTTTCTTTTCATGTAATCACTATTGTTAAATTATTTAAAATAAAAATAAAAATATAATCACTTACTTTTTATGTAACTATTATTATTGAAAAAAATTAAAATATATAACGGAATGAAATGTCCCCTCTCTGCTAGTTTATTTACACCGATTAAAGAAATATGATTAAGGAAAAAATATAAGTGGGTTATGATTAATTAAAAAAGTAATTTGCATTTAATTCAAGGTTGATTTAGGGAATTAGATAATGAAAAAACATGTATATATTTATAAAAAAAAAGACAAGAAAAACTAAGTTAAAATAATCATATTTATATTTATAGAAAGGACGAAGTAGATAAAATAAAATAAAAAGAAGAAAAAAGAGATAAAATAAAATATACAAATATTTTTAGTTTTTTCATTTTATTATTAAAAGGGTCTAAAAAGCCAAACTAAATTTAAAATAATGTATTGGCCAAATTTGAATATTACACAAGTTTTAAAAGAAAATTTAAAGGTATGAAATTAAACAAAATAAATAAAGAAAGAAAAAAATGTAAACATACAATGAGATTTTTTTATTTAGATGTTATTATAAAATTAAAAAAAGAAAAAGGTATATATATATATACATATATTTAAATTATTTAGATTATGACGTACAAAATAAAAATTAATTAAAAAAATTATAGATACTAATCGTTAATATCTGTTAGTTATTTAAGTCATTATTACTTTTTATTTTTTAAAAAAGGATTAGTAATAAATATAAACTAAGACAAAATTAGTCCAACTAAAGAGACATGGATACATATTTTAACAACCGAAAAACAACATGAAAAACATTATTTTTGTGGTCTGTTGAAAACATAATACAGTGAGAAGTGAAACACGTAACCCTACAAAACATAATTTTCCTATGCAATAATAATAATAATAATAATAATAATTAATAATTAATAATAATAATAATAATAATAATAATAATAATTTTTAATTTACGCATGACCCACCTGCCAATGAAAAAGTCCATAGTGTAATAGGTTTGTTATTTGAATGAGATGAGAACTCATATATAGCTTTGTTACATTGCCACAAAACTTGTTCATACCAAACAAAACAAAACCTACACATTCTTCTGTGTCTTCACATCTATACTCATTCATTCATAATACAGTTCTTATTTTAAAGATAAAATGTACATTAAAAATGTATTTTTTGTCAATTGTTATAGATGTCAGTTTAATGATGTCATCTTACAAATGATTCAGACCACGTTTTATTGAATAGATTATCATTACTAAGAGCAAAAAGTCTTCAGTTGGATTCACACCTGATTCACTTTTCTTAAAAATAACATGATTATAAAAAAAACACTTAAACGATGTTATTTTAGAGAAAAAAATTTAATATAACATATTAATCACTAACCTTTGTAAATAAAAAAAATAAAATATTAATGAAAAATGAAGATTAAGAAAGTTTATATACTTTTAGTTCATGTTTTTTATTTTATTTTTATTAATAAAAATTAATTCTTTTTTTTTTAATTTGGGTTGATAATTTCTTTTCGTCTAATTAATTGGAACAACGTTATTTAAATTCATTACACTGGCATTATTTTAAATATTAAAGGATCAGTTTTTCTATTTTATTAATAACTAATATATACCCAAACTTGTGTGGAGAAATTAATCACAATATTGGTTTTGAAAAAAAAAATAGTTGATATCACTCACGTTGTAAAAATCCTCAAAGTGTCAAATGATTTGATTTAATATAGCTTCATGAAAAAAAGCTTGAACCTTTTACAGTTAAAACACCAGACTATAAACGAAATGAAAATATTGCAAAATATAAAAAATTATATACGAGATCACTTTCTAATTTATTCACGGATAATACGAGGGACGATGTTAAATTCATTCTTAAATCTTATGAACATCTTTAATCTAAAATTTTAACACAATAAATTTATAAGTCTTTTTTTATATGTTATTTAATTATTTTCATTTATATTTAATATAAGACTTAAAATGACATTTTGAATTTTTTTTAAAAAGTCGACAACATTATCTCTTACCCCTACTTAATATTTCCTAATATTACTTTCATTTGGGTTGTTGTCAATATATTTTTTTTAAAATATTCATTATGGTAATCTAAACTTACTTAAAAAAGAAAGTTAGAGAAGGATAGGTGAAATTGTTAGACTCCAATTTGAATGCTTCTTCTCTTTTAATTAAATTGGTTTTTCAATTAATGCATCGGATGAAAAAAATGGGATAATTTTTTGGCATATTTTCCATAGTGGGACAAAATACATGGTTTTCACAGGTAGAAGAAGGAAAATGGTAGCATTAGAGTGTCCAAATCAAGGCTTGGCCCAGAAAAGATTGATGGAGACATGGATGAAGAACAACCAGTAGAAGGCTACTAACTAAAACCATGACATGTTTACCTTTCATTGCCAATCAACCAATCTTCCTACAAATTACGTCTCTTCTATACAATATTTTTTTGTTGTGTTTATTAAAAGCAAGGAAACTTTGTCTTTTTAAGCCAGTTTAACACCTTGTTAGTGATAACTAATGTTAATCAAATAATACTATTATGGTCGATATAACCATACATAAAATAATAATTGTGTTAAAAATATAAAATTGTTATTATTTTTAAAATTATGTAAAAAATATATAGATAAAGAATACAAATTATATAAATATAGGATAAATATTTTTTTTCATTCAAAATTTCATCTCTTTAAAATTCACATTCTCCAAGTGTTTCCTAAGTTTGGAAATAACTTGAAGTTTGTTGTTATGTCAAATTATAGTACGAAGAATATACTAAGATAAGGAATATTGTAGGTTGAATAAAATTGAGATTTGACTAACTGAATCATTTCATATTACATTTTTTTTTCTTCTCCTCTTTGGATCTTATGTTAACGAGAAATATTATTGGTGTATGGTATAATATTTAGATAGCTTATCCGAAGACTTATGAGTATCTAAAAGAGTCAAAGGAAGAATTAGCCAATAAACATGTTGCCTCCAGGTAAAGGGTGTTAATGTTTGCATCTATTCAATGTTTTGGTTGTTTAGATACATGAAACATATGATGGTTGCATTGTTATGTGTGTGTGCATGTGGAAGGTGATGTATGCAATTTTTTACTATGACCTAGAATAAGATGAGGTGTATATGATATTAAAAATTCATATAAAGTTAGTTATGAAAAAGTTAATGCTTTGGATGATTTGAAATGATTAGTTGTTTTTATTGTTAATTTCTCTTATATTTGTAAAATGATGTTCTTAGTCTTGTGATCGCTCAAGCAGTGGTTCATTACCCAAACGACACTCAAATGACATGTAATAATTAGCTTCACAACTCATCATTGCTTGAGTGATATCTTAACATTCAAGCGATTGAGCATTTAACTCAAGAGATAACCTGTAGCTTGGGCGCGAAAGAGATTAGAGAGGTCAAGACAAGTATCTCTTCTCTAGAGATGATGATGCTCAAGCAATAATATGGTCATTCAAGTGATAAGCATGGTAGTGTTCCATGGATTCTAGAATCTTGAAGATCATGCTATAATGTTAAGGCACTCAAGTAATGGTCGATCACTCAAGCGTTAAGAAAATTACGTGTTTCAAGTTTCTGGAACACGTTGGAAGGGATCTAATAAGAATATTGTTCAAGCGTGGAAGTGGATGTTTGAGCGAGGAAGAGAGACAAAACAAAATCTAATGTCTGGAGGTACCTCACTCAAGCATCATGAAATTGCTTGAGTGAGAAAGGTTTTTCCCAAATGTTGGAGGTGAGATCACTTAAGGAAGAAGAGTTCCCTCAAGTGACAATTGATTATGTTGATGATAATTATTTTTCTATGGTTAATTATATATACAATGGTATATATGATTAATGTATTAAGTGTATGAGATATGCATGATAAGATGTATATGCATGAGAATGAGATGATGAATCATTATGTAATATGTGACCTTTATAGGTTTGTGACACTTTGTGTGTGTGTGTGTGGTGTGGATACTTAAGATTATATTATTATTGAGCCTTGAAGGTTGAGATATTAAGCATGTAAAACTCATTAACTAAAGGATATATCTTGGTTATATTGATGAACCACCTTGACTTAAGAAAATGATATCAATTTTTACCAGTGATGTTTCTCATGAATCAAGTATTAGTCTCTAGTAAGATGTGCTTAATATATATATATATATATATGAGTCTTCTTTAAAGGTGTCAAGTGACAAGTTACACTGTACATTTAGGATGCAACTAAGAGTTTTGACATCTTGGAGATAATGTTTAATTTTATACTACTCATAGGGGGTGGTGTTGTGAAATTCCTTAGTAACAATGTACTAGTGTAATTTGTGATGTGTGTTTTTTACAATGTGATGATTTGTGATATTGTATATACATGTATCATTGCGTATGATGATCAAAATAAAATTATCTCACCCTTGCACATATGCTTGTAAATTGTTATGAATATATATATGATGTTGCAAGTGGCAACAACTAGGAGTACTAATAATTTATTTTGGATATATTTGTTAGAGATGATAATGTGATACAAACTATACGGGCTTGTCCACAGTAAAGAAATGAAAAATGGGTTGGATGTTTAAGCCAACAAACCTATGCAAGCCAAAGTGTAAGTTGATCTGTTCCAACAGAAGACCTACATTATTATTTTATTTTTAATTTTTTATTATTGTGTATAGATGTTTATGAATTAAATATGACTAAATATTTACATTCATTATTTAATCAATATGATATATTTACAAGTACAATTTGATATTTTATTTTATGATTTAACTTAATATATATTTTTTATAATATTTTTGCTTATTTACTTGTAGTAATAGTAAATTATTAATATTTAAGTTTTTCTTTTAATTTTTATACTTTTAGTAAATCTTTGTTTTTATAATATATTTAAATTTAGGATTAAAAAATTATAAGATTTTTTATTGATTTACTTTTTAATTCTTTTAAAAATTTATATGAGTAGACTTATAAGCTTACAAGTCAAATATATTAACACGTTAAATTTCTTATACGTCAATTATTTGTAACCTATTATTGATTGGTCAAATGTAGGATGAATCAAAACACAACGAATCAACCCATATTATGACCATGATATAGTTTATATAATTTTTTTTTAGAAACTTTATGTTTTGAGGTTATGTAATATATATATATATATATATATATATATATATATATATATATATATATATATATATATATATATATATATATTGTATATGTTGTGTAATTATATGTGTGTTTTATAATATTACCACTAGAATATGTAATTTCACATATTATTTTGTAAAAAGTAGTTTTTAATTTATTTTTTAATTTTAAATATTGTAAAAATGATTAATATTTTAATAATTAAATCATTATTATGATTCAAATATTTTTAAATAAAAGTATTAAATAATTATCATTTAATTATTAATATTTTAATTAGTAATATACTGTAATACGTGTCAAAACTATTATAAAGATATAAGATAATATCTTGAATACAAATTCTATATATATTGTTATACATAAATTAATGCATATTACTATATATTATATTTGTTAGATATATTTTTTATTCTTATATTTAATTTAATGTACTTGTATATAAATAGAGATGTTATCCTATTTGGTTACATTCTAACTCAATTTTCTTTAGGATTAAAAAATATCCTACTCCAACATGACAGATATGAAGAATGATACAATTATTACATCTTATTATGGCTTGTATCATGAAATCTCAATCTCTGTTACCTCTTCGGAATTCTTCAGTTCAGACAGATATATGTTTAATATTTAAAATTGCCTTGGTTATCAATTTTGTGAAGGACTAATAACAATTAGTATCTGCCCATGTATTAATGTCTTTGAGGATGCATAATGAAACAAGTATATTGGACAATAAAAGGGTAAATAACAAAAAACTTATCAGCACATTAATCTGCTTCTGTTCTTTTTTGCTGTCAACAATTTGCAATGTCATTCATTACTACTTTGCCTATGTACAATAGCTACATTATATAAAACTTTCTATGTGATAAAAAATAAGGATCTATTTCACTTATTTAGAGTTGACATACTTAAAGATCCATTGAATTTCTTCGGTTAAGTGTTTGATATTTAATTATATCATAGTTGTATCAGTTACATTCAATATATAGCAAATGAAAGATGAACAAAGTATTCTATCCCAAAATTTAGTCCCTAAAGAATGCTACTTATACATCCTTGAAGAAAGCTACAACACCAATGAAAGAAAGGAAAGAGAAAAGAACATTACCAACAGATTTCATGGACCCACTCTCCGAGATGATCTTGTCTTCTGCAAAAACATTATCAGAGTCACCAAACCTTTTTTGGGTGGAAGCAAAATAAATTAAACTAATTGAAGTAAAAAAAGAAGAAGAAAGACTTTGTGCATCTTATAGATCAAGGCACTCACTGCACTCTTTTTGCATGACATAAACACTTCAGCCCTACACCACAGTTGCCGTTAGGCTTTTCACACTCTTTACAAAGATCTTCTACATGATTTGGCACATCGAAGGACATCCACGTTCCCAACACATATCCCTCAGCATTTGAGGAGCTTCTATGCATCCAGCTATAATGAGAGCAGTTCAAATGTTTAGGATGAAAGCTCTTGTCAACCTTTTGAAGATCTTCAATGACTAAACATGAATTTGGATCTTTCTCCTTCTCATGAATCCTAGAAGATGTTGAAGCAGCAGGTCCAAACCTATGTAACAAGCCTTTGCAATTTCGGATAAATGGTGGAATGGAATCTGTTGTGCTTGAGCAGTTTGAAAGAAGGAGTGAGTTGGGTTCCGGAGGAGAAGGAAAGCCAGCAGTGACAGACAGAGGAGAAATGTAATGGAGAGAAGAAGAACAAGGGTGAGATATGGTTAGCAATCTAGAATTATAGTCAAGTGAAGAAACTTGGAAAAGTCCAAGAGATGTTCTCAAGTACAGATTCTGAGATCTGCATATGGTGATATTACTTAGTAGGTATGTAATAGAAGAATTTGGATTCAAGAAAGATGATTCAGTTTTACTATCACTGCAGTAGCTGCTATGATTATGCTGTTCTATAGGAGTACATAGGGTGGTATGGAAGATGAGCAAAAAATAGAGAAGTTGGACTTTCTTGAATGGCTTCATGTTTATCTCTTTTTCCTATAAATGCAACTCGGAAGGTTTCCGTTATCAAATTGTGAGTCATGTGGGGTATTTTATCTCTGAGGATGACACTATAGCAATGCATAAAGGTGGATATGGAGAATCTTATACTTGAAATCAAGTTCCAAGTTGGCCCATGTTAGTAGCTAAAAGAAGATCTTATTGCATTTGAGGGAATCATTGAGCTTATATTTTTGTTATTTGCCATTACTTTTGACGTGGAATACAACTAACTTGGATTCATTAAGTATTGTTTATCATCAAGCTATGCATGTTCTGTGCCATTGATTCTCATTCTCTGCCATGTAAAAGTTGCTTTTCTATTTAAGCTTTTTTAGGCAAGGGTAGTGATGCTATAATTTGTCTTTCAATTTCTTGTATTTTTATAGGTCCCAGAAATTACATAGGCAGAAAATATATTACGATGAAACAAAAACTATATGGTGATTCGCAATGCCAAATATTAACTCCTAGAAGTATCCATCAATTATAAGGCAAAAAGAGTTCATCATTATACTGTTCATAATCCATAATACTACGAGTTCAAATTGCATGAGATGTAGTGGTAACAACTCATGACAGAACTACAGATTGCCAAACCCAAGCAAAAACATACACTAAACAAATTTGAAGAGGGAGTTTTTATTGCTGGAATATTATCTTGAGGATCATGCTGGGGCCTTGACAAGAGTAGATGGGAAATCCAACAGCACAATGTTCTCTATAGCTGCTGAAAATGTTGTAGAGAACTCAACATGATTAGGGTGGCTTTGAAATGCAGCAAAGTCTTCTTTCTTGTTGAATGTCATTAAGAAGGCATGAGTGAAACCTTGTCTCAGCACATCTAGGCTTTCAATGTCCCGTCCCCTGTTCAAGAGAAATACAATCAAACATATCATAAGACACTATTGGTTAAAAGTACGTGACTGTATCAGTATTAGTGGCTGATATCAGAATATCTTCAACTACTTGTTCTTGTTTTGTTAATTTAGAATCTCCAAAATAACCAACATGATATAATATGATTTTTAGATGATTATATATTTTAAGCATGTAGTCAGGGATTCCATTTTTATCAGGTTTGTGTGTATGAAAGAATATTCATTTGAAAGAAAAAAAAAACTTAAAGAAAAGCTCCATGCTTTAAGATTTTGAACTATGACTTTGGATACACAAAAAATAGTTCATAAGAACATTTATATTCTTCTCCAAAGTACAAGGTAACAAAACAGAAAACATACCATTCAAAGGACTTGACAGCATCAATCTCTGAGACCAACTTCTCCATCCCTTTTGTGAGCTCATCAACTGCCACACCTTCCTTGAACTTAACAATTACAAAGTGTTTGAATTCTCCCATTGCTAGCATACTCCAAAGCTTGTTCCTAGCAGCCAAATATATATTCACAATCTGCCTCACGTTCTTGATCTGTTCTTTGTCAGAACCCCATGACTCCTTTCATTGCTATACTAATCAATTTTTAAAAAAAAAAGTGGTAGGAGACAGCATCCACAGCTCAATCTAAGGAAAGGTACTGATACTTTTACCTTTAGACCCACCAATGCACATCTTCTTTCCATGGCATAGTAAAAATTGTCTGGTGCCATTGTCGTGGCACATGAATGGGGGTCCTTGGTGTCATCACCCTAGACAAGTTTGAGTGATAATTGGCCTCATTTTGAATCACAACACATCATGATTATACATGGAACAACTTTTCTTTCTTCACTAGCTTTTTCTTTTGTGCTATATATGTGTGCAGAAAAGTGGCGATAGAGCCTCAACTTTTCTCCATGTCCTTAGCATGTGCACCGTCTATGTAAATTATTGCCCTTGGATGGACATGCTCTTTATCTACCTCTTCTTTACAAATTTCACTCTCTTCTGTTTAGCTTCTTGGAACAAATTACATTTTAAATCTATGTTAAACAATTTACATTCTTATACAAAATTATTTTTAATCATTGATAACTAATTAAAATATTGAAATTAAAATATACAAAGTAAACCTTGATAATGAATAATAAAAGTTTATATAATTTTTTATTGATATCTTAAATACTAAAAATGTAACTAAATTTTAATACTTTTAATTGGGGTAAATTTATAAAAAATATTTTATCTGATGATATTTTTTTTTAAATTGTGTAATACCTTTTTGAAAAAGAATGAGGAAGTGTGCATAACATACAGTAGGGTATTTCTAAAAGCAACTTCATACATTCTTTCTTCATCTCCAATATTTTAATTATATAATTTAATTTTTTTTTAATTATGTTATTCATAATTTAAAAATGTATATAAAATGAAAAATATTACAAATTCTATGATCCACAATATATTTAGATTATAATAAAAAATATATTTTTATATTATGTAATTTAGAAACACATATTATATAATTCAAAATAATTTTTAATTACAAAATCTAAAAATATATTATACATTATAAAATTTAAAAATACTTCTAGATGACATTCAAAAATCTAAAAGTTTATTCTAAATTATATAATAAAAAATTTTAAAAATACATTTTCAATTACATAATCTAGATTACATTATTTAAAAATTTAAAAATGTATTCTAGATATATAATTCAGAATGCATTTACAGATAACATAAGATAAACATTTCACACCTTTCCAACACTTTCATAAAAGAGTAAGAAGAAACATGGGGTTGAAAAAGTAATTGTCCAAACTAGAATTTGGACTGGAAATTAAGTAGTGAAACTATCGGATCACCAATTACTAGTTTAACTGCAGTTAAATTGTAATTAGAACATTTTTCTATGTTTAATCGAACAATTAAGTTTATATTTTCTTAATGTTAGAACATTTTCAGTAACAAAAATTTAAATATAAAAATTGAAAATTAGTATCAGTGATTATCTTATATTTTTAAGATAAAAATCCTCTCTATTAATAATGTGATCATAATTTTTTTTTCTATTTTAGAATATTTTAAATTAAATAAAAATATAAAAATGTATAGCTTTAAGAAAAAAAGTACCAATTCAAATTAATTTTTTTAGCTTTGTTTTTTCAGCTTATTTATTATGATTTGGACTAAGTCATCCAATTTACACGAAAGTTATTAGACTTAACCAACTCTAAACTAAATCCTTGTGTGATGGAACCAATAAAATCAATTTTTGAAATAATGATAATATGCAACTCATTTTTTTATATAGAACAAATGCAAGTAGTATTTGATGTTTTTTCATTATAAGAAACATTAACCTATTTTTAAGTATATTAATTATTAATTTTCTTTTATACTCTGATTTTATTGTAAAATATATTAAAGGACATTTGTTGTCCACTTAAGTAGATGTACTTACTGAACTAATAACTCCTTATAGATCATTAAAAACGTTATGCTATGAATCTGGATAAAAAAAATCTTTTAATTTCATAATCCTTGGTTGCCAAAATGATTTCTTGAATTTTATATCTAATACTATTAAATATAATCACTACTTAAAATATTTAATTATGAGTATATTTTTGTAATAAAACTTAAATTTATGATAATATTAATTAGAAGAAACTGAATTAATTATTTTTTTTTATGTCATTGAATTGATAATTTTTTTTTATATGAAGGATGGCGGAGCTATTAAAGATCTCTACATTGTAATTTTATAGTATAAAAATTAAAATTAAACATAGTTTTATAATTTATTAATATTTATATACTTACAAAAAAGTTCAAATAATTTTTCAAGATAATATAATGCATTTTAGTAATAATAATGTATGAGTACTAACATTTTACTTTTATTTCAATTATTCTTCAATTATCCACTCAGGTAGTTTTTTATTGAAGCAGTGGTAATATTACTATAAAACTTATATGTGGATGTTTTCTTTGTTTTTTATAAAAGTGTTAAAAAGTGAAAATTAAATTATATATATATATATTTAAGTTTTAAATCAATTAATTATATATTTGTGTTTTAAGTTCAGGAGTGGGAATAATAATTTCTGGGTGGTGTAGATAGTAAACTAATGTGGATTATTGGTGTGTGAGTTGAAATTATAATGGACACAAAACAAAGAGAAGGTGGACACAACAGATACATATAGGGTGTAATTAGAAATATGAAATTCCTTTCTTACTTTCATAATTTAGAAACTCCAAAACCCTAAATTTTGTTCTCTTCCCTGTTTGACTTTAAGCTACAAGCTAATTAAAAGATAGTGTAAAGTATTAATAATAGAGGACTTTTCCTTAAGTAAGTTTTTTGTCCTTTCTCTTTTATTTAAATACTTTTCTTTATAGCTTATGCATGTTTATAATTGTTAGCAAAAGGGAGTTTTGATTTTTAAGTTTGAATATGAGGTGTTCCAAAATTAGGATTAGAGTTTTTGAGATGATCAAGAAATTTCTTTAGTATTTCTAATGTTTGGCTTTCTTTATTTTTATTTTCTTAAGATGTAAAGAAAATTCAAAGCAAGAGAAATTAAGTTTATTTCAAATTTATGTTATAATTGACATTTTTATTTTTATTTTTATTTTTTTTCGTGGTGTAATACCTTTATATGTGAAGATTTTGGATAAACTCGTAAATTTCTTAAATTCAAGGGATAGAAAGACAATCTCGCCACCAACTTGTTTTTTAAAATTAAAATTAAAATGAAAAGTAAATTAAAATATTAATTTTTTTACAGTGTTATTTGAATTATATAAATATATAATAATATTATAATTTGAATCATATATATTTATAAATTAAGTAATTTTTATTGACTAATTTAATTTTTAAAAGTAATAATAGTTTTAATTTATTAAATTAGAAATATTAATTAATTAAAGATTTATAAAATATTTATATTATTAAATGTTTTTAATATATATTTATATATATATATATTATAAAATGCAAAATTAAAAATAATAAAATTATAAAAAAAGAAAAAATTGACAAGTTGGTAGAGAATCCATTAACTAACAAAAAGAATGTTAAAGAAAAGATCAACACAGTGTAATTTTGATTAACTATTTGTAATAAACTATATAAACATCAATTTTTTTACTTTAGATATTTTTAAAAGAAGCAAATGTTAGTTAGTTATTTCATTCTATCACAATAAAAGTCATAACACTTATTCATATATTTGTTTAATAAGTGAATATTTGACATATAATAAGATTTAAAAGTTTACATAGTATTATTCTTAATATATAAATGTTTTTACTTTGTTTGCAAAAAATATTTTTGTGTTTGTCCACTAAAAGGATCTCATAAAAGAATAAGGATATTTTATCATTTTTTCATAATCCATCTACTTTATATGATCTTAATTTTTATTGTAGTGATCTTAATTTTTATTGTAGTTGTGATAAAGATATTTTGACCTGATCTTAATTTTTATTGTAGTTGTGATAAAGATATTTTGACCTAGGCTTGAGAAGCTACTTTAAGTTAAAGATGTTTCGTTAAATAAAAATATGCATTTAATGTTACATGAAAGCATCTAATGATCCTAAAGTCTACAATGATAGACACAACTCAAGAATGACAAACTTCTATTTGTCTCACAATAGCTAGCTAATTTTTTGCAACAACTCTTTAAAAAATCTTCATATATTTTAAATTGTTCAAATCTACTTTGAAGCAAGATAATTTTTTTTTATCTACAATGTATATAAAGTAATCAATTATAAATGATTCTTGAAGAGATTTTATAATTTCATTCTCAACATTTTCATCAAATTGTTTATTTTTACGACTAATACTATTTTCACGAAACTTAGGTTCTAATATAAACTAATTTAGAGTAAAAAAATAATTAGTCATTGTAGTGACTAAATTAAAAACTATTTTATATATTTAAAATATTTTTTATTATAATAGAAACTATATTTTTTTTATGATTATTGATTTTTAAAAATTTTGAAATTGGTTTCTATATAATTGTAACTAAATTGGTTTTTAAATTAAAATATAAATTTGTTTTTAACATTAGCTACTAAAATTTTAGCTCATTACTAAATTAGATTCTAAATTAATGTCTAATTCAATTAGTGACCAATTTGATCACTTTATAAATCATTAATATAATTAGTAAAAATAATTTTTGAGATTAAAATAAATAATACAAGATAAAATGAATAAACTCACACTTTAACTTACAATAACTGTGGAACATAAAGGATTAACCTATGAAGGACAAACTTAATGTTGCGTTCCTTTCCGGGCGAAGAAAAGGAAAGAAAGAAGAGATATAACGAAAGTTGGAAAAACAAAAAGAATAAAAATTAAAATCACGAAAAACGAAATAAAAAAGTGATAAAAAACTTTCTTCACTAAATACATAAAATTTGCAAGAAAAACTTGTGTATAAAAAAAAATTTAATTTATAATATTATTTTAAATTAATTTTAAAATATTATTATTAATTATAAATTGTTATTATAATATATATATAACTAAACTAAATATATTAATATTTTATAATTAATTATATTATAACCTAATCGACTATATACCTAATCGATTATATGTTATACATATAATCGATTAAATTATAATATAATTCATTTTATTAATATTATATAATAATATAAAGTTATTTTAAATTAAAATTTATTTATAAAATAAATTTATATAATAATATTATTAAATAAAATATTTAATATTTATTAAAAATATATTTTTATATATTAAAAATTTATATTGATTTAAATTTTTAAATTTAATTTATATTTTAAAAATATTTTTATAAATTAATTTAAATATATTAATTTTAATTAAAATTATTTTATTACATCAATAAAATTATTTACAAACTTTCATAAACTTTTTTTTCACTTTTTATTATCTTTCTCTTAAAACAAACAACCTCACATTCCCTTCAAATCTCTTCTTTCTCACTCTCTCATTTCTTTCATCTGATAGGAACATAGCCTAAATGTTCAACCAGCTTATTTTATTTATAAGGACCAACATGACCTACCGACATTATCATCTTAATAAACACCAAATCTTATTATCATTCATATAAAATAATGTTAAAATAAATATAATTAAAAATATTAATATAATGAATTATGAAATAATTATATATTTTATTTAAATGAGTTATGATTTTTCATATTTGAATGAACTTTACAATTAAGTTTGGAACGGTAACTTTCCAATAAACTTTATAATTGGAGGGAACACTAAGGAGAATGAAACAATAAACATTTTTCAGGTTTTTTATTTTTTAACGAGAGAAGAAGCTGTTAGTTACAAAACCAAACTTGGTAAAATTGGTAAAGTGTATTCGTTCAGCGTATGTCATTTTCTGAAAATAGCTTTTCATTGCCCATCATCATCATTGCCATCTACTTCGTCAATTCTCATTCATTTTTAACTCAAATTCAAATGTCATAAATTTACTGTTTATAAGGTGTATTGTGTTTAGGTTTTGGACGGAAAATTCAAACTATTTTTTTAATAAATTCATATTATTTCAATACATTTCACATTTTTCAACCAGTTTAAAGAAAAATTCGTCACAAACTTCGGTTGATTCAAAACTATTATATTTATCTCGTTATCTAGTACCCTTTGCAAGTTCTCTGAAAGATTACGTTATAATTATTTTAATTAGAGATTTTTCATAATGAAATAAATAAATAAAATTTATATTTGGTGTAATAACAACAACGTATGTCCCCGTTCCAGGACCCAGGGCCTAATGGTCCCCCATTCATCACGTGGGCTAAAATAAATAAAACCTTTTTTTCCTAAAATTACAAAAAAAAACGTAGTAATAAAATTAAGTATAGGACATTTTAAAAGAGTTTTTATTATTATTTTTTAGTGATAATTTTTTAAAATGATGATTGATAGTAAGATATGGTTGACTTTGTGAGAAGTAGACGGAGACGTTCAACAAGGAAAAGAATGTCAAAAGCATACACACTCAAGGAACACGTGGAATACCAAAAATCAAAAGTACACGTGGAGTTTAATCGGTGACGGAAAAGTGATTTTGCTTTAAAAGTATTTGAAATCATAATAATTTTTAAAATTAATTTAAAAAATTTTAATTTTAATATTTTGTAAAAATTTATAATATTTTATATATATATATTTTTAATTAAATAAATTTTATTTAAATTAATATTAACCGTATTAATTATATGAAGCATCAAGTATGTAAATTACTTGTAATAAGTGAATAATAATGAAAAGATAGAATTATAAATACAAATATAACACTGTAATTTATAAATTTAATAAAAAAAATTATATTAATATATTTTAACAGAATTTAAGATTTGATTAAAAAAATATAAAAAACATTATAAATTATCACAAAATATTAAAAATAAAATATTTATTAAATTTATTTTTTAATAAAAATTTAAAAAAACAATGTGTTGCGTTTATTTTGTTGTCGTTGACTTTAAAGCTTTTTGTCACTGACCTATCATTCTTTGTCTGAATGCTGAATGCGATCGCGCAAGAAACATGTGTACAATGAAGAAGGCATTCACGGGCACTGCTATTATAACCATACCTTTTCTGTTTTATGTAATACTATTTGATATTTGCCATAATGAGTCATATAGCATTATCAATCAAACTTCTCATTTCTGAAGCTTCTTTCAATGACCTATTCTTAGTCTATATATATAACACACAATTCTTCCTTCTCACAACATATACTCATTTATCAACTATACCTGTATCAAACACATCTCAACTATTTTATTCTTCAACATCATGGATGTAACCATGAACATAAGTGAGACCGAATATTCTAACTACTACTATTCCTCACCATCATCCACTTCTTCTCAAAGCCAACTATGCAATTCTCCATCGGATAATCCATCGTTGCATGCACAAGCAACAACACCAGCATTGAGTTCTCACAAGAGGAAAGCTGGGAGAAGAAAGTTTCGAGTGACGCGTCATCCAGTGTATAGAGGAGTCCGTCAGAGAAACGGTAACAAATGGGTGTGTGAAGTTCGTGAACCCAACAAGAAATCAAGGATATGGCTCGGGACATACTCTATACCAGAAATGGCTGCTAGGGCACATGACGTGGCTATCCTAGCACTTAAGGGTTCCTCTGCGATGTTCAATTTCCCTGATTCTGTTTCTCTTCTTCCTGTTGCAAAGTCATCTTCAGCTGCAGATATTAGAGTTGCTGCAGCAAAAGTTTCCGAGGTTTTTGTACCAACCAACCCTTCTTCATCCTCTACAACTGACTCAAAGGTTGAAATTGAAACTAACCCTTGTTCGGTGGAGGCTGTTGTTGATTTTGTCAACACTATGAATAACAATGACGAGTCCAACAGATCAGTGTTTTTTGACGAAGAGGCAATTTATAACATGCCAGGTTTGTTAGATAGTATGGCAGAGGGTCTTCTCATTACTCCACCTTCTATGGAGAGATTTGATTGGGACGAGGTTGACTCTGAAACAGACCTCACTCTCTGGACATATTGACAACATTAGAATGCAACTTCTACGTAGCATGTAACATTTCTGTTTCGTTCTTTAGAGACTTTAAACAGTAGGTTAAATGAAATTTGATTAGCTAAGAATTTTATGATTTGTAATATATAGTTTAGCTAATTAGAGTATAGTTTGCATTACAATCAGAGAAATAATGGAAATAATGACCGAGATGTAAAGATCTCTAAAGAAATTCACTTGAAAAAATTATCAAAATATCAAATTCTTCACCGCCATAAGCTAGCAGCTCTATTGTTGACAAATGTGAGGACAAAAAATTATAATAACTTAATTAATGCAAATATCATGGATAACAGTTAGGTATTTTAACTAATTTTCGTATGATAAATGGATAGTTTTTTATTTGTTTTTAGAAATTAAAAGATTTAAGTACGTAGAAAAAGTGAAAGTCATAAACACACGAAGGTTATAAAGTATTATGAAATGTTATTTAATGGTGGTGAATGAAGGGAAGTTTATGATTCATATTACCTAGGAAACGAAAAAAAAAACAGTGCAGGTGGTCTTCCATGGCGTGGCCGGTTGGATATTATTTGCAGAAACAGAGTCCAAGCATCTTTGAGATGCAGTGAGTCCAAAATTAAGTGGTGACATGTAAATATGCCAGACTACAATAATATTTATTATTAACTAACAGTTACTTAACAATATTATAAATAATACGTAATAACTTATCATATAATTTTAGAATCAAATTCAATAACAATTTCATTCTATCATGCTAACATTTATGTATATGCGAGATTAAAAACATGTGTAATCATTTTGTTGGTGAGATATAATTTCAAGATTATGAAAATGATCATCTTAACAACACCTATCTAAAAGCATAAAAGCGTCACTTAAGCACAATAATTAAGGGCTAAAATAAATAAAAAAATCTTTAAAATGGAAAAAAAAAACGTTGTAATAAAATTAAGTATAAGATACTTTAAAAATGTTTTTATTATTTTTTTTATAATTTTAAAGATAATAATTGAGATTAACGATGACAATTAAATATGTATTAGCGAGGACTGAATCTATCTATATTGAGTTTCATAGAGAAAATTTAAGTTAACAAATTTAGATTTTTTTCAATTTAAGAAATTGGGTCTGGGAGTCAAGATGGTAATTGTAATTTCATCAGGTTTATGTATTTATCTCGATCTCGTTTTTAAATTTAAACTTGATCTATATAAAAAAAACATTATAAATACTTTTTTACATAGATATTTTAATATGGAAATGATTAAACATATTTTTCGTTGTAGAACTATTTGTCACAATTGTGTTTTGTTTTTAAGGCAAACTTTTGATCTATTTTATCCTTATAGTTTATAAACTGGTGTAACATGATAACAAATAAAAATGTATTTGATGAAAAAGAGAAGAAAAAGGATAGAGACAACTTGAAGAGATAGAAGATAATAAAGTGACAAGCTATAGAGAAAAAATAAATAAAAAGATACATTATAAAAAATTATTTATATTAATTTATAAAATATAAAAATAAAATAGATTCAATTCTTTTTTAAAGACAAAACACAACATTTACAAATAATTTAAAAAATTGAAAACATATTTACTCATCCAATAAACTAAAATATACTTCATCAATAAATTATAACATTAAAAATATTAACTTAAGTATAAGAAAATAACATAAAAAATATATTAAATATTAAAATATTTATTTTAGTAACTTATTTTTAAGACATATATAATATTATATATTTATTATAATTATACTTAAAATTTTAGATTTATTTAAATATTTTTTAAAATTTAAATTTTAAAAAGTAATTTTGAAATTACATTTAGAAAGTAAAATGAGACATGGGACGGGTAAGCAAACCTAACTTTTGATACGATGAGTTTTAAGAATAAATTTCTATCTTCAATGAAATAAAGAGATGGACGGAGATAATTAAAAAAATAGATAGGAGGCGACACGTAAGGTCCGTTTCAACGCCTAATTCAAGTAACTCTGATGGACTTTATGAGAAGTAAACGGAGACGTTGAATGCAGAAAAAAAAAATGTCAAAAGCATACACACAGCGAACAGGTCCAATTGCAAAAGTAAAAAAAGTACACGTGGAGTTTAATCGGCGACGGAAAAGTGATTTTGCTTTGGAAGTGTTGAAATTGTCTGTGCGCATATTTTTGTTTTTGTAAGAAAATAGTGTTTTTTAAAACAATATTTTTATTTAATAAAAGATTAGAAACAATGTTTTACGTGTACTATTTTGTTGTCGTTGACTTGTCAATGACCTATTGTTCGTCTATATGCGATCGCGCAAGAAACATGTGTACAATGAACATGACATTCAATAAGCATACCATTTATGTTTTATGTATATTATTTGAAATTTGTCCATAATGAATGATATATCATATCGATCAAAGTTCTTATTCATATTACTATATAAAAATAATTTAATTATATTATTGAAATGGTGTGGCTAGGGTGTGTTTGGCAAAAGTTTTTAAGTTGACTCCATGGAAAAACGACAGGTCAAACCCAGTCCAATTCTGATACAAAATTTGGCGTTGAACTCGCCTTAATTAGTCAACAACAAAACATTCTTAAACATGGACGAATCATGATAACGCGTTGACATTGATCCTCATAATGTTGGTTTTACATAGTACTTTGTATTAGAAGTAAGAAATTGTTTCTAACGAATCGGATTTCCATTCCAGACAACTTTAACGATTTCTTATTTTTCCGCCATCGTTATCTCCGCCCATGATTGATGCAAGTGTAACTGCTGTTGGTAGACTATTATACTGTATGAAAAGTTTATTCTACGATGAGGCAAAACAAAGTTTGAACTTCTCCTAAATTTTAGCTAATTTTATTAAGGATCATGTTTCAAACAAAATATTTTCTGTGTTAGAGTAAAAATATCTTAGAATGATTCTCAGATACTTTAGTTAGATAATTTAGAATCGGGTAAATTTTCTCGTAATATTATAAAACATTTAGAATTGAGTAAAGAAACGTGTATTTTATAAGTTTCAATGAGTTTTTTTTATGATATCCTTAAATATTATATATATTATATTACATCTGTTCTTCAGAATTTATATTGTTTTAAATTGATTTCAAGTGCTTCAAGTTATTATTTTATATTTTTATTTTAAATTTTAAATTATTATGTATCAGTTATGAGAGATTAGTCAGAATAATATAGATGTTTCTTATTAAAATGATATAGCTAAATAGGTTGACTAGGATCATCTTGATTCACATTAATCTTAAACATAACATATCAGCATGAGCATAAATAGGGACAATTTCAACCTTAATTATATTAGCATGAAGAACATTTCACTAATGTTCAAATCTAAATCTAGAAAAACCTTCAATAATGTCTTTCAAAGTACACACTGTTAATTAATTATGCTAATATTCTTTTGTGATGTGTGTAGACTTAGACATTTATGTGTCCTTTTGCATGTGCTCACCAATGTGTTCCACTCATAGAGAAAAAAGATTTTGACTTCTTAGTCTGAAATAGATAGATTGTTTTTGTACTAATTATCTTAATTCTTCAAAAAAATATGAATTGAATATCATATTGTATAACCAACTAAAAGGTAAATTATTCAATAATATACTATAATTATAATTCTAAATTACTTAAACACTTAACAATGTACTTTTAATTGATTTATATAGAGATTGCTACTAAACCCTGCAGTAGATTTAACATGTTAATTATAATAAATCTTAATAAAAAGTCATTAACATTCTTACACATTTTTTAAAAGAGACAGAAGAGGAAAAAGTTACAACGTGTATCATGTTGCCCTTTGTACTGTCCTATATCCTTGATCATATAATACCAATTAACATGCATATTTTGTGCAACGTAAAACATGCATATTCCTCACCATCATCCACTGCTTCTTAAAGCCAATAGCGCAATTCTCCATCGAATAATTCATCATTGCGTGCACAAGCAACAAACCTCACTATGAAGAGATTTGATTGGGACGAGGTTGATTGTGTAACAAACCTCACTCTCTCGACATATTAACTATATTAGACTGCAAATTCTACATAGCATGTAACCTTTCTGTCTGTTTATTCAGATGCTTTATTCAAACAATTTAAATTAAAGTTTATAAGCTGAGAATTTTCTTGTTTACGATAGTTAAGCTAATTAGAATAAGTTTGCATTAGAAATAGAGAAATAATGGAAATAATGATAGGCACATGCAGAGAGCTCTGAAGAAATTCGCTTGAAAATTGTCAAAAATGTCAAATTCTTCACCACCATTAGCTATCAGCTCTAATTGAAGAAGTCTAAACAAAATAATGAAAGATAGAAAGATTAACTGAAAAGAGATCAACAGTTTTCATGAAACCTAATCAATTTTGATGTAAAATACGTGGGTGAGTTTATCAAATATAAAATTACGTCTCCTACTATTACTTCATATTTTAAGATTTAAAAAAACACAAAATAATAATGACCTCTCACACTATGTATGTTGTCATAATTTTGTAATCAAAATTTTGATATTTTTTTAAAATATTTTAAAAAATTTACAAAGATATACCCTTCCACCTATTATTTATATAGATATCACACTTGACTGTTTATGTTAGAATTTGGTTTTTGGGAAACTAATTCCGAGAAGGGTATTTCAATTTTTTTTATTCTGTCAATTGAAACATAATTTTGAGTAGTTTTTTTTTTCATGAGTGTTGACTGTGAAGTGAACGAAAAAAGACACAAGAACGACCATTCTAAACGATGTTTTTGTAGTCTTGTTTTGGACTTGGGAACAACCGTTCTCAGGATCAGAACGACGCGTCCATATAAACGAAAGGAAAAAAATTACGATAGTCTTCTTAAAATTCGATTTCCGATAGACCAAATTTTGAATGACAAAATGGATCAATGTGGACTCTTAGTAGAGAACCGAATTCTAATATGAATAATAAAATGTAATATATATAAATAATATGAGAATAAGTATATTTGAATAAATTTTTTTACAAATAATAATATATAGAAAAAAAATCCAAAATTTGAGATACAATTATTTAGATGACTGTATCTTTCACATGATGTCTCTAATAAAAATTTTGGTATAATTTTTTATGAGCACATTTGGTGCAATCATATTACTATGCTTAAACATTGGTACGGTTTTATGTATGAATGTTCCTTTTACACTTACGTGGAATTAGTCACGACCTGATAATTAAGGATAGTGATTGAAGTACACCGGTACTCCATGTACCGTATTCTAACACTACTGTTATAACTTTAAGTTTTTTTCAAATATTAAAAAAAAATTAAAAATATGAAAAGGGTGTGGTTTGGAGGTCTATTGGAGATCCGTAAAACATTTTCCTATAATTAAATTTATGTTTATTATCTTATATTTTTTAAAATCACACATTAGTTATCATTAAGTTATGATATAAAGTTAGTTCACTTAATTTTAATATAACGCAATAAATACTTATAGAGGAGTATTGCTTAGCCGTAATAAATACATTATAAGAAATTATTTATGATTTACTGGGAATATGTTCAATGTCTAATTACTATGTAATTAATTCAAATTTTATAAAACAGTTTTTATAATATATGATTTAATGTAATAGTGGCTTTTATAGATATTTTTATCACAATTAAAATTTACCATTATAAAATAAAAAAATGAATTTTTTATAGATTTAATCTAGATTTGTATTAATATTGTAATTCTAATAAATATAATCTATGATTTTTTTAATGTCCACTATGTATATTTCTATTTTGTTTTTAATATTTTAAAATAAGGATCCATAATAATATATATGATTTCTTTTACATTTTTTATGTTCTATTTTATTTTTAATATATTTTAAAATTAAAATAAAAAATTATTGAAAACTTAAAAGTAATTATAAGTATTTTAATATATAATTATATATTTTTTATGTAATTATTTAAATTTAAAATAAAAATATTTAAATTTTAAAAATAATTATAAATATTTTAAAAAAATATAACCACTTATGCAATCATTATTATTAAAAAAAATTCTAAGACATGTAAAAGCATCAAATATCTCTTTCCCATAATTTAGATAAATTAATATATATTGTGGCATTGATATTACTATATCTGATTTATTGGTTTACATATATGGATGACATATTATATATGGATCTAATTGAAATAATTCACATCAGATTTCGTATATAGCTGATATTAAATTTGTTTATGAAGAAAATAAATATTTTTTAATATAACATTCTTGTATCAATAAATAAGTTACTTATCATACATTTTAATTTTGGATAGCTAATGTTTAATAATATTAATTGAGTAACATTAGATATATATATATATAACTAAATATTTGTGAAATTTTTATTAATCAACAAGGGATCTATTAAGAGATTAAGTAATGAGTTTCAACTTTATAGTAAACTGAAAATCTTAACTAAGTTAAATTAAAAAAAGAAAGATAGTTATATTATTCTTAAGTTAATTTATTAAAGTTTAACATTTATATCACATTTTAGAATTAATTTAAAATTTAAAAAAATAGTAAACAATATTATATTATTTTTCTAATAGTTCTTTAAAATAAAATAATATTACTTCTTGCTATCTTAGTATAAGTGTTTTAATATTTATTTAAAATGCTTGGCAGGATGATTCTATCCGCAATAGATTTTCAACAATAATAATTTGACAACTCACTGAAAAAGATTATCATTTGGCAATTCATAATATCAATATTTTAAAATTTGGGTTAATTATAAATTTAATAAAATTGATGTCAAGTTAATTGTTTTTTTTTGAAAGACATAAATGAAATAAATTGATTGGTTCTTACGATGGATCACTCAAAAGTAAAATATATGTTTTAGCATAACTAAAAGATCTCTCTTCAGACGAACTTATGTTTAGTAATAATCCAAACGGGCTAAGTTACCAAAGAGGGAACCTTGTTCATTCCAAGTTTTGAGCCTCCTTTGGTGATGATCAAAGTGTGAAAACTAAACAAATTTATCAAGCCAGCACACATACAAGCAAAGAAATCAATCAGAAAGTGAGTCATTCTTTCTTCCCTATTCCATGTGACATGTTGTAGATCCCTCTTCCCTGAAAAAAAGGGTGCAAAATAACATTGCACCGGAAATAAGAGGAGACTCATTGAATGTTATTGATATATTCAATCTGCGAAGTCAATACAGATTATATGAAGATTTCTGAAAACTGATAACAAACAAACTTACGATCAGATACAATGAAGATGCTGCCAATGCAAGTGGTATTGCAACAGAGGTAATCTTGTCATATGGCCCTTTTAAGTATGTGTGTTTATGGACACTCTGGAAATACTTTTGCTTCTCAATAAGTTTCTCTCGTGGTCTAAATGGTGGTTCTGACATGCTGCATAATGTACTCACTCATATTGTATTGCTTCACTTATTATCTCATATAGGGTTTTCCCATGACAGAAATAAGGTGATATGATATGACATAAACACACAAAATTGTACCCTGGAGTTAAAGAAAATCTCCACAACTCCCATATTTAACAAACTTGAAACCAAATCAAGCATGAAAATAAGAAGAGTAACTCGAAGATGCAATATTTGTAAGAATACATAAATTCAGCACGTACTACTAAACACCAGAACAGCACAACCATATTTTTTATCAGCTAAAGTAGGGGACCAACAACAAATGTTATTCAATTCACTAATTGTCCCAAAGCAAAAGTGTCACGTAATCTAGCATAAACAATATCATAACAAGATATAAGATATTATATTAGAAAAACATACATACGCAACGAACGATGAAGGTTTCCATATAATTATACCAAATATGTATGAAACAATTTGAAAAACACCCCCTAAGGACTCTCTTGCAAGTTGAACCAACAATCAACTCTGATTGCCCAGGTTCAACGCAATGCTTGTGTGTCACAAGTTCACAGCAAAACAATACATCCTAATATGCATATTTCCATGCTACGGTTTGCAGATACCTTGCTGCTAATAACATATGCCCTCCCACTACCTATTGTTAAGAATAACACAAAAATAACAAACATAGAAGCAAAACAGATCAAATATTTATTCTGCAAACAATAAAAAATAAAACAACAAAATACATCAAATAGAAAAATGAAAGAAAAAAATCAGCAAACACAAAATTTTCAATGTATACAAACCCCTTAGTGTGAAGGAAAAATCCATAACACCTAATCGAGTAAAACTTCTACTAATAAAATAAATAAGTATCCAACAAATAACCAGCTGTTATGATTATGAGGAATAACCCAAAAATAACAAACGCGAAAGCAAAACAGAGTAAATATTCCTTTTACAAATAATAGAAAATAAAACAACAAAATACACAAAACAGAAAGATGAGAGAAATTAACTCAAAATTTTTAATGTGGACAAATTCCTCATTGTGAAAGAAAAATCCACAAAACCTAATCCAATGAAGTTTTCATTAATAAAAATAAACGAGTACACAACAAGTTTTCTTCGAACTGCTTCTAAGAATTACCAGAAAGTAGATGACAACACAAGAAAAATTGTTCCTTTGTTAATAGATAAACTAACTTCTTAATTTTCTTTTGTGACTTCTATACTTCTCTCATTAGAGACCTCTCTCTTCGTTACGAGGAGCAAATTGTAAAGAAATCGAGACATAAAGCGCAACAAAATGAACTGAAATTGGTAAAGAAAGAAACAGAACAATCGAAACAAAAGGATTGGATGCTTACTTTGAACGAACGGTGTCAGTGTTACAGAGGAAATGATTGCAGCGTTGTCAATTGATAAAAGATTTACACGCTTAATTATCAATGCTCTTGGTGCTTCCTAGAATCTTCTGGTATTTCACTTCCATGGCCCAATCCCATTTTTTCTAACATTCTTTTTTGTCACTGTATTTTGAAACGCTCTTTTTTAATTTTTAGATCAATTTTTTCTTATTTAGTATTAAGTATTCGACTTAAATTTGTTGTCTTTTATTTTTTCACTCCGTGCTTAAATTTTTTGCTTTCAGTAAACTATTTTGTAAAATATTAATAAAATAATATTTGTCTTAAAAATTTTCAAAACAGGGTTTTAATTTTTCCATAGATGGAATTAACCTTCTCTTACGTGTTTTTTATTGAATATTTTTAGTATTCTATTTTTCACATTATGATTTAGCTTTTTGTAATCTGCATTGAATTTGATTTATTTATGAATAATACTCTTGGAAAGACATGGCCAGAATTTTTGTTCTTAAATATCTATTTTCAGTTTTTTTTAATAAAAACAGAGTTAAGTTCTTTTCACTGACTATGTATTATTTATTAGAGTCGCTTAATTTTTTTACGCATACTTGGGTTGCAAAAAAAATGTTTTATTACTTGTTTGGTTCTCTCTATATATAATGTTTTAATTTATATATTTAAAAATATTTCCTTATAATCCCTCTATGTATTTTATTTTATTTATATTTATATTATTTTAATTATTCTTATTTTGTAGGCATAAATTAAAAGGGTTTTAAAACGATGCTTTACATAAACTATAATAAGATGTTTTAAATACAAACAACAAAATATAAAAATATTAGAATTAACAAATGAGGAATTAAAAGACTAAATTTAAACTCGTGTATTTAGAAAGGTGATTTCATGATTTCAAGGAAATTCAATATCCAATAAATTTAAATTACTTTTTATTTAAGTAGTTCATTTTTCAAAATGTTTTATTTGAATAAAAAAACTAAATTTATAAAATTTATTTATTTTATTTAAGTAAAGCATTTTAATGACATAATTTTTTAATACGTTTAATAATTCAAAAGTACTATTTTATAATGGTTTTTCTTCTTTACATGTTGGCTAAAACTATTTTTCAGTTAAAGATTGTAGAATTTTTTTTAGTTGACATAAATAACAAATAATAAAGAAACTCCAATGCTACCGCTTAGTTGAACTTATTACATTATGAAAAGAAACGTAAATTATATACGAGAGAGTATGTAAATTTTTAAATTCTTATTTTATTTTAGAATTTGAAATTCTATACTTTTAATTACTCATATTATTTTCATAAATTTTAAATTTACACATGTTTTAAACTTATTAACAATTTATTTTGTCATAAAACATCTCAATTTCTTAAAAAATAATTATTCTTTGAAAACTATTTATCTAAAGATACTATTAGATAAATTTTGGGAATGAAAATGATGTAGAGAACATTTTAAAGATCATGAATTGATCTGTATTAAGTCTAATATGGTCGTAAGGTTGTCGAAATGTGATTGGGCCAACAGGAGGTGCAGAAAGAAAAATGACTCAATCCAATGTTTGTTATCCGTTAGAAGTATAAACGACATGCCGTTTTAGGGTTTAGATTGCTTCAGTATTCTTCAGTGTGTCTTCAGAACAAGATTTCGCTCCCTCACTTTGAAATTTCTGCATTTACAGAAACTTCCTTAGCTTTTTGTTCTTCCTCATTCAATTACATCGAAGTGCTGCTTTTGAAGATGGAGGAACACGAGAATGGCGCCAACGCAAGCGAAGAGGAACAGTTGATAGGCCCGGGCCCGGCCCCTCGGGCTCGGCGTAAGCGACCCCTTCAGTTCGAGCAAGCCTACCTCAACGCTTTACCCTCCGCTAACATGTCAGTTTCTGCGTCAACATCGTAGTTTTTGAATTAGGGTTTCTTCAATCGAGCAATTTAGCAACTCCAAAAAGTGAAAATCTCGTGAGTGTTATGGATTTCGACAGTTTCTTATTGTTGTTTTCGATGCAGGTACGAGAAAAGTTATATGCACCGTGATGTAGTTACGCATGTCGCTGTTTCAGCTGCGGATTTTTTCATCACTGGAAGTTCCGATGGTATTCCGAATTAAAATTTGTGATTAATTATTATTTATTTGCCAGTTGTAAGTAGCATGCTGAAAATTTGAAGCTAAACATTTGAACAAAGTCATCCTATTAGTTGTTACCTTACCGCTACTTTTGTCCTTGTTTTGTTTTTCGTTTATAAAATTATCCGTGCCATGTAACCATTGAAGCATCAATACAGGTGCAACGTTATACATATGACAGCAAATGGATCTTGTTTGAATTAGCTTAATCTTTGGAACAGTTAATATGTCTGGACTTACATTGAGGTGTGCCTCTTGTTGTCAGGGCATTTGAAGTTTTGGAAGAAAAAACCTATTGGTATTGAGTTTGCCAAACACTTCAGATCTCATCTTGGTCCAATTGAAGGTCTAGCTGTAAGTTTGTTAACCTAACGTGATTCTTTTGCTATAAATTTTATATAATTGTTAAATTAATTTATTCTTGCCTGACTTCTATGATATATTATATTATGAAACAATATAGTCTGATTTGCTGGGCATAGAAAGTATTATTGCGATTGTTTTCTTGCTGTATTATGTATTTATATTTTCAAAGTCTCGTTATGCTTGTCATCAACCATGACTTATTTCAGCTGTGCAGGTTAGCATTGATGGTCTGCTTTGCTGCACAATATCAGATGACCGCTCTGTAAAAATATACGATGTTGTAAACTATGACATGATGGTCATGATTCGCTTGCCATATATTCCGGGGGCTATTGAATGGGTTTACAAACAAGGGGATGTCAAAGCTAGGCTTGCTATTAGTGATAGGAACTCATCTTTTGTGCACATATATGATGCACGAGCTGGTTCAAATGATCCCATCGTGTCTAAAGAGGTTCCAATTCTAAACTAACTTTAATATAAGTGACACTTCAAAAGGAATTACAATTTTTTTGGTGATATTTTGCACAAATTAATTGCGTATCTGTATAATTCCTCCCTCCTTTGTTCAGATACATATGGGTCCTATAAAAGTTATGAAGTACAATCCTGTATATGATTCTGTACTTTCGGCAGATGTAAAGGGGATAATTGAATACTGGAGTCCTGCAACACTTCAATTCCCAGAGAATGAGTATGTGCTTACTTTTGTCTTATCATAATTCTGCCTCCTTCCATTTTTTATAAACGAATGACTCATCATAGTTCAAATACTGATGGCCTCCTGTTCATAAAGTTTTTTGTCTCTTACATTACATGTATGCACAACACTATGCCCAGGAATCTACCAATTGAAAATTTTTGGTAGCCATACTATTTGTAGGTGCTTCCTCTTTTATTGTTGTGCTGAATGGATTAAGACAATTTAAAACCTGCAAATTCTGAAGCTGCATTTTAACTTTTTCTCAATGAATCATTCTAAACACTAGCTGTAATAGCCAATAATATGATCATGTTTATCTCATAAACTATTAATAGTTTTAGGCGTTGTTAAAAAAGGCTACTGCATATTCAATAAGATTATTCTTGTTAATTTCTATTAGCCAAACCCATGGCTCTAGCTGTGGATCAATTCGAAGTGTACTCACATGTTTAATTTTGAAAATTAGAATTTGATTCAAATTTTCCACTATCGGATGTTTCACTGAAATCCTGTCAGACAGTATATTTGCTATTCTATTCAGAAGTGCCATTTTCTCGTAACTTCTTTCTAATGGTTTATAGCCTCCCTGCTGGCACCATTATTGACCACTTGGCCAATGATCTAAGGGTTTTTAGTCGTGCCACCAATAAGTTGCTAACAGGCATAGCTTATACATAATGAATCGCTACTGTAATCAGCAATCTGATGAAGTACCAATATTTGAAACATTTTGTGGTTATCATACATTGTGAATTTGTGACTATTAGTAATTTTTATTCTATATACTATATAGTGTATAACAATTTTCAATTGCACGAGTTTTGATGTTGGAAATTGTTCAGTTACTAATGCTCTTTAATGGTTTCCTTGGGTGTTTGTAGGGTCAATTTTAAACTGAAAAGTGATACTCACCTCTTGGAAATTGCAAAATGCAAGACTTCTGTTTCATCTATTGAGGTACTTCAGTTGTATAAACATATTTCCGAACTTACAGTTGATAATTCGCCATTATGTTATTTAGGTGGTTTATGAAAGCTCAATATCTGGTGTTTAACTTTGATGGTATTTATTGACTGTATTGCATCTTTTTTAGGTAAGTCCAGACGGTAAACAATTTTCCATTACATCACCTGACCGAAGGATACGTGTGTTTTGGTTCAGAACCGGTAAATTAAGGCGAGTTTATGATGAATCCCTGGAGGTAAAAGTTTTATAAGAATTCCACCCTTTGTCTTGTTGCTTTGTGGAAATAATATGGTAAATGAATTGCTTTATTGATAGGTTGCTCAAGATCTCCAAAGAAGTGATGCTCCATTATATCGGTTGGAAGCTATTGATTTTGGTCGAAGAATGGCTGTTGAGAAGGAAATTGAAAAGACAGAGAGTGCACCACTTCCAAATGCAGTCTTCGATGAAAGTTCCAATTTTCTTATATATGCAACCTTGCTTGGGATAAAAGTGAGATTTTTTTTCCTTACTCAAGGTTTACACACAAACACTCCAGTTCCTTCTGTAATACTGCCTTTCCATTTTATTACTTTTCCTTCATTGTTCTCTAATACAATGAGGTGACTAGATGGAACTTCATTTCCCTTGTGTGTTTACCTCTTCTATGTGCTTGTAGATTGTTAATCTGCACACCAATAAAGTTAGTCGAATTCTTGGAAAGGTGGAGAATAATGATAGGTTCTTAAGAATAGCTTTATATCAAGGTGATCGGAGTAGCAAAAGAGTAAGAAAGATCCCTTCGGCAGCTGCAAATGTTAATGAGAGCAAGGAGCCTTTGACTGATCCCACCCTCCTGTGTTGTGCCTTCAAAAAGCACAGAATATATTTATTCAGGTAAGAAAGTAAACTCAACTGACCATTTTACCTCTGCTTTGAATCCAAAGTCATGTAGTTTGTTATTTGATAATATCGTATATGGAGATTTTGTTGGTAGTGTTTTTACCTTGGTGCATTTTTTTTAAAGCAAGTCATCATTAGTCATGAAATAAAATCCATGTTCTCTAAGTTGTTGGAATTTATCATGTATTAGTCGAAGAGAGCCAGAGGAGCCTGAAGATGCAACTAAAGGAAGAGATGTGTTCAATGAAAAACCTCCTGCTGATGAACTTTTGGCAGTTTCAGATATTGGAAAGTCAGTTACAACGTCACTTCCTGACAATGTGGTGAGTTGTCTTTGTTTGTAGAATTGACACTAACGCTCCCAAAGCTTGCATTTTTTATGTTATTGGAGGGGCCTGGATCTTCAAGCCTGAATGTTAATGGAATAATTAATTCATATTCCTAAAGTTTTTCTACTGCCCCATATTCCGGGGCAGGGGAGGGGGCGCGGAGCTGTTGGATAACTCTTGATGAAGGATCATATAGATAGGTTGGTTCTGTAATAGACTACAAGGGATTTTTCTTACTCTACTATTATTGTATTTTATAAAAGTCATATGATGGTGTAACTCCCTCCATATTGTGGAAGAAAGCACATTGAACACAAAATAGTCCTCTCTTCTAAGTGCGAGTCCTTTTTCAGCATAATAGAACGATATACTATACTATGCCATCCAAAACTACATCTTATGATCCTGTCCACATAGTTAAACTTCTCATTGCAATCCTGTTATACAATGTCAATCTTTAGCACCATTGTGACTGGCAAATAAATTCATGGATTCTTTTACTTTAATTAACATCTCAAAAAACGAAGTTGTCTCAAAATAAATTACCTCTAAATTAGAAACAATATTTGTTTCTCACCTTTATACCCTCTCCTTGATTAGTTAGTAGAATTGTGGAAACATATTCCCTCTTGTTCCTTACATCTGAGTTGGTTTTCTTGTATATTTTTCTGTTATAATCACATGGTTATATCTCTGTTCCCGAAAATATCTTTACAAGATCAATTTTTTTTGCAGATTCTACACACCACAATGGGTGATATTCACATGAAATTATACCCTGAGGAATGTCCGAAAACTGTGGAGAATTTCACAACACACTGCCGAAATGGCTATTATGACAATCTTATTTTTCATAGGGTCATCAAAGGCTTCATGGTACAAACAGGAGATCCTTTAGGAGATGGCACTGGTGGGCAATCTATTTGGGGGAGAGAATTTGAGGATGAATTTCATAAAAGGTAATGAAGTTTGTTTATAAAGTACTGTTATTATATGCAAGAAATATCATCACAATTTCAGACTCCAAGCTGATGATTATTTGGGGGTTATGAAGCTCGGACTTAACATATAGGGACGCAGTTATATATACACACACTCTATGATAATATGCTTATAGTCATATGATAATAGGTCTCAAACAAAAGTACTAAGAAACATCTAATTCAATAATTAAAAAAATGTAAGGGAATTTGAGAAACCATTTGTTCTGGCTTAGAGATGAGGACCCCTAAGCTAGAAGACTCGGAATTGTTTGTCCTCGTTTGATCTTGATTATCATATTTATAATTTGATCATATCTAATACTTATAATTGTGTTTCTTGATTTAAGGATTTTTATTTCTGATTATTCTATTAATTATTACCTTAATTTAATAATATTTAGCTAAAGTATTGAGATTTAAGATTATTCATTTGTTTTTTATTTTATTTCCAGATTACGTTTTATTTCATTGTTTTCAAATCATTCTATAATTATGTAAGCTGAATATTTTTAGAGATTGAACATATTATCTAAGTTTTCCTTAAATATGAGACATGGTCAAGTTTTGTGCCCTTTTGAAGAAAAAGGAAATTTCACATGTATGGGAGTGGCTGTTGTCCATTTTAGCGTGGTGAGCATGTGGGCTGTGTACATTTTACTAGGCCACATTGGACACACTGAAACAGCATTTCGAAAATGTGTCCTTGCTTTTTATTTTGGGGGATATGCCGATGGCAAGTGGAAACTTCCTGGTATGCTTTTGATTCAGATGGAACTTGTAGTAATAATTTTTTGTCTTGCAGCTTGAGGCATGACAGGCCGTTCACAGTATCAATGGCAAATGCTGGCCCGAATACAAATGGTTCTCAGTTCTTTATCACCACAGTGGCTACTCCATGGTTGGACAACAAGCACACTGTATTTGGTAGAGTAGCAAAGGGAATGGATGTTGTACAGGTAAATTGACTTCTATTTTTGCTTAACCATTTCGGACAATCACGTGCTCAGTCAGAGTCACTCGCCAAATAATTTGCATATTTGTGTTGTGCTGTGGCATCACCTGATCATGTTTTTTGAAATCAGTCCTTCTCAATTTCCTTTACCCTATATGGAACTTTTGATAAATGTTTCTTTTTAAGTTTTCTTCTATGATGTATTTTGTTAAAATATTTTAGTTTTGGATGATAAAAGTCGGGCTTATTTTCTGATTAGACTCACGAATTGAGAATTTTTTTATGTTGGCAGGCCATAGAAAAAGTGAAGACAGACAAGACAGACAAGCCATATCAAGATGTTAAAATTCTAAATGTCACTGTACCAAAGTCTTGAAGGTCCTTGGTTTGTTTTGGCTGATGGAGTCAGTCAGACATGCACCGGTGGTGATACATGGATGAAGAAGATTTAAATGGATGACTTGAAGCTTCTTCCTTTAGCTTCATAGGTTTCCTATGAACTGAGGCAATTATTCTTAACAGGATGGACGTTGTTTTTCAATCTTACACTTTCGTTACAGGTTCCATCTTCCTTTATCTGACTAATGGCTCAAGCTTACTGATGCTGTCTTCTGTGTTCTGCTTTGCCAGTATAATGTGCTTTGCATGACAATTGAATGCAGTCTGGCAATATCACTGGACATCTAATTTTTTTCTGATACAATACCTGATGTACGATATTCCTGCCTTTACTAATACTGTTTTTAAGTGTGGTATGAATTGTTTTACCTTGATATTATTGCCAGGCTAATAATTTAATTTAACTCTGATAATACATGGAAATCACTGTTCCATCCACCTTAATTTGAACTGCACTTTGTTAATGCAGTCTTCGACAATACTGGGGCTCTTTGGCGTGCTGTATCTAAAACCTATAATAATTATCTGTAAAATAAAATAACTTGCAAGTGTTTAGACAAGGTGTAGTAACGCAGTCATTGTAGTTTTAAACGAGTATTTTCATTTGGTGTAACTTGTTAAATTTTAGTGTTACCGGTTTTGCACCGTAAATGTGATATTATCAATCATTTGGTTATATGTTTCAAGTTAAACAAAGAAAGCGTCAATATTAATCTATTTAAAATTATCATTTAGTTAATTTTATGATTGCCAATAAACAAAGCTATCTTAATTCAAAATGAATGTAAAGAAAAATTAGCAAAAATTTTATGACTGTTTGACCAAATTCATGTGAAATTGTTGAAAAAAAACAGCTTTTGTTTTTCTAAGCAATTTAACGCTATGTAAAGCATTAGAGATTTTTAAATATATTTTTTTGAACTTAAATTAATAAAATTAATTTTTTTGTTTTAGATTAAGTCATTTAATATATAGATTATAAGCAAAAGTATATATTTTAATAAAATAATATATTTTTATTTTAAATATAATTATTTCAAAATTTGGAGCAGTCTATTAGAGTAATGGTTAGATCTGTCTAAGTTCACATGGATATTAGATGAGCCCAAAATCAGTTTAATTTACATGGTCTAATCCCAGGGATCAGACCTATTTTGATGTCTAAAAATATTCTTAAATGTGTAATATACTAATAACACTATTATACAATTAAAGAAAAAAACTTAGAAATGACAGTAGTGTATGTTTTAAGAGTCATAAAATGACTTTGTTTAGAAAAATTAGAGTATGTACCACACTTATTAGAGTAAGTACCACACTTTTTCGAAATAATATCACATTTTTAGAGTTCGAAATAGTGCATAGTAATAACAATAAATTAAAAACCAGCCGTTATAAATATTTTGTCCTCAAAATTGAAACCTGGTTTAAAAATAGTTAATATTGTATTTTTAAAAATTGAAACTAAGTTATAAGATATCTTATAATTGATTTTAGTTTCAAAAATAAAAAATATTCATAGACAATAATAAGAAAAAAATATATGTTCGAATGAATGATCTTTTTCTGCATTGTTAATAATACTAATACCTATAATCTAATGATGTCCAGTGACATTCATGATGAAAAAAGATCCCAAATTAAAAAATAGTAATTTATTATAACCATGCTAAAAATATTGACACATAAATATATTATAATACAATGACTAATGATGAATTTCATAAAGTTACAAACTTGTTCAAATTTATGATTATTTAGAACTTCATAATTTTTACACACAAATTTTTTGACTTTTGATTCTAATTTAAAGTAAAATTCTTAAAAAACTACAGGAAAAAATAATACTTTATAAAAAATCATTTTATCGTATTAACTAGACATAGAAGAACTAATTTCATTTACTTTTCTCAAGAAACCGGCGGAAAACCTAGTAAAAAACACAATCATAATTTATAATTTGTAACTAGATTTCTAGGCAACTTTGTGAAGAAAAATACTTTATCATCCACCTAAAATTTAATCAAACACCTATTCAACACTTTCTTTAGGATTATTTTGATTTAAATTCAATTAAAAAAATAAATGCACTTCATTAATTAATGAAGTGAAAAACCATATGTTACATAACAGCAACCATTTACTTCAAGATGATATCCCCAAGATTAAGAACCAAAGGAACTAGTTCACAAAAAAAATGATAACCATAAACAGCAACAATTTCCTTCGAGATGATATCCCCAAGATTAAGAACCAAAGGAACTAGTTCACAGAAAAAATGATAACAAGTAATCTATTTGATTTTACCCTGCTAATCGTTTGCAATTACGGATCATTCAAATCACTAAATTTAGGTCATCAAGAGAAAACAGGGAAAGCACATAATGAATACCTATTAAGGATGCAAAGAAATACCTTTAGATAGAAATGATTTTGTGGTTGAAAAGAGTAATTTTACTTCAGATATTACATATAGTCTATAACTGCAGTTTTTCGTTAGATGGTAGAAAATAGTACACCATAAAATAGTAAAAAAAATTATTCTATTTTCAGAAGTTCAAACAAAACATATTGGGAACTTATTTTTTCAAAATGATAGAAGTATTCTGTTCGAAGAAACAATCATATTCAAGTAAATAGCCAAGGTCAAACAAATTAAATCCAAACGTTACTAAATTATATCAGACAGTTTGATAACATTACATTGTCTCCAATGTGAAAAAGCAAAACTCATAAACCTAAAACAATATGTAACTCGAGTAACAAAACCTTGGGATTGAGCTAAAATACTAAATGGAACTGCAAATGTAAGACGTAAAAAACACTTCAGACCTCTTTCAGTCGAACAAACTGAAACCCATATCCTGCCGATCAAAGAAGATATACACAATCATCAGAAGAGAATTAGAATTTATGGAACAAAATCAATTAGTGCCACAATTTTGAAACTTACATCATCGGACTCCTCCTTCTCTTCGACTTTCTTTTCTTCCTTTGCTTCAGCAGGTGCAGCAGCACCACCGGCGCCTCCAGCAGGTGCAGCAGCAACAGCCACTGCAGCACCACCACCAGACACAGCAGACATTTTTTCCCTTCCGCTAGCAAGTAGCTCGTTGAAGTCTTTGCCCTTGACTTCGGTTAAGAGCAAATCAATCAACTCCTCCTCAGCTTCAGCTCCAACTACAAATCAAACAAAACACAATAATCACTACAAATATTTCAATATTTTACTCGATTCATCATGGATTCCATATGCTCATCTACCAAAAAAATAATGCTCCTTAATATTAAAAGCACATTTTCTTCAACCAAACAAAATAAAGCAAGAACAGAAAATTCAGAGCCAGTATTACCAAACTATAGATCAACTAAATATTGAACAAGATCTCACATTCTCATAGTAATTTTCTGTTTACTAATTCTACAAAACCAAACCACACTAAATTTCAAATTAAAAACAGTTTTTCTCCTAACACTCCACTATTGAATACAAAGATTGTGCTATTACATTCTCGTAGTATGATTCCAGCTTTCTGAAAATTTAGTCTACAAACCAAACCACACTAAATTTATGCCAAATTTAGCGTGGAAATACAGAAAAAAGTTCTTTTACCAACATACTAGTATTGAATACAGAAATTTATGCCATTACAAATACACTTCAGAAATTTAGCGTGGAAGCGTAAAAACTAGAACATCATTCTGGACTAAAAAACCCTAATAAAGCAATAGTAACAATAAATACTGCGGCAGGTGAAAATAAAGCATAGAACAACCACAGCAAAAGGAAAATTAGGAAAAATAGTGAAAAAGTAAAAAGGAAAGAAAAATTGGGATCAAAGAAAGACCTGCGCCAAGGATGTGTTTGATATCACTGGCATTAGGAGTTGGGTTCCCTCCCAACACTGCAAGCAAATAAGCAGCCACCACCTTCATATCTGAACTCAAAATCACACAACAACATTACATTTGTTAGTGACACAGATCAACAGCATAACACAACACAACACGTGCAAATGAAACTGGGTGCGCGAGAAGGAAAACCCACTCTCTGAATTGCCGTGATTTCGCTTCTGCGTTTGGGATTAGGGTTTGTGCAGACGAGAGGCGCAGAAGTAGAGTGCAGAGACCTAATATATAACTAGGGTTTTCAGCTCTTGAGGTTTCATATTTTATATTTCCCCTAATGCCCCTCCTTACAATTAGGTAAACTTCTAATTATTTTTTCTATTTCTTCTAATATATGACATATAAAATATTCAAGAATAAATTTCATGTAAAAGAAAAGATAAAACATAGTTCTATTCTATTATGCTACAAAAATACGACTTAGTATTCTTTCAATTTTTTAAATTTTTTATTCTTTAGTCATGCCTCTCTCTTTTTTATGCTACAAAAATATGTTTTGAAGTCCTATAAAATAAGTGATTCTATTATTTTTAGAACATATTTTTTTTTCATTTCTCAAGAAACTGAATTTTTGTTTTTTTATCTAGTATAATATATTCATTGTATGTGGGGTAATGTAAACGTCTCATGTTTTCTTTAAAAAAAATCCTTAAATCAACTTTTTTTTTATCTATAAACTTCACATTCCAAAAATAATAATTTTATATTTTGAAATAATTAAAACTAGAGAAAAGATTTTAAAAATATAAAAAATTCTATAAAAATTAAAATAAATAATATTGTTTTCCAAGGAATGAAATGAAAAATATAAGAACCAAAAGTAAAATTCGTCCATAGTAACTAGAAGCATAATTAAATTTATAATTTTAATACTTTATTTTAAGTTTCAATATCTAATTCTTTATTTTATAATCCCATGTTTTTTTATTTCTTTTATCTTTTTTTAAAGTACGTTTCGTTTCGTTTTTTATTTTATTTTATTTAAAATGAACATAATACAGATAACGTGGGAATCATATATTTACAATATCTAGATACGTGTTAGACGGAATCTGCCCATTTTTAAATATTTATGTTAGTTCATATACATATTTTAATTTTACTTTCATTAATTTTTTCTAACAAATAACTTAAAAAATCATTACACTTTTTTTCCTAAGTAAAACACTATAAATGTCAAGTATAGTAGGTAATTTACATGTTCCATTGGATAACTCTAGCGCTGGACAATCTTCTTTCAAATACAAAGACACTTTTATTCAATTTATTGTATCTTTAGATTTTTATGAAGATAATTTAATAATTTAAAATTTCTTTACAAAATAACTTATATAAACTAAATACATGTATAATAATTAATAAAAAAGAATATATCATTGGTTTTGTTCAAACCAACCATAATCGAATTTGATTAGTTTGTTTCGGACTAAACCTAGATAAGCTAAATATTCGAACCAGTTCAATTGATCTGGTTTAATTCATAGGCTGGTTGAATTGGTCCATCCCATAAACACTCCAAGCAAACTTAACAATGGTCACATCCAATATTTTATCACTCAACCTCTATATGTAAATGAGATTACAGACTTAAAACCTGAAACTCCTGGTTGATTTATCATTTTGAATATTGGATAAAAAGAAATACAAGGTAAAAAAAGTAAAAGAAAAGTTGTAATTTTAAAATATTGGGAGGATGAACAAAACATGGTGCAATCTTCACATCAAGAGTCATTTTTTGGTAGCTTTTCCAATGGAATCATCTTTGTTCTTTCTGCTATCTATGCCCTGCTTTAAGAACTGCAACCTATTTCTGCATGACATTTACATTACCAGAAATCAACCACAAGAAAATAAAACAATTAATAAACGAAGGGCATTAACAAATGCTAAGATCACTGCACAACTGTTAAACCGTATATTCATCTAATCGGACTACTTTTTCATATGAATAGTTACACGGTTTAGGGTAGGTCAAAACCATTTAATAATCCAATAACCATGCTTGATAGCAAAAACTTGACGAAAAGATATTTAAAAACTGAAATTCCAATATCCATGTATTACACACCTGGATAGCCAAGAACACCAGTCCGCATGATTGATAAATAATATGACAAAAAGGCTTTTCATGTATAGCATGGGACACATAAAAATGTTGCCAATCAAGTCATGCTTCACAAAAACACAATTATGGATGATAAACCTTACTTGGAATCCGTAAGGCGGCCATGTAAGCTCCATCTTTGGCGGAAACCTTCAATGCCCTCAACTCCACTAGCAAGAATTAGGCGCCTATACATATGAAAAAAAGGTACATAAGATTTCTACAGATTGAAAATTCTAAACACCACATTCGCACACCCAGGTGTAACAACAGGATAATGAATACAAAAATATTGTCAAAGTTTGAGTGCCAAAGTAATAAGGTCAACAATTGAAGTATTTGAAGACTATAAGGCAATCCAAGGGCACTTATGGATTGTAGTTTCAAGTTATTAATGCCTAAAGAGAATTCATTTTATACAAGCTCACTACAAATCCCAATAAAATAAACCATGTCCTTAGATATTGGTGACCAGTTTGAAAAAACAAAATAATAATTTTTAAATATCTATTAGAAGCCCAAATAACAAACAATAAGAACAAATATTCTTCTCTACCATCATAGATTTTGGGGATAAGTACAATAATATCTTTAGAAGAGCAAGATACAGCAGCACCTTCCTCAAAATAAAAGCAATGAAATGTTTAGTCATAAAAGATAATCGTGTCTACAGACGGGTTTCTGTAGTTTGAAATCTTATGAAAAATCATTCTTCAAAGATTTATTAGAAGTTTGCTTTATGATCCTTCAGGATATGTAAAGCAAAGAAACATTCTAGACAAATTACTAACATGGACCACATTTTATGATTACTTGAACATACCTCTCCAATGAGGTTACTTCTGCCTCAAGCTGAGAGGCCCTCCCCTTGGCTTCATCTAGAGGCATTGATGAACCCAATTTCAATTCACTATCTTGAAGTCGCTTCCGTATCTCCTTATCCTGCAGTTGTTTTATTTTTATTAAAAAAAATAAAGGTCTTAATAAATCTAACAAACTGAAATATCTTAAATCGTTATCTCCAACAATAACAATGAGTAAACACTACACATATTAAAGATCATTCAGAGAAGATTAGATATGAGTTTAGTAGTAAAATGGAAGAGATGGAGTAAGGAGGAAGAGAAATAAACGAATATTCATAACTGATATGTGGTAACAGTGGTCTCACCCTTCGTTCAGCACATTCCTTATATAAAGCAATTTCTTCTTGACAAAATGGTTCAATGTCATTGATTTGCAAGCCTGCAAGATATAATAAAGCTCATAAGACGTTCAGATCAAACATGCTGTAATAGACAAACATCTAAAATTAAAACCTTTGAAATGAAGAATAATTAATTATCTTGTTAACATATTGCACTATCATTGAACCTTATTGAAGTTAATCCTTTAATTTCTCCGGTCTGGTCATACCAAAAAAAGTGTTGGTTGTGAATACCACTATGGCTACTCACTTTTTTAAGATATAGTCAGAAAAATCCCGTGACTGATGTTCCTACTTAACCCTAATTCTAATTACAAAACAACAAAGCAAAGAAACTGCTTAATGCATGCCATTGCATCTACTTAGAACTATCAAATGAAAATAAAAACGTAGATCTCAGGGCTTATTTTTAAAAAAAGTAAATCTTATTATACAAGTTCAATTTCCAGAATATAATATTTTACCATGATAAAAAACTAGAAAAAAACCAAGTATATAAATAAATTACTCTTATTTTCTTTCCTATGCAGTTATTTTCCTTACTTTTTATGCACATTAATTATCAGGATTCTAGCGTTCTTCCTTCTCGATGCAACTGTATCAGATTTGAGACAGAAGAATTCACTACATTTATTCACTTAAAGGAAAGGTTATATACAAACTCTGCCGCAAGAGCAAAAACAGAAAACACAACAACAAACTAACAACCCAAAACTAATATCAAAGAAGCCTGATAAACTGTGTACCTTGAATAAATTTGTCTCTAATTTTATGCAAGGAATAAACAAAAAGAACAGTTGCACCTGATTAATAAAAACGAGACTTACAGAGAAATAGATTCCTGAGAATTCCATCGCATAACTCAACACCTTGGAGTACATGGGAGGCTATTTCCGGTGGTACTACAGGCGATGGAGGACCCGTCATTAAATCATCACCAACCAAAATTGTTTCATCCATCGTTGGCTGCGAATCAACTGAAACCCACACACAACTTTATCAACATTATTTATCTTCCAAACATTTGAACCTTTCCATTTTGATTTTAAGGTAAGTGACCTAAAGCAAAACAATTTAACATGCCAGTAAAAGAGAATAGAGTCAGTATGGCAGAGATGACGTACCATCCATGGTTGCTTTCTGGTAATCCTTCCGCAAAGAAACCCAACAATTCTGGTTTTTTCTGTTCTTTTCTCTTTTTTATATCAGCTCAAAAGATACGACTGCTGAAACAAAATTAAGCGCGGATTACAATATTATATTATTACTGGTATTGTTATTGGTTGGCTAGTGATGATTGGTTAGCTAAGGGTGTACAGGGGAACGGTTGATGGGTGTAAAGCTGCAAGTACAAGGGTTTCCCGTGGCCTTTGCGATTGATTTCTTTCGGAAGCGTGTATATTTTTTTTTAATTTAATTCATATGCACAAGCTAAGGGAGGTGAATGGAGGAATAAATGGTGAGTAAAGAAAACAAACAACCAAGTAATGTGATTAAAATCTTTCAAAAATATACCAAAATGACTAAGCAAGTATTCCACTGTGATGGACTTAGTGTTTCAACCTTTCTACAAACACCTTACGAGCGCATATAATTTCTACGAATACCAAATGGAATGGTCATGACAACATTCTTAATCTGTGTGAGGAAAGTGAAACGCGAGTACGTACCGGAATCCGAGGAGGTTGATGATGAAAAGATACAAGAAGTTGCTCTCTTCTTAGTTTAGATTTGTGATTTCTATGGCTTCTCCTCACTCCGTGACAAGTACAGTAGTATCTGCTACTTTCCCCTCCTCTAATGATAATTCCTAATAATGTTTGTTATTCTTATTTGTCTATAAAAAAATCATAATTGACCTTGGTTAAAAGAAATTCTGACTAACGTTAATATGAATTACTGTATCTAATTTGAAGTAACTAAATTAATTTCATAAATTCATAAAATTTAAATTTTTTTAAAATTTTCATCCAAACAAAATACTTAACTTTAAATTATATCACATTCTTTGTAAAAATAAATTATTTTCTGGAGATTCATTATCCAAACAAAAGATGTCTAAACAAGAAAAAATTCATAGCAATTTTCTGGTTATTAATTCTACAAACCGAACCACACTAAACTTCAAAATTAATAAAAATATTTTCCCAACATTCTAGTACTGAATACAAAGATTGCGCTATTACATTCTCATGTAGTATAATTTCAGTGTTCTGATAATTAATTGTACAAACCAAACCACACTAACCTTAAAAATTGAAAGAAAAAACAGTTTTCTTACGAACATTCTAGTATTGAATACAGAAATTTGTGCCATTACAAATTTGGGGACATTGACAACAGAATGGTGGTGAACTAGTCTGTGGGGGAGTTCAAAAGGAAAAAAAAAATAAAAAATATACATTAGTGAGAACCCAAGAGCCCTAGGGAGATCGAGAAGTGCTTGTGAAAGGGCAAAAAGATACCAACATTGAGGTAGATGCTTTGTTTCTATTGAATCACTCTAGCAAAGTTTGATGAAATCAATTTGGAGCTCTTTGAAGAGTGCACAGGAAGACTGTAGATATGTGTCTTGCTGATGCTAACATTGGAAAAGAGCCAAGATGATGTTGTCCTTGTTGGTGTTTCTTCTAGGATACCCAAAGTGCAACAACCATTGCAGGATTTCTTCGAAGGGGAGGATCTATGCACGAGCATCAATCCAAATAAGGCTGTTGCTTGTGGTGCAGCTCTGGAGTCTGCTTTGTTGAGTGAAGGCACTAAGAATGTTCAAACGCGGTAATGTTACACCACTATCTTTTACTGTATCCGGTGGAAAATTTAGGAAATTAGTCTTCCACTATAACAGTTAAGAATCTAAATGGAAAAATATGAGTAAATTCTCCTATTGAATATAAATAAAAAAATTAAATTTTATATAAAAAAAAATTAAGATCTATAAAACTTAAAATTTTATGTTAAAAGTAATGTATGAAAATGATATTAGCATAACCAATGACAAGGAAAGCCTGCCAAACAAAGAAATCAAAACAACGATCCAAGAAGCTTAGTATTGCCAAACTGAAGACAAGAAGTTCCTTAAGAAAGCCGAAGCAATGAATGATTTGGATCATTATGTTTACAAGAAAAGGTGGATATTGATTCTGCAATAAGTAGGGCCACATATTTGCTTGATGGTAATAACCAGCAAGATGATATAGTTGTGTTTGAGAATTATCTGAAAGAGCTTGTGAGCATTATCAAAGGCATCATGGCCATGCCCAAAATTGGTTGTTTTTCAATTGTAATTTTATTTTATGCTGACTGAGTATTTTGTATGTGACAAATGCAGACTCATTATAGATCCAAATCAAAACTAGGTTATTCTAGCACTGTTTAGTGTCCTAGATTCTTCTAAAAATTAATTTGTTCGATAAATTGTGTATTAATAACGAAATCTTTGAATTTAATAGATAATGCTTTGGAAAACATTATAGTATACATGATATTATTTCTTAGAGTATAAACAATTTAAACATTACTTGGATGCCAGAATCAATTCAAAAATGTACTTCTTTTTCAGCTGATTCACCAAAGTTTCTATACTTCGACATAGCCAATATGAGAGGAAAGTTGGCATAAATCTCACAAAATATACTACAGAATGCATTACTTTCTCTTTTCATTTATCTTGTCTTTTTACCAGTTGGAGTAATCCATAAAAGTGTGACATACAAATCTTCAACTGTCACAAAATTGGGCTAGAACACTTTCCTCTGTCGCCGACCCCCCTTTTCATCCTCTTGTACTATATAAATTAAACACATCATTTCACCAGTTTGATAACCCAACATGATTCATGCCCGCCTGTACTCATCTCCGCAATCACCAATCACTTTTAGTAGATCCTTTCCTTTCGCCGTGGCTTCTCTTATGCTGCTCACATCGTCTTCATCAAGAGCAAGAGAAAATATAGCATTTGCGTCTTGTATATGTTCTGACAAGCCCAGTCTGACACCAACCATTGATCCTGCTACCGCAGGCTGCATGTTTGACAAGAGGAAGGGATATATACCAGGGTTCATCCAGTGCAACATGAGAATGAGATTTTATAGTAATAAGCACATCGAATTCTCGAGAGAGAACAAATCAATTAAGTAAATTCACCTGGTCTATTATATACTTCACAGCAACAGTTGCAATTGAAACACCATGTTTAGAAGCTACTTGTTTCAGAGTCCGAAGCAGTCCCTGGAACAAATTCCATCCTCCCCAAGCATCTACCATCTGTCAACAGATGCAAAGTTTAGTAAAACACATGAATACAAGTTATGAGGACAAAAATCCAAATCATCAACTTGCATTGTGATATATTCTACATATTGATTAAGAGTTATTTGTCTTGTCCTTAATAATTTCCCCTTTGCCAGACCATCTACCTAAAAAGCTTATCTTAGTTTTACAATGTAGCATATTTAGAAGAGACGGAACCTTTCTGTAGAGCACAAAAGGTGCTAAATGTTTCTTAAACTACCTCCAAATATCGAAAGGTGGCCATGAAATCGTACCCTTTTGTACTTTTGGAGGGAGGGAGTGTTTATTGCAGGACCAGCAAAAGGAATAGCTATGTTGGTGTCAAGGAACTTCTCAGACAATAGACCACCCATTACCGTTCCATACCTGCATCATAAATTGATCTACTAAGTGGAAATTTTTTTAGATTACTTCTACTAAACTTTCATCTTATATTTGGAAGAACTATCTTTTATGGCTGAATTTTTTTTCTTCAGAGAGAGAGAGACGTTATAAGTTTGACTCCTGTGTGCTGACAAAGCTCTGCCATTCTTTGTTGAGGACGCATATCGACTAGTGAATGTTGCACCTGACATCGAAGATACCAATAAGGTTCACGAACTATAAAGAATTATTAAAAGAACTAAAAAAAGATTAATTAAAGCATTTGGATATACCTGATTGCTTACAACAGGAATCTCATTTTCAAGAATAATTTGTAATCTCTCCGTATCAAAATTTGTCAGAGCCACAGTCTTGATTTTACCTGTATCAAATTTTAACTGCAGTAGTTTGATCAAAGCAATAAATGTGATCTTACAGTGAATTCCTAACCGTTAATCAGAAACAAAACTAACCTTCTTCTTTCAAGTCTGTAAGGTGTTTTAGCGCATCCAAGTAGCCTGGATTTGAATAATCCCACCTAAATCCATTAGAGATAGAGGTGAATTGCCAGAAGAATCCTAAACTTCAGAGAGTTAGAATTATTTACAAAAGTAGTTTAGCTAGATAACGGGAATCCAGTACTCATTTCACTATTTCGGTACAGAAGCAAAATGAATGATTTTCTATATGAAGGTCTCATGGTCATGGATAATGCTAATGGTTATGATTTGCCGTAAAAATTTCAATAATTGCAAAAACGTGGATAAATAATTATGCTGCTTGAACCATGATAGTTAGTAGATCAACTACTGAGGGATTAACTACCAATGGAACTGAAGCATGTCCAAGGATTCCACGTCCATCCTCTTCCTTGAAACATTGATGCTGTCTTTTACATAGCTAGCAGTCATCTTAACTGGCGGAGGCACCCACTTAGTGAGACTGCACAAATGATACAATGGATAATAAGAAAATACTTTCCTTTACGTTTTCACTAATAATTTGGAAATATATGGTAGGATGCATACTAGCCAAATATCCATCTAAAGTAGCTGCATCTTCTTCAAATCTTCAAATCGAAAAAATAATTACAAGACAATATGAAGTTACTTAATCAACTCACCCTCTGACCTGTTCCAATAATTCTGGAGGACGCTCACGACGAACTCGATTGATGAAAATCCCATATAGATCTTCAGCAGGCCCATCTGCAAAACCCGAAGAACACAACAATGAGAAAACAATTCTCAAAAGACATAACCTTGAGAAGACTTGTAAAAAGAATCTCATGTTGGGAAGAATCCACATCTTAAACATCCAATAATCACATAACACTCAAATTTGAACACATCAAATCTACTATCACCCAATATTCCTCTAACAAATAACTTCAGTGTGTAGTCAAGGAATTTCCTTAAAGGGGTATATTGTTTCAAACAGAAAGCAAGTAGAAGCAGCTAACTAAGTTGCATAGTATACATATATCTGCCATATCAAAAGTGGTGAGTCCAGCATCAGCATATTTAAGCATAGCATCAACAGCATCATCCCTGTCAATTCTGCCCCACCCACCACTGGTCTGCCACATCCCATTCACAACCCGGCATATATCCAAAGAATCATTGCCATTCTTCACGACAATGCTTCGATTATCCTGTGTGTGCACACATTGAAATGGTCTCAGATGCCTATATTTTGGTGTTACTATTCCTCTTCCAGTTGGTGTTCTACTGTGACTGACAGTGAATTTGCTCAAAGAATGCCGCAATATCTCTGACATTTCCAAATAGCTAAAGAACCTATAATAGCTCTAGCTAGGAAAATACACGAAATAGGACAGCTCCTTTTAGCAAATTTACGTGTCGCTCTAACAAGAAAAAAGTAGGGACATGGTCACAGCGCGGCCTCGTCACTGCTTTATCCTATATCAAGATCCTGTTGCTCTCCACCACATGTTTTTATCATTCTTTTATTAGTTTAAATAAGTTTTAACTGCCTTATAAATATGAAAATTTTTAACTGAGTCTTATTAAAAATAATATTCTATTGAATTTTCATTTTTTTTTTTTAAATCGCTACCGCCTAATCTTGATGTGACTGTCAAGTGTGATTGTACGCGGATATTTCTTCTAGTCTTCAATTAAAAAAACAGAAACAGTGTCACGGACTAGGCGCAGTGCAAGTCAAACGACATCGTTTATGCCTAACGTCAACATCTCAATTTCGAGGGCAATTCTCTACTCTAAACCTCGAGCAGAGTCACAGCCACTGAAGAGTGTAGTAATTGCAGAAAAAAATGTTTTTTTTATGAGAGAATGGTGATCCTGAGGTTTGGACCAGAATTACAATAGACAAACAGTCAACATCCCAAACCAGATAGAAATTAGACCCCTACCAAATTATCATCCGCTAAACAATTAGATACATCTCAGATACTCTTAAATTCCAAGAGGAAAAGGCACAAATAAAAAACCTTCCAAATAAAAAGTAGATCAAGTAAGAAAAAATAGAGTTTAGTTTTCTCTGTCTCCTCACACTACTCTCATGGGTCAAAGTTTTCCCCTTCCGGCCACCACCTTGGCCGAGGAAAAGTGATCCCACAGGCTTCGGCAACTTCCAATAAACTAATGTTATCAAGATTTTCCTCCTCCTCTTCATTACTAATCTCTGAGAGAACTCTCAACACATCAAACACATTCTTTCTCTCCCGACTGTTTCCAAATAAAACTCCAGCTGCATTATTCAAACATTCCGATTCACTCGCTGCAATCTTCAATGGGCCCCGCATTGAGGGTGGCAACACACGCAGCATTCGTTCCTCATCAATCTTCTTCCCCATTCCAGAACCTCCTATAACACCATCATTTGACTTGCTCCCCTCGACAGTGCATGCCACATCATCGGATTCACACAAAGCAACGTTCCCAACGAAGGTTTCTAAATTTTCTGCAGAACAGTTATTTTCATCTGAAATATTTCCTGCTTCAGAAACCAGATTCCCCTCGCAATTCCCCACACCCTCTTCCACTTTCTGTGATTGAACTTCCGCACAACCCCCAGAAGAATCGATACCCAGATCGCCTAGTTTCAGTTTTTTCACCGCTGACTCGCCCATTTCAGACAATTCCCTATCGAAAACCGCAAATTCATCGAACCGGCCATCACGAATATCGCCCAAAACATCTCTTCGTACACCGTGCGAGCATTCATCGACGCCCATTTCCTGCGTCAGCTGAACTTCCGAAAACCCTAACCCCGAATCCCTCCCCAAATCAACAAACTCCGACCCCTCGCAGAAACCGACGAACCCCTGCGTCCCAGCGTCAACATGGACAGCGTGATTAACAGCGCAAGGGTCACCGCCATCGGTGGCGTCCCTCGGCTGATCGCAGAAGAAGGGGAGCGAGGTGTTCTCCGGCGGCGTGTGGAAAACTTCTTGGGGGGCGGGCTCCTGGGAGTCGGGCGGCGACACCATGACGATGGCGTTGGAGTGCAGCGGCGAGTCGGGGGAAGAGGGTGAGGGGGAGGGTTGACTGTGTTCTCCGACAGAAATTTCGCGCAAGAATTGTTCCTGCGACGAGGAAACATGGGAATGATCGAAAAGACAGTTGTAGGGATCCTTGTGGTGAGTGTTGGAATCCGGCATATGTTTGGTTATGTGAGCCGCCAAAACCACCGGATAGTCACCCTCACCCGCGTAGAGAAAGAAAGAGCAATGTATTCATTTCGCACAAGCAAGATTTTATATTCAGCAGTAAACCAAAGTTGCAAGTAGCATCACGGAACAACATTTGCCCCGTCACAGTTGCAGGGTTCATGGCTGGAGAAGTTCAAAAACGTCATCGCTGGCCAAAAGACCACGCAGTCCCAGGGAGAGTCGTAAGCCAATTCAGATTCATTCACTGATTCGTTAGTTCCTTTTAATTCCAATTTGGCCCTTGCTTCTCCTTTCTCACACATATCAGACACTGTTTTTAACCATTTATTACTTAACCTATTAAGAATAATGATATCATTGATATCAGGTTTTACTGATGAACTTAAGAATTCAAGAAGAACTGATGCGTTCGTTTAAGGATTTTTCCACTGCCTTCGAGACATGACGTGTGAACCCTAATTCCCCTTTACCAAAATCATCATTGCTACAGTTTTTTAAATTAAATACTGAAAGAAATAACTACAAATAAACACATCATGATTTCACTCCTTAGAACAGGATCAAATGGAAAATGGTAGGAGTATATAGATATTGAACAACAATAAAAAAAATGCAAATATTTAATGGAACAATTTTTTAATAAAAAACTAATTAAAAATAATCAAATATACCAGAGATTTAAACTTATTTAAACCAATTTTAATTTATGTGATTAATTTTTTTAATTTATTATTAGAGTAAATAATTCATATTCTTCCAATCTGAAGACTTTTTACAATTTTTCCACTACAAAAGAAGTTGGCACATGAGTTTGTAGAATTTAACAAAAATATTAAATGCTTTTTATTCAATCTTTTAAAGATTAATTTAAGAAGTAATCAATATATTTTATTTTTGCATTGATTATTTTTTATCATAAAAAAACTAAATTAAATTTCAATATTTTCCTTTTAAAAAATAAATACAATTTGCTAAAAACTAAATAATTAGATGGGAGTTACAAATTAAGAATAATTCTAAAGCAAATATTAAATAATCCTTCAATTTAATGAACAAAGAAAAAAATAATATTTTCATATTTAAAAACATTAAATACACTTATTATTTAATTTAATATTTTTACAATATAGAACACTAATTACACTTTTTATTTAATATTTTTATAAAGTATATTGGAAAAATTAATAAAAAATACATAATATTATCCTTAACATAACAAAAGTTCTAATGTATATCTAAGAAGAATACATAAAAACTAACCTTATCTTTAATCATTGAAAACATTTACTTCTATAAAATATATTTTATGTTTATTATGCCATTTACTTACCTATACACGGTAAAAATAAGTCCAAAAAAACTGTGAATTTCGGATAAGGTAAGTATGGTTGAAAATATAAAAAAAAAAAATTGATGTCCACGTCAGCACAGAGGAGCAGCGAGTAGAGAAACGTAAACGTACAGTGATCGGCCATGTCGAAGGTGGATAAGCCGGCGTCGGCGTAGCGGAGCATGGCCTCGACGGCGTCGTCTCGGTCGATTCGGCCCCAACCGCCGCTGGTCTGCCACATCCCATTCAGCACGCGGCATATCTCCAGTGAATCATTCCGGTTACTCACCGTCACTCGCCGATTCTCGTTCGTTGCCGTGCTCACGTCAGCACAACGAACGGAGTTTGCGCCGGTCCCTCGCCGCCGAGAGTCTTTGGTGGCGGATTTTAGGCGCGTTGCGGTGGAGAATAGGCGGTGGTGGTGGTGGCTTACTATAGCTGCCATTTCTAGTGGACTGAGTTCGACGCAGAAGACGTGGAAGAAGAGGATAAGGAAGTAGACTCAACTATTCAGAATGAATGGTTCCTGCGTTTACCCGTTTTTCAAAATTCATGGGCCTAGATCTGCAAGCCCAACATATTCACAGACCAGCCTCTTTTTTTACGAAAGCTATGTCATAAAATTTTCAATTTTTTTCCTACTTTATATAAATTAGAATGATTATTTTAATTAATTTATATCTATAACTCTATAACTAGTAATAATGAGATTTTTATTTGTAAATATTTTTTAGTATGTATATTTATTATCCATTTTATTTGTATATATTTTATTTTATTAACTTTATTATTATAGAAAAATATCTATAATAAATAATAATTATCATATAATTATATTAATAAAAAAGTATTTATTTTTATAATTATTTTCTATATATTAGTTTTTAAAAATTTAATATTAATTTTAATAATAATGTTTACTTTAATAATCACTACAATGTTTATATTTTTTTTATTTTTTATTATCATAAAAAAAAGTAAATATACAACTTGTTCCACTCATTATTATATGAAAGAAACCCAATTTGTTAATATCAGTTTTTTAATTTTGTCATTTATCAAATTATAATTATTTTATTATTTAATAAAATACATAATTGTATAATTTCTACTAAAAAATAAATACACAACTTTTGAATTAAAAAACAGTGGCATAATCTTTCATTATTTATCTTGTAAAATTATTTTCTATTTATTTTTATTTTAAAAATATATCAATTTAATAGAAATACAAAATGGCGAAAGCAAACGTGTTTCTGACAGTAAGTAGTGATTTTTTTCAAAAGAAAATTTTGCATTCATAATTATTTTAATTAATTAGAATAAAATTGTCTACAATGAAGATTACTAATATGAAACAGAATAGTTGACAAAAGCACATAATAACACAAAATGATAAGAAATGTACACACATGGTCTCATGTGAGAAGAGAATTGATTTTAGTTAAATGAACAAGCAACAGATTTTTCAGAAACAGAGTTCTGAAGGAAAATTAAAGTAAGAAGATGATATAAACTCTATTTAGATGATCCAGAAGTTGAAGCTGGTGATTGAGACTTCTCAAGTCTGATAATCCTTTTCTCCATCTGTGAATTAAACAGAATGATCAAACACAATAAGAGTTTGAAAGATCAAATAAGAAAAAGTAAACTATCTTCTTTCCATGACATTGATGTCTTTGTGAGAGAAAGGAAAAAGGTAGTATATGTACCTGAACAAATGAAGCCAACTTGTTCTTGGTATTGTTAAACTCCTTCTTTAATAACAACAAGCTTCGAGAAAAACTGAACAACAGAGTTACAAAAATTAGTATGAAACTTATCAGTAAAACAGAATACAGATTTTTAAAATCTAAGAAACAATAACACATTAGAAATTAAACCAAATTATACTATTAAGTGATAAACATAAATCAAAATACCAAATCCTTTTCTGCATACATATATTCATTTTTATATTATCGATTTACAAAGTTTTCTTTTACCTGCAACCCAAATAATTATTAGTAGTACAAAAGGGTATATATGTACACTTAATCATCTTTATATGTCAAATGAAAATGTAAAGAATTTTTAAGAAAAATATATTATATAGTGACAATAGATAATTGTTGAATATCTTTTAAGTTATAGATTATACTTAGATTACTAATGACATTCTTCTTTCTACATTTTTATGAAGTTTTTAATATAAGAAAGGAGACAAAATGAAGAGTTGACTAAATTAAAATAAAGACTCACAAATAACATATACAACACATGTACATGTAGACATCTATTGTATCCTAGGTTTTATTAAATCATTTTCAACAAAAAGAAATGGTTTAATAGATAGAGATTGTGTTGCACAATAAAGAATAAGAAAGACAAAAATTACTTTTGTTGGTGGTTCTCATCACAAGCTTTGATAACATCAGAACATGCAACCTTCATAAGCTCTGCACCAACTCTGCAACATCATTTACAAATATGAATATAACTTCAAATGATAAAAGATGAAACATCAATGGAAAAATTTGAGGATCATAATGGAAAATTTGAGTGTTTGGTTAAGGGTAATGTCATGTTTCTTGTACCTTTACTTAAAACTATGAGTTAAAATCTACTTCTTTCTTTTGATTTTTTTTTATAATATCAAACTTATTTTCTACCATGTTAAAATTAAGCCATGTATAAAAATTTAACTTATGAAAGTTTGTTTTTATCATTTAGAATACTCACTCTAACATGTAATGATAAAAAAACAATGTACTTGTTAAGTGAAGATGGTTGATATATCTAAATTATTTATTAGAATTTTTTTTGGAAAACTTTCAAACTATAATATATATTAAGACTTGTGTATAGGGATGAATGCTTTAACTTGTAAATTAACCTTAAATGTTTTTTTTTATGTTATAGTTATCAAAGAAAAAATTATGGATCACTAAATATAATTATGAATGACTAAATGTAATTACGAATAATTAAATGTAACAATAAAATTTATATAGTCTTATAATAAATAAATTAAAAAGTAGCATATCAAACCAATTTTCATGTAAAACATGTTATTTTTATTGCATTCACAATAGCTATTCTAATATACACGATAAAAAAATAACAATACATTTATCACTAGGAAAAAATAGAAAATAACATTGCATATATTACATTTATTATTGTTAAATTGTAATATAAAACAATACATTCTTTATAAATAACCGCTCACATACTACATCGACTCTAATAGAAATTTATGGTATATGTTTCTGGTCCGTTTGCGGGTTGTTCATGACGTACATCGACTTTGTCCGTATGTCTGAGAAAGTGCGATCATGTAAGGACTGAGCCTACATCGACTCTAATAGGAATTTATGGTGTATATTTTTGGTCCATTTGCAGGTTGTTCATGACGTACACCGACTTTGTCCATATGTATGAGAAAGTGCGATCACGTAAGGACTGAGCTTAGTACTGAATGCATACAAATTGTAGAATGCGGTTGAAGGGCAAGCATTCGCAGAAATAAGCTAATTGCATGTATATTCACAACTAATTGCAAAATTTGGTTGTATATTAATAAGTTACAACAACTTAACAGTGTTCATTCGATTAGGGAATACCAGATTAAGAATAAAAAATACGACCAATTATTTTTTCTGGTACATTGAGATATTAACAGAAAATGTAGAAGGAGGGGGCCTATAAAAGGAAAAAGATCCATAGTCATCAGAATATACACACTTTTATGCTCTGGCTTGAGGTCAACTGAAACCCTAGACTTTGAATCGAAACAATTTTCAACTTACAATATTGAACTTATTAGAACATATGTCAATGTAACATCCACATACTACATCAGTAATAATAGGAATTGATGTAGTATGTGCACATTATTTGGATACAAGTAAGAATGTCCCTTCACACATTATTTTTGTCTTAGAGAAACATTTTCATCTTCTTCAGTTGCTCTAGAAATGTTGCTCCCGTGAGATACCCCTCATTACAATACATCACCTCCACATGAAATCATCATTGCATACTATGTTGGTTATAATAGGAATCAATGTAGTATGTGAACATTATTTGAGTACAAATAAACATGTCTCTTCCACATTTATTTTTGTTTTTGACCCACATTTTCATCTTCTTTTGCTATCACAATGTTGTTCTCGCATGTTACCTCTCTATACAATACATCACCCCCACGTGTAATCATCTATGTACACGAAATTCACCATGCAAAGCCACCTACTATAGGTAACAACAACCTTGTCCTCCTTTCTTCTTCACGATTTGCCTCATTAAATCAACGATTTGCCTCATTAAATCATGTGATACCAAGTATCCATGCGAAAGACACCATGCAAGGCACCACCTTATGCCTTCACCTTCTATAACATGTAATATATTAATAATTAAGAATTATATTTAATATATTTAATTTGTTGGTTTATGGTGACCAATAGATTCATACTTTCCTTGTATAAATGGTTACCATTTTCTTGATCTATATCTTGTTTGGATCAAGTTGTTTGGCTTGTTCGTGATTGTATTGTATACGTTCAATTATGTATAAACTATTAATATTAATTATAGTATTATTGATAAAATTTCTTATTTGTATTTGACTTATGTAGCTATTGTAAGTTATCGTGCTTGACGAATGAGTGAATGTTAGTGACACTTTTCATATTGTTTGTCTCACAAAATTGATGTGAAAGCATCATTTTGCTTTTATTTTTGTAAAAAAATTAACACAGAACATCAATTTTTGTATAATTATTGTTATATGCGAGACTTTTTTGCTTATTTCTAACTAATGTGGAAACTCTACAACTTTCTATATCGATTGAATGTACATGATTTATATAATTGATATAGAATATTTAAAATAACCATGTAAGATAACATTAACAAAAATGATTCATATATCTAAATATTGCATTATGTATTTGTTTGGTAATAATATAGGATCTAATATCCAATAACTAAATCAAGACACTTTAAATATTTATATAAAAAGTTGCATATTGTATGCTTAAATATGGACATTAACATAAAATGTATTTGTATGTTGTCAATACTAAAAGACAAAACATGACTACTAAATGTAATTATGAGTGAGTAAATGTAATAAAACTTATGTGGGCTTATAATAAATAAAGATATGTATTATTTTTTACATTGAATCATTTATAATATCATGTTTCCTTTGTTGTGATTTTTATTTTTGTGTAAAAAATTATTTAATTAATATTTAGAATAGCAAAAGACAAATACGATTATACTCGTTACTCGATAGTGATATACATGTACTCGATGAAGATGATGATGAAACAAGAATTTCATACCCGTTAGGTATGGGATGAGAATTGCTACAGGGATGGGGACAAGAAAGTGAAACTCGTCCCCACCTGATCCTGTTGTCATCCCTAATAGAAACTCTACCACTTTCTATATATATTTTTGTTAGATCCACATTAGTTGTATAATCAATATGTAATATGTAAAATAACTAAGCAAAAAGTACCTTTTCTACCAATAGATTAGTGAAAATAATATCTATATAATGCATTATATGTCTTCAATTTTTTATTTGATAATAATCTAAATCTAATATAGGGTAACTAAATCCAAAAACTTTCAAACTTAACATTTATACAAAAACTTATTATGTATTAGCTTAACATAAAATGTTTTGTATATTGTGAATGCAAACAAAGACAATATAATAACTAAATGTAATAATAGATAAATAGAAACACCACAAAAATTTGTGTAAACTTATAATAAATAAATAAATTTAAAATATAATACTTACATCAATTATCATATGAGGTCTAAGAAAAGAGAGGATTAGTATTTTTTTTCAACTATTAAAACATTTCTTAAATCCTTGTTTAATAACATTAATATTTTTTTTAGTAATAATATTATGATTATCTTTGAAGTTAAGAGATAAAAGGGAATGTGTCTTTCTTCAAACATTTCCTCTCTTGTTTGGTCAATTTTACTTGTTACCTTATACCTTATACACATCTCTAACCAAAGTAAAAAATAACCAAAGTATTAAAATGCATAAAGTCTAAGTAAGAAGTCATGTTTAGAGCAACTGTAATAGATAAGAATTGCAAGCTACCTTGTGCTTTTATTCTCTATTTCGCGAGCAAGAGATGTCAACTTATGGAAGTCAACTTTTCGATTATCTCTGCAAATGTAAAAGAATTGGTAAAAAAGGTACTTAATAAATTATTATGAACATAAAATAGATCATAAAAAGACCAATAACATTACACATAACGTAAAAGCTCTAATAAGATCCTTTCAACATCTGCAAGATATGTCTCTATCAACTGCACAACATGATCTGGTTCCCCAATGCGTTTCAATGCCATAATCACATTAAATTGATCATTCACTATCCCCTGCAAGTAATAATAAATCAAACACACTCAAACATTTTCACAACAATTTTTCAAAATATTAAACTAAATACAAAAATTCTATATGACAATATTGCATTCATGTAAAGCTAGGGTATGTTTATGTAAACTTATGTAAAAGGGGTTTATAGGAGAAAAACTTGTTTAAAAGCTCTCATGTAAAAAGACCCTTTTAAATAATATAAAATATAAAATTGGAGAAAATTAATGTTTTGTTTAATTTTGGGGAAGTAAATTAAAAAAAAAAGTAAAAAATTGTTTAATTTAGTGGTTGGAAGAGATGAAATATAACTAATGCGAGTAAAACTTATAGTTTGTTCTATAAAAAAAACTATTAAATATCTTGAATTTTTGTATTCGACATTACTTTTATTGAAATGATTGAAAGAAAAAACATCCAAGCCTAATTTGAATTCTAAGATACTAGTAAAAGTTGTAAATGACTCAGCATGCAAGAATTTGTTCTAGATTTTACAAAAAAAAATCAAGAAATAAGGCAAAATTTTCAAGAGATGAGAATGCTAGACAATCACAAATATGTGGAAAGCAGAATATTATGGAGTAGAATTTTCTTGCCTCATCAAACAACGATTTGGTGTATCCTTGCAAAAGTCCTCTGAGAATTGGTAGAGACATTTCTCTTCTTTCTTTTAGAAGAAGCTATGAAACTATCTCCTCTGGGGGAAGCAAATGAGTAAGAAAGATTGATCCTTTTGTTGAAATAGGGACTATCTTGTATGAAAGGTGCTATTCTTTGATTACATAACCCAGATGCATATAGACAAAAAGAAACGCTGTAACATAAATGAGCTAAACCAGACAAATATAAATTAACTATCAGTTACCCTAAACTCAGCATGAATATATGTAAAAATGTCCATCAAAAATTGCAGATTGCCAGGGACAGTTTCTTTTCCTTATCTTTTTCAACATGTATTTGTCTAAAGGATTGTTAATTTACTTTCAAAATAATAATTGAACAAGATTGAGGAAATTTTTAAAAAAATATTAAATACTAACCAAAAAGGATTTTCATATTACCTAAAATAACATTTATAATCATTTAAAAAGTTCTGGTCAATGTAGTCATTAAATCTTGAAAAATGTTAACAAGTATTAAATTATAACAAAGGAATGTATTAATCTTATTTAAGAATAACATCTGCAGTCTTTAAAAAACATACCTAATCTGTTTAGCGATAAAGGTATTAGTTTAATATAATATAATTGTAACTAAAACATGTCTCCCAAGTATAATCACACTTTTATGAAAAAAAAAAAAAGTGTAGTCATCTATTGACTTAATTGGTCCATTAAGTTAAACCATATATCCACTAATTAACTAGTGTAATGATTTTTCTTGAATTCAACATTTTATTCCAAATGTTGTGATTCTCCCTAAATTTAAAGAAGATTTAGACACTTGTGAAAAACAATTTGATGAGAAATTTATTTCATTTTTATATTTATGACTACTTTTTAATATTAAAATGGTATTATATGAGAATTATATTTTTTGTATTTGTTTTAAGACGATTTATAATTTATTGAGATTATAATTTTAGGACATTTTTACTAAATATTAATTAAATAATTTGTTTTTTTTATAAAAGATATTTTATTTTATTTTTAAATTTTTTATTCAAATTCGAGTTAGTATCTTTTAAAGAAACTAGACAAAAAAGGATAAATATTACCTTATTAAAAGTATACAAAATTAATTATTAATTATTAAAAATATAAAGACATGAATTAAAACTGAAAAATGTAAATATGATTTTATTAAAAATATAAAAAATAAACCATATAACTTCCATATTTTAAGAAAAAATAATCGAAATCACCTCCGAAAGCATGCTCTTGCTCTGTGGGCTGAAGACAAGCCCACGTAAAGGCCCGATCTTGAGTAACTGCCATCTCTTTGGAACGAACGAAGCCAAGAAAAAACCGCCATCTAGGGTTTTGAACTAAACCCTGCAACTGCTAATCTTTAGACCAACTTCTCAGTCTTACGCTTCAATGGAGAATCCAAAGAAGAAGAAGAAAACCAGTCAAAACCCCGAGGCAAAGTTCCAATTCGAGCTCAACTCGTGTTCTAAGGCCAAGGATCTGCGCGGCGCAATAGCCCTTTATGACGACGCCGTTTTGAACAACACGCGCCTCAACCACCACCACTTCAATGCCCTCCTCTACCTATGCTCTAACTCCGTCGCCGACCACTCGCTCAAATCCATCGCACTCGATTACGGTTTCCGCGCGTTCCGCCATATGTCCACTCTCGGCGTCGTTCCCAACGAGGCCTCCGTCACCGCCGTCGCGCGCCTGGCCGCGGCCAAGGGCGACGCCGATTATGCCTTCGAGTTGGTGAAGGGCATGGGCAAGTACAACAACGCTTCCCCGAGGCTGCGAACCTACGATCCCGCGTTGTTCTGTTTCTGTGAAATGCTGGAGGCGGATAAGGCCTACGAGGTAGAGGGGCACATGAATGACGTGGGGGTGAGTTTGGAGGAGGCGGAACTCGCCTCGCTTTTGAAGGTGAGTGCGCAGAGTGGTAGAGCGGATAAGGTGTATGAGTATTTGCATAAGCTTAGGAGCTGTGTAAGGTGCGTTAGTGAGTCTACTGCGGTGGTTATTGAGGAATGGTTTCGCGGTGCCAAGGCGTCTGAGGTTGGTGAGGTGGAATTTGATGTGGAGCGGGTCAAAGAGGGAGTTTTGCGGAATGGAGGAGGGTGGCATGGTCAGGGATGGGTTGGAAAAGGGGATTGGGTTGTCAGCAGAACGAGTATTGGTGCTGATGGACATTGTTGTTGTTGTGGGGAGCAATTGGTTTGTGTTGATATTGATGATGCGGAGACGGAGAAGTTTGCAGGGTCTGTTGCTGGCTTGGCCTTGGAACGAGAGGTCAAGGCCAATTTTAGTGAATTTCAGGTGTTGTTGATCTCTCCATTCATTGCAATGCAACACAATTTTAAATGATATGAATGATGATAAATTATTGTTAGTGTTTAATTTCTGTGATATGTATGAATCATTTCGGAATCTTGATAGGTATGACTTTTAAGTAGTTATTGTTAAAGTCAACAAACTTAATATGCATGACAATTTGTGATTGGGTTTCTCCCGTAAAAAACCCTTAACAATATTGATGCATACTTTATTTACTCTTGCTATTGTTACTCTATTACAATAGCTTGGTTTTGATACTTCTCTTTGATCCTTATAGGCTTGGCTTGAAAAACATGACTCTTATGAAGCTATAGTGGATGGAGCAAATGTTGGGCTCTACCAACAAAATTTTGCCGATGGTGGATTCAGCATTTCTCAGGTTGTATGCCTAAGTTATAGAGTTCCTTTAACTTTACTATCTGAACAAGTTATGTAAGATTTAGCTCTTGTGTGATAATTTCGCTTTATTGCTTTTGCATCTAATTGTGTTTGTCTTGTTGATTTTGTAATAGTGCAGCTTGATGATGTTGTGAAAGAACTGTACAATCGGAGTGGGAAGAAGTGGCCGCTGGTTGTGCTGCACAACAAGCGTCTAAGAGGGCTGATGGAAAATCCTTCTAGCAGGAAACTGGTGGAGGAGTGGATGAATAACGGTGCACTGTATACAACTCCAAATGGATCCAATGATGATTGGTAAATTTCCAAATAAATATTTTAAGCATTGCATTTTTTTTCACTTTTAGTGTTAGGACAATAATATCATTTCTTGAGCCATATTTTTTTTTTCAACTGTCATTAAATTATTATTTGGTATTCAGTTTTGTGTGTATTTATGTTGGTCTAGTCTAGGTCTCTAAATTAAAACATGCACCAGTTTCAGAACTTGAATTTATCATGTCATCTATGCAATATATATAATTGTGTGAGATTTAATTCACATTCGATGTCCCATATATGATACTTTTCTGCATTAGACAGCTGAAGCTATTGGTGAGATTAGAGTGAACACAGACTTGAATAACCGAGAAGGTTTAAATGAAGGCTAAATTTTTTTAAGGACTAAAATGTAAACAGTGGTATCTTTTTGAGGTTCAAATATTTAATAGTTAATTTAGTCAAAATTCTTTCTTGTGTTCTTCATGAATATGTTATAATATTTTTTCTGTTTGGCACTGATTCATATATATTTTTAAAATTTAGATCGAATCTGTCAAACTTAATCACTGATTTACTTATATGTTAATCTTTTGAGTTTCAGGTATTGGCTCTTTGCTGCAGTAAAACTTAGGTGTCTGCTCGTGACAAATGATGAAATGCGAGATCACATATTTGAACTCATAGGAAGCAACTTTTTTAACCAGTGGAAAGAAAGGCATCAGGTAAGTTATTTATTTTTCTGGCTCTGCTTACTAAGGCAATTTGAGTGAGTTGTTGCCTGTTCACAATTAATCACGCATCTTCTATGGGAACTTTTTGCCTATAAATAAGTTTTCAAATTTTATTATATTTGTCCTGTGTATGGTCCACTATTCTGAAATTGATTACTCCTAATGTTAGTTCGGGAGATTTTTCATTTGGATATTATGATTTTGTGTTCATTAAATTTTATTGTACCCGTTTTATGGGGATTGGATCTTTCCGAGAGGGGTGTGTGTAATTTATAAGAAAAAAAGGTTTGATCTGTTGCCATTGGATAATCATGATGCATACTTTTTAGTTGTTTATTATTCCTTTTAGACATTTTCCGATGTTTGACATGGGAGTAGTTGATTCCTGTCTGACCCGTTAGGTTTCATCTGTGTACAATTCATAATGTGATATATAGGCTGTTCAAGATTTATATGGCTTACCCTTGTTTTTGTTAAGTTAACTTGTTTTCTTTATGTACAGGTTCACTACACTTTTGTTAAAGGAAACCTAAAGCTTCAGATGCCTCCATCATATTCATTGGTGATCCAGGTAATGCTTGGAGTGGCCCTCTACTGTTCCTGCTGGGGATGAACTTGTATACTGTTCTGTGTGACAACTTAGTAGTTTTGATCTATTGGTATTTAAGGGGAGGTGGTAAGAAGTTTGGACTTAGGGATCCAATATTGAAGACTGAGAGTAAACGGATTTCTATTGTGTTCGGTCATTGTAAGCTTCAAAACATAAACGGATGACAGCCGAAGGAAAAAAACAGAAGTTGTGAAAGCAACTTTAGTCTCTGTCCTTCAGGCATCAGGGTGAGATGCTTTTATGATGACAGTTGTATGTGTTTCCTACAATTTGTGGAGGCAGAGAAGTTTTTCTTAATTAGTTATTTGGCATTTTGTGAAAATAGCAATGCTTAATATATATTTTGTTTGTATGCAATGGTGCTTGCTCTGACATCTGAGCAAGATAGTCACGGTTTATTTACTAGGGTATGGCTTAACTATATATGTCTTGGATGCCCTTTCATCTACCCAAATGACCAATGTGTGTTCAACCCTTAGGAATGTCAAGATGCCTGAGCGGGATTTGTAAACAAACGCATAGGTGTGTTTACTAGGGCAGGGCCTAAGCATAGATACCTCTTATGCTCTTTCTTTCTACCCAAGTGACCAATGCTTGTTTGACCGCTTAATTAGTTTCATATTACAAAAGTAGCGTAGAAATTGGTGAAGTTGGATATCTGATGATTGTTGTAAGTGAAACCAAACCAGTTGTAAAAGTGCATTCAAATTATTCACGCGGCATCTAAGCTGAGCTTGCAAACATAAAAAGCTTAAATACTTTACCATCCAAAATGTTTGTATGCTATGCCTCATCAAATTCAGAGCTTCTTTGTTTCTTGACTACTGTTTCTAAATTTTGTTCTTGAACGTGTTGTGTTTCAGGAATCGGAAAAAGGTTATTGGCATGTACCTCTAGCACCAGGCACTAGTGGTGAGTCTTCGAGATGTTGGCTATGCATTACTCGGCCAAGTGGTCATGACGCCGTCGCTACTATTTCTAATGGTGTAAGTAGCAGCATAGATTCCCTAGTCGATGAAAACAATGCCCCTTCCATCACTGGTAAAAGAAAAGAGAGGTCTCCCCCTTCATGATAAATCCTTCCATGGGCTTGCCCTTTGTTTGGGCGGTCCTTTAACTGCTTGGGGATAATGGCAAGATAAACGGCAGCAACCTGTCTCGTGGTTATTGAGATTCTGCAAATGTTTTTAAGCTAATTGAAAAGGTATATTTTCGACCCTCCAGCAGTAAAATCTCAGAATGGATCGTTTACTGTTTCATCTCATTGTTGTAATTATCTAAGGTTGTGTGGGGTTTCAGTCATGGTTCCAAAGAGTTGGTTAGTTACTGGCGGATTTATAACCTGCTGCTGGACCGTACTCAATCAATGAAAAATCATCAACTAGTCCAAATATGGAGCTAGGTACTTTGTTCAAGAACTGAACGTTCAACGATTATACTTTATTTTTTAAGTAATATTAAATGATGATTACTAACTTAATTTGTATGAGTTAATTTTCTTTTACTATTATTTGGCCTTTTGGCAGAGTAAAGGTAAAGAAAATTACTTCAATCAGTAGCAAAATCATGGATAAGGACTCTTTCAGGACCTACCTAACTTCGTTTTTTTTTGTATGGAACCATGATAAGATCCCACAAACTAGTGAAGATTTTTTTCCCATGTGGCACAAATCCCCCATAAAGTTCCCCACATAACACTGGGCGTTAGTTTATTGTGAAAGGTCATAATTCAGATTTTGGGAGTCGAATTTTAACCTGTTTGTGGTCTCCGTTGCAGAAAAATCGTCAGGATCTTGATTTCTGAAAAATTGAATTCCGGTTGTGCTTTCCTTAAAGAAAAATCAGAAAAAAGGAAGAATTTTTTTAAAATTAATTTCGAAAATTAATGTTTTACAAATTAATTTATAATTAACACATTGAGTTATTTATATAACATTTGGAATAATATATGCATTGAAAAAGTCAATAATATATTAAATTAACTAAATTGTATAAACATTAAATTGCATTAAAAATAATGAATTTATTAATTAGTTTTTTCGGTATTTTAGAATATTGTTAAATATTTTGACTATTTAAATACATTTAAATAATATATCAATTTAACTTAATAATTTCACTTTAAATTATTTTGATGTGATTGTTAATAAGAAGACATGTTTAAATTTTTATTTTTGAAGTAGTATAGTATTTTTGAAGAATGCGCTTTTTTATAAAATAAAACACTCAGTCAAAAATAATTGACGTTTTAAGTTATTTAATTGTGATAAAGTTATTTGACATTAAAAATTGAAAAATTTAAGTTGAAACTTAAATTAATTATTTAAGTTAATATTATATATGTGTGTATCTGCACTCAAAATTTTGAATAATATTAGAAGTTATGTTTCCGCGTTGAAAAAAATATAATAAAAAATTAAAATTAATATTAAAAATACAAAGAACAATTAAAGAGTCGTATCCAAATAAGAAAAAATAACAATTAAATATAACGAAGTAGTTTAAAGTTGTTGGAGCTATTCCAATACACGGTTGTTGGGTGTTTGAGGGTTGTGCATTAGATGGATGCTTTCTTTCATAGATTTGTTTCAATAATTGTCAAAATTGAAACTTGATTAATCAAACATAACACATTGACATTGGTACATAGCCAAGTTGCATGATATGTCAATACACCATTTTCAATCACTATCTGTCAACGAAAATACCATTTTTTTTTCTCTTCCAAGAGGAATGTCCACAACGCTATGATTTTGGATGCACTCCTTGAAAATAATTTCATGATTTTATTCTAGTTTGATATTGGGATAAACAAATCTAAGAATGAAATTAGGGACGTTAAGAGCTCTAATTCTTCCATAATATGATTTTAGACAAAGTAATTAAGTATTTGTAAGTTTGCTCGATACAATCATTTTAGTTTTCAGAATAGTTTTAGAGTATACCAATATCAATCCATTAGCGTCAATCAAGTTGATATTATATTTCTTTTATAATCATCATATTTTAAAATTGAAAAATATCCGTCTACTCCCAATTAAACCTTCGATTTTTTTTCAAAAGAAATATTTTATTATAAAAGAAATATTAGATAGTGGTCCCACTTACCTAGATCTTTTAAAATTTAGGTTTAATAAAATTTTTTATCTAATTTTTTAGATTTTTACAATATATTTTTAATATTATTTTAATTTTAATTAAAATTAATTTATATAATCTCTTCCGTTAAGTTTTAACTAATATTAAAATAGTGATGATAATATGATAAATGATAAGACATATCAAATATAAGAATACGTATAAAATATAATAACATGTATCAGAATATTTTTTTTTTTTTTTTTAACATGTGTTACATATAAACATATATTTTATCATGTATCACGTTATTAATTAATTTTTTAAATCATTCACATCAATTTAAATTAAGAAACGACATTAATTGATTTAAATAGTGAAAACACTACAAAATTTTATACAAATACTTAAAATCATATTAAACCAAAAATTTATTACAAACTTTTGAAAATTATAAAAAATATCATTTAATTGAAAATGTGTATAATTAACTTAATAAATGTATTTAGATAATCTATATATTTAATAGTTATAAAATATTAATAATTTTAATTGATATATAACTTATTTTTAATTTAATATATCATTGACTATTCTATGTTATATATAAAATTTGATAACTTTTTTTAGGCTGCGCAATTCCATCAAAAGTGCAGTTTAAACTGCTCAGAGCCCGGAGCGTATCATCATTCACTAATAAATCTGTTTAATTATAAATTAATTTGTAAAATATTAGTTTCTGTAATTAATTAATTAATTAATTTTTCAATTTTCTGTTTTTTTAAATGAAAAGACAATCTGAATCTGATTTTTCTGGAAACTGAATTCTTACGTATATTCTGGTAAGGAGGTTAAATTTTGGCTGCTCCAAAACTGAATTATGAACTTGCATAGTAAATTGTGCTATGCTGATAGATCAAACTTGCAATGCGTGGGAAATATTTTTGGAGCATCTGAAAAAAAAAATTCAAACTTGAAAGCCATTTCATACTGTGATTATTTAATTAATTTTCTCTTACAGTGTTTTGGACTCAACATTTGTAATATGTATTTTCTGGGTTTAAGACTTTAAGACTATGAAAAGCATATTTAAGCCCCTTGATGTCTCTTACAAACACTTCTAAACTCGCTTCAAGCTTCATATGATAAACGCTAAAATGGGCACTGCAAGCACTGTTTATGCATCACTTGAAAGCATACTTTATGATTCCAGGAAAATGGATATTCATGAAATACTCTTCCCAATCAATCATTTTTGGGTCAAAGTAAAACAATTCCGTCTCTACTCCACCTTCTCTTGCCACTGATAATAACTTTTCTGTATTAATATTATCAAATCTGTGTACAAAACATGCATTTCCATGAGTCAATATCAATATTACTAATATGTATTATTGGCTGCTAATCAATAATTAACTTACATCCCATTGAAGAACAAGTAAGGCTTGTAAAGGTCAACCAATCTCATGATAGTGCGGATCTTACTATTGAAGTTGAGACACATTTCCTGAAAATAATGGCATGAAGCTGCATTCACCAGCTCTAGTCCCTATCAAATGCAAACAATATTTACCACGTTGCTGTCAGATTTTTCTTTGCTAAGCTCAAGTAAAATTCACATGATGATGATTGGATGAAAATCAGCAGCTATGTGAGTTATAGAAATAAAGGATTTGAAGTAACCTTTAAGGGAAGCTGATAACGAATGTACATATATTTGTTGAAGCTAGCAATGTTGCTCAATATGGTAACTTTGCCAACTTTGATGGGCTTTCCATCCTTGTTTATCCAAGGTTTTTCATTGAAATATCTTGCACAGTACTCTCGAAGATCACGGTACCTAACTGGATTTGCAACAGAGGAACCCACATGGTATATGATGTCACTAGGTTGATTTGCATGAGCCACCATGGTCACTAGGATTGCATTCACCACCATGTCTGCTGGTATCTGTTTCATGGTTTATTTGAACCAAACATTTGTCAGGTACACACAACTGTTTTTCACCCAAAACAATGATTTCAAACTCATCAACCTTACTATAACGAAACATTGGTTTGGTTACTGACTTACCACGTCAAAAACCGCCTTAAGATCAGCAAGGAAGCAAGTTAACTTTCCTTTACCATAAGCAACAATCAAGCTGTCTATGGTTCTGTAAAAAACTCCCATCAGATGACAAAATTTTGTGTTACTATGTGTTTGCATTTCTTGATACCACTTTCTTGGAAAGCAAAATCAGATGGAACATGATCGAAACCATATAACATGTATGATATTTGATGATGAACATACCTTAAACCTTCGATCCAACCAGGGAAAGGTTCTCTGTAAGTACCAGTAATGATTGTGGGACGTACAATTACTACATTCATGTTTCCCTTTGTAGTTCCTACAATCATTTCTCCCATTGCCTTTGTAAAGACGTACGTGTTTGGCCATCCATACATCGTTGCTCTGATAATCAGTCATGAAACAACCATCATGGTAATTGTTAAGAAGGAAAATGTTACAATATCAAGTAAACTTTTGAACTCACGAAATTATATATATATATATATAAAAACTTGTGGAGGTTATTTAAATTGTTAAACAAATATGAAGGTGGTAAGGTAACATTACAAGGGAAATAGTAGAATTGGAGCAAACCTTTTACTTCCCAAGTCCTTCATGGCCAATTCAATATCATCTTCTGTGGCTCCCTCCTCTCTCAGCTCATTCAATTTCTTCTCTACTTTCTTCTTTTCCATATCAATGTCTAGTCCAGTCACTCCATTTAGTGACACACCAAAGGGATGTGGATCCTCTAGTATCAGTCCTCCTCTTTCTCCACATACATAAGCTGCAACACGACAATAAAATTTTTCTCAACATATTCCATGGATATATAGTGGTTTTGTAGAATGGTTTTCTGTTCATTTATATAAGCATTATTTTCGTCGTGAGGGTGATATAGTACAAACTGCAACAACCTTGGAAGATTGAATGTGAGATTTGATTCGGATATCATTCAGATGTAGTTTTGATCATCATGGACGTGTATACACACACACACACACACACTAACCTGTTGATACATGGACAAACACCTTCAGCTTTACACAGTTTTTGGCGAAGCTCATCACATGCTTAACTCCTAATGTGTTTATACCCAATGCAACATCGTATCTGAATATTTAATAGACATAAGAAGAGAAAAATATTTATAATATTTCATCAACCACAGAAATTACTATCATTTAAAATTAGAGTTTAATTTGAAGAAAAACTTTATAATATTAATCTATGAGAGAATATGATAGATATAATGATTGGCAGAGTCTGAAAAACTTATTACACATGCACCGGATTGTTTATTATAAAAACTCACAATATACTGTTTATGCCAAAAATTTGTAACAACTTGAAATATTACCTTTCATCGAAGTTAGTTGTTGCAGCTAGATTAACTATAACATCTGTTTGGTTGCAAATCTCTTCCCTCAGAATGGAGTTCTTCAAATTCAAGTCCTCATGAGAAATGTCTCCAGGTACCAGAGTGAGCTTTTCTGAGACAAAGGAATTGAATCTTGTACCCAGTTTTTCCTTCAGCAATCTAAACAAGTCCTTCCCTATGATCTACGTTAAAGTGAAAATACAATACGGTGCATCAATAAGAATTTATCAGACACATACCTTCTTAACTGACATCTTGTAGTGCACACAATATCAAACACTGTTACATGTGTCACACTTGATAGTTGAAAGACATTTAAATACGTTGAAGAGGTTAATTACGCATGATATGATATGATATAAGTTAAAGAAAGTTACAATTAATATTTGTACATTCACCTCGTTATCTAAGCGTTGAGTAGCGGATTCAGTATCTTTAACTCTCAAAAGCAGGTAAAGTTTCTTCACATTTGGTTGAACCCTCAATATTTTTTCCACAAAAACTACAAAATCATCCAAGGAATAATGCTCAGTATCAGTAGAATTAGCACAATATAAGCAAGCTTAGAAGGAGAAGTATAAGAGAAAGAGAGAAAGAGAGAGAGAGAGAGACTTTTTGCAAGAAAGCCAGTGGCACCAGTGACTAAAATGGTCTTATCCTGAAGGAAGTGAATTATGCTTCCCAATTCCATTGAAGATAATTATGAGAGAGAGAAAAAGATTTGAAACCTTGATAAAACAGTAAGACACAACACAAACACAAACACAATGTTGTTTGTCCAAATGTAGTGCCCCTATGGCCATATCATGCATATATATATAGTAATGCAATAACTATAAAAAGGAAAAGATTATGTTACAAATGTAATGCAATAACTTGCTATGACACAGAATGCATTAATTGTTGGTAACACTGAAATGTGAAGATGAAGCTTTTCCACCTCCCTCACGGTTTTCAACGTATGTCACAGTTTGAGCCTAACATTATATATAGTATTATATCTGCAAAAATGCATATACTAACTCTATTGAATTAGATTAATGCGTATTTTCTGCAACACTGTTCTTGACTTCTCGATCGGTCCTGAATCCTAAAGCTCAACGGTTGGGGATTTCAAGGGTCATGTGGGAATATACAAAAGATTGCAATGACAGTGATAGATAACGCCATAAAATCAATGTACACTTTGCTTTCATCTTTAGAAATAAAGATCAAAAGTAATTCATAAATATCTTCCAACAATTTCAAGACAAAAATTGTGAAGAAGATATTAAAATTGCTAAATAGCTTACCTACTATCACTGTAATCAAAAGTGAAGGATGAAAAACTGTGGTCCTTAATTTAACATTTGTTTTAAACAAGGTATATATCAGCGTTATAGGTACATGCACGCATTAAGATAATATTAGTAATATGTTGCGTATAGTTTTAGTACAATTTCATTCAGAAAAAAACAATACAATAACATGCGACGACGACGACAACAACTATTATACGATTATCAGCAATGTCGTAATGGTCAATTAGTTCTTCAACTACGAAAAATGTTGAACAAGCTTCATGAATTGTTTGTTGCTTATTGCTTGTTTTACTTCTTATGGATTTGTCTCCTTCTCATCAAGTTTAGTTTTACTTCTTAAGAAAACGTAGACCATGTTTTTTATACCATATATATATATATATATACCTACTCATTATTTTTAACTTCATTTTTAAGAAACCTGTTACACCAATTGCATCTTTGGCATGGGCTAATACCAAACATATCTTCTTTCTTCTCCTTAGATTAAGCCATAAATTCATAGTTTAACAAAAATAAGATTCAATAAACCTCTTTATAAACATTTCTATGAGAAAAATATAAAACTTATACAATTTTTTCTTAAAAATTATTTTTAACTTAGCTAATTTTAATGTACGAGTTTTTTTTTAATTTTCTTTTCTATAAGAAGTTTGCTAGAGGAGACCGGTGTGAAGAGAGTATTAATTTCAATTTTCAATTCAAAATTTCTTCATTTTATTCATGATCCAAAAGTTCACCAACTAATTATCAAATTAAGTATCACACTAATTTTGGTTTAGATTATACTAACTTTAAATAATTTTTAATCTTAATTAACCTTAAGAGTTTTTGTTTTTTTTATATACATTTCAACTTTATCATTTCTATTCAATGTAAGACTTTATTTTCAATCCGATACTTAAATTCATAAGAATATTTGAATAGGTCTTTAAACAATCATACTCTCAATGACTTTTCTAAAATAAAAAGAAAAACTAATTAGAGTATAAACTAAAATGAACTCAACTCATACACAATTTTAAAAAAATTGAAAAAATTTAGAGTTAACTTATAGATTAACTAAATTGAACTTATAAAAAAATAATTTAATTTTTTTCTCTTCTAAAATAGTCTTATTTAAGAATAAGAGTGAGTTTGAATTTTATAAATTAAATATTATATAAAAATGAAAATTCACAGAGACATAACTTTAAAGTATTGGATTAGAAATGTATTATAATATCTTATAACAATCATTTTATACCTTATTTGTACAATTTAAACATGTTGATATTCTTCACTTGCTCTAAGAAGATTTTGTAGGAGCAATAACACGATGAAGTGAACTTTTGATGACATATTATTGATTGATGCCAAACTCAAAAACGTAAAATAAAATTGTCAAACCAAACAAGTTATTTGTGCTTGCGTTGCCGGCTTTGAAAAACGCAGCTTTTGACGTTTTAAAATCACTTTTTCGATCGGTCTGGCCTCTTCTAAAACCCTCCAATCAACTTCTTGTTCACCAATTTTTTATTTTAATAGCAAACACTATCAATCTTAAACAAATTTCATCACCAAAAAACAACTTCTTAACGACACGCTTGTTTGCCTTTTCTTTCAAGCAACAATATTTTAACTTTTTAAAGAGAAGTACTTTTAGAAAAAAATTCAAAATGTTGAACTACATTTTTCGTAAGTTATAAAACGATTATCTTTTTGCATAAAAAAGAATAACTTCTACAAAAAGACATTATAGAAGATTTTTCATTTTAAGTTGAGTTTCATTCGGATATTATAAGTTAGGTTTTAAAATAATAATTCTTATACCACGTGAAATATATAATTTATAATCAAATGACAATATGAATGAATTGCACTATAGTATATTCTTTGTTCTTTTAATTTTATTTAAAGTTGATAAAATAATTATTTATATTATAACAAGATTATGTGACCTAAGTATTACGATACCAGATTATTTACATTGTTAACATTCTTGATTATAAAACGTGTAAAAAAGGGTTAAACTTTTTAGTGATGTTTTTATGTTAATAATAACCTCAAGTGTCGTTTTCGCGACATGTAATTGGCACCAACAACCCATAATTTATGCTTATTTTTTTTTTTTGTGTTTTCTTCAATTCTTTCACCTTTTTAAAGCTAAACAAAACTTGTCTGAATAAAAAGCTAGAAATGCTTTGAAAAATATTTATCACAAACTTTTTTTTCATCATCCCTAAACACATGCTTGTGTTTTAGGAAATTTATAATTGTTAGAAAAATTTTCTTAGAAAGTAAGTATATAAAAAAATTGACATTACTTCTAATCAGTAATATAATTGAAAATTTTTTCTCAGAATATGAATATATAAGATATCACTTTCAACATAAAATCTTAAGATTTAATGTTTATGAATATTTATTTTTCTTATATATAGTTCAACTTTATCATTTCTATTAAATGTAGGACTTTATTTTCACTCTCATACTTAAATTTTTAACAATAATAACATTTTTCAGTTTCAGCAATTAAATATTTTTAATTATACTTATATATAGACTTACCATACTCTTTAAACTTTGAAAAAAAAAAATGTATGTATGATTGACTTTTTCCTACTTATCAAATTAATTTCATCATCTTGTTTGGTACCAAACCAACAAATATTACAAATCATACAATTATAATACACGAGTAGTATATTAATTAATTCTTAAAGTTATGAATACAAGTAAATTTAATTTCCAAAAATTAAAAAAAAATTAGTGTTTGAAATGGGAAGATATGAGATTCTGAGAGACATAAATTTAAAAAAGATAAATAATAGAATTAATGTTTAGAAATAAAGTATAAATGATGATTATTTATTTCATTGGAAACTTTATCCTCTAAATTTTAGTTGTTTTTAAACTTATAAAATAATTTAAATATTGTTATGCTGTCCAATTCTGAGAAAGTAATATGGTGAGAGTGAGGTTAATTTGATCAAATTCTTAATTTTAACAGTTAGTATTTTTTTTATTAAATATTCATTTTTTTTCTTTTTTTTTAAGTTTTGTAAAAAAGAAATAGAGTTTGATTGTTATAACTCATGAGTAGTTCGATCTGTGAAAAGTATATAAAAAAGATAATTAAAAATGATTTTAAATAAGCTTTTAAATTATTTTTTGTATATAAAAAAAATTGTTGAGTTTAAACTTGAAATATATATAAAAAAAAAGTCTACCGTAGAATTTAGTTTGATCATATTAAGATTACTCTGAACAAAAGATACCAATGAAAAAAATTAATCTTTTTCAAACTTTCAAAACTTTAAAAGTGATAAGAAAAATTTATGAAATAAATAAATTTAAATATTAGATTTAACAAATTAGTCAAATGTATTTAAAATAAAAACATGTTCTTACCTAATTCCAACCATAAAGCCATGTATTCAAAATACGGGCCTGTCATTTCTGGTAGAGCCCATTGACTAGGTAATGTCTAATATGACCAAAACTTTATGTTTTTTTTGGTTAAATTTAATTTATATACAAACTAATTTACAAAAACATTCTCATGCATATTTTTAAATTTTATTTTAAATTTTTGTATAATTTAATTCCAACTTGTGAAATAATTATTATATTTTATATGTATTTTTTATTATAAGTTTTGTAGGAAAGTTTATTCAAATAACCTCCTAGAGAGATTGAATTACAACATTTTTTTTTCGTCTTCTCAACTGCAGCTTCTTATGGAAATAATTACGGTACTATTGTATAGAAAATATTTCATTTCGCTGCAAAAAAATAACCCATTCTGCAATACTTTTTTTTATCAACAAAGAAGGTATAAAATAAAAGAAGCATCAAATAAATAAAAGTAAAAAAGTTGGAGATTTTTAAAAAAAAAGTAATATATATCTCGGAGACTAAAAAAAACAAAAGTTATATAATAATTATATCTAGAAAAACTTAAAGTATAAGGTCCTAATGAAGATAAGACACCGTACTAAAACTGTAATAAAAATGATTTGTTCTAAATTTATTAGGATTGTATAATTTTTATTTTCCAATTTTAAATGGTACAGATGGGATTATCTCAGTATTATAACTGAATCCTTCTTACCTTTTTCTATTTTATTGAATATTTACATATTTGGTTAATGTAACAATAATTAAGAATTTACATATAAATTTATCTTAATGTTTGTATGATTCATAAATATGAAAAGTGTTTACTGTCTTTTCTTAACTCTTAAACTACAACAAAATAACTATATCTTGTGTTATGTTATTATCCAATATTACATATACATATATGTGTATATATATATAGTCATGTTATTCATCATGCCACAGGCCACAACTACACTGTGCCACAGGCCACAGCTACACTGTGCCACAGGCACAGCTACACTGTGCCACGTGCAATGTCCAAACCTAATCATGCTCATGCAAACCCCACACACCTTTTCATTTGACTGTAGCAGTTTTGAAGTCTGCATAATCAAACTTTAGAATGAACCACATTTCATGCTTCATTGTCTAATAAGGAAAGCTAAACGTGGATAACACTTTTTTCATTCTCATAAATTGTGTTCTGTACTTTTGTCCACTAAATAGTATTCACCACCACCAATGTAGGCAATGAAGCATAGCATTTAGTGGTATTAATTACTTACTGTATTCTCTAACAAACACTGTGTTGACTAGCTATACCCAATGTTAAAGCCAAGATTTCTCTTGCTCATTCAAAAAGTGGGTCATATTTTGCTGTGCTGTTGATGATTATAGAATAATAATATAAGTTCATGATATAGTATTACATCTGGGTTAAAGATGCACTGTAACACTAATGTGTCCTCTTCATACATATAAAAGCAGTATTCTCGTGGAGCATTTTTAATGGCTCTCTTCACCTTTCTCCAGAGAATTTGGAAGTCTTTAAACACTTATTGTGGTTAGCATTTTTTTCAATGTCAACATGTTAGGGATATCAAAGTTGTGAAGGGGCAAAAAGGGACGAAAACAACACAAACTCCATTGGAGACCATTAATGCATAAGACAGCAAAATATATGATATTTGCTACACTTAATCAAACTTTTCAAACTTAATTATCATTTAGCCAATACCAATTACACTGATCTTGAGAAATAAATAGCACCAATGCTGTCCCTTTTGCGCAATTTAGAACTTAAACATGTTTTTGATAAACTTCTCCCTAAAAACTTAAAAAAATAAATAAAAAGGTAACATTTGATGAACTTGTCTATTAAACTAAATCAATTTGTCTTTTTCGTTTTGATTAACATTCTTTCATTTAACTTTTGTTTAAGTGGAACTATATAAATTGATTTAGTTTATAGAAAGACTCAATTCATTTATCTTCTTATTATTTTTGTAAGTTTTATGGAGAAGTTTCTCTAAACATAATCTTAATAAAGTTACTATAGTTTCACCCATCACCTCAAAGTAAAACATCACTTGAAAATGTACTTGACAATGCCAGGAAGATGTGTCTTCATAAAGTAATCCTCCCAATTAATATCTTTTGTATTGAAGTAAAACAAATCTGTCTCTGTCCCACTTTGTTTTGCTGCCATTCTCAACTTCTCTGTGTTCATATCATCAAATCTGTGTACGCAACATTCTCTGCTTCAGTTAATACCTCATAAAGTTAATAAGTAAAACATGTTAATGTGGCGTGTTTATGTTAGTGTGTGACTAACATACTAGCTAGACTTAAAAACTGTGCATTGAATCTGAAGCATGTAAATTTCCTATTGTAGTTTACAACACTTACACGCCATCAAAGAACATGTAGGGTCTGTAAAGTTCAACCATCCTCATCACAACTTGGATCTTCCTATGGAGCTCGAGATAGGTTCCGCGAAAATACTGGCAAAGTGCAGTATTGGCCAGCTCAAGTCCCTATTTAATGGAAAACTTGTCAAAGCCTTGTTAAGAATTTGAAGTTAAGTGGTAGTAGTGACTATTGCCATGCACCAATCATGCCAAAAGCTTAAGCTTTTAGTTGAAAACAACATGGAGTTTATAATACCATGTAATGAACTAATTACACAAAAAGAGTTTTAGTTTTATACTGTCTGAATGGTAGATTAACTTTTACACTAATCATAAATCGTTTCATTGTCAAACAACCTTGTTAAGAATCCCAAGTTAAGCGAGAGTGGATTGTCATGAACCAATTACGTCAAAAGCTTAAGCTTTTAGTTGAAAACGACATGAAGCCTGTCATGGACTAATTATTCTAAAATGTTTGATATTTAAGTATGTTGATGATGACTAAGGAGGGGAGGTAAACTAGAGAAGAACCTTCAATGGAAGGAGGTAGCGAATGAACATGTATCTCTGGAAGCTATCCATGCTGGTCAACACAGTTACTCTGCCAACTTTGACTGGTGTACCATCCTTTTTTATCCATGGTTTTGCTGTGAAATATTTTAATCCAAAGTCTTGGAGATTAGAGTATGTAATTGGATTTCTAACAGAGGAACCCACATGGTATATGATATCACTTGGCTGCTTTGCATGAGCCACCATGGCCACTAGCATTGCATTCACCACCATGTCTGCTGGGACCTGCACATTAAATTCATGGTATTTTTTTGAATTACAAGAGATGGAGAAAAATTCATCACAACAAGACAACAGTGTATTTCATGCAGTAACTCACCACATCCACAACTCCATTGATATCTCCAAGGAAGCATGTTAACTTTCCTTTCCCATAAGTAACAGCTAAACTGTCGATGGTTCTGTAACAAACAAATGGAAAATCTTCCACTTTGAGTTCATATACTTTCACTACATATCCATTTTCTTCAAACCAAATGCATGTTTATTGTTTACTGTGACTATTTGCTTAAATTTTTCACTGTTAAATAATGAACATGGTTATAGTTGGTGATACATAATTGAATGCAAGTAGTTGATATAGATCAAAACTGTATACACGATTGGACCACAATAAACTCCTTTATCTAGGGGTACCACTCTATACTTAATCATGCTACTTAGCTTTAATCATTATTACATCATTATTTGAACAATATTATTAACTAAAAATTTAAGTCACCCCTTAAAGAGAAATTGAGTATTTAATATTTGGTAAGTGAAAAAGTAATTTTTTTTATTTACCTGACACCCTCAGCCCAACCAGGGAAAGGTTCTTTCAATGTACTGGTTACAATGGTAGGACGCATAATAACAACAGAGAGGTTTCCTTTGAGTTTTTCCACAAGCATTTCTGCCACAGCCTTTGTAAACACGTATGTGTTTGGCCATCCATACACCTTTGCCCTGATCAAAACACACACCCATAATAATTATGATAAGTTTTATTTCCTTATTATAGTTTCCTGCAGGACAAACTCTCAGTAAATAAATAAATGTTATAGAAAATACACATAAAGAATTATAAATATAAGTTTGAGTCAGAAAAATAAATCATAATATATAGTATATCATGAATATCATGTTATACCTGCCTTTTAGATTCTTAAATTATTATATTTTTTTTTTAAATTTTGATTCCTGTCTTTCCATTTTATTTTTAGTTTTCAACAAATGCTTATTTTTTTAATAATGTAAATTAATGTCTTACAGGACATGGACCCCTTATTAGTAAGGTCATTGTCCCTTCCATTCTCTAGAAAGATCTTGCCATCATACACCCTATGGTACAAGCCAGTAAATCTTATATGCAACAGTTGATGAATTAATAAATTATATTAATATTTCTTGAGATCATTGTTATTCTTTTTTTAGTTTATCTTTCACTTTCTTTTAATTATTTTAAAAAATCATTACACTGACATATATTTTAATGGTTTAAAAGACATAAGATTGTCTTTTTGAGATAAATTATTTAAATATTAAAAATATATAATCATGTGGAATATTCTCAAGAAGTTATTTAAGATGGGTTAATATAACTTTATAAATATAAATTATTGGATAATTTTTTAAGAGATGGTAAAGATTATATGTTATTATGGACTAAAGCTTTTAATATTAATGCATAATATTGAGTAAATTTGAACCATAAAAGTATAGATTAAAAGTTATATGATATATGACCACGTAAGAAGTTATTTAACCTATTAATCTTAATCTTTCATGATTTAATCTAATGATATATTCTTCTCTAGCTATTTTTGAATGACCTGTAAATTTTAAAAGAAATTATGTAAATACTTGAATTTACTATATAAAGAGATTTTTTTTTATCCAAAACAAAGGTAAATCCTGTATTAATTGATTGCTTTTTCCCCCATATGTTACTCCAATTCAAGTAACCCCTAGCTAATGCAGTTTTCTACTCCAACCAAGCAAGAAAATCTTCCACATGTGTACTATATATCCTTGCTAATAGTAGAAATTTTTCTTCATTATAGCCTACGGAGGCTTAATTTTGAGTTAGAATAAGAAGCACGCATGAGTCAATGGCTTCTACCTACTGTAGTCTCCATCACGATGCTTCACATTTGTGGGTCTCAGTTGTCACATATGCATGATAAGAACGATTCGTTAACTGTTGACACATGTTTGCGCAGATATTATCCTTCTACCAAAGTCATGGCACATTTTATTAGAATTGAGAGATAAATATCACTATTGTCTCTGTGCATCGATCCAAGAGCCACCTATATTTAGGGGCTGGCACATACTTTTTATCGTTATAATGTATATATTACTAAAATTTTTAATATTTTATGAGAATTTTTCTATAAATTTATAGAAAATTTATAGAAAAAATAGTAAAAAATTCTTTTTTTACCAATTTTTATAATAAATTTATAGAAAAATTTTCATAAAAATAAAAAAATTCTAGTAATGATATGCATATGATAGCAAGATAAACTCGTTGACGTCATTTTGTGCCCTCATAGAGTGTGCCACATGTTTGTATGTGGGCCTATAATAATCACTTCTACATTGAATTGTGTGATTCAATCACACACCTCCGTAATTAAACGTAAAAGTTAAAAATTCACGTCAAAGTCATATGTACCGCAGAAGCTATTCACCTCTATAATAATCTTCTTTTTTTCATCACATGAATAGGTATCATTTTCCCTAAAAAATACTACTGTGTTTATAACTAATGAGGCACTAGTTAAAACTAATTAAGCTGAGTTTGAAAAGGTGGTTGAACTTAAACATCACTTGCCTGGACCATGTACTGTTGGTGTCCATTTAGAATTAATGGGAAAGTTAATTCCTGATTTACACTTTATAAGTTTTTTTCACTAAACTTTTTATGAGTTATGTTATAAAAGACAACTAATTAATCATATTCTGATAGCTGATACTAGAACATTTAGTGAGAGTTGAATAAAATGAAATATTCGATATACATAACTACTAGTTACATTAATTTAAGGTTGTACTAGAGTGTGGGAGATTGTATTAAAGAAAAAGTTGCATATCAAAAGGTGAGACTCACATATAACATTATGAAGTGTGAATGTGACTTTTTCCTTAGTTGCTGAGATAAAAATGTTGCTAATTATTAATCACAGAATACAGTTTCTGAAAATGATCAATATGAGAGTCTGCTAAAGCATGTAGAGTTATCACAAACCTGCTAATACCCAGATTCTTCATTGCTATTTTTACGTCACGTTCTGTGGCCCCTTGTTCTCTTAGTTCATCCAATTTGTTACAGACTATTGTCTTTTCTGCATCGATGTCTAGGCCAGACACTCCATTTACTGTATCACCGAAGTGATAGGGGTCCTCTAGTATGAGTCCACCTCTCTCACCACATACATAAGCTGAAATATTTGAGGTAACATCACAGAGTGAGGCCAATTAATGCTCTTTATTTTATTTTATTCATGAATGATACTCTTTTATGTATTGAGATGGATTGACACTGACACTAATTGATACTAACCTGTTGATATATGAAGAAGCACTTTCAGTTTAGTGCACTGTTTAGCAAAGATCATGACATGCTTGACCCCAAAGGTGTTTAGACCCAACGCTATATCGTACCTGCATTTAATTTTTAAGGAAGAAAATTAAAATAAACAGAAATCAAACTGTGGTGGAAGAATAATACATATTTAAATTAGCAAAAGAAAAAACTCTATGAAACTTATTTTTGTACCTTTCATCAAAGTTGGTAGTTGCAGCCAAATTGACTATAACATCTGTCTGATTGCATATCTCTTCCCTCAGAATTGAATCCTTCAAGCCCAAATCCTCATAGGAAATGTCCCCAGGCACCAGAGTCACTTTTTCAGAAATAAAGGACTTAAAATTTGCACCCAATTTTTCCTTTAGCACAATGAATAAGTCCTTCGCTATGATCTTTTTGCAAAAAGCATGCATTAAACACGTATTAGCCACAGAAGTTTAAGTAAATGAGACTTGTTTAGAGAAAATTCACCCGTGCTCACTCATTAATGATTGGGACAAACTTGAAAATGATATATGAAGCAAACCATGTATATATATACTTGAATACGTAATTTCATGCTTAAGTATAGTCATAAATGCTCGCAGGAGTTTTAGATTTGAGAAAGTCACAACAAATGATGCAGAATAATATCAATTTTTAGATAATGAACCGTAATAAATACATGTTAAGAAGTGTGTTTAATCACTAGTTTATGAGGGCCAACCACACTGGAATTCATACTTTCATGCACATATCTTTCTCACCAAAAGAATTAGTTTTAAAATCACGTGGATCAGTGGGATTTTCAATTTTGTTGTTTATAGAGAGAGAGAAAGCGATTGATCGAAAATGCAGAGAATAGCATAGACTTTACTGCACCCATGCTGAAATTTAATTATCATCACAACCATCATGGTGATAATAATAATATAATGTTTCTGCATTTACTATTTATAATATACCCTTCTGCATGAGGAAGTATGGTTCGCTTTCCTTTTGCCGAAATTATGTATAATAACATAAAAACATGGACAACATTAAAAGTAATATGATCTTATGAAAAGAAGTAATAAATATGATAAGTGATATGATATAGAGATAAAAGAAAAATAATAAAAATAATAAGAGTTCATGAGATGTTTGGTATAGAAAAGTATGGAAAAATATATTTTGATACTCAAATAACATGAAAAAAACTTCCACTTAATCCATTTTAATAATATAATAATATATCAATACTTTATATTAAAAATAAAAGAAACATCATTAAAATAATAATATTTTAAATTGTGAAGTAACCCTCTATGTATGTTAGTATTACTCTTTCTAAATATATTTAAATTTGGGGTGTTTTTTACTGAAAGAAGGAAAGAAAGAGAGAGATATAAGTATAATAAGATATATAAATTGATAGAAAGAGGATAGAGAGAAATTATTAGTGTAGTATGTGTGAATTTACCTCATCGTGGAGGCGATAAGTAGCAGAGTTGGCATCGGAGGCTCTTAAAAGAAGAAAAATCTTCTTAACATTTGGTTGAACCCTCAATATCTTCTCCAGAAAAACTGAAACATGCATAAACCAAGGACATCAGAATATATATGGCAAAAAAGTGCACACAACAGTCTGAAGGATAGGGATAGAGAGAGAGAGAGAGGAAGAGAGGTTAGTTACTTTTGGCAAGAAAGCCTGTGGCTCCGATAATTAAAATGGTCTTGTTTTGAAGAAAGTCAAGAACACTTCCTACCTCCATTGGAGAAAATGTATTGAGAAAGGAAAACAAAGGAAAGAGGGTTCTGAAAGAGAAGAGGCAAAGGGGTGTGTGAGGTGAATCTAAATCGAGGCATTTCATATAAGAAGAGAAACAATCATGGAGCAATTATGACTTCTGAGATGGGTTGTGGGTAAGCTGTTGCTGATAGTGAAGTCAAGGCTTCAAAATTAAAAATTAAAAATTAAAAATAAAAAAATAAAAAAAAAACTCTCCCATGTTCAAAATTTAGGATTAATGTTACTTCTGAAAAGTTGTAATAATAATTAGGTTACTATGGAGATAATAATGGAATTAATTGCGAAGGCAGAGATTAATGAATTAATTATAGAAAGAAAAGGTTGTCTTGTGAGTGAAGAAGGGTTTGTTTGTGTTGTTTAAATGTGCCTATAAATCCCACCACCAAACTGTGTTTGATATTTGGTCGTTGCACATGAAGTGTATGAATCAGCTCAACCGTCCCTCTGCTTCTGTCCTACACAAGTCAGAACTCAGAAACAATGACACACCCTCAAGCTCATCAAATTATAAAGTTCCTCTTGTAACTGCCCTGCTCCAATACTATATACTATACATATATATATATGTGTATATATCTACATATGAATCTATCAACGTTCGGATTCGTAGTAACTCAATTCACCCCACTTCATTTTTTATTTTAAAATCAACTAAATCATGTTGGCGACAACAAAACAAAAACATCGTACTAATCACATAATATAATCAAATAATCAATCCACACATTAATTATATATTAATAACATATAAGTATTCTCAATCTATAAATATTATATAAATTTTGTAATCTTATCATAAATAAACGCTATTTATAATATATATAGATAATTATTTAAGTAATCACATCAGATGATATTATTATTATATATATATATATATATATATGAAATAATCATATATCATATTTTCATTTAAGAGAATTATAAAATAAATTATACTTAAATAACTTTTAGAGTAATTTGTTTAACACTTATGCATACACACGCACAAATGATCATCATTCTCTTCTATTGTTCAAGTTTTAATGCGAGTAAAAAGATTTATGATAAAATCAAATCAATTTCAAAACTACCAAAGACACTGGCTTTTCAATGTTTTTGAAAAATCATGTAGTCACTTGAGTGACAATATGTAGTTATGAATAATGTGTTTCAAAAGTTCATACATTGTTATCATACTTCAACGTTTTAGAAACTTTTTATCACTTGAGGTTACTTATTTCAGAGAGAAAGAATTGTTTGGATATCTCTTACTCAAATCTCATGTTATATCTTAAGTGACATGTTTCTTTTCTTGAGATTTTATTTTACAAATCATGCAACGATGATTCATCAGACAATAATTTGCTACTTAAGTAATATTAGTTCAAATATGTATAATTTCATCTTTTAGAAGTTTGAAAACTACTTCTACTTTGTATAATATGTATTATTCATCTCATTATAATGATCGATAACACTCATTTACACTTTGAATAGTTGATATATCTTAAACTCTATAATACTATTCTAAGTATCACACACTTAATATTGATGCATACAATCATACTTCAAGGTACACATCATTTTAAGAATCATATCATTCATACATCTAAACAAATCTAATTGGATGTATCATACCTACTAGCTATATAACTCCAAATAACGGTTATTTTTAGATAAATAAAAATCTAACTTTCACTTACATAACCAACATTTCCCTTCTTAAATAAAACAATATTATTTTTTTATTTTCAATCTCACATAAAAAAGAAAAAGGATTAAAACAATTGTAGGAAACTCAAAATTTGCCGTAATCAAGATTCCAGAAATTTATCTTTATCAGTTCCTAATTATCTTCTCATAAATATAATTTGTTATAGAAATATATAACTTCTCCATATAAAATTTCCAAAATAGTTTAGTGAATCAAAATTTTAAATAAATAAAATTTATAATGAAATAATAAAAATGTTCTAATTTATTTATAATTTCTTTTATTTTAAAATCTATTAAAATTTGTCTTTAAAGAAAATTTCAAATTTTACCCATGAAGTGTCTATTAAAATATAGTATGGAATTTTTGTACATAGGTTGAATACTATTACTGTTCTTGTTAAGTTTCTTCCATCTATTTTGCTTATTTTATTTCTGCTTAAAATAAGAATAATTTAGTAATTAAACTATTTATACAATTAAGAGTATTTGTACGACCTACTACCTAACTTTAATAAAATAAAACCAATCTAATCAAAATAAACTTAAAACAAATAACTAATTTATCTCCTACCATCAAAGATGTATATCTTCTCATTTATTGTGTCTTCTAATTCATCCCATTTCTATTTTTTTAAATACTTACTTTTATAATTTGTGTTCAATATCTTTACTTTCTATATATTTTTAATTATTTCTCATCTTTATTTTTACAATAAAAATTCATTCTTATTTACACTCTCATATTCAATAAGGTATGAAATTTTTGTCACGTCTCCATTCCCATTGAATACAAATATATTCCGATCGGGTAATTAATATAATGGTATCTGTCCATGTCAAAATGATACATATCTTCTTCTCTCTAATGACAAATGTAATATCCCAAAATTTGTAATATAATATTTTTCAAATTCAATGTATTAAATTATATTATTTTTGAATAATTTTAAATAGTTTATTAATTTTTTTGAACATTATAAATTATTTAATCAATAATAATAATAAAATGATAATAAGAAGAAGAATAAAATAATAATAAAAAAATTTAAAAAAATAATTAAAAATAAATAAAATTAATTAATAAAAAATATAATAATTAAAAAAATTAAAAAAATATATAAAAAAATTAAAATTAAAAGAATTATGAGTCATAAGAAGAGAAGTGATAAGGTTAAGATAGAAAGAGATAATGCTTATCTTTTATTAAATGCATGTAATCATACTATGGTTTAAAAAAATAATAAAAAGAATTTTAAGTTATAAATAGATGAAAGGTGAGTGAAAAAGAGGAAAAAAATGATAGGATATGTGTGAAGAGAGAAAGAGAGGAAGAGAGAGAGGAGTGAAAGAAAGAGAGAAAAAGATAGAGAGGGAGAGAAAGAGAGAAGTAGACATAGAGAAACAAATTTTAACTTTCTAAAAATAATTTTATCTTTATTTTTAGTACATTACTCCAACTCCAATCATTAAGTTGAAGGGAGTCATGTTAAACTTTTTTATATTAATATTATTAAATTTATGTATGTTTTATTAATCTTTTATTTATTTTAAATATATATTATTTTATTTTATTTATTTTTGTATCTTTTTTTATTATTTAATTTATCTTCGGTTATTTACTGTCTTTTCTAATAATTTATATTTATTTATTTAATTTATTTTTAATTTTGTACTATTTTTTTATTAATTTTTATTTATTTATTTAATTTATCTTAAGTATTGTATTGATTTTTCTATTAATTATTTATTTATTTATTTAATTTATCTGTAGTAATGTATTGATAATCTCTATTAATTTATATTTATTTATTTAATTTATTTTTAGTTTTATGTTGATCTTTTTATTAATTTATAATTATTTATTTAATTTATATCCAATATTGTGTTAGTCCTTTTTATTAATTTATTTATTTAGTTTATCTCGAGTTTTGTGTTGATTCTTTCTATTAATTTTATTTATTTATTTATTTTATCTCTCGTCTCGTACTGGTTTTTTTATTCATTTATATCTTTTTATTTAATTTATTATTATATCAATTTTTTTAATTTATATTATCAAATTAATTATTTAAATTTCTTGTTTTAATTGTTTTTTATTTTTTTATTTTATATAATTTTGATATTATTTTTTATATTATCCTTTTATAATTCAATATATTTGTATAAGAAAAAATAATAATAATAAGTTCAATAAATTTTGAGAAAAAGAAATTACTTTTGTGCTATATTATCATTCTATATTTATGTATTCTTTTGATATTTGTTTGGATTGTGTATGAGTTATTTGTTGAAAGTCATCAAGTTTTGTAATCTTTGAATATTTCAAAGAACATGTCAGTTGAATTGAGAAAGAGTTATAGGTTCTCTTGTGATAAGTTAGGACTGTGTTGACACATGTATGTTTGTGGTTGGGAAGTCACAATTGGTACATTGTGGGATGAAAGATAGAGACTATGATAAGTCTAGGAAAGTATTACCAATACCTAGATAGTCAAGGTAGTACCCTAAACTAGGATATTTTACATGCCAAACTTGGGACTACCCAATACATGCGTAGCATCGTCAATGTTAAGTAGTGAGTATATATCTCTTTTGGGCTAAAAATTAATAGTCGATACTTTCGAGAAAAATGTTTATGTACGAATGAGAAATATCCAACTACCTAATCACTTCCCAAGTAACTTTTGACGTTCATAATAGATCGTCAAACGCGAAATATGAATCCATATGTTGGTAAATGTCTCTTATGTTGGTAAGATGAGTTGAGTCTCATATGTTTTGGTAAAGTGAGTTTGAGTCTTATAGTTGTAAGTCAAACTTTAAGCCCTCATTGTCTATTTTGTTATTATATGTTAAATTTATTAAGATTGATATTTGAGGTTTATAAAGGTCTCACTCCTTTCAATATTTTGCTTTGCATATGCATCTGGTACGGGTAGAAGATGTATTGCTCAATAGAAGTTGTTTGAATAAAGTTTCCAAAAAATCTTCTGATATATTAACTTTGGACTTTTTAATTTTAATATATTAAGAAGCACTAAATAAATAGATCTTTATTATAATGTAGAATTCGTAATATGTTTTTATTGTGTGTTTTGAATGATTATAAAGTTGTAAAATATTGACATATTATATATATATATAATATGAAGTTATGTTATAAACTATTATTCTCTATAAGCATATCTCCACGCACAAAAAAATATTTATTTCTAATTTCTAGGTAAATAATTTATAGAAATTGGAGTGTCACAAGAAATATTAATAAAAAAATTATAATTGTATAAAATTTTAAACTAGAGTATCATCAAATAATTATTGAATAAATGTCAAATAATTATAGAAAAAATAAAAAAATAATTAAATATATGCTTTAGAAATAAATTACAAAACTAAGAACCAAGAAAAGTTAATATAAATTTTTTAGGTTATTTAATAAACTAAACGAGTTTTAGTAATTTAAAATAGAAATTATATGAGAACAAAGATAAAGTATTAGGATGGATATGAAAACAGGGACGAGGTGGGTATCTACGTACCTATCCCCGTCCCCATACCTAATTTAAAAAAACCAATATTACCTATACCAATCAATACGGAGATTCTCGGTTAAAATCAGGACGTGTTTGAGTAATACTCATGGAGACAAGTTTATTTGTTATTCCTATATGTAGCATTAGCTTTGAGTGGTCAAGAAATATTTTTCTTTGAGATTTGTACAATTATAGTTGTTTATTGATGTTTTCATTAAAAAAAAATATATATTATTTTAACATTAAATTTTTTATAATATCATATTTTTTATTGTGATTTTTTCATAAAAAATTATTTAATTAATATTTAAAATGACAAGAGACATATATAATTGTATTCATACATGATATAGATGGAATGAGAATCTGAGAAAAATTTTATATCTTTTAGATATAAGAATAGAGATTAGAATGAATTTTTATTTTAAAAATAAAAATGAGAAGGTAAAGTTGATGTTGGTCTGGTCTTATTATCTCGTCTATTTATCTATATGAATTATCATTTTCGATAATACTGTTTTTGGGAAAATGAAAAGAAGATGATAAATGTTTTTTGTTTGGATGGTTGTTACATGTAGTAAGTGTCATCAAGGATTCCAAAGTCAAGGAAGGAGGCGCATGGCAATTGGAAAACAGCAACATATACCTTATAAATATCTATATAAAGAAAATTTGGTTTATGATTTATTTTCTACTTCTTTTACGATTACTATTTAATCTTGTCGTTCATAGTTTTTGTACAACACATGATGTCTTATCATAACAAAATTTGATAAAAGAAACCATCTTAACCTGTATACATTAATTACAAAACTTAATTTTCCCACCTTCCTACGATAGTGAAAATGATAACTAAACTATAAGCTAGGTTCTATTCTTTTTATAGAATCAAGTAGGTTTCTTTCATTTAATATTTATTTTTTATTTTAGTGATTAAATAATGTTGACAGTTCTTGTATATCAACTGTCTAATTGCGGTAAATTAATAGTATTTGTATAAGCAACTGTTTAGTTACAAGAAATTTATATCAAATAGCCATCTTTTTCTCCTGTAATAAAAAGAATGATATTCCTTTCGTTTCAAATTATAAGACATATTTCATAAATTCTCACCTACCAATAAAAACAATTAATTTGTTTAACTTTCTATAAATTTTCTATTTTTATCTTTATTAATTACTATTAAATGAATTAATTGAAATTTAACAAGAAATATTTATAAATAAATTAATTTTTTAATAAAATTATAAATTGATTTAGATTAAAATTTCAACATTTTTAAAATCATTTCAGAATCATTTCTAAATAATTTAAAATCATAATTACTAATTATTTTAAATAAATTTTAATCAAAATTTTTAATTCTCACCAAATTGCAAATGACTATACTCAAATTTTATTTTAAAATTTCAATAAAATTTTTTAATTCCTACTAAATTGTAAATGACTATGCTTAAATTTTATTTTTAAAATTTCAATCAAAATTTTCAATTTCCACCAAATTGCAAATAGAAAAAGTGAATTAAAATTAGTTGCTACTGCAACTTTAATGCAAAAATTAAAACATAATATTAGTATATAATGGTAAAAGATGAAGAGTCAGACTAATAAAAGGAAATTAATTTTTAGTTCCTGATATTTAATTTCTCTTTCTACTATTTAATGTTAATATAAATAATGATGTGATTAATAGGGATATATAAAAGAAAAAAAAGAAATAAAGTTATTGGAATTCTAAAACGCCTTATATTATGAAATAAGATTTTCTTCGAAAGTACATTTTATAATTTGAAATGGAAAGAGTATAAATTATTATATCTTTCAAAAAATTTATTTATTGTTTATTTTTAATATTTTGATTTACTATTATTTTGTACCTAAATTTGTGTGTATATATATTGAATATTAGTTATAACAATTTGCATCATTTCCCATTTACTGTAAATTTATAATTTCAACAAATCACATAAATGCATAGCCATTCCCCCTTAAAATGCAATTTTTTACAGAAATTAATGAATAAAAAACCAACTTAGATACCAATCTTCATTCTATGCCCTAATTCCTAGAGAAATAAAATTATTTTTAATCATAAACTTCGTTTATATACTATTTTTCTCTAAAAATGATTTTAGATTTCTTGATTCACATTGTATATTGTTTTGATGCTTTAGCGCTAGTTATTTTCTCTCACTTTTCAAAATTTTATTTTTTAAAATACTCATTTTTTAATTTATGTTCTATGTTATAGTTTTATGTGTATTTATATTTCAGACATTCAAATAGGTTATAGGTATTTATTTTTTATTTTATTAACAATTTTTTCTGTCTAAAAAAATTAGTTTTTCTGAGCTCTGTAAGATTAGAAAATAATCAAGTTACTATTATGCTTTCAAAGTACACTTCTAAAGATATAATAACATGTAAATCAAGTTTTACTTGTTAGATTTTTTTATTTAAGTGTTTTATTCTTTTAGTAAGGATTCAATTTTTTTTCTTGTTCTTTTTGGGATGATTTGTAAATAAAAGATATTGTAAAAACTTAGTAGGATTTTTGGGTGGATAAAGAAAATCTTACTTGTAGATATGTAATCTATATAGGAGTTATTTTAGTATCTAATCAATTAAATAATTATTTAGATAGGTGAAAAGGTGATTATTAAAATTATATGTATTAACTTCAGTATCTAACACTACTACAAAAACCGGAATCCACGTCGGTTCTGGGGATGATTTCACGACGGTCCCAAAACCGACGTTGAAAGAGGCGACGTTAAAAGTAATATTTTCAACGTCGGTTCAAATTGAACCGACGTTGAAAGTTTCCACCCATTTTGCAATGCAGTTTCTAATTTTCTCATTTTCCCTAAATTTTAGTACCTGCATATCAAAGAAAGCTCCAGCAAACCAGCAAACAATTTCAAATAGCTAAATTTCAAATGAATTATATATATTGAATAATTATTTGAATTTGATCTATTTACAATTGTATAAATAAAATTACAATAAAAGTACTCCTATTGTTCCCTATTTCTAATTTCTAAAAACTTCTGTGCCCACTTTTCTCGGACTTGGTCGATAGACTCGTGGGCAAGGGTTGGAGTATCGATGAATACCGGAACAAAATGAAAGTATGTTAGGTATCACAAGTAGGAAACTTTACCAATACAGTTTTGGAGGAATAGGGTTTTGGAGGACTAACCTCGTCTCCAAGTATCTCCGATATTCCCAAAAACTATAAGCCACATCCAATACATTACGTAGTAGCCACATTCGTAGCTACCCGTTTGTCTATTAACCTATAATGAATTGAACAAGTCATTAGTTCTGAAAAATACATATTCAATATTCATTAGAGAATTAAAAGTAACCTTACATGTAGGATTTCCCAATGTGGGTTAGTGGCTTTGCTGATGTGCATTCCATCAATGGTACTGCACACCTTAATAGCTATCTTCGAGAAGTTATTAGTCAATATATGAACATTACTTATATTTGAAAACACAAAGTTTAAATTACTTACCTATTCAAAATGTTCTTTAAATCGAGTATCCGGTTTTTATTCAAAGAACAAAACCGAGTATACGATCTTCTCTAGACGACTCGATGAGGAAGAGTTGCCAATGATGCCTTGAAAAATAAAATGTTTAGAATATAATTCAATCACAATAAAAACAATAATGAACTTATATTGACTTACTTGAATAAATATGCTCCAAGATATATCTCCCTTTTAGAGGTGAGGATCCAATTTTGGATATATCTTTGGACTTCCTCCCTTCTATTTCCAGTTGCTTGGATTGGTGAGGCTCAAAAATCCATAGACATCCGAAGCTCCTCGCTCCTCAGCCAATTCATCCATCATCCTAAAAATAAAAAATAATAACATGTTATATATTAAATAATGAAATTGAAATTATAATAATAAATATGTACTTACATTGTCCAAAGTTGTAAAATAGAGATGTTGAGATCCTTATCACCCAATGTGACCTCTGAGATGTCAGAATATGAAATGTAGAGAGGGAAGCTTGCATTATCTATCCCAAATCTCCTAGCATCCCAACGAATCTCAAAGGAGTTCGCATAATATTCTGCAGAGGCATGGATCAACTCAACAATTGGATTTTTTGGGAGAGCTGCTTGTTTTCCTTTAGTATGTTCAGAAGCAGCACGACTTGTAGGATTTCGAACATCCTACATGTTTAAAACAATACTACTTAATACAGAAATAACATTTTCATAAGTCATTAACATAAAAAATTACATACCTTTTTAGAAACTTGTCTCGATAAATGTTGGGGCCAAGCAATGAATGTGTGAAGGGCTGTCCCACCACACTGTACCTCATCGGTAGGCACGGGGACTCGAGCATCGACATCTCGAATCTCTTCTACCACCACTCTCAAATAACCAGGTGGCAAAGGCACACTGTGGATGGTACAAGCCCCTTCGTGAACTGAACCAAGGGCCACCAATCTTGGTTCAAGCAACCCATCCTCCACCAATAAGGCGCATCGTTTCATCCCAAAAGATGGACCTGTGGATGCATGATATATTTCAATTAACATTTTTAATGAAGACATATATGAAAAATAAATAACGATTTTACCTATCGGTGCAGGTGCAGCAGCAGCAACAGGAGAAGTTACAATAGGAGCATGATTACTGGAAGTACTTCCCATTGTGCCATCAGATGGAGGAGATGGCTGAGCGTGTTGGTGGGAAGATGCCATCCTAACTGCCAAGTCTGGAAACATGCTAAGTAGCTGCTCCCGAACTCTGTCTTTGCGATGACCGGTGTCGGCTTCATTGTGAGTTTCTTCTCCAACTCTTCTTCATTAATTGTTGAGCTTTGGGTATTCTTCACTTGGTGCCCCAAAATAATGTCGAATACCCACACGGTCCCCACACCCGAACACGGCAGGGTGTTCATCTTACCAATAGCGGTGGTCGAGTATATCTCGACGACCACATGGAGCGAAAGTTCCTCGTGTACACTTGCTCCTCCAAGGAATCCTACAATAAATTTAACACATTATATATATATAAATATACAAGTGTAACAAATTAATCATATTAGGGTTAAAAAGAATAGTAACTTACAATCCTATCTCGCTATATATTGGGCCTCCTCAGATGTCATCCCACCGGAAGGCTTTTGACGAGCTCTCTTCCAAGTTTGATGACGTTTAGGAGGAGATGGTGGGGGGAGATCATCCTGGCTTATACCGAGCCGGCTGCTTCTTTTTCTCGAGTGCGGCCTTCTCGTACATCATTCTCGTCGGACAAGAGATCATACCCCCACGAGACGAGACGGTGGGGGTCAAATTCTTCTTACGAATCTCCTTCGCCTTTAATCTTTTCCCTCGCAAAATAATTGATATTAGAATATAATACAATAACTTAATAAATTTAAATTAATTTATACCTCCCACTCTGGGCCAGTCCTAATCTCTACAAATTTCCTCCACTCCTCCTCGGATATGCCATATCGTTGGCAAGGAGTAAGTCCACTTGCTAACGACATCCTCGGCATAAACCCATTTCAGTAGTTAATGTGGACTTGAGCGCCTCCACATTTTTGCAATGGTGGACATAATCTTCTTCTTAAGCGCCTTGGAGTTTTCAATATCAAAATACTTACGCAAAAATAAAACATAATTAGCATCAAAATTAAAAATCAATATTCAAGAAAAGACAATTGAATAAATTTAAACTTACCAGAATGTCCTGCCAAATCAGATTCTTCACTTAGTGTCGTCAACATTATCCCTGTCTGGATACAAAATAGATATCTAAAACATAATCATTAGTTAGATGAAAAGAAGAATTATATGTAAATATGTAAAAAACTTCAAATATAAACTTAGAATTACCTTCTCTCGTGCAGCGGTACCCAGTAGGCTCGTTGAGCTGGGTATGATGCGGACCGGACACCTTCCCGGTGCGTGGATCAACGGACACACTGAGCTTCTCTCTGTCATGTGTCTGGTTGTCATGCTCGATAGTCGTGTAGCTTGCCTGGTCTTCTTTGGTGGATGAGGTGGTGGAGGAGATGACGGAGGTGAGGGAGGAGGTGATGGTGAAGGAGATGCCATGTGTCTGTAAAGAAAATATAAAACAATATAATTTATAAATCTTAAATACACAAACATAAAACAAATACATAAAGAATTTTAAGTAGAAACATACTTAGACAACTAAATTTTCCCATATCCCTTCATCATGATCATTCACGAGTTGCATGGACCACATCCTCTTGTACATCTTCAATACTACTAGGCGATCGTGGTGAATTGGGAATGACAATGAAATCATCGACTCATCTTCATTTTCATGGTTGACATCAATCCCTTTGCCTTGAAGGAGCACGGACCACCTATCATTACATGGGTCGGTCACGTAAAAAACTTGTTTTGCTTGATATGCCATGATGAATGGTTCTTCCTTATGACCTAGCTTCTTAAGGTCTATCATAGTAAAACCCATTTCGTCAAATTGAACACCGGTATTGCTATCGACCCAAACACATTTAAATAGAGGAACTCTAAATTTACTGTAGTCAACCTCCCAAATTTCCTCAATCACTCCAAAGTAACTTATGGATGCCATGATGGGGTTTTTATCCTTTGAACTAGAAAAGTGCATGGATGTGGCCTCAATAGATACTCCACTATTTTGAGCTGTGCTATTGTCATCTTGTGACTTTGTGTAGAAGGAATATCTATTAATGTCGTACCAGTCCAAGTGATGACGTTATGTTTTGGTCCATGAGCTAGCCATTTCAATGTATCGGATGCATGCTTGATCTGAAAATATTTGGCTTTTAAACCAGTCGACAAAGTTGTTGTTATGCTCCTTCACTAACAACCAGTTCACCCATTTTGGGGTTTTGGGTCCTCAACATTGATTGATGAGCGGATATGTAAGGAAGAACTTCATCCGTATTATTCAAAATATACAAGTGTGCTCGACTCAACTCGAGTAATATCCTTTGCTTGAACTTTTATACCACGAGTACCCTTTCCATTTATCCTATCATCATGTCGACTTGTAGGAACACCCACGGCTTGTGCTTTTGCCAAGTATTCGAACAAAACTCTGTAGCTTCTTACGCAATATACCTTTCAACTATAGAACCTTCGGTGCTGTATGGATTCTTAGTATACCCTTTGAAGATCTTCATGTATCGCTCAATTGGGTACATCCACATAAAAAAGCTGGGCCACATAACTCAGTATCTCTCTTACAAGATGAACAATTAAGTGAACCATAATATCAAAAAATGATGGAGGAAAATACATCTCCAATTGACATAGTATAATTGCTGCCTCATTTTCCAATTGATCTAATGATTTTTCATCAATTACCTTGGCGCATATAGAGTTGAAGAAAAACATAGACGCATAATTGCATTTCTCACATTCTTCGGGAGTATGCCACGTATAGCTACAAGTAAGAGTTGTTGCATCAAAGCGTGACGAGTCATGTGACTTTAACCCAACTAGTTTAAGATCTTTCATTGACACAAGACTCTTAATATTTGAAGAGTATCCTTGTGGAACTTTAATACTCAGAAGGCACCGACAAAGACTAGTCTTCTCTTTTTGGATAAAGTGTGACATCTTTGGTGGAAGATATGTTCTCTTGCCTTCGGATCTTGGATGCAATTCGGACGTATTCCCAATTCACAAAGATCTTGACGAGTATTCACTCCATCCTTTGTCTTACCTTTGATGTTCAAAAAGTGTGCCAATTAGACTATCACACACATTCTTCTCAACATGCATCACATCAATACAATGACGTACATCTAGATGACACCAATATGGAAGTTCAAAAAAATTGATCTCTTCTTCCACTTGCTTACGTCGGTAGATTTCTTTTGGGTCTTTCCAAATTCAACATGTATGTTTTTCACCCGATCATAAACTTCCTCACTGTTAACGGTGACTTAGCAATTTCATCCTCCTGGCAACCGTTAAAAGCTTTCTTCAATCTTCGGTATGGGTGGTTAGCTGGAAGGAATTTTACGTGTTTATTATAAATTGTCTTCTTCCCATGTTTCAATTGCGAGATAACTTGTATCTTCTTGACAAATAGGACACGCATGATGACCCTTGACACTTTGTATCCACTCAAGTTACCATATCTTTGGAAAGTCATTTATGGTACAAAATATCATTGCATGTAACTTGAAATTCTCCTGTCGATTTGCATCAAACACCTCTACTCCTTCCTCCCACAACAATCTTAAGTCATCTATCAAAGGACTTAAATAAACATCTATGTCATTTCCTGGCTGTCTTGGACACTGCAATCATCATAGATAGCATAACATATTTCAGCTTCATGCACAGACCAATGTGGAAGATTGTAGATCACCAATAAAGCTGGCCATGAGCGTGGTTAGTGCTTAAGTTACCAAAAGGATTCATTCCATCTGTAGCTAGTCCAAGTCTAAGGTTTCTTGCATCACTACCAAAACTTGGAAATAGACGGTCAATTTTCTTCCACTTGTGGAGAATCAGTCGGATGTCGAAGTTGTCCATCTCGTTTCTTTGCAACCGAATGCCATGTGAGATTTTTGAATCTTCTTCATTAGCAAACAATCGCTTAAACCTTGGAATTATTGGAAGATACCATATAACCTTTGCAGGACAACCCTTTTTATGACTATCTTCACCATCACCATCACCATCGTTGACTTTGTAACGTGATACACCACATTTTGGACACTTGTCAAGAGATTCAAACTCTTTTCTGTATAAAATACAGTCATTAGGACAAGCGTGTATCTTTTTATATTCTAAACCCATTGGACAAAGTATCTTCTTTGCTTCATACATACGGTTAGGCAATGTGTTTTCATCTGGAAGCATCTCTTTCAAAAGTTCTAACAATTCATTGAAACTTTTATCACTCCAACCAAACTTTGCCTTCAAATTCACCAATCTTAATACGGAAGACAATCGTGTGAAAGTTGTACACCCAGGATACAAAGCCGTCTACGAATCGGTCTTCAATTTATCATATACAGGTGCATGTGCTTCAAGAAAGCTCTCCGACCCACATCACGAAGCATATCCTCTATTCGATCTTCCATACACACATCCTCCTCCTCCACGAGTTTGTGATACTCTTTGGAATATCAATAAGTTCACCGTGCCATATCCATGTAGTATAATTTTTCATGATACCCTCACAGATTAGATGTTCTCGTATTATATCTACGGTTTGAACTCTTCCATTAACACACTTAACACAAGGACAATAAAATTTTCCATTCATCTTTAGACCATTTCGTTCGACAAAACTCAAAAATTGTTCAACTCCATTCTCATACTCTTCTGATATACGACTTGCATTCATCCAACTTCGATTCATTTTTGGATTTTAGACTACAATTAAGAGTTAATAAAAAACGTATCGGTCATCAATGAATTTAGTATCATTGATTACTATAATCAAAATTATCATTTAGTACAGTTTGCTCTATAAGAGAGACAAACTCATTCTAACGAAATTTCATACAAAATCAAATACATAAACAACATCAAATAAAGCTCCACACAGTCAGATCATCAGAACAATCATCTACAGGCATTTAATAACCTAATCATACAAACACTATAACATTATTTAGTACAGTTTCCTAGAGACAAACTCATTCTAACAAAATTTCGACGAGTTTCCTCCGTAATTTGACTAAACCCCAAATTTTTACACAACATCAAATACATAAACAACATCAAATAAAGCCCCACGGCACGACCAGATCGTAACAATCATCTACGGACATTTCAATAACCTACTATCTACAAAACAAAAAACAATAAAAAACCCACTAACCTGCCACGGTAGCGGCGGCAGCGGTGACGGCAGCAGGCACGAGCACGAGCAGGCGGCAGCGGCGGCAAGCAGCGACCGACAGCGAGGTTCGCGGCGGCAGCAAATGAAACCTGCAGCGCGGTTCGCAGCGGCGAGGGCACGTGTGGCGAGGGCACGCGGAGGCGCCGACGATGCGGCGGGCAGCGGCAGCTGCAGCGGCGGCTGCAGCGGTGGCGAGGGCAGGCGGCGGCACAGCGGCGGCAGCGACAAGGTGAAGGCAACCACGCGGCGAAGGCGGCGCGGTTCGCAGTGCAGGATTCGAGTGCCAAACGGATTCGCAACGCAGAGGGGAGGTTGGCGGCGGCGCAGCGGCAGCAGGCGGTGGCGTCTCTGGAAGGAAGAGCGTTCGCGGCGGCAGGGAAAACCAGAAAAACCAGTGCGGAGGCAACGGAACTCGAAAACGAAGAACGAAAAGTGAGAAAGAAGAGGGCGCGGGATAGTATAATAAAGGCCCTTCTACGTCGGTTATCAGGCAGAACCGACGTAGAATGTGAGCGACTCAACATTCCACGTCGGTTTCTACCAGAACCGACGTAGAATGTTAGATCTACAACGTCGGTTCTGGTAGCAACCGACGTGGAATGTTGAGTCGCTCACATTCTACGTCGGTTCTTCCCAATAACCGACGTAAGGCCCTTTGATACTCTTTTACGTCGTTTGTAGTTTAACCGACGTAAATTGGCGACGTTAATTCCTATTTCTGTAGTAGTGTAATCAATTAAATAATTATTTAGATACGTGAAAACATGGTTATTAAAATTATATGTATTTGGGAATAGATTTGTTGAATATATCATTTCATATAGTTTTTGAAATAATAATGTAAAGTGATTATGATGGTATAGGTTAATGTGGAAATTGATTATGAGTTGATATTTTGGAATCATTTGACATATAATATGAATATATAGAATATATTTTTTATGAATTGTTTAATGAAATAATATCACTAAAGTAATAAATTACAACTCAAGTCATATCCAAGAGGAACGAGTCTTGATTATATATGATACATCATTCTCACACAAACATCATTAGTATTAATTTGTATATATAACTTAAACAATGACTTCAAATTTCAGAAAAAACTAAAGCGACTTTCACTCATTTGGAATAAATAATGCTCAACAAATTGATTCTTTATGGTGGTGCATGGAGTTCTAAAACATATTAAGCTATGAAACTATGTAACAATATGCAAGCAATGACCTGGTTGCTCAAACATCAATGAAACGATATATTTAATGCTTCTAGAACTTGTTGTATATGATATAACAAATGTTTTACTCAAACTTGCAACGAGTGGTTAAGTAAGAAAGAGACATGACTCAATTATACTATTTGAAGTTATATCACTTAAGTAGTGCGAGATTGTTCAAATAAAAAAGTTTTATTCAATTTCAAGAAATTAAGTTGTTTGCATCCCAAGTGTTACCTACGAGATAGTGATTATGTTGATGATGTATATATGTTATAGTAAACTAACATTTGTGAGATGTATGTTTTTTATGTAAAATGATAAAAGAGAAATGTATATTAATATGATATATATATTTTATTGTATATATGATCTTTATAGGTTTGTTTCTAGTGGGTATATAATGAGAGTACCTAATATAATAATATGGATAATGATAGATTACACCATCTAATGAATATATAATGGATGTATGTATTGTTTTTTAAAGTATTATTTAGTTTTGTGAACTTTATAACATTGCTACATAATAAATGTATGTGGTATTGTTAGATGGGGGTGTTACAACCTCAATAGCAAAGATATGTTAATGGTTGGTATGTGTACGTGTTTTGACATTATTATATATAAAGGTGGGAGAATGGTTCAGTGAGATTATGAGGAATATGCATTCGTTCGTAATGGTTTTGTCAGTTTATATGTTGGTTGGAGTGTACACATTCTACAAATAGGGTTTAGGTTGTACTACATCGATTTGGGATCAAATAAAACTTAGATTAGTGAGAAAGTGTTATTCAAACTGAGAAGAGTAAAGAGCATTTTTAATAAAACTATTAAAACAAATTTAGTTTATTAAGTAATTTAAAAAATTTATATTAATTTTTTTAATTTTTAATTTTGTAATTTATTTTTAGAACATAAATTTGATAATTTTTTATGTTTTTATAATTATTTTATTTTTATTCAATTATTATTTGATGATATTATAATTTGATATTTATGCAGTTATAATTTTTTATTGATATTTATTATTAAAAAAAATGTATCATTTTGACTTTGAATAATTTATAATATTAAGTTTTTTTATTGTAATTTTTATTTTTCTAAATAACTATTTAATTAATATTTAAAATAAGAAAAGATAAATACAATTATACTCGTTACCTATTCCGAATAATTTGTATCTAATAAAAATGAGAATGAAACAAAAATTTCATATAATTTAAATATGATTATTGCATAATCACGATGGGTGTAATGAAATGTTTGAGGTGTGAGGGAGCAAACATATGACACAATCATCCCTTAATATGTCATTGTGTTATGATATAAAGTGGATGAAGGCTTGTTATGGTGAGTTGAATAAAAGAGTGAATGTAAAGTGGATGAGTTATATTTATAAGAAAAAATATACTTTCACATTGTAATAGACATTTCACAACTCCGATAAAATATTGGTCCTAATACACGAACCTTAGGTTTGCAGGGTACCATACTCCAATACCAAATTTTTGCCTATGACTATTTTCAAAACATGATAAAAAAAACACATCTTAGTATCGTTCAGTGGTACGTTCCAGGTGTGTAAGTTTCTTTTCTTTTCTGAAATATTATAATAATAAAAAGGAAAAATTAATGGATAAAATATAGTTTTCAAGTCAAAATACATTTGTAAGTAAGTGTCAAAATATTATTATTCTATTCATAAAAGATTAAGAATGTTTAAGAGTTTATGTGCAGATGAAAATGAGAGTTATATATAGAAAAATGTGTTATGAGGTGTAAATATATTTAATAGTATTTATAATTTCAATTCTTTATTATTAGAAAGGAACTTAGTAAAATATTAAGAAAAAAAAAGAAAACTAATATTATTATTGTGTATGGCAAGACTATAGAGTTAGCTATTTAGATAAATAATTTATGGATCTCACTGTAATATAATTTTTTAAGAAAATACAGGTTATAAACTAATTATAATAATTTTAAAATTAAATTTAAAGCTCCTAAAACAAACAACATTCTTTGAAGATATAAACTCATTTCATTAATTATAAAATAGGAGGTTTAAGAAGTACACTGATTAAGAATGTAAAGAATAGACTATAAAATAAAATTATTTTAGTAAAATTATGATATTGTTTCACGTAAGAAGGGACTAAAGATAAAAAAAATTAAAGAGAAATATAAATATATATAAAAAGTTAAAATAATAAAATATACATTATTATTTTAATTTTATTTTCATAAGATTTTAATAATTATTTAAATATTAAAAAAAATTATTTTTATTATTTATATTAATAACTTATAAAATGGTAAAATTAGTTATTAATTAAATTAAAAATTATTTAAAATTGTTAGAAATAAATTTAAATTTAAAAATTAATTTAATTACTATTATATAAAAATTAATTTTATAATTTTATAAAATTAATAATAAAAAAATATAATTTTTATTATAATAAAATATATTAATAATTCTTAATTTAATTACTATAATAATTTTATTTTTTTAAAATTAATTTACATTTAATAATTTTTTTTAGTGAAATTTTATGATATGATAAATTTACTCAGACCTAAATCGAATAGTAATCAAGAAAAAACATCTAAGTATACTTATTTATGTAAGTTATACATGTATGAACGGAAAAAAATCAAATTAAATTGATTTACAATTATGAGACTACCAACCTTTAATAATGATAATAATTATGCCTCTTACAGCAATTAACATATAAAAAAATATTGATAACGTTAAAAGAGATATTAACGAGATCGTTTAGGTAAGAAATGAATAAATAAATTTTAATATTTATCATAACAGGAAAATTAATTAATTTTAAATAATAATATAAATTTCTAATTTATTTTAGAGATATTTATAAAAATAAATAGATTATATGATGACTATATTTAGTAACAATATTTCTAACTTATAGATATTTTTTTTTATTGATTAGTGTTTTAAATTGTTAATAAATAAATACACTTTTTTTTCAAAGAATGAGTATGTATCCTATTAGCAACTTTTTAAAAAGAAGTTAGGAGTATAAAATTAATAAGTAATACCTATAAAACTGAATATATAGTTTTATAATGTTGAAAAAATGCCAATCTTAATTTTATTAAAACAAAGACTAAATTGTCATTTTGGTTTATTTAATTCCTAAAAGTATGAAAAAAAATTAATTTAATTCTTAAATAGGTAAAACTAAGAGCATTATGTTTCAAAGACTAATTTTTAAAGGTAAAATATGTATTGTATTTTTTGGAAAATTCTTAAAATATTAAAAATGTCTCTAAAAAGGTTTTGTATTGTTTCCATCGTTCTAAAATTTAAATATAATTTTTATATTTCTATAAAATTTAAATAAACTTCTGCAATTTTAAGATAGTGTTATTTATACATCTAACTAAAACCACTTTTAATTATATAATTCACAAGTTCAAACCGTTATCCATAGCAATCTTCTGTCTATTCTTCTTATTATTAAGAAACTAAAAAGTATTTTAATTTTGAGAGAGACAAAAATAATAATTTTTTTAAACACATTTAAAATTTTATAGTAACGAAACATATATTTGGTTTTTCCATTTTCAATATAAACATTACTACTAATTAAGAAGTTGCAATAGAACTCACTCTTCTAATTTACTCACACCTACAAAAAATTATATTAATATAATTTTTAAAACTATTTTAAAATAATTCGTAATACATAGTTTTAATTTTTTTTACTTTATTTTTTGTATTTGATTAATATATATGTGTAAGTTATTTTGTTCAATCCTAAAAAAGAATGAATTTATGTTATTAATTTATAGTATTTATTTTAACATAATTAAGAGTATTATAATAAAAATAGTGTAAGAGATATTTTTTATAAGTATCACAAAAAATTAGAGACCAATTTTTTTTTTCAACTGTGGGATTTTACTAAAAAATTATTTCTTTTTATTTATCGTTCTGTAAATTTCAAGATAGCACATTTTTTAATTGCATTAATATATAGGGAAAAGTTATTTATAATAACAAAGAGAAAATTTAATAATATATATATATATATGTTAAAATTAAAAAAAATGAAAAGAATATAACGTGTAACTATACTAGAAATAAAATAAATAAATATTTTTAAAATTTGAATAAAAAAACTTAAATGATTTTATTATTATAAAGTTTTAAGAAATAGATGACCACACATAACATAACCTAAAGGACATGAATGTGTATAAATGCCATCCATTTTAGGAAATAGATAACCACACACCAAAAGTTAACATAAATGCCTCAAATTAATATCAAAGCACGAGTGCCAACAATAAACCGAATACTTTCGTCATAATTGCACACTCCATTTAACAATTAACTTACTCCTATTAATCAACTCAACTTAAATTAAAAAAATTCAATTTTATTAGTGAATAAATTGAATTTAAATTGGTATAATTCGATTTAATTATTTTATAAGCACGTTTTAAACACACACATATATATCAAGTTCTATAACTAAAATCATTAATTTTATTTTTATGAAATAAATAAAAATAAATAAAAATTAAAATAATTATAATATTAATATATAAATATAGTAAATAATTAATGAGTTTTAATTTTGGTTCTCACTATATTATTTTTCATTCTTCTAAAATTAAACATCATTCTTTTATCTTTAATATCATGGGATATTCATTAATTAGTTATGTTTTGAATCAAATGTCAAATTTGCTAACTTATGTATATAACATTGTGTCATCTAGTGAGACCTCTAATTTTTTTAAATCCCTAAATTAAATGTTATTTATATATTTTAAAATAAATGTTAGGCACATCAAAAGTAATTTAAAATTTTAAGAAATCTAAGGAAAATTATTTTACAGATAGCGAAAACAAAATTAATCATTTTGTATAAGGATAACGGTTTTAAATTTTGGAAAAATGAAAAATAAGGATTTTTTTATGGAGAAAAATTTTAAAATTCACTAAATTAAATGTTATCTGTATATTTTAAACTATTATGCATACATATAATACTTTAATTTTTTTAAATGAAAAATATTTTTACCAATACCGAGAGTAAAATTACTCATTTTATAAGGATAATGATTTTAAATTTTGAACAAATGAAAAATAAAGAATTTTTTATAACAGAAAATTTAAAATCAAGTCATTTATTATATAAACTAAAAGTATATATTTAAGTTTATATTAAATAAAAAGTGTTATGAAATTACTATAAAAATACCTTGAAAATACTTATTCTTCTTTCTCACACTTCTTTAAAATTTAAATAAGTGTAATAAGGTAGTTAGTTATCTTTGTTACTAAATTGAAAGAAATGGTGATAAGGAGAACTCTTTAATGCTATAAGTGGTTGGAAATTTATAAGTTGATAGGTTTAAATTGGTTAAGCGTTTATTCTAATAATATTTTGTATGTTTTTTTTGTTATTTGGATGATATTATAGTATTCACATGCATTTAGTGTTTCTATTAAAAAGTTTTATATTTTGTGAGACTTTTCTTATTAATATTTGACGAGACTCTATAAAATGTATATGAAAATTCATAAAAAAAATTATTTCGTATATGAAATATAATTTTGTTAATAATTTTTCTTTATCAACCTTTAAATATATATATATATATATTAATTTTCTTTAAACATAAAACAACAACATGTTTATGTGTGTGTTAATTTTTAATATATGTGTGTGTTGTAATATTTAATAGAGTATTGATTAAATTGAGTTTGTAACATGAAACTGAAATGGAATCATAAAAGAAATAAAGGTGTGATTTTTTTCATGTGATTTTGGTTATATATATATATATAGTAAGTTTGATTGGAGAAATAAAACACGTAAAAAAACACATAAGATATATATAGTATTAAGAGATTCTGGAGAGGAGAATGAACTATAAGTATAACTACATAAGTTTTTATGACACCACATCTAACCCAAAACCTTAAGGCAGTGAGTTTATGGGTCTTCTCACTTATATGTTGTTCAACTTACTCATTCTTGTCCAATGTGAAACTCTAATATTACACTTGTATCCTAATATATAACACAAAAGTGAAATGTATTAAAATTATCTTAAATAATGAAAGATAAGTTGAATATTTAGAATGAGTTAGTGGATAAATTGTTTTATTGTATTAATAAGACAGGTGGTAGTTGGCAAGATGCAGTTACATTTCATGCATAATAGGGAAGTGTTATAGTTGAGGATCATTTCTTGTCACTGTACCCTACCCTTTGCCCACTGTCATAAAAGAAATTTGTTAGCACATAAACTTGTATGCCATAAATACTCATCTAGGTGACCCATCATTTGGTGCTTTAATTGTGGAAATCAATATCATCACCCATCTCAATTTACAGCACAATACAAACCCTAGTTTTTGTTTCTCACTAAACACCAGTAATCAACCTTTGTAATCAAAGGAGTTTAACTACCTGATTTTGCATAAACCATGCTCTCTCTTGTGTGAAAATAATGGAGATTTGAAGCTATGCATAAAACGTTTTGAATGAAACAAATTAAATAGATGGAGATAAGCAAGCTGTATCCATGTGGCCTTAAAAGGGATAGAAAGGACCTTGAGCAAGCTGTATTTGGACAATGATAGATGTTTACTGTGGAATTCTAGCCGACACATATTAATGTTAAAAACTACCCTAATTAACTCTCCTTTTTCAAGAACCACAAAACCTTTTCTGGGATTCTTGTTAGTTTCTTTAATATAAAACCTTTTTAAACCCATTCATATATCCAAACAATTTAGTTTATTTACTTACGAATATTAAAATGGGTAATAATTATTCATAACAAAAAATAATAATTATAATTAGAAATTCAGGTATAGAATTGTGTAAGGATACGACAAATCATGCTAGTTGGTCCACAATTTACTTAAAATAAAATAAGAAATGAATTATATGTTTAAGTTCCTCATCAATTATACATAACTCATGGTTTATGCAAGTTAAAGCGTAGGTTAACACACTTCACGTATTATTTTTTTAATATTTTATTATTGTAATATTATATGTTTGTTAAATATAACTAAATATTTTTATTAATTATTTTAATAATATCATATATTTATAATTATAAATTTAAATTTTATTTCATGTTCAATTTTAATAATTTTTTTTAGTATACTTTCTTATTTACTTACAGTAAATCATTACTTTTTTATAGTTGCTATATTTGTAGTACATTTTTATTTTTATAAAATACTTAAATTTAGAATTAAAAAATTATAAAAAAGACTTTTTATATTCTTTTTGCAATTTTTTTAAATTTATGTGGGTTAGTTTATAAGTCCGCAAATCTGTAATTATGTAAGACAGACCAAACTTATCTACTTACAAGTTTTATGTGAGTCAACATATATTCCACCCATTTTACGACCAAATTATCACCTTTAGAATTGAGAGTTTCATATTTGATGGAAAGGAGTGACACAAACAATATATAAAGAGAAATACTCACATATATAATATTTTAAGATTTTAGATTAAAAATGATGTGAAGTATTTTAAACATGTTAACTCATAATTTATTATTCATAAACCTTGTTGACTACATATCGATTTTGTCCATTTCACTCAACAAATCAAAATCCCATAATCTTTTTTGATTTTGTATTCAATTATAAGAAAAATTAATTCTTTTTACATAATTAACTTTTTTATCGACTAAAAATAAATAAATTAAAACAAATACAAAAGAGTGATTAAACTCGTTTACAAATACAAAATCAAGAAAAGAATAAATACATACTCCTCCTATACAGAATTAAAGGAGAATTGTCTACTAACATTAAAAAAAAGGTATATCCTAGCTTCTAACCAAACAAAACCTAAATATATAGCTTACCTACAATCCAGTTAACAAAATGAATCAATCCAACCAAGAAAAGTGAAAACACATGAAATACCCATATTGTCTTGATACAGTGATTCTGTTTTCAAACAATAAAATATTTTAAATTTTAAAATATTGCCTTGATACAATACAATAATTAAACTTATTTAATTCTATCGATCAAAATTTAAAATATTTTAAATTTCTACATTATTTTTTATTAAAATTTCATATAAAAAATAAATTAAAAGAAAAATAATTTCAATTAATTGAAGAGTATTGGTGTATAACCTTATCATGTTTGATAAAGCATTGCATTGCTATGATATAAGAATTACAATTAGTAGTTGAAAATTGGATTGCTTGAGGAAGGCCTAAACATTGGTGAGTTAAACATCCATGATTCTCTTTGCAAGAATAATAATGTGATGCAATTTTTAATTTATTATTTGGAAGTTGATGGAAAGTTCTTAGAAAAGGTATGAGAATGCAGCTACGTTTGAACATCTTATTGTTTTTTTATTAAAAATCACAAAACGGGAGATTTTGTGATATGACACACACACAAAAAAGAAGAATTTTAGGTTAAGGATAACTACATAACCTTTTGTTATTATAAGAGAATAGAAGTGCGTGAGAAAATTGTCAATGGTAGGATATCTATCTTATATGGAATTTTGTTATAAATGATAAATAAACACTCATAATTCTCCTCCACCTATCCAACACCTTATTTTATAACATGGTTGAGACTTTATTAAAGTAATTATTATTTTTAAATAAAAATTGCTAAAAAATTGGTGTTGGTATAGTTAATTGTAAAATTGGATCCTCATCCGTTGAGTTTTGTCAGGCCGACGTCGATCAGCTCAAGTTAGACTAACGTCGACCGAGTCAAGTTCACATCGATTAGGTCGAGTCGGGCTCCTGTACACTGAGTAGAGTCTAGTCGATATTAGTTGGGTTGAGATCAACGTAGGTCACATTGAGTTTGACCCATGTCAACTAGGTTGAGTTGGACCCTCATATGCTAAGTCAAGTTTGGTTGATGTCAACTAGGTCGAGTAAGGTTAATGTTTGTCGGATCGAGTTGGACTGACATTGACTGAGTCGAGACCAGCATCAACCAAATCAAGTTGGACCCAAATCGACTCCGACTGACGATAGCAAGGTCGACTCCGATCAACATCGGTTAGGTCTAGTTGGATCGACATCAATCGAGTCGAGTTCAATGTCGCCGAGGTCAAGTTTGACCCACATCAACCATCTCTAGTTGGACTCTCGTCTGCCAAGTTGAGGTGAGAGCCAAATCAAATCAAGTCGACCAAGTTGACTCAATCAAGCCTGAGTCAACAAGGCCAGACGAGTCTATATTGGTCAAGTCATGACTATGTCTAAAAGGTAATTAGGGTCTTATAGTGGGTAAAACCTATTTTGATCCTAATCTTAACCTACTTTATGAAATAACTTTATGGATAGAAACTTTTTCAACCTACTCATTTAAGAGACTAACAAAATGAAAACCTTTTTAAGAATAGATTAGAATTAACCCATAGACCACGTATAAAGATAAAAATCTCATTTTTTAGTTCACTTATTTTTAAAAGATTTATATGTTAATATACTCCTTTCATTTTCAAAATAAGAAATAAAAGTTATAAAGTCACACAACTTTTCTAATATAAGTTTCATTTAATTTTTATTTTTATCTTTAATTATTTTTTTTATACAACTTTTCTTATATGGTCATTAAATTATATTGACTTCTTATATTTCTAGTTACCTCTCACGTTCTTGTGGTTTATAGGAACGTTGTGGCTTATGCTACTTACCATAAACTTTATAAATGTTGTATCTATCTTGAATCTCATAACATCACTTCTTATTTCACATAACTTTATTCCTCTTTTCATAACACAGTTTTCCTTATTTTCTTTTTCTCCTATGTTAAATCATTTATTTTATTCTCTCACAATTTTTTGTGAATCTTAATGTACTACTAAAGATTCCTATTGTACTTAAAAAAATTTGTCTATACTTTTAAGACTTTATATCATATATAATTATTTAAGGTAAGTATATATCACATATAAATCTTTAAGGTTAGTATATATAACATATAAGTCTTTAAGTTAAGTATTTATATATATATATATATATATATATAAGTTCTTTAAATTTGTTTTTATCCCAAAGTGACCCCTGCTTTGAAGAGATACTCGAAAGTAGTTAAAGAAAAAGGTTCCACTTTTCATAGGGATATAGTGAGGAAACAAAGGGTTGCAAAAACATGTTTTGTACATATATTAACAAATTAATGTGTGAATAAAACTGTTATAAAAATGATGATCACTAATGGCATTGAAGTTGCGCAAAATGATGTTCTTATTTCACAATCAAGGGGCTAAATAAAAGTAATTTTTATCATTAATTCATGGAGCGTTTATTTGACAATAAATTTACATTATTTAAGATCAAAATGAGACGTTCATATGCTAACAAATTTTAATATAAGGAGCATGTCAGTACTAATATAATTTATAATGTACGACACTTTACCACAAAATTACAAGTCTGAATGTTTTTTTTTTTTATCAGCAACAAGTCTAAATGTATGAACACTAGTAATCACAAAAATGAAATTTATAATTATTTAATAACTAAATCAGATATGGTTACACCTAAGAACCAATTACCAAAAAATAACACAATAACCATATAACATGTTTAACCAGGGCCAGTTTGATTTTCAATAAAAATGCCTATTCTTTATCACTCATTTATTTATATATAATTAAAAGGTTTAATTAAGTTTTAAATACGATGTTTTTAATTAAGTTTATATTAAAAAGATTAATTATTTTTGTTTATTAACAGTATAATGTAGTTGTTACTCTTTCCTTTTTCTTTTTTTTCTTTTTTTAGGTTGGAGTTGAGATATAACTTAAAAGAAATTATAAAAAAATAATTAAATATGTTTTTAGTTTTTGAATTGTTTATTAAAATTTATTTTATTTTTTTAATTCATTTTGTTTTTATATTTTATAAATTTATTATTAATAACAAACAAAAATGAAAGTGAATAAAAAATTATAAAAAAATAAAATAAAATTTTGATATATAATAAAAAATTATTTATATTAATTTATAAAATATAAAAATAAATACAATTAAATTTTATTCCAAACACAATTTTATACATGTTTAATCCAAAAAAAAAAACTTATAAACCAAACATAAAAAGAGAAGCAAAAGTCACATTTTTGTTTCTAATAAGATTAAACAGTAGGTAATTGGATAAAAAAATACATATTTATGTAATCAAATTTTCCAATTGAAACTTAATTAAAAATACTTAAACTTAATCAAATATTTTATTTTAATCGTTAACATTTATTTATTTTTACTTTTAAGTTTATCTTCAATTTAGAAATGTATTTCTTCATATTCATGATGTTTATCTTAACTTTTTATATTCATTTACCATATTTTTTTCATAAAATTATCGCAAACTATCAACTTATAAACTTATAAATGTAAAGAAGACAATGTGAATAGATTTTTATTCCACTTCATTAAATATTCACGTCTTCTATAACGACAATACAAACCTCATGCAAGATGCAAAATTTAATATAATATCTATAATAGGTCTTTAAAAAAATATATAATAGATTTTTCAGAGTTGATCAATTTTTTTTTCAAAAGTCTACAATGATCATTTTCAAATCAAAACCTTAGCTTATTGACTTGTTGTTTACGATGTGAACATATGAAAACTAAGAAAAAAAATATTTTCAAAAAAATATAAGTTAGGGATAGAACCTCAACCCTGTACTCTTACAAACACCTTACAGTTAAGCTATGTTTACCGTATATATATATATATATATATAAAATTTAATATACAAAAGTCTATATATGTATATATAATATTAGTAGTAAGAACATTATTAATACATTTATACTGATATTATTATTAGTATATGTTAATAAAATAACAATGTAAAAGTAAATGTATTTTAAAAAATGCAGTACGTATATTAATAAAAACTAAACTATTATGAATCTGTTTCACAGAAGTATACAAATAATTTTGGGCAATACTAATGACATCATTAAGGGAAAATTATTTGTACAGAAATATCAGTATATACTTATAAAAAATATATAAATAACTCTAGATAAATATTTTTCAAATATATAAATATGAATATATATATATATATATATACTTTTTTTTTTGTTGGATCAACGTTTATTATTACACAAAAAATTATAATTGATATATTAATATTAATGTAAAAGTAATTTTAAATGACTTACTTTTGCATTATTTTCTATTGTATTCTATTTTAATGATTAAAATTATGTTTATTAATATTTAATTGAAAGAAAAAAAAGATCTAATATGTTTCTACTTATAAATAGAGATTCATTCTTAAAACAAAGAGTTATCTTTTTATGAGAGATTTTTTCAACTTATATTTCTCCTCATCCCTCTTTGTAAAAGATTCTTTCTTCTAAAGAAAATGATATTTGTTGATAGATTTGTTTGTTTGTTCATATTCAATTTCTTTTAGGGTGTATGGTTAATTAGCGCATTTATTAGTGTTGTGGTTATATGTTAGTTTAAGAATATACTTTTAATTATATAAATTGTTTTGAAAATTTGTTGTTATTTTCTTATAAAATTTGTTTCTAATGGTCCCTTACGTTAATTATATTTCTTGTCAAAACACTCTCAATTATTTTAATTCTTATATAATAAATAACATGGATTGTCCCTTTTTTTAAGAGTTTAGATTTAAAATCAAAGTCTAAATATTATTAATTACAACAACAAATATTTAAATGGGTGAATTTTTGCTAACTTTCTTTTTACTTTTATATATATTCTCATGTTCGGTTTCCAGGAAATGCCTTTTTCCATAGATTAATTAATATATTGAAAATTAGCTTTTAGAGTTATTTAATACATTCTGAAAACTAGTATATATAAATCTATTAACAAACTTGACCATTTATTTATTTACTTTTCCATTTTTTTTTCACTTTTAATGTACTGTATAAAACTGTCACCTTATACATTAAAGTTGTTTCTTGTTTTCAAAGATTCCCTACATAGAGAAAAAAAATTATCATTGATGATTCGCACACAGATACTTTCAAAAAGATGATAATTTTATAAAAAAAAATAGAAGTTTGGGAAACAGTTTTGTTTGTTCTGCAAAATTCAAATGTTTGAATACAGTGCATAGGGCATTATGGGCTGTTAAAAGGATTGGTTTATAGCCATATCCCTTTTCATTGTATCATAAAACTCAACTTACATATTTGCATCTTCTTTGTGGACCACAAACACCCATAAACAATTAATTTCAAGAATTAATTCTTTTCTAAACCCTTTATCTTCTTGACTTCTGAGATTTTAAGCTTCCTAGCCGACTCTGATATGGATATGGATGCCTTATCTCACCATTTATACCATCTGGTCCTCAGATGAATAATGCCCTGCAACTTCAATATGCTCAAATGAGAGAAAAGTTGCTTTTTTAAAATTATTTAAAGTCTAACTTTTTTTTAACTTGCTAAACTTTTTGAAAAAACCTTGATCTGTGGCATTACCTTAAATCTGATGTCGACAATGCTTTAGTTAGTTTACTGATTAACCGTCCAACGCCACTATAGTGTGTATATATATATATATATGTAGGTATGTATATATATATGTATGTATGTATATATATATATGTATGTATGTATATATATATATGTATATATATATATATGTATGTATATATATGTATATATGTATGTATATCAGTGTAAATGAATAGTAAAAATGGATTGAAGGTTGATAAACATTAAAAACACCAGTAATCAGTTCACTTAACTGTGTGATGCTGATAGGTGTAAGTAAAGCTACTAAAAAGAGATTATATCATATTAAACCCTTCAGTGAAAGAGATTGAGTGTGATAATTAATGTGGTTTGGTGTTGCATGTGAGAGTAAGGTTTTGTGCAGATAAGCAATTATTGAAAATCTTGAAGTTAATGTATAAAATATTTGGGAAGAAGTAAATGCATGGAGAAGTAGCTATCTATGAAGAAGCCTGGTTGATTTGTTGTTGTTTCTGGAAAATGTGAGTCTCTGAGGGATGGGAAAAGCATGTGGTTTGCCTTTAAAGGAAGAACATGCATAACCTATTACCCTTCAGCAAGCTGGATTTGGATAATGATTCATGACAACTCTGAGAATCAAGCCAGCACATATATACATGTTAAATGTCCTCCATCTTTGTCATATTGATGCAGACTTTGAATATCTCACTGGAAAAACAAAGTGTAAATGGTGGTCAAAAAAGGTGTGCATGATTTAACAAAACATGGAAAAAAAAAAAAAAACAGGACCACAACTCCTAGTGCATGAACAAAATTAATTTCCTTCTCTGAGACTTTAACAATGATAACTACAGATGCTTTCAACTACTAGCTTAATCATTGTATTTTGTTTTATTTGTTTAGTACTATATAAATACACCTATATATTAAGTAGCAAGGTTTAAATATTATGTTTTACATGTCTGTTTGTTTTATAACATATATATATATATATATATATAAATTTTTTATTAGTACTTAATAATTATTATTTAGTAAATATATTTTCTTGAAAGCCTTTGTATGATACCAGTTAAATATATAATTTAGGTCTTTAAGTATCATAAATTTTTAATCTAGTTTTTATCAGTAAAAAATTATTAAAAACAGTCGTCTTCATATTAATTAACTATCAAGTTAACTCTTAACATCATGAATTAATCGTTAACTTTTGTGTATATCTTCTTAATTTTATCTTTACTTATGTATAACTTTTTTAAAATTGATTTTTTATTTTTATTACGACAAGAAGAATTGAGAAGAAAAGTAAAATAATCTTTTAGAGTAAGTACCACGATTTTGTAAGAATAAAGAGACTCAGAATAATAAAAGGCAGTGAAATAGTTTATAAATGGTTTATAAATAACATACAACATATCATATTCTTGAAAACTCATCAAGAAACACTTATTAAGGGTAGAAGCCTATTATATCAACATACAAAACTTAAATATGAAAACCAAATAAACTAATAAAAAAATAAATTATAGATGCAATTGATTCTTTAGTGGGAAAAAAAACTTCTTAAAAAACTTATAGATGCAACTTTTTTAAGAACTTTTGCTCTTTGATGAAATTAAAAGTTGTTTCTAAAAGAAAAAGCATCTTGAATAATTCTTAAAATCTTTTCCTCAAATGTGTCTTTTAGAAAACTCCTTTTTTTATTATTTTATAAAAAATCCTTATATATGTACTTCGAAAAATAGAGTTAGTCCATTATAATTTATGATTTTTAATGATATTGTTGTTTGTATAATCTGAAAATTCATAAGAAGCAATTTAATCGATTATTTCCATTAATAATAAGCGGTATTTAAAAAAGTTCCAAATAATTAGTTATATCTTAAATATAATCAATTATCCATTATAATATATAATCAATTATCAGTAAACTTAAGTATCTCTTTAATTTTAAGTTTATCAAGAAAATCAATTATATCGTTTTCTAATTAAATAGTTCTTAATCAGTTTTCTAAAAATATTTTAAAGAACATCAATATTCAAAAATTAAGTAAACATATGAGATAATAAAATTTACTTAGATACATAATCTAATGTAACACAATCATTAATAATAATTGATTTTTGAAGTTGAACGATTTATGAATTATGATTGAATGTTTTTATTCTTAAAATAGCATAAATTGTAATAAATTTTTTTATTAAACAGATAAACTAAAGTTACTTATGCTCAATTTCAATTTTGGATCCTAAATTAGTTATTCCAAATGAGACCAAACAACTTAGTTACTTCATAAAAACTTACGAAAGAAAAATAAAAAAAAATATTATTTATAAATTAGAATTAGCTTATCCACGTAATAAAAATAAAATTTAAAAAATATATGAAATTTTTCTACAAATTGACTTATATGTAAACTAATTCTACCTTGTTTAAAAGTTAATTTTAATTTTTTTTCTTTTAAGAATCCTTAAGGAAAAATTCATCTAACCATAACCTAAAGTTTATTTTAAATAGTGAAATTTAATACTTCAACGGAATTTTGGATTATGTATGAAACCGAAGAAGCACCAAGTCGTATTAAAAATAGTGTTTAACAAAATAATACTCAATATCATTAAATCGGATTTTAAGTTTTAAGATTAGAAATGAAATGAAACTAAAGAAAATAGTCCTTTATAAAATTATTATTAAATCAAACAATAACATAATTATTTTATGATTAAAAATAAAAAAATCAATTCAATGTTTTTTTTTATTATTATTATTATAAAAAAATTCAATTTTATTTCTTTATCTTGAATCAACTTCATTTCATTATTTTGAACATTTTCAATTTATTATTTTTTTTAAAACAAATTAATACAAATTTGTGTCAAATTTATAAGAATATCTCAAATTTAGAATAACATGTGTAGTGCATTATTTATATCATTTCTGGATAATGAAATATAACTCATTATTCTGACCACTGTCAATTAATATCCTTATTTTTAAAATTATATTAACTAATTTAAAAAACAACTAAATTGAAAACACTAAAACTAGTAAAGAAAATTATAGAAATTATCTTAAAAGTGAAATAAAAAATATTAAACCTAAAAAGAATTAAGCAATCTTTGTCTAAAACAGCCTCCTTTTATTAAGCCAAATACTTGATTTGCAAACAAAAACACAAACGTAAATAAAACTCCCACAATTGAAAAACACAAACAAACAACTTTTATTATTAACCTTTCCATATTTGGTATTACGAATTTTTCACTTGTTGGAGGTGAATAAAGAAAAGACCCTTGTTTCGTTAACTTACAAACCAAAAAGAAATAAATTCTAATTTCCTTTAATTGAGACATTATACAAAGAAGTAAGCTCCAAGTTGATGGGAGAAGCTACAAATGTAACATACAACTGGTGATTCCTTTGAAGTGTGTGTTAGTGAGATCAACTTTAAATTTAAAGCAGAGCTATGAGCAATGTTTCCTATGGAGGGTACACACGCATCATAAAACTAAAACCTGAATTTGGCTTCATCCATGCCACTAAAACATCCTTTCTTCAAACACTTCTACCTTTAATACTGCCTCCTATAGTAAGGTTGAGCACTTCCCTTATGCATCCTGGTTAGCTTCATCTGTCATAGGGGTATCTGCACTGCCTTCATTTGTCACTGCTGCGCCTAAATCTGCTTGCTCCTTTTCCAGTTGAGTATGATGATCCAATTTTGGTGGAGCATTGTGCTCCTGAAGTGTTGCTAGAGAACTGCCCTCAACTGGATTGGTTGCTGGTGAAGACCAACTCGGCACTGTGCGGTTTGTTTGCTCTTGATTAGCATCAACAATATCGTATTCGGATAAAAGGTCCATGAATTCATTCAGCAATCTTTGGACTTTTCTATTTGATGCCATGGATGGAAGAATGTCTTCCCTAAGAAGCTTGTGTTTCCTCATTCCCTGCAAAGATTTAGCTGGAAAATTTGAGAAACTGAGATGATCAAGTGATCATTTGGTTCACAATCATAAAAGCTGTGTTGGTCAATAGAAGTTCCAGCATTTCTTGTTTGGGTTTGACATACTTCTAAGGTAAATAAATTATTGTGATAAGCCAATAAATCTTTTTCATGCATTGTTACTCCGTTTAGTTCTCCAATCAAGAGCCCCTTTTTCCAGATTTTTCATTAAACATCACTTTTATTTTTTAAACGAGTTAAAATCTATAAGAAATCAAACTTCTGATTATTATCAGAAGCTGCGTTGAGTAGCTTTTCAAAACATAAAGCTGAAATTGAAACTACTTTCTAAATTTTTTTTAAAAAAAGTGTCTTTTATAATAAGCGCTTAACATAAAAATCTATGGAAAAAATATTCATTTTTTACACAATCTTAAAACCACATTCTTCAAAAGCTTGGAAAAACATGCCCTTACTTTCAGTAATAATTCATTTTTTGTACTGTTTTACCATTCCGAACTTGACTAACTTTTAACAAATAGTAATAGCAACTGGCTTCAAGCAAAACAGACATGTAGATAGCGAAAAGCTTACAAGCACAAAAGGATCCCATGCTAAGTTCTTTGAATCGGAAGATGTTTCATCAAACATCCCCGTTGGAGGTCCAAGGAAACTCTCACAGACTTCTCGTAAACGAGATTCATCTGCTTCTCTGCAATGATTTTATAATTTAGTCTGAAATTGTCCAAAATCGTAAAGACAACAGAATATACATGCATATATAATCACAAGTATTAAAATTAAGATTTAAGAATACATTTTCTGCATAAATAATATATATGACCTCTTCCTATTAAAAAAAATCTTGAAGAAAGTTAAAGGAGTTGCAATCCGTTCATCTTAAGAATAGTTATACAAATTAAACAACTCAGCAAAAACAGCATCAAAAAAATTTTAGCAGAAGAATATGTACTACACTTCTATAAAATTTAAGATGCTAGAAGTGTATATAAGCATGGCATGTTTTATGTAAGGTCAATGAAGTGCTAAACTTGTATTTGAAGGATATCTCAAAGAAAAAGAGACAAGAATAGCACCTTGCAAGAAAGCGTACGTATGCCAATAGGCATTGGCGATATTCATTGGGGGACCCCAAAGCCAAGGAAGAAGCCAATTGAGTTTCCAGATGAGCACGTGTCTGTACTCCATCATCAGTAATTCTGTACCATGGTAGTCATGATCAGAAAGTGTACTTTTAAAACATCAGAATTCTTACAAGGGGGAAGGGGTTAAAATTACACACATGAGAACAGAAGCCTACACATAACAAGCACAGTCCATTCTTATGAACAAGATTATAAATATATATAGGAAATAATTAAAGGTTGTTTGGTTTTATTTGTGCATTGAAATCCTTTGTTGTTATGATCTGTTAGATCCCTACATCAGAAGAGTTAGTTAATGAAAAACAGTCCATTGAAGACAGTGTAGAATATGACAGATGGGAGTCTGCAATGAAGATGATGCTACAGTATTCCTCACTAGTATCTTTCATGATCATGCATATTATATAAGATGATGTGGAACAAATGTATCCAAGAAAACTTTTAAGTCACACTTATAAAAGAGAAGATGACAAAAATTTGTCTATGATGGTTTGGCCATGTGAGAAAAAGAACAAAGAGGCTTGATTATGAAAAATGTTCATCAAATGAACGTTGTCTGATTAAGCGGTAAAGGAGTCTAACATTAGTAGAACTAAAAAAAAATCTGAGTGGTTTCACAAGAAATTTGTTTTTTTGCAGAGCCCAAGCATATTGATTGATCCATGTAGATCACCTCAATGAGAGAGATAAGCTTGGTTGTTGTATATATTTAGCATGCATATATAAATAACCATTTCTTAAGATATATCAGTAAACTGCATAATAATTGACAATGAAGCTAGGAAAATACAGAGGGAAGAAATACTAATATTCATCCCAGCTTTCAGATGCATATTTCAAATTGAGGACCGAGACCAACTACAGGCTATATTGAAAATAGATGTTGATCACTACATACCTAGTCCAACCTGGCTTCCGGGCTAAATATTTTCTTAGATCAACCTGCAATGCTGCCAGCTCACCGCTTTGAATTGAACCCAAACTCCAAGAGCTGGAAAAATTTGATGCAGGAAAGCAATCATCTGCAACCCTCAGCCAACACTTCACATTCATGTCAAATAAGAAAGCATGACGAGTGGCCAACACAACAAGAGGGGAACCCGATTTTGATAGTTTAACAGATATAACTTTAATGGTTCCTGAAAAGAAACGGTAAATTTTCAGACAACATAGAGCCACTGAAAAATAAAAATTATAGGAAAACCAGGGCAAGTTGTTCTCGTACAAGGAAAATATAAATAAAATGTTAGACAGGGGCCATAGTTAAAGACCAAGCATCTCCAATATCAAACAAATGGAGATCGTATATGGTACCTGCATCTTTAGCAGATGAGTTAGGACTTGAAGAAACTAGAGAAGTCAATGAATGTTGAAGAAGACAGGTTCTGTTGAACAAATCCCACAAGTACAGGGATCCATCCCTTGTCACCAGCAGTAACGTCCAGCATTCATCACAGTCTATAAATGTTGCTGCAGAACCCATCATCATGGTAGGCATTGCTCGTCTCCCTCCCTTTGTGTAAATCTTCTCGGAAGCAAGCAAAAGAAAAAAAATTAGAGATTTCTACAGCATAAGATTTACAGTTTGCACAAGCGCTAAAATATTACACTATGCCCATAGTTTTTAACAAGATTAAAAAAGTTTGAAACATACATCTCACTTTTACAAATTAGTACTAGTCACAGAGTACTTAAGCACTTATCCTAATAGTAACTCAACAATACTTTTTCTGAAATCTGAATACCAAAAGATAATGGGAGTAAAGGGACAGAAGAGCACAATTTGAGATACAAACAGTGAAGTGTTGACAGAGATATCTTTCTTCACTCAACTGGTCTATGGTTGCAACCTCAATGTCTTGAATTATGGGATATTGTAAGTGTAAGCAACTTTTCTAATCAATTATTAATCATGCAACTAAAATATTTAAGCTTATGTCAGTGGTATGCATGCAAGAACACAAGTTAACAACTTAAAATGGACTTGATTCATGCACAAGAGATGCTACCAACATAACAAAAGGTATAAAACATGTGATGAAAACTCTTAAAGCATAGAAGAGACAAATTTTAATAATATTAAAAAATGTGGGTATTATAAAGAAAACACAAACTAAGCTCAATAATACCAAGATAAAGGATCTTGGGTACAACTACTATACAGTCATAAATCACACGCATATACATGTAGGAAAGCAATTTACCAGCAGACATCCATCTTCACACCCAACTGCCCAAAAATTTCCATTGCCAGCTAAAACAGTGACTTTTCCTGATATCCAATCAGACCAAAGTATCTGAGACCCCTTTGAGCACAGAATTTCAGTTTCTTTCATCATAGATGTATTTCCCAGCCATACAATGTCATTTACAGCATGTTCTCTTGACCGTGCTTCCAAAAGAATAGGTGAAGAATCATCTCCACTTTTCTTGTCAAATACTCTAATGGAAAGTGTACCACTACAAGCAGCTGAAGAACTGGAAGTTGTCAAATTGCCCAACTGGTCAGCATTGACACTTCCATCACCGGCAGAAGCTGGAACCTTCTCAATCACTAGGCTCTCAGAAATTGTGGTCTTAGAAGTAATGCCTGATCGCTCTTTTAAATCAGTATTTCTTCCATGTGTTCCTCCCAATGTACTTACTCTTACACCATCATCATTCGTAACAGTTCGGTCAGTATTTCTGTGATCAGAAGACACTATTGGAAAATCAAGTGATTGCTGAACTACACCTGAAATATTTTCCTGCTGAACAGGTACTCCAACTGCTTCTGGAATAATTCTTTTACGGCCATCGGGCCGTCTATATTCTCTTTGCTTAACAGGACTAGAAATCCGGCCAGAGGTTGTAACTTTGTTTGATGCATCACCAACTGGACCTACACTCTTCTTACCATCATCATTTTGAGGCTCAGCATTCTTTATAGTAGCGCCCACATCAGCACAAGCCTTTGCCTTAGTTTGATTTTGCTGAACATCAGAAACCACTTTTTTGCTAGTTGTTTGCTTGGCAGAAGCAGCTTCTAACAGTAACTGTGCTGGACTTTCAGCTAAGTTTGCTTTACGACCCTTCACATCACCATAACGACTTCTCTTCAACTCGTCTAGCTCAGGATCACCTAATCTCTGACCAAGTTCCTTTACCTCAAAATGAAATGTAGCCACGGATCCATCCAAGGAACATGCAAAAAGTGAATATCCATCGGGGCTCCTGTTTGAAAAGGGAAAAGAAAGATCAACAAAGAGGAGTCACACACAAAATAAATATTAATTAAAAATACAACATTCACATAGCACATCAACCACAACTAGAGATGAAGAGAATACCAGGACAAATCCACAACACTTTGAGTAAAAAAATGCTTGGCCACAAATAGAGGACGAGGACTTGCAGTAGTCCAAACTGTTATAGTTCGATCCTGACTTCCAATGGCAATAACATTGTAAGGCTGTGGTTCTTTGCTTCCGGTCTTGGAAGTGCCATTGGACCACCCAACAGGTACAGATTTCATTTCCTGAGCATTAGTCAAATTTCTTTTGAACATAGAATGGTTGAACTTCACCACAATAATTGGAGCATTGTGTCCTAGAAAATCAAACGTCGCAGACCATTCCCCTCTCTCTAGCACTGGGGCAGAATGCCTTGGCTTCTGGAAACCATGAGTAGTGGTGATAAAATGACCACAAGGCGACCATCCAAGACGCCTGAAAAAGGTTGATCCAAGCTGAAAGGAAGACACGTTTAATTAGGAAATAGAGTTGCTTATTCCATCAGAAAAGTTTTCAAAATAAGAAACTTACTGATTTTGCCCAGTGACCGTCTGTCCTATGAGCAAGACTCCAATCACTAGTTCGCCAAATAATTACAGTTTTATCATCAGATTGACTTGCTATAAAAGAGCCAATAGGATCCCAAGCAACCCCCTTAACCAGACTAGAGTGGCCCCTTAGAACAGCAGTGCAAATGCCATTGCTCATATTCCATACGTGGATAGTGTTGTCCAAACTCCCACTAGCCAATGCAGAATCATCAGGAGACCAATTAAGATCCACCTACTTTAAGCACGGAGAAGTAGATCCCAAGTTAATGATGATCATTGAAAATGTAAAAGCATTCAAACAAGCAGCTAGAGATCCATTTAGATGATAAATTGGTTCATTCAATTATGAGAGCATATGTCAGTATGGAATTAAATGGTTGAAACAAGAAATTATTTTTGCAAAGAATGAGATTGAAAAGTAAAAGCAATAGCATTACCACATCAGCAGTGTGCCCTCTCAAAGTCATTGCAACTTTCCAGTTTTCAATATCTGGGGGCTCTCCACTGCCAAACTCAGTGGTTCCTGAACCAGGCTTTCTCTCATGAATTAAAATCACCTGATCATCAGACCCCGATGCAACAAACCTTCCGTGTTTTGCCCACCTAACACAGTTGACAGATCCAAAGTGATCCCGCAGGGTGGCAAGAAGCCTTTGAGAAGAGGCATCATTTTCTATGTCAGTACTAACAGACTTCATATTCCATATTCGAACCTGCATAATAAATAGTTGAGAATGTGATTGCACGAAAATTAATTCAGGTGCTTAAAACAAATTAAGAAATTAAAGTTGGAATAAATGACCCACTGTAATCCTGCCCTGAAGGTCAGAAGTGGTATACAGCTAGTTTTCTCCGACATAACATGAGATCATTACTAAGGTGCACAGGAGACTTATGAAAATAAAATAAGTGAAGAAAATCAATAAATTGTACAAATCATACTCCTTAGATGTGAACCTGAACCTGATACTAGGCACCAGATCTTTACTATTTCTTACTTTTTAATAGAAAAAGTAGTAACCACAAATTACCAAGGAAAGTTCGCATCCTGAGCAGAGTTGTGTCTAAAAACAAAACTGACAAGCTAAGTACGAGGCTATTCTTATAAGTTAGAAAAAAAGATATTCTCTTCCCTGAAAACCAATGGTTAACCAGGAAGTAAGCATGAACTTCAGTTTACATTTAATGAAGAAAAATATTTAACAGTTTCTATGCTTCATTAGAAATTTTGATCTATGATGTTATTAATTGAAAATATAAATAAACCAATATTACTCTCATATCCACTGAAAAGAAAGAAGAATAAAAAAAATCCATATTAAAAAATTACAGTATCAAAATGGGGTGTCATTTCTTAGAATACCATATAACTGAACATCCAAAATTCAAAATTATCCACAATTGAGCCTCGAAGATAGAAAAATTCCTTACCTTGTGGTCACCACCACCAGTAGCGAACCTGAGCCCTCCTGGTTGAACATCAATGGAGAAAATTTGCATACCTTCATGCCTAACCCAGCTAGGTTTCTCGGCTATCATCTTCCCTGAGAAATAAAATTCCTTCTTTCACACAAAAAACACGATCTTTCTTCCACTCTGCTGCAAATTCAAAAGAAAAAAGAAGTATGAATTTGGGGGCAGTGGAATGAGATGAGAACTTCACCCACTACCCTCGAAACCCCGCAAATTCCTGGTTCTGAATCCCCAAAGCACAGTGAAACCAAGACAGTAAAAAAAACAGGAATTTGACATGTACCCCCACCCTTAAGGGTTTTGCAATTTTTCTCAAAGGGGGGAAAACTTAAATTGACGAAGAACCATATAAAAAAAGAATCTTTTTTGTATTTAAAAATAAATATAAAGTTAAAAAAGACAACAAGGACCTAAGCTTAGGGTAAATGGGCAAAAACCCTAAAAAGTGAAGATGTTGGTGGTGCAGAAGATCGAGGGTTAACTTCCTCCTTAACGGTCAAATCTAGATAAAATACGAATGACTAAAAAATAAACAATTTTTTAAGGTTAATTAATAATAAAAAGAAGAAGCAACAGCATAACAGAGATTGAAAAAAGATGGATATAGTGGTGGAATTTAATGGGTAACTTACTTTATGAGTGTAGCTTTCAAATTGCTTATCCTTCAATGTGCAGATTCTAACTGGTAAGTAGCAGTAAGAAGCAAGAAACTATACTGCAATTGTTTCTGCAGAAACAAATACACAGAAACTGTGTGCAACATTCCTTTTATTCAAAATAAATGTGTGTGATGTGATGCTTCTTTGAATTGTCGGATTTAGTTTAATCCTTACTTATTTTATAAGATTTTAACCTAATTAAAATTTGATAATACACCAGATAAGGTCACAAGGTTAAATAATCTGATTTCTGAATAATATCTAAATTTAACAATAATAAAAGATAAGATTAAATTGATATCAATATAAATATATTATGTCCAATATTATTGATTAAATTTAAATTATTATTAATTTTTAATTGTAAAAAAGTATTATAATAAAATATGAATATTAAGTCAAATCAGAATAAATAATCTAAAATATAATTGAAATTCATTTTCAAAACACATTTAATTAATCTTTTGAAATAATTTTAGCTAAAAACATAAAAATAAATAAATTAAAATTAACATATTCATAAATCCAAAATTAAGTTTTAAAGAAACTAATATAAAATTAAAATTAGTTTCAAAATACATGAAAATAAGACGTTTAGTTTATATACATAAATTACAATATGATGTATACATAAATTAAGGAAAAATCTACGGTGCGACCCGTGACATATACTGGCTTAGAGCATTTTTTAAAAAGAAAATGTATTTTTTTATAATAACCAAGTTGAGAATAAATTAAATGAAAAAATATAGGACAACTTGGGTTTGGGATAAGGGTATACAATTGGTGGAAAAAACATAAGAGAGAGAAAGATTATAATAAATTAATAGAATTAGAAGTTATTTGATGGGATAGAAATATATTAAAAATAGAGAAGATTTGATGAGAGAGAAATAAAAGAAAAATAGTATAAAAAGTATATTTTTTATATTATTTCCTTTTAAAATTTATTTTTATTTATTAATAATATTAAACATTATTATTTTAATTATTTTTACATTTAATAAATTATTGTTATTGTTAATATTGATATATTTATTTACTTATTTTTATTGTTGATTTTGTTATTAACATTAGTTATTTATTTATTATACAAGAATAAAATTTATAAAAAAAAACACAAGCCTTTCCATATTCAATTGAGAAGGTGCATTTTAGCATTTTGTCTTTATGTGTGTATATATATAATATTCATATTCATATTAAAATTTGTTTTTCTAGTTGTATTCTTCCGGTATTATTTATGAATTTATATTCTTATCTTGAATATTAATTATTTTAATATTATAGTATTTTGAAATTTAAACTATGGAAACACGTTATTTTGAACTTTATTTATTATTTTTATATGCACGTGCATTTCATCTTAGTATCAATTCAGATGTCACTGTCTCCCTCCCTACTAAAGAACCCAACAACAACAGAAACCATAGCCATTATCATGGTGTCTTAGCTATCATCGTACCTTACACTGCTTAAAAATATGAAACAAACAAAACCCTTCTAAAAAGCCACCATCTTTAGAGCAATAATAATTTTCCAACAGAACATGACTCTGAATGCGTCTTTAAGGGCACTCTCCAGCACTTCAACCAACCCAATTATCAGACTTGGACGTTACCAATTTCATTCTCACACTAACCCTCTTCTGCAATCCCATGCTGTTGCCATAAATTCGGAGACCCTTTTACGGGACATTGACTCTCCCAGTGCACAACAACTGTTCGATCAAACTCCCCTTAGAGACCTCACACAACATAACCGGTTGCTCTTTCGTTCCTTTCGCAACGAACAATCCCAAGAAGCCTTTCACCTCTTTGTCTCCCTTTGCCGTTCGGGTTTATACCCTGATGGGTCAACCATGTGCTATGTTTTGGATTATTGTGCTGGTTCCCCTGATGGGACGGTCGGTGAACAAGCGCATTGTCGGTGTGTCAAGTGTGGATTTGTGCACCATGTTAGCGTTGGAAACTCTATTGTTGATATGTACATGAGAACTGGCAATGTTAGGGATGGGAGGAGAGTTTTTGATGAAATGGGTGACAGGAATTTGGTGTCTTGGAACTCCTTGCTCACAGGTTATTCATTGAATGGGTTTAATGCTCAGGTGTGGGAATTGTTTTGTCAGATGCAAGTTGAGGGATACAGGCCTAACTATTATACTATTTCTACTCTAATTCCAGCTTTGACCAATCTGAGCGTGGTTGCTGTAGGAATTCAAATCCATGCCTTGGTTGTAAAGCTCGGTTTCGAGGCAGAAAAACTTGTGTGCAACTCTCTAATTAGTATGCTTTCAAAGTCAGGGATGTTAAGAGATGCTGGAGCTATTTTTTATAACATGGAGAACAAGGATTCAGTTTCTTGGAATAGTATGATTTCTGGACATGTGATAAATGGACAAGATTTGGAAGCTTTTGAAATATTTAACAACATGCAACTTGCAGGGGTTAAGCCTACTAACGCGACATTTGCATCTCTTATCAAGTCATGTGCCGGCCTTAAGGAGTTGGGGTTGCTAAGAGTGTTGCACTGTAAGACTCTGAAGAGTGGGTTTTCCAGTCACCAAAACGTCCTAACAACACTTGTGGTAGCATTAACTAAATGCAAGGAAATGGATGATGCCTTCAGTTTATTCTCCTTGATGCACGGGGTTCAAAGTGTGGTTTCATGGACTGCTATGATCAGTGGTTACTTGCAGAATGGGGGCACTGATCAGGCTGTGAATTTGTTTTCTCAAATGAGGAGTGAAGGTGTCAAACCAAATCATTTCACTTATTCTGCCATCCTTACTGTGCAACATATTGCTTTCATTTCTGAAATACATGCCGAAGTTATCAAAACTAACTATGAGAAGTCATCTTCGGTGGGAACTGCACTTTTAGATGCTTATGTTAAGTTAGGAATTATTAATGATGCTGTCAAAGTTTTTGAGCTAATTGAAGTGAAGGACGTAATAGCTTGGTCCGCAATGCTAGCGGGATATGCCCAAGCAGGAGAAACTGAAGAAGCTGCTAAAATCTTCCACCAATTAACAAGGGAGGGTATTAAACCAAATGAATTTACCTTTTGCAGCATCATTAATGCCTGTACAGCTCCTACAGCATCAGTAGAGCAAGGAAAACAATTCCATGCATATGCAATTAAACTGAGATTGAATAATGCTCTGTGTGTAAGTAGTTCTCTGGTTACCATGTATGCAAAGAGAGGCAATATTGATAGTGCACATGAAGTTTTCAAAAGGCAGAAGGAGAGGGACTTGGTTTCTTGGAACTCAATGATCTCTGGATATGCACAGCATGGCCAGGCGAAGAAAGCATTAGAGGTATTTGAGGAGATGCAAAAACAGAAATTGCAAGTGGATGCTATAACATTCATTGGTGTCATTTCTGCCTGTACTCATGCTGGCTTAGTGGAAAAAGGTCAAAACTACTTCAATGTAATGATCAATGATCATCACATTAATCCAACAATGGAGCACTACTCCTGCATGATTGACCTTTACAGCCGAGCAGGGATGATGGAAAAAGCCATGGATATCATAAATGGGATGCCATTTCCACCAGCTGCAACCGTGTGGCGCATTGTTTTGGCATCTTCTCGAGTACACCACAATATAGAGCTTGGGAAACTTGCAGCTGAAAAAATTATTGCACTGGAACCACAAGACTCAGCTGCATATGTCCTATTATCAAATATGTATGCTGCGGCAGGAAACTGGGAAGAGAAAGTCAACATGAGAAAACTAATGGATAAGAGAAAAGTGAGGAAAGAGCCTGGGTACAGTTGGATTGAGGTGAAAAACAAGACTTACTCATTCCTGGCCGGTGATTTGTCGCATCCTTTGTCAGACCATATTTATTCAAAACTTTCGGAGTTAAATATCCGGTTGAGGGATGCTGGTTATCAGCCTGATACAAATTATGTGTTTCATGATATTGAAGATGAACAAAAAGAAACGATTCTTTCTCATCATAGTGAAAGGCTTGCCATTGCCTTTGGCTTAATAGCTACACTTCCTGAAATTCCTATCCAGATTGTGAAGAATCTTAGAGTTTGTGGAGATTGCCACAGCTTTATTAAGTTGGTATCACTCATTGAGCAGAGATATATTGTTGTTAGAGATTCAAACCGATTTCACCACTTTAAAGATGGTTTGTGCTCATGTGGGGACTACTGGTGATGTTTGGGCTAATACGCTTTATTTGTTCCGAAGATGCTTTAGTGGATCGGACCTTTGTTTTCCAGAAAATCCATGAAGCCTCTCCAAGGCATAAATTCTTATGGGAGCTTTAAGGAAAGAGTGTCATTGGAATTGAAATCCATAATGCATGGCTATTATGGCAATGAGTATGACGATATTGGTTCTCCACTCTTGATCGACCATTATAGATATTATTTAACTAAGAAAGCTTCAGGAAATACATGATAGCATAGCATTGCTAAAATTGCTAGGTTCACTAAGTTTGAACGAAGTCTTGTATAAAAAATGAAAAAGTTAAACCCTTCGTAATTGAACCAACACTTAGAGTCACTAAATATGAGTAAAGTCATGTAAAAATGAAAAAATTGAACTTTTTATAAGAAAAAAATAAGACTTCATATTTATACTAATCATTTATCAATTTCCAGCAAAATTCAAGCATATATCTTCTAATATAACATGTATCCTTAAAAAAAATTATTATTTTTTCTTTTCTAATTTTACTATTTTTTGCCTTCTAACTAAACATTTCTATAGTGATAAGTTGGATTTTATAATCTAATGGAACAAACTAGTTTTACTTCAAATAAGTTTTAATTTTTAATTGTTTACTATTTATTACTTTGTCACGTTACAAGATACTTGTCATTACCATGTATTATGATGAATTTCAAAAAGTTCAAAATACCATCATAAATGTTTCAATCATCTAATATTGATATTGTTGTTAAAATTGATAGTTTTGTTCATTTTCCAATGCTTTCAATAACAAAGGCTCGTCCAAAAATCAAGATAAGAAATGATAAAAAAATTAGTCAAACAAGTTAAAAAAAATAACTTTAAGAAAACAAACCAAAATATTATGACATGTCTAAATAAAGAAAATGCATATAAAAACAACATTTCATCAGATGTTTTTAAAAAGAGGAAGATGGAAACTCAAAATTGTAAAAGTTTAAATCTTATTTTCATTAAAGTTCTAAATGATTAATAATATACTGTATTATTGTGTTGTTTTATTTTAAAAGTGTGCCTTATTACTAGCATATTATTTTATTGGTAACTTTTTGTTTTGTTAACTATGTATTTCATAAATTTTAAACATTATAAGAAAACAATTAAAGTGAAGAAAAATAATTAATTAATTAATTAATAACATAATAAAATAAAAAATAATTAATGTACCTTAAAATATATAATAGCACAAGTTATCGAGTATTTAATGAATTAAACTCATTATATTTGCAATGCTCCTTAATCATATATTGCCTCAGTTTCTAAATAAGAGTTGTTTAAGATTTTTTCATACACACCAATAAAAATAGTAATTCCTATAACTTATAATAATTTTTAAATTTTTTTTCAATAATATCCTTAAATAATTAAATGTGATTTATTGATTAACAAAAAAGTAAATGAAAAGATAAAAAATAATTGGTTAATACAAACAGCTGATCCATTAAAGTCTCATAAAAAAAATCATTTAATTATTTTTATATTTTGTAAAATAAGGGCATAGTTGATTGAAATGTAAAAAATATGAAACAAATTTCTTCTCTTAAAACTACACTTATTTAAAAACAGAAGGAGTAATTCCTGTGTGCCTGAATATATAAAATTAACAACTCTTGCTTGTTGATTTAGTCATACAGAAATCCTGATCACGTCCAGTGAAAAAGAAATCAAATAGCTGTGATGTGAGCTTACAATGTCATCGCAATAGTATAAAGACAGTAGGTTTTTACAAGAATCAGGAGTAACTAAGCAGTTGAATAAAAAACCATTCTATCATTACAATTAGTCCAAACAGTTAATGTTAATACCCTAATGGACATGGCATCTTTTATAAAGAAAGAGTCTCGTATGTCCCATCAGCAGTAATTTACTGCAACATATTTGCTGATTATCTGATCCGTCTCGAAACTAAAGCACCAAAATCTATTGCTATCCTAAATCCAAAGCAGAAAAAACATTACCCAGAATCACACGTTATTTTTTCAAATCATTTCAGATTCTGTTATACACAATTTAGAAGTAAAATGAGTATCGACCTTTATAAATCCACCTCGGTACAAAATACAAAAGGGGCCTTTGCATACCCCAAAAGCAAAATGAAAAAGATGCATTTCATTTGATCCAACAGCTAAATAAATTACAGATCATAACAATATTTTTGAAACCAGTGTGGACCCTTCAGAGTGAAATTCCATCAGTATTAACCTTCTTCTCCAAACTCCTTCGTGAATCTCTCGTGAACATCAAGGTCGGCTTTGCTTACAGTTGGCCTTTGTCTTGCGAGTACCTTATCAAAATCTGTCCTAGTAATTGGGGGTGGAAGGATCTGCAATAAGTTTCAAAGCAGTAAGCATTTCCCAGCATCAATTAGAGATATAACAAGCTAGTTCATAGACAATTCTACTTCTCCAATTATCTATCATCAAGAAAATGAAGACACTTGGAACAGTCCTACTACCATCAAAGACTATACTCATTAAATACCTTCGAAGCAAGTCCTTTTGTAGCAAGATCCTGCATTGTGGTTTGTACAGCACCCTGTTGCTTTGGTCCACATGGGATCCACATACCCTCGGGATTTTTAAAGAAGAACATCGCATCTTGGGTTTTGCGAACAGGTTCAAATAACACATCTTTTACCTGAAGAGGAAGTCCAAAAACTTTTTACTTGAGATTTATCGAGTATAAGATTAATGAAACCAATCATTCACATAAAAGCCAAACTTACACAGACAGAGACATCTGAACCAGAAAACCCCTCTGTCCTGCTCGCCAAGTATTCAAAATCACTTTCAGTCAAGTTATGAGGAGTATCTCCGAGATGCACCTGCTCAATTTATTCAGTCAGAAAAATAGCATGTTAAACCCATAGGTTTATATAGCACAACAAAATCCATCATTCAACAATCAGAGTATATTGTCCTTGCCTTGAACATGTGTTGACGAGCCTTCAAATCTGGTAGTGGAATATATATACGCTTATCAAATCGACGCCTTATTGCCTACAATTACAAGTGGATTAGTGAAAACAAAATAGTATTGATTCTATATGGGATTGCATAAACAAATATAATTTCTGTCTGACCTGGTCTAAGGCATAGGGTGTATTTGTTGCTGCAAGAACAAGAACTTTCTGATCACTGTGTCCTACACCCTACAAAGTAAGTGGATAAACCATACTAAATGGAAAAAAAAAAGGAGAGAGAACATATACCAAAAATGTTGGAAACTTCCCTTGATGTTAATAGCAAAAAGGTGAATTAAAATAAAAGAATAAAATATAGATAAACAAGCCATGTATTCCTACAATTTTATACAAAGTAGTAACTGCAGGGTTCAGCTTAAAATATGCAGTGTAAAACAGAACAGAACCTATAAATATGCCAACTTTATTCGTGAAGTGCAAACATCTCATCAAACAAGAACAGCGCGGGACATGTTGAGTACACTGCAAGGACAACTTTAAATCTAAGGTGAATGTAACTATTAGCAATCGTGAAGAATTGCTTTGAACTAGAAAAGCACCAGAATAAACAACATGCTGATATTAGGTTTAATGAAAACATAGAATTAAAACTAGTTCCAAGTGTTGCAGTTATACACTGAAACATGATAGAAGACCCAAAAAATAGTAAGTAGCAAGGGCCAATATGAACTAGCTCAATCTTTCTATTCTCAAACATAGCCTCCTCAGATGCAGAAACAAGAAAAATTTGGATGAATTGTTTTAAACAGACTACTGCTTTAGCTTGTCTAATTTCAAACCAAAAAAATACTGAAGCATGTAAGATGTGTTCATAAGCACCCAGCCAAGTGAGCACATAGCCCAAGGAGGAAACTACTTTTCAAAATTAATCATATATTTTATACCTGAAAGGGTTTATCAAAGAATTTTAAAAATCACTTATGTTTTTTCATCATGATTTGAAACTACATTAATAAGAGTTTCACATATATGGCTATACAACTGGGATTAGGGCAACTTGTCATCTTGTTGTGTGCATAGGCAATATTGCTATGCATAAGTGAACGAACAAACTATTAAAAGTAATACCTGCATCTGCACCAGAAGCTCTGTTTTAATTCGTCTTGAAGCTTCGCTCTCGTTGCCTTCCCCACGCTGACCACATAATGAATCTATTTCATCAATGAATATGATAGAAGGGGCACTTTCTCGAGCCATTTGGAAAAGATTTGAAACCAGCTTTTCACTTTCACCCATCCACTTTGAAACAAGGTCTGATGAAGAAATACTGACGAAGAATTCAAAAGTTAAAAATGCTTGCACGAAGAACATGTCCACTTATGGACATACATTCACAACAATTCAAAGGGCCATTTTTTAATAGATATCATATCAAACATATCTCAAATTCTGAATATAACTATTGTCAAGAAAAAGTATAGAGAAAATGGAAAGATGAATTAGAAGAAAATTACAATCATGCATGTGTCACCTTCTAAAGGCCACAAAAATGGGACAAAGTATTGCCGCATGTATCATAATGGTAAATTATTTTTATTTTACTTCCTTTAATTAACTTGTGCAAACGTAAGATTCAAAAACGAAGAAGGACAAGAAAAAAAAATGGGAATATTGCAGTCTTTTATGATTTTGTGGTTATTTTTCATTTGATTTATTACAAATGCAACTGCAGTTATGGTAGAACCAGAACCCTACTAAGATACTTCAATGATAGAGAAAGTCCAAAAAGATTGCTTACCAAGAATTCAAGCATGGTAACTAAAATCGGATAATTTAATTCCTTTGTTTAATTCGCATTGCACAGGAAATCATAGAGGAGGTAAAATTGTGATTTAAATCTCAAAAATTGAAGGATTTTACCCATTTTATGACACTGCATGACTGACCTGATAAAAGGTTTTGTCCTGGTTCATTTCTCCTGACCCACTTCTAAAATTAGTCTAAAGTCTACCGTGACTTTTCTAAGTGTTTTCTTCTTCAGGCGTGTGTATACCCTAGGAAACTAATTGTTGTTCTTTTTCATTGTTCTGCTTCATCTGAGCCAAACGTTCTTACTCCTCCGTCTCAACTATTTTCGTTCTTCCTCCATCTTAGCCATTGATGTTCTTTCTCTATTTGCTAGAGTTTTTTTTTTCACTTATTGGCTTTTGCTGTTCATGTTTTTTTGAACCCCACCCTCCTTTTACATTCGTATAGTTCAAACACACACCCGCCTTTACATACTGCTCAGTCACCTTGTCCAGAGTTCTGAACTAAAGTGAACATGGCATCACAAGGGGATGATCATGACACTGGTGGGGCTGGTAAAAGCTAAAGTGCTGGTGGCAATACTGGTGCTGGATGCTCCAGTGCTAGCTTAAGTCTCATAAATTTGTTCACAGGAATGCTCATGGTGGCAGGTCTATGTGGGATGGAAGTATGCAGGCACCACAAAGCTTCAATGCATATTCTGTCAAAAGTATATATACTGGAGTAATATATAGGTTTAAGCATCCCTTTGCTCAAACAATTAAGAATGTTGAACCTTGCAAAGCTGCTCCAAAATATGTGAAAATGGAGTGATTGGGGATTGCGGCTGGTTTCAAAAAACATCAAGGGTGATAAAGAAGTCTGTCAGAGCTGAAAAGAGAAAAAGAAAACAATGAAGTGGATGGTGTTGAGAACGTTGAAATCAAACATTTTCAAGAGAAAGGCATTTGGCTCTGAAGACACAATCAACACCATGTTTAAGAAGGGTACAAAAGAGAATGCACATCAAGCAATTGCATGGTTTTTCAACAAAAATGCCACATACTACAATGTGGCTAGAAGTGAAGAATTCTCTATTATGTTAATTGATTGTGCACCATATAAAGGATTTAAACCACTGCCTAATCATCACATTAGAGGATTAGAGTATTTGAAACAAGAAATGAAGTTTACAGTGGAGTCTATTGAAGAACATAAAGCTGTTTGGAAAGTGGTTGCACAATAATCATTGATGGATGGACAGACAAGATGAGAAAGCCAATTTTTTTAAATTCTGGTTAACATTCGCCAAAGGAATAGTGTATTTGAAGTCCATTGATGTGTCCCACAAGTTCAAAATATAGAATAAAGCCTTTGTGATGCTTGATGGCCATCCAGATATCAAAAGATTTGCCAATCACATATTAAGCATGACATGCTCCTCGGGGGCAAGAACGTAATACAGCATGGTAATACTTATAAAATGTGTAATTCGAATTGTAATGTATTTATTAAACTTAGCTACCAGCCAATGTTCACATTATTTGTATTTGTTCAGATTCATAAGAGAAGAACCGACTCAAAGCAAAAGACAACACTGATGCTTTTATCATGGGTATTTTAAAATTGAGTAAAACGAAGTAAGCTAGAAGAACTCCGGGGTTGGATCTTCCTGATGTTTCGTCTAATGATGAGTAGAAATGACGATGAAATTGAAGGTTTAGATGAGGGTACCTTGGATTTTTATGCTTCAAAT